>JBBGZY010000798.1:815000-1415000 GCA_037952925.1 Lithobates clamitans | reverse complement strand
CTGCTTCTCCTGAGTACGGGGATACCACATGTGTGAGACTTTTTGGGAGCCTAGCCGCGTACGGGACCCCGAAAACCAAGCACCGCCTTCAGGCTTTCTAAGTGCGTAAATTTTTGATTTCACTCTTCACTGCCTATCACAGTTTCGGAGGCCATGGAATGCCCAGGTGGCACAAACGCCCCCCAAATGACCCCATTTTGGAAAGTAGACACCCCAAGCTATTTGCTGAGAGGTATAGCGAGTATTTTGCAGACCTCACTTTTTGTCACAAAGTTTTGAAAATTGAAAAAAAAAAAAAAAATGTTTTTTCTTGTCTTTCTTCATTTTCAAAAACAAATGAGAGCTGCAAAATACTCACCATGCCTCTCAGCAAATAGCTTGGGGTGTCTACTTTCCAAAATGGGGTAATTTGGGGGGGGGGGGGGGTGATCAAATACCATCAAAAGAAAGCTCTATTTGTGGGAAGAAAAGGACGCAAATTTTGTTTGGGTGCAGCATTGCATGACCGCGCAATTAGCAGTTAAAGCGACGCAGTGCCAAATTGGAAAAAGACCTCTGGTCCTTAGGCAGCATAATGGTCCGGGGCTAAAGTGGTTAAAAACTTTTTTTGCATTGATACCTAGGGCAGTACCCTGGTCCCCATACACTTTTTATGGCAATAACTTGCATATAAGCCTTTAAAATGAGGACTTTTGATTTTTCATGTTTGTGTCCCATAGACTTTAATAGAGTTTGCATGTTCGCTAGAATTTTAGGCCTGTTTGAGGTGTTCGGGTGCGAACTGAACGGGGTGGGGGGGTTCCGCCCATCCCTAGTAACAAGTTTGTTCTAGGAGTTGGGTATGTGTTCAGGTAAAAGCCCTTCTACAATACCTTATTTAACTATTTCAGCAAGACTAAAACATTTGAATATAGGTATACTTTCAAGTACTTACATTTTTTTTTTCATGTTTTAGTGTCATTTTTAACCTGTTGAATTGTACAGGTTTCACGAAAATAATACC
This sequence comes from Lithobates clamitans, assembly GCA_037952925.1. Lineage (NCBI taxonomy): Eukaryota > Metazoa > Chordata > Amphibia > Anura > Ranidae > Lithobates > Lithobates clamitans. The sequence goes on along the minus strand of JBBGZY010000798.1, from coordinate 1,413,997 downwards.
TTATATTCCTGCCATAAAAAAAGGTCCTTGTTCAGGCACTTTCTTTTGTAGGGCAAAAACTATGTACCCATGTTTTTCAATTGTTTTCCTGCATTGTAACCCTGTCACGTGTGCTTACAGTGGAGTTAAGGTGATACTAAAGCTTTGTTTTCTTTTTAAAATTAAAATAAAAAAGAGTTGATGCTATGTGCAAGGGTATTGCACAGGTGTCTTACCTCCACTTTTTTGGTCCCACGCCAGCTTCCGCTGCTGGTGGGAAGTGGCTTCCACTGCTGTCAGTGAAGTTTGTGAATCAAGGAAGATAGAGCTGCTGGATCCAGGAATACAGGCACAGAGCTGGATCGACAAAGGACACAGGTAAATGTTTGGGGGGGGGGGGTGAAAAGTTAACGATGTGTTTTTTACCTCAATGCAGAGCATGCATTAAGGTATCAAAAAATTTACTTTAGAACCTTTTAAGTGTCTGTGAACATTGCACAGGCATGGTTCACAGTTACCATGACATGCACATACCCCCCAACTGTCCCGGATTCTGCTGGACTGTCCTGGGATCTTGTCATGATTCCAGTGTTCTGTGGATCGAGACCAGTTCCAGTATCCAACTCTAACTCCTTGCACAAACTATCCAGTAGAGTGATATCCTGCCTGACAGATGGTACATAGTCCTGACAGCATAAGGAGGCAGACCAAGAGCAGCGTCTTGCCAGTAAGGTAAAAAGTACTTTACGGTGCTTGAATACAAAAAAGAAAGTATTTAGACAATCTGTGGTATTTTAATGATTATTGTTTGTCTATTTTTTTCAATAAACTTATTTTTGTAACAAAATTGGTGTCACTGTGCCTATAAAGTCCTCAAGTCCCCCTCTTTTTTGTATTCAATTTAATAGTTTTAGGATGCGGCACTTTTATATTGTTTATGTATCCACAGTACCACTCTGTGCTACGATACATCTTGTTTAGATACTTTACGGTGCTTAACCCCTCAATTTATCTGATGGGTTCATTACAGCGAATGTATGACACTCTAATGTTTCTCTAATTAGCAGGTGAGGTGTGAATGGCAGGACAGAGAAAGGAGATGGCTAAATTGGATCAGGTGATGTTTTTCTAGCACAGGACAGAAAACTAAAGACTAATCTACAAAGATATGGCACTGTGAACCTGCTACTGGAAGTTCTGCACATTGGAGGAAAATAAAATTGGACATTTCTTGCATTTATTAAATTAAAAACAAATGTGGTGATCCTGTGGGACAGACTTAATGCATCTCATCATCTTTGGTCCACACAAAGCCCCCTAGCTCTATTATTTACCAATCCATCTTTCAGCCTGGGTCTCACCCCTATAATACTCAAATGGTGGATCAATAAGGAATTTCTGAGGATTCCGGATATATGTACTGGTGGGAGGGTTCTTTCGCTCCAATTTCCGCAAGAAAAACACCACCTCCGGACACAGAGCCTGTTATACATAGCTGACTCCTTTAGAAAATTCTTTGCAATGTCAGGGAGACTTATCTAGCTCCCCTGCCTTTGTGCCTTTACACTTGGGTTTTATTTTAGTAATATACTCTATATTATTGTCCATATCTACCAAACAGTATATGCTAAAATTAGAAAGTGATTTGAATGTGGAATAACAACTTGTTGACTGATGTAAAATAACAGGATATGCTTCCAGATCATACACTATATTACCAAAAATATTAGGACACCTGCCTTAACAGCTTCAACTCTTCTGGGAAGGCTGTCCACAAGGTTTAGGAGTGTGTCTATGGGAAGGTTTGACCATTCTTCCAGAAGTGCATTTGTGAGGTCAGGCACTGATGTTGGACGAGAAGGCCTAGCTCATAGTCTGCACTCTTAATTCATCCCAAAGGTGTTCTATTGGGTTAAGGCCAGGACTCTGTGCAGGCCAGTCAAGATCCTCCACTCCGAATGTTTTGTCCATGTCCTTATGGACCTTGCTTTGTGCACTGGTTCAAATCATTTGGTGGAGGGGGGATTATGGTGTGGGTGGTTTTTCAGGGGCTGGGCTTGGCCCCCTAGTTCCAGTGAAGGGAACTCTTAAGTTGTCAGCATACCAAGACATTTTGGACAATTTCCTGCTCCCAACTTTGTGGGAACAGTTTGGGGAAGGCCCCTTCCTGTTCCAACATGACTGCACACCAGTGCACAAAGCAAGGTCCATAAAGACATGGATGAGCGAGTTTGGGTGGAGTAACGCGACCGGCCATCAAAACTTTCTGCCATTCTGAACAATAAGTTATCCTGCTTTAAAAAAAAAACATGGGACCCTGGATCAAATATCTCTCAGAAAACACCTAGAGCCCTCATGTGGCCCTTGTGACATTTTATGGAGTAGTATGGTTGCACAGTTTACTCGCTTTCTTCTTTCCTTTCTCTTTTCCTCAGCGAGTTGTGCTTTCATCTCCAGACTAGTCCACTTAGGCCCCTCGTCAAAAGAATGGGAGTGAATGTGTATACTAGATCAGTTTTCTTTATCAGTTTGTTGTGATGTCCGGATGGGCAGAAACCAAATTTAGTCACGTACCTTAAATAGGGGCGCCCCTGGTCCCAAACCTGCTATCCCTGGATCTAAGGGAACTGGAGGGGCAAGATAATGACCACTTTTATTTAACTCAGATATATGACTGTTAGATTCTACATAGTAACTACCTTGTGTGTTACAAGCCAAATAGTCTATCTTTGTTCAAATGCATTATTGAATTGACTCTGCATGGACTTGTACTTGTACTGTACACTTACTATAAAAATACTAAAAAAAATTATTGGAAAAAAATAAATAAATGTAGTTATAATGATCTCTCTCTTCTGACCCACAGACCATTGGGGTCTTCCCACCAACACTGACTAGCAATTCCCTCCATCCACTCCCCTCACTGACCATTTTTTTTTCACCCCACAGACACTAAGGTGTTGACTTGGGGCAGCCAATTCACTTGAATGGGCTGCCCAATGCACCAAAAAAAGGGCAATGCAGCGCACTACAACACAAGGTCGTAATACATTCCTTGTGGTACACTGCAACATTAGGGATGAGCCCGATGTGTCGGGTGTTCGCCTGTTTGCCGAATAGCGAACAATTTGGGGTGTTTGCGGCAAATTCGAAAGCCGCGGAACACCCTTTAAAAGTCTATGGGAAAACTCAAAAGTGTTAATTTTAAAGGCTTATATGCATGGTATTGTCATAAAAAGTGTTTGGGGACCTGCGTCCTGCCCCAGGGGACATGTATCAATGCAAACAAAGTTTTAAAAAAGGCCGTTTTTTCGGGAGCAGTGATTATAATAATGCTTAAAGTGAAACAATAAAAGTGAAATATTCCTTTAAATTTCGTACCTGGTGGGGTGTCTATAGTATGCCTGTAAAGTGTCGCATGTTTCCCGTGCTTACAACAGTCCCTTGCACAAAACAACATTTCTAAAGGAAAAAAAGTCATTTAAAACTACTCACGGTTATAATGAATTGTCGGTCCCGGCAATACACATAAAAGTCATTGAAAAAAACGGCATGGGATTCCCCCACAGTCCATTACCAGGCCCTTTGGGTCTGGCATGAATATTAAGGAGAACCCTGAACCAAAATTTTAAAAAAAATTGCGTGGGGGTCCCCCCAAATTCCATACCATGCCCTTCAGGTCTGCTATGGATATTAAGGGCAACCCTGCACTAAAATTAAAAAAATGGCATGGGGTCCCCCTCAAAATCCACACCAGACCTGAGTTTTAAGGGGAACCATTTGCCAAAATTTTTTTAAAAATGGCGTGGGGGTCCCCCACAAAAATCCATACCAGACCCTTATCTGAGCACGCAACATGGCAGGCCGCAGGAAAAGAGGGGGGGACGACAGAGCGCCCACCATCCTGAACTGTACCATGCCACATGCCCTCAACATGGGGAGGGTGATTTGGGGTAGCCCCCCAAAGCACCTTGTCCCCATGTTGATGGTGACAAGGGCCTCATCCCCACAACCCTTGCCCAGTGGTTGTAGGGGTCTGCGGGCGGGGGGCTTATCGGAAATTGGAATCCCCCTTTACCAAGATGACCCCCAGATCCCGGCCTCCCCCCCTGTGTGAAATGGTAACTGGGTACAAATGTACCCCTACCATTTCACAACAAAATGTGAAAATGTTAAAAATGACATGACACAGCTTAGGGACAAGTCCTTTATCAAAAAATAAAACTCTCCCACGCAGTCTTCTTCTTCGAAAAAGAAAAAAAAACGCGACCGACCTGCCTAATGACGGTCCTCTCAGGTGACAGCTCTTTTATAACTGAAGGGCGGGGCCACACAGTGATGTTGCCAGGTGACCCTGCCCCCTCTGACACACGGGGACATCCCTATGGCTTCCTCGTAGCGTCAGAGGGGGGGGTAACATGACAAAATGTGGAAAATTTTAAGAAGTTTGAATACTTTTTCAAGGCACTGTAGGTTTTCTATTGCTGTCTGTGCCCTTGTTTGGGGGGGGGGGGGGGGATTTACTCACTCTGTCATGTTTACCATTATCATTGAAAGTGAAAGTAAAAGAAAATCAGAAATTTCAGGTTTTCTCCAGAAAAGCAATAGAGGGGACATCTTCCATTAGGGACACTAGTTCTAGTGACCTGGGGGACCCCAAGGAACTACCTTAATTTTCCAGGCTTTCCTTTCACTTGGCTGTTTTGGCTATGGGACAGGAATTGAAGGGAAATCTCCCCAATGGGACACAGATGGCAAAAAAAAAAATGACAGGGGTTATAACTATCCTTTACTCTCTCCATATACACTGCTCAAAAGAAATGAAAGGAACACTTTTTAATCAGAGTATATCACCAAGTCAATTTAACTCCTGGGATATTGATCTGGTCAGTTACGTAGCAGAGGGGGTTGTTCAGTTTCAGCTGCTTTGATGTTAATGAAATTAACAATAGGTGCACTAGATGGGCAACAATGAGACAACCTCCAAAACAGGAATGATTTTACAGGTGAGGACCACTGACATTGTTTTCTCTAATCATCTTTTTTTACTGTTTTTCACTAGTTTTGCATTTGGCTAGAGTCAGTGTCACAACTGGTAGCATGAGGCGATACCTTGACCCTATAGAGGTTGCACAGGCAGTCCAACTCCTCCAAGATGGCACATCAATACGTGCCATTGCCAGAAGGCTTTCTGTGTCTCCCAGCACAGTCTCAAGAGCATGGAGGCAATTCCAGGAGACAGGCAGTTACTCTAGGAGAGCTAGACAGGGCCGTAGAAGGTCCTTAACCCATTAGCAGGACCGATATCTGCTCCTTTGTGCAAGGAGGAACAGGATAAGCACATAAGCACTGCCAGAGCCCTACATAATCACCTCCACCAAGCCACTGGTGTGAATGTCTCTGGCCCAACAATCAGAAACAGACTTCATGAGCATGGCCTGAGGGCCCGACATCCTTTAGTGGGCCCCGTGCTCACTGCCCGGCACTGCAGAGCTCGATTGGCATTTGCCATTGAACACCAGAATTGGCAGGTCCACCACTGGCACCCTGTGCTTTTCGCAGATGAGTACAGGTTCACCCTGAGCACATGTGACAGACGTGAAAGGGTCTGGAGAAGCCGTGGAGAACGCTATGCTGCCTGTAACCGGTTTGGTGGTGGGTCAGTGATGGCCTGGGAGGCATATCCATGGAGGGACGCACAGACCTCTACAGGCTAGACAATGGCACCCTGACTGCCATTAGGTATCGGGATGAAATCCTTGGACCCATTGTCAGACCCTACACTGGTGCATGACAATGCTTCGTCATGTCCTGGGTTTCTCCTGGTGCATGACAATGCCCGGCCTCATGTGACGAGAGTATGCAGTTTTTGGAGGAAGAAGAAATTGAAATCATTGAATGGCCCCCACGCTCGCCTGACCTAAATCCAATAGAACACCTCTGGAACATTATGTTTCGGTCCACCTGACACTGCCAGGTTGCACCTCAGTTTGTTCTGGAGCTTAGTGATGCCCTGCTCCAGATCTGTGAGGAAATACCCCAGGACACCATCCGTCGTTTCATTAGGAGCGTGCCTCAACATTGTATGGCATGAATGCAAGCACGTGGGGGCCATACAAATCACTGAGCACTATTTTGAGTTGCTGCAAAGAAATTGCAACAAAATGGACTAGCCTGATGCACAATTTTTTCACTTTGATTTTCGGGGTGCCTTTGAATTCAGCCCTCTGTGGGTTGATCATTTTCATTTCCATCAAATGATGTGGCATCCTTTCATTCCTAACACATTACCCAGTCCATATCAGTATAGATATCCAGCATGATATTTTTCCCCATTGAGATCTGATGTATTTTCAAAGTGTTTCTTTAATTTTTTTGAGCAGTGTATATATGTACATACATACCCACACTGTATATTGTAATAGATCTACACAATACAGAAGCCAATAAACAGGTCAAAGAATATGTTTAAAGATGCCGTGCTAAATAATGTGAACCATGACTAGGGATGAGCCGAACACCCCCCCGTTCAGTTCGCACCAGACCTTGCGAACAGGCAAAAAATGTGTGTGAACACCTAGTCTATGTGACACGAACATGAGAAATCAAAAGCGCTAATTTTAAAGGTATGCAAGTGTAGGCGCAATAAACAGGAGAAAGCAGCAAAAACAACCCTAACCCACAGACTGGTATATATGGAAGAAAAAAACCATGTATATATCTGAATAAAAACATTTAGAACTTTTAAAAAATCTTGGAATATAAGAATATATTCAAAGAAAGGTGCATGAGCCAAAAAAATGGGTATATATTTCTATATTAAAACCATGTATATATGGGAAAAAAAGTCCAGAGGTCCAAAACCAGTGGGTCCACATATAGGGCAGCCTTCAGTGGGAACTGAAACCGGGTTCCAAAGTCCTGAGGAGAAGCACAAAGAGAGAGAGGCGCCTCTAGGTGTAGACGTAAAAAACAATTTATTCATAAATCTTGTGTTAATCACACTCACATTTAGGAAGTCATCAAGAAGGCATGTAAATGTGGGATATCCATCATGAAGTTATCATCAGATCGGTCACAGAACTCCTGCCTGCCTGCTGAATGATCTGCCTGCGCGTGGAGGGACACCGCTAGAATGTTATGCCGGCAGCGGTGACAGCGAAGGGCCAGAAGGAGGCTTGGGACGCAGATGGCAAGCGACCAGTGACGTCATTCCTCCTCGCCCGCTATCCATCTGCGCCCCAAGCCTCGTTATAAGCCTGGATATCCCACATTTACATGCCTTCTTGATGACTTCCTAAATGTGAGTGTGATTGACACAAGATTTATGAATAAATTGTTTTTTACGTCTACACCTAGAGGCGCCTCTCTCTCTTTGTGCTTCTCCTCATAATTGTAAAGATAAAAAGTGTTTGGGGACCCGGGTCCTGCCCCAGGGGACATGTATCATCGCAAAAAATGTTTAAAAAGTTTTAAAAACGGACGTTTTTTCAGGAGCAGTGATTTTAATAATGCTTAAAGTGAAACCATAAAAATGAAATACTCCTTGAAATATCGTGCCTGGGGGGTCTCCTTAGTTTGCCTGTAAAGTAGCGCATCTTTCCCATGTTTATAACCACAGCATGTACCACAGCAAAATGAAATTTTTAAAGGAAAAAATTTCATTTAAAACTGCTTGCGGCTGTAATTTATTGTTGGCTTCCAGCAATATAGATAAAAATCATTGAAAAAAGTGGCATGGGTCCCCCCCCCCAGTCCATTACCAGGCCCTTCAGGTCTGGTATGGCTATTAAGGAGAACCCCGCACCAAGATTTTAAAAAAATGTCGTGGGGGTTCAACAGGCCCTATATACTCTGAACAGCAGTATTATACTATACGGCCTTCCCTATACACTCTGCAGAAAAATTGGGCCTTAGGTGTTGGTGGTGCCAGAACACTGTAAACCCTCACAGTTACTGTTGTTGGGTGCAGGAACAGGCCCTGCTGTGAAATATTATATCAAAAATTGTAATTACATGCCCTTGTTAAACAGGGGCAGAAAAATTGGGCCTTGGGTGGTGGTGCCACAACACTGTAACCCCTCACAGATACTCTTGTTGGGCGCAGGAATGGGCCCTGCTGTGAAATATTATACAATTACATGCCCCTGTTAAACAGGGGCAGAAAAATTGGGTCTTGGGTGGGTGGTAGTGCCCTAAACCAAAAATATTGTTGGAAGCTAGCATCATCAAGATTGAGGAGGAATAGGATAGTCACTATAGGCAGTCTTCAAGGGATCCCACATCAATAGCAAATTCAATCAGTTACATCAGCACCAGGTGCTTGATAGCTGCTGATCCATGACTGATTCATTTTTATGAATGTGAGCCTATCAACAGAACCTGTGAACAGGCGCACTCTTTGATCCGTTAAAAACCCTCCAGCAGCACTAAATGTGCGTTCAGAAAGCACACTGGATGCAGGACAGGCCAGTAGCTCGACTGCATATTGAGCAAGTTCTGCCCAGCGGTCCAACCTCAAGACCCAGTAACCCAGTGGATGCTCTGTTGGAAAAGTCTTCAAGTCTTCTCTTGCCCCTAGATATTCCTGCACCATAGAAAGCAGACGCAGGCGATGGTTGCTTGAACCGATCAGACCTTGGCGCTGAGGACTGAAAAATTGTTTAAAGGCATCGGTCAGCCGGCCACCTTCTCCACCTCTCTTCCTCTGACTGAACAAAGCCTCAGCAACACGTTGTCCAGCAACAGAAAATAGTAACCTCCCAGGGTCTGGAAATGCATTACACAAACCTTTCTTCAAGGACTCCTGAAGATGTTTCATCCCCTATTCCCTCTGGGAAGGCAGGATGAGTTCTGCAACTTTACCCTTGTAACGTGGTTTAAGAAGGGTTGCCAGCCAGTAATCATCCCTCTCCTTGATACCACGAATCCTAGGGTCCTTTCACAGGCTTTGCAGAATCAGGGAGGCCATGCAGCATAAGTTTGCAAAGGCATTCGATTCTGAGTCCTCTGGGTCACTAAGGATCACATGATCCATAACTACCTCCTCCCAGCCACGTACAGCTCCTTGAGTTTCTGGGGACTGAGAACCATCCGTTGAAGACTGCTGCTGAGTGTTATCCTCTACATCCATGCTGCAATCCTCCTCCTCTTCTTCTTCCTGTGTGTTTGGTGGGCCCATAGGAATGCTATTTGAATAAAGGGGGCCTTGAGAGGAAAGGAAGTCCTCCTCTTTCTCCCGCTGTTCTGCCTTAAGTGCACTGTCTATGATTCCACGAAGCGTGTGCTCCAGCAGGAAGACTAGAGGGACAGTGTCACTGATGCATATATTGTCACTGCTCACCATCCTTGTGGCCTCCTCAAGTGGTGACAGGACAGTTCATGCATCCTTGATCAGTAGCCACTGACGTGGCGAAAAGAAGCCAAGCCCCCCTGACCCTGTCCTTATGCCATACTCGCACAGGTACTCATTGATGACCCTCTGCTGTGTGTGCAGCCACTGCAGCATTGCCAATGTTGAGTTCCACCTGGTGGGTATGTCACAAATGAGGCGGTTGGTGGGCAGGTTGCATTCCCTTTGAATGTCAGCCAGCCGAGCACTGGCATTGTATGACTGGCGGAAATGACCACAGACTTTTCTGGCCTGCCTCAGGAGATCTTTTAGGCCTGGGTACCTGGTCAAGAACCGCTGCACCACCAAATTCAGGACGTGTGCCAAACATGGAACATGGGTCAAGTGTCCCTGTCAAAGGGAGGAGAGAAGGTTGGTGCCATTGTCGCATACAACCATTCCTGGCTGAAGCAGACGTGGTGTCAACCACCTGAGCCTGCCCCTGCAGAGCTGACAGAATCTCTGCCCCAGTGTGGCTCCTGTCTCCTAGGCAGACCAACTCAAGCACTGCATGGCATCTTTTAGCCTGACTGCTTGCATAGCCCTTAAATGCTTACAGAGCACTGCTGGTTCAGAGGACAAATTTGCAGAAGAGGCCCCAGTCAACAAAACTAACTTTAAAGTGGTTGTAAACACTCACATATACCCAGTGAAGTGAACAGGCTCAGATGATGCACAGAGATTAAACTAATACTCCTACATAGGTTTTACTTGTATATCTTTCTGTCTTCTCTCTACACCTCATTCCAAAGTGCAGATCGTGTTAAAAATATTTCTTTATCTGTGAGCAGCACATAGGGAAGGGTGGCAAGACTGCAGTTACACTGTGTGAGAGCTGATTTGAGGAAAGAAACACACCCCCTTCACACAGCAGAAGAACTGTGTTCTGAATAGACATGCTCCGACCTGAGCTCCCCCTCCCAAAACAAATTTATCTCATGTGTCGGAAAAACGTCTCAGAAGTGACTCATGCTGATAACAGAGGAATAAAGCACCAGAGAGAAACGACACTAAGGGCTAGTTTACACTTGGACTTTGTTCAACTTTGTTAAAGCTCTCTGAACTCCAGTCAAAGCCCCTGTCACTAAATAAAATGGTTAGCTTACAGTCCTGTTTACACCTTGCGTTTGCTTTGCTTCAAAAATTATACCCCATGTCGCTTTAGTGGTGCTTCAAATCGTCTTCAAAGTCTCCATAGAATTCTATGACAAAGCTCGCTTGAAGCTCTCTTGAAGCACCTGCGGCTTTTAAGAGCTTGTTTAGTACCACACTGGCCAGTGGGAGAGGTTGTAGAGAGACTCTAAAACTTTTAGCCTCTAGGCAAGTATCACCTGTATTTAGGGACCACTAAGAATCAGGATTTGGGGTTTGGGTCCAGAAATGTTCATGCATTGTTTTGTTGTACTATACAAATTTGCTTTACTTTGTGACTGCCTACTGCTGTTGACACTTCTGTTGCTTTCTTGGGTGTTTGGCCAGAATAAATTTTCCTTCTTCAGCTCTGGAGTGTTGGAGGGTATGGAAATGCAAGAAAGGGTTGTTGTCATCCAGAATAAGGGAACCCATACATCAATGGCTCCTTTGTGGGTAATTGCTACATGTAGACCTTACACACCCAGATCCAATTTTGCTTCAATTAATCAAGTGGACTAACTTGAGTCAGGTTCTGCAATGTACAGTATTATACGTGTTTAATGGTCCATATTATGGAGCATACACAATAATAGTGAAGTGGTTGGGTTGCTACTATATCTTTGTCACTGGGTCTTATGCTTTTTTTAATTACAAAACTTTGTGAGATAGGGGTTGTAAGAAACTTTTTATCTTTTATTAGATGTGATTTTAATGTGGCCTACTGAGCCTGGAGTATGCCCCAATGAGGTCCAGTGCACGTGCACTGCCTGCAGATGGTGACTCACCATAGAATCTAATGGGTCCGCATGGCACATGCACTGCATTGATGAGGGATTTCTATCATCTACTAGTCCACAATGATTCCCATCAGCAGACATCACATAGGCCGGTCCTGTTTTACTGCCAAGTGCAATTGATCTGTCATTTCAGCCTAATTGTTTTGGTATCACTTATTAAAACCCTACATTGCCAAGTGTTTTCAAAATTATACCACATGTCGCTTTAGTGGTGCTTCAAAGGGTCTTTAAAGCCTCCATAGAACTCTATGACAAAGCTCGCTTGAAGCTCCCTTGACGCACCTGCGGCTTTTGAGAGGCTTTAATTCAGCATTAGCTTCACTTTGTTTTGGAAAAATTGCAGGTATGAGATATCCACACACACAAACACAGGGCATCTGTCAAGCTTCAACAAAGCTTTAAAACAGCATCACGGAAGCATCACCGATGCTTCACCGAAGCATCACTGAAGCTTCATCAAAGCACCACCGAAGCATCAAAAACACATCATAAAAGCATGTTGAAGCACAAAACACAGCTATTAGTTAGAAGCATAAAAAACACATCATAAAAGAATGTTGAAGCAGTAGGTGCTTTAATGTGTGTTGAAGTCAAAGCAAATGTAAATGAGCCTTTGGAGAGAGATAAGTAAAAGTCCATGACTGGGGTTTACAACCACTTAAAGATCATTACTCACTGATACAGAACACCAATTATTCTAAACAAAATAAATCAACAAATACCCCACACATGCTGGCACTGCCACAAAAGGCACATTTTCACGTATCTTCTGGTTCTGCTAGAGTTCGATCTCCTCCATGTTCACCCACAGCCCTGCTCCTCTTCTCAAACACCCCTTCACAGACATCTAATTAATGCACCTGAACCGTGATTCCCAGAAGCTAGTGCTCCACACATGTACCGTCCATAAAGAATGGAATGGGTAAATCAAGTTTATTATATCTGTGAAATAGAGGTTCACTAAACAAAACAGACTGGACACATAGGACCCGATGTGGTACTGCTGGAAATATTTTACCCATTCCTCCCAGGACTACAATAAATGAATGTACTAAAGACATGCACAATGCTGACACCACCCCTTATCAGGAAAAGGAGGACTCTCCCTTCGACATAACATAGAATATGAGGTAATATAACTGTTTTTTTTCTGATTCCCCTTGACCCTCTTTGCTTTTCCCCCTGTTTTTTTTGTTCTCTATTGCTTTGCCTTCCTTCCTTTCCTCCTCTCACTTGTATTTCTCTTCCTGCCCCACACATATTAAACTAGACCCAATGAACCCAAACCACAACTGATGCTCTGGATCCTACATTCTCTACCAGCTCCCTCAACACTTCACACTGGAACATATGTACAGTATATAGGCAGAGGTTGGGAGAATGCGGAACTAAGCAGAGTGTGGACATAAAAGGGGTTAAGCAAATAAAACACTTGAGCGTCTAGAGGGAACTATGAACACAACTTCACCCCACCCTTTCCTACCCCAATACCCAAGTTATATATATTTTTCTTTTCTTTTTTTTTTAACCACCTTGTTTCTTTCCTTTTTCCCTTTTATTATTTACACAACTTAATACAAACTCAAATTAAAGCTCAGCACAAGCACACTGTTATTGACTAACTAAAACAGAGATCATAAACTTCTCTCATGACTTGTCAATATAAATATATGCATAAAATACATCTTTCTGTATTATTTTATAATATATTGTTATTTTACTTAAAAATTTTTGTTCACATGTAAAATGTGATACATTTCCAATGATTTCTTAATGTGAATGTTCGACCACTACAATGATATGTTGTATTATATTCCTATGTTCATTCAATAAAAATTGTGAAAAAAAAATAAAACTAAAAGGGGTTAAGCATATCCCTCTTTTTCGTCCCCCTCCCACCACACTCTACTAATTTTTTTTTGTAAATTATTGTAACTAACATAATGTTAGAAACTGTTTTTATTGCCTGGTGCAACTGTTATATTGGAAGAAGAATATACTATGAACTGGATATTGTGGCAGTATGTTGCATACTATTCTTCTGTACTGTTAACATTTAAATAAAGAATGAAAAAAAATAACAAAAAAGATGTTATGAATCATGAGTAACTCAGAACAGACTCTGCTGTCTTTCTAAAATTGGAATTCATCTACGTCTTTACAACCAGGCTCATAATGATTCAATTGCCCAGGCCTAAACAGTGCAGCCATCTGCTCCTCATAACACAGGAATAGATGAAAGAAGGGCACTTCATAACAGATATGATCACTGCTATCCACAGTGCCCCTAAACAAGACTACCAGATAAATTAGGAGATAAATTGACTTTCTGGTTTGACATGGTTTACGGTGTGAAATTATGGCAGGTTATTTAAGGTCTGAATTTCTATACAGTTTGCAGTAATATTGGACTCTCTGCAAACATTTAGTACAAAATTGGTATCTATAAATGGGAATCTTTCTAGTTATAAAAATCTCTTCTTACTAAATCAGAAAACAGAACAATTAAAAAAAGCATCCAAGAGGCTCAGGGACTTTGACATGAGTTCAAACTAAGTAGTAAGAAGAAAAAACCTTTGGGGAGAGCTTACTGAATCTGGTTACACTGCTCACAACAGACAGGATTACTATCCAGTGGGTACCCAGCAGTTTACCAGAAAAAAACAGAATAATAATAATAGAGAACAAAATGAGTTTATTAGTTTGCATTAAAAAACATTCAACATATTTCAGAAGTCAGAAAACACTTTCCCTTTATCAAAGCTTCAGTTAAAATAGGAAACTTTAATGGACTCAAAATATATCTTTCCAAAGGTAATCTATGCATGGAAATTAATTGCTGGACTAGAAGAGTTATTAGTCAGCAGCATCAACCATTATTGTTTATACAGATGCTGCTGGCTGGTAACACTTCCAGCATTCAACCTTGATTGCTGACAGGCCATGTCCGTGATCACCGCCATACCAGTTACAGTGTCCCTGATCAGCACCACACCTGTAACAGTGTCCGTGATCACTGCCACACCAGTTATGGTATCCCTGATCACCACTACACAATAAATGATTTATGGTGTGAAACACTGGAAGGTTATTTAAGGTCTGCATTTCTATAACATTTGCAGTAATACTGGACTCTCTGCAAATATTTGGTACAAAAGTGGTATTTATAAAAAGGGAAGCTTTCTAGTTATAAAAAATCTCTTCTTACTAAATCAGAAAACAGAACGACATAAAAAAGTATCCAAGAGGCTCTGGGACTTTGATACAAGTTCATACCAGGTAGTGAGAAGAAAAAACTTTGGGGAGCTGACTGGATCTGGTTAGGCTGCTCACAACAGACAGGACTACTATCCAGGTTACCTAAAAAAAAAAACAATGGAAAGAGCATCAGAATGATATGTGAATCTAAGTGTGAGAAGTGAGTGGTGGTAATGAAAAATTTTAACATTTCAATAAGCCAAGCCTGGCTTTAAGTAAAAAAATAAATACAACAAAGATCAAGCAGACTTCAACTATCCAATAAACTACAGTACATGGATACTGCAGAATGGAAACTGGAAAATACAGTCACCTTTTTATAAAAAAAAAAAAGTGGTACGCCTAAAATGTGTATGTAGAACATGCATGCTATAATAGGCAATTAAACTTTTAAATAGTAAAACCATTCAAAAATCACACCCCATTAAGTGTCTATGCCACTGCAAAAAGCTATTAGGATCTGGAAGCTTGTTGACATGTCTATAATGTACAATTTAGCTTCACAACACTGACATTGATGTCTCCCATATTGCATATCTCTTGCAAAATAAGTCACTGTCACTATTCAAATATTACACAAGATCTTACAACCAACAGCCCTCTCAGACCTAGAAAGGTGCAAATCAAAATGGCAAATTGATATCCTACTCTGGATAGCAAGGACTTTGAAAACATGTGGGAATATCTTTTTACATTTGTTATCTTCGACACGGAAGATATCCCCAGTAACCAGCTGACTTACTATACATATATTTTGGAGCTATCCCAAAATTCAATTTTTCTGGTGTGAAATTCTAGATTTTGCCTCCTCCTTAACTACTATCCCTATACCCTTTGGGCTCCTTCTGCTAATCTCGTGTTTATCTCGTGTTAGTAGAAGTTTGGTGAGAGACAATTCGCGCTTTTCAGCCTTGTGCTTTTCAGTTCGTTTTCTGCTTGTCAGTTTGTGCTTGTGGGTTCGTATCTGTTCTTCAATGCGTGTTGTCAGTTCGTTCCTGTCTTTCAGTGCGTTCTATTTAATAGTTTGTATCTGTTTTCCAGTGCGTTCTTGTCCACTCGTTTCTGATTTTCAGCTCGTTCTTCTCAGGTTCTTTCTGATTTTCAGTGCGTTCTGTTGGTTCGTTCTGATCAGCCGACCGTTTCCTAGCCATGTTGCGGGTACGTACTCGTCGTAGAGTTTGTGCTGTGCAAGTGCTTGGTGTTGGAGTTCTTGCTTTGACCCAAGTCCAGTCCATGAACAGGGTGAGGAGGAGTTCATGGACAAAGAATTGGTTGCTCCAGCATGACCAATTCCCTCATATGCCTTTGCTGCGGGAGATCCGGGATAATAATCCTGATGATTTTAGGAATTATCTCCGGATGATGGACCCCGTTTTTCACCATTTGTTGGCTTTGCTGTCCCCTTATATTACCAAGCAGGACACCTGCATGTGGCAAGCCATCACTCCCGAGCAGAGGCTCATTGCCACCTTGCGGTACTTGGCGATGAGGAGAAGTCTGCAGGACATCAAGTTCTCGACTGGCATCTCCCCCCAGGCTCTGGGAATCATTATTCCAGAGACCTGTTCTGCCGTTATTCAGGTCCTGCAGAAGGACTATATTAAGGTAAGTTTTATCCTTTAACATCACATACTATGTATTTAATGTTTGCTAATTTATTGTATTTCTTTCATCATTCCATAATTACCATGATTGTAATATGCTGTGAATGTCCTCTTTGTCCTCATGCATGCTGGAAGCTTTTAAAGTTCCTTTTTTGTCCTTCATGCATATTTTCCTTCACTAACCTCCCCAGCATGCTATCCTGGGCCCATACACACCTAGCCTACTCCCTTAACAATGTATTTTGTCAGCTCCATTGTAGTGCTCCCCTAAACACCCCCTAAAATGTGTACAAATGTTATTTTTGTCCTTAAATTCATGCAGAGTTCAAGAGGCTTTTTTTTTTTGAAGGGGGCCAAAACTCATTTGGAACCCTCCCTCCCCCCCAACCGCTAAGTCAACCGATACCAATACTCTATTTGCTGACTTTGCCAAACCCAAACACACTATACCTACCTCTTTTGTGGTCAGATTTATGGATGAACCAAAGCATGTAGTGCAAGGGCCTGCCTGAATACTTTCAAATGGTACTGTTTAACCACTTCAGCCCTGAACCATTTGGCTACCTAAAGACCAGAAGACTTTTTACAATTTGGCACTGTGCTGCTTTACCTGGTAATTGCGCGGCCATGCAATGTTGTACCCAAACGAAATTTGTGTACTTTTTTCCTCACAAATAGAGCTATTCTTTTGATGGTATTTGATTGCCTCTGCTATTTTCATTTTTTGCAATATAAACGGAAAAAACAGAAAATTTTGAAAAAAAAATGATATTTTCTACATTCTGTTATAAGAAAAATCCTACAAACTCAATTTTAGTCATACATTTAGGCCAAAATGTATTCAGCCACATGTCTTTGGTAAAAAACTGTCAATAAGCGTATATATTTTGGTTTGCGCAAAAGTTATTGCGTCTACAAACTATGGTACATTTACTGGAATTTACGCAGCTTTTAGTTTATGACTGCCTATTTCATTTCTTGAGGTGCTAAAATGGCAGGGCAGTACAACCCCCCCCAAAGGACCCCATTTTGGAAAGTAGACACCCCAAGGAAATTGCTGAGAGGCATGTTGAGCCCATTGAATATTTAATTTTTTTGTCCCAAGTGATTGAATAATGACAAAAAAAATAAAAAATTTACAAAACGTTGTCACTAAATGATATATTGCTCACACATGCCATAGTTATATGTGGACCCCAAAATACATTTTGCTGCTTTTCCTGAGTATGGGGATACCACATGTGTGGGACTTTTTGGGAGCCTAGCCGCGTATGGGGCCCCGAAAACCAAGCACCGCCTTCAGGATTCTAAGGGCATACATTTTTGATTTCACTCCTCACTACCTATCACTGTTTTGAAGGCCATAAAATGCCAAGATGGCACAAAACCCCCCAAATTACCCCATTATGGAAAGTAGACACCCCAAGCTATTTGCTGAGAGGCATGTTAAGTCCATGGAATATTTTATATTTTGCCACAAGTTGTGGGAAAATGAAAAACTTTTTTTTTTGCACAAAGTTGTCACTAAATTTGGGGGGGGGGGGGGGCACAACCCCCCCAAATGACCCCATTTTGGAAAGTAGACACCCCAAGCTATTTGCTGAGAAGCATGTTGAGTCCATGGAATATTTTATATTTTGCCACAAGTTATGGGAAAATTGCAAACTTTTTTTTTTGCACAAAGTTGTCACTAAATGATATATTGCGTAAACATGCCATGGGCATATGTGGAATTACACCCCAAAATACATTCTGCTGCTTCTCCTGAGTACGGGGATACCACATGTGTGGGACTTTTTGGAAGCTTAGCCGTGTACGGGACCCCGAACACCAATCAACGCCTTCTGGCTTTCTAAGGGCGTAAAATGGTGATTTCACTCCTCACTACCTATCACAGTTTTGAAGGCCATAAAATGCCAAGATAGCACAAACCCCCCCCCAAAATGACCCCATTTTGGAAAGTAGATACCCCAAGCTATTTGCTGAGAAGCATGGTGAGTATTTTGCAGCTCTCATTTGCTTTTGAAAATGAAGAAAGAAAAGAAAAATGTATTTTTTTTTTCAATTATTAAAACTTTGTGACAAAAAGCGAAATCTGCAAAATACTCACCATAGCTCTCAGCAAATAGCTTGGGGTGTCTACTTTCCAAAATGGGGTCATTTGGGGGGTTTTGTGCCATCTGTACATTCCATGGCCTCCGAAACTGTGATAGGCAGTGAGGAGTGAAATCAAAAATTTAGACCCTTAGAAAGCCTGAAGGCGGTGCTTTGTTTTCGGGGTCCCGTACACGGCTAGGCTCCCAAAAAGTCTCACGCATGTGGTATCCCCGTACTCAGGAGCAGCAACAGAATATATTTTGGGGTGTAATTTCACATATGCCCATGGCATGTTTGAGCAATATATCATTTAGTGACAACTTTGTGCAAAAAAAAAAAAATTGTCTTTCTTTTCCCGCAACTTGTGTCAAAATATAAAATATTCCATGGACTCAACATGCCTCTCAGCAAATAGCTTGAGGTGTCTACTTTCCAAAATGGGGTCATTTGGGGGGGTTGTACTGTCCTGGCATTTTATGCACAACATTTAGAAGCTTATGTCACACATCACCCACTCTTCTAACCAGGGCCACCATCAGGGGGGTACAGGCAGGAAGTAAGTACTGGGCCCTAGTGTCCCAAAAGGCCCGGCTGGCCAGGGCCTGCTCCACCTACAACACAGCAGCACATTTATCTATCAACTGCACCGCCGCGGCGCCTGGCCGCTATAGAGAAAGAAGCCTCCTTTCAATCGCACCCCCCTCCCCCCCCGTGATCGTGGCCAGCACTAGCTCCCCTTCCTTCCCTGCTGAGGCAGAGCCGGCAGCCTGCTGCTGGCTTAGTTTACACTGATTGGCCGGGACAAGGTCAGGGGGTGTGGTCAGTTCGTCAGCGCGGTGACCCAGCCCTTAGCCCTATCAGGTGTATGCATTGCAGATACCAGAGAGCAGCATGGAGGGTAAGTCACAAAAGTTGTGTGTGTGCTGCTGTGCCCCTGTGCTAACAAGCTGGCATGATTGAGTTGAATTGTGGAAAATAGATGAGGATGGCTCTGAGTGGAAATAAGTTACATTGTTTAGAACCTCTTCATTATGTAACTTATCCCCACTCAGAGTCTTTCTCATCCATTTTCACAATGCAACTTAATCATCTTCATCCCCACCCAGCACCATCCATCCATCCCTCTCCACCATGCATCCCCACCCAGCACTATCCATCCATCTCCACCATGCATCCCCATCCACTACTATCCATCCATCCCTCTCCACCATTCAATCCCATCCCCACCCAGCACTATCCATCCATCCATCCATCCATCCCTCTCCACCATGCATCCCCATCCCCCCCAGCACTATCCATCCATCCATCCCTCTCCACCATCCATCCCCATCCCCCCAGCACTATCATCCATCCATCCCTCTCCACCATGCATCCCCATCCAGCACTATCTATCCATCCATCCCTCTCCACCATGCATCCCCACCCAGCACCATCCATCCATCCCTCTCCACCATTCACCCCCATCCCCACCCAGCACTATCCATCCATCCATCCCTCTCCACCATGCATCCCCATCCCCCCAGCACTATCCATCCCTCTCCACCATGCATCCCCATCCAGCACTATCTATCCATCCATCCCACTCCACCATGCATCCCCACCCAGCACTATCCATCCATCCATCTCCACCATGCATCCCCATCCACCACTATCCATCTATCCCTCTCCACCATTCACCCCCATCCCCACCCAGCACTATCCATCCATCCATCCCTCTCCACCATGCATCCCCATCCCCCTAGCACTATCCATCCATCCCTCTCCACCATGCATCCCCACCCCCACCCAGCACTATCTATCCATCCCTCTCCACCATACATCCCCATCCCCACCCAGCACTATCCATTCATCCATCCATCCCTCTCCACCATGCATCTCCATACCCACCCAGCACTATCCATCCATCCCTCTCCACCATGCATCCCCATCCCCACCCCCACCCAGCACTATCCATCCATCCACCCGTCTCCACCATGCATCCCTATCCCCTCCAAGCACTATCCATCCCTTTCCACCATGCATCCCTATCCCCCACCCAGCACTATCCATGCATCCCTCTCCACCATGCATCCCCATCCCCACCCAGCACCAACCATTCATCCATCCCTCTCCACAATGCATCCCCATTCACGCCCAGCACCATCCATCCCTCCCACAATACATCCCCATCCACACCCAGTACCATCAACCCCTCTCCACAATGCATCCCCATCTACATCCAGCATTAAAATAGTGTTAAAATAAAAGTGGGTGCACCAAAGGACTCAGGGGATGATCAGTGGGCGGATTCGGTGGGACAGACAGTGGGCGGGCCCTGGGGAATGTTGGTGGTCAGGCCACGGGGGTCCCAGGCCTAAAGCTGTGTAAGGGGCCCCAAAATTTCTGATGGCTGCCCTGCTTCTAACCACTTGAAGACAAAGCCCTTTATGACATTTTTTGTTTACATGAAAAAATATTTTTTTTTGCAATAAATTACTTTGAACCCCCAAACATTATATTTTTTTTAAAGCAGATTAAAATGGTGGGTGTTTCATTTTTGTTTCACAGTATTTTTCAAACACATTTTTTTTGGAAAAAACACACTTTTTAAAAATTTAATGCACTAAAACACACTATATTTCCCAAATGTTTGAAATAAAAAAGATGATCTTAGCCCGAGTACATGGATACCAAACACGACATGCTTTAAAATTGCGCACTAACGTGGAGCGGTGACAAACTACATACATTTTTAAAAGCCTTTACAGGTTGCCACTTTAGATTTACAGAGGAGGTCTACTGCTTAAGTTACTGCCCTTGATCTGACCTTTGCGGTGATACCTCACATGCATGGTGCAATTGCTGTTTACATATGACGCCAGACGGACGCTTGCGTTCGCCTTTGCGCAAGAGTAGGGGGGGCAGGGGTGCTTTTTTTTTTTTGCTTTCCCAATTTCTTAGGCCATAGAGATGATTGGAGCCATTCTGGTCTCTGATCAGCTGTATGGTCAGCTGGCAGAACCACTGGCTGCATTCTCAGGTTCCCTGTTGGGACAGGAGAGCCAGAGAAAGCCATGAAAGATGGTAGGGGGGGGGGCATTCCCTTCTACTGCTTGTGAAAGCAGTCTAGAGGCTAATTAGCCACTAAGATTGCTTTTACATGAAAGCCGACCGCTGGCTGAAAAGAATGATACCAAGATGATACCTAAACCCGCAGGCATCATTCTGGTATAACCACTCAAAGTCCAGCAACATACCAGTACGTTGCTGGTCCTTGTTGGGCATATATTGTAATCTTTTTTTTATGCAGCCTGTGGGCTGAACGAAAAAAAGAGATTGATCGGTGGGTATGCCCACCATTAGAATACCTCCCTTCATCCACCCACTTCTAATGATGGGCATACATGCACCATTTTGTTTTTAACTGTGGTACTGAAATCACCTGCTACAGTGCTGGAGTCACGGCTTTATGTATCGTGGGAGCAAATGCTGTTACTGTCAAGATAAATAAATCCCCGCTGCAGCTGAATGGTGTACCTGCTAAGCACATGATGGTTAACAAAAGCAAATACAGAAAAAACATAGTAACAAATAAAACCTTTTTTTAACGCAACCTGTGCCTAAAATATATATATATGCCGAAGCATGGGGGCATCAGCCCCAAAAGTTAGGAGCAAATCTCTCCTTCACCCCTACTGCCCCCATGCTTTGGCATATATGCTCTTTTTTTAACTGTGGTGAGGAAATCACCTCCTACGGCGCTGGAGTCATGGCTTTATGTATCATGGGAGCAAACGCTGTTGCTGTCAAGATAAATAAATCCGCACTGCAGCTGAATGGCGTATCTGAAAACAAAAAAAGGGTTAACAATAAAGCACAATAAAACATTGCAGAATAGAATATAGTAAAAAAGAGCAGAACAATAGAGAGAGAATAGAGAGAGAGAGAACAATAAAACGACAACTATTTTTGTTTTTTTTATTTTGTATTTTTTTGTGTTTTTTTTTATTTTTTACTTTTTTTAAATTTTTTAAAATTTTTATTTGTAACTGTCATGCCCTGTACACACGATCGGACATTGATTGGACATTCTGACAACAAAATCCATGGATTTTTTCGGACGGATGTTGGCTCAAACTTGTTTTGCATATACACAGTCGCACAAAGTTGTTGGAAAATCCGATCGTTCTGAACGCGGTGACGTAAAACACGTACGTCAGGACTATGAACAGGGCAGTAGCCAATAGCTTTCGTCTCTTAATTTATTCTGAGCATGCGTGGCACTTTGTGCATCGGAATTGTCCACACACGGTCGGAATTTACGCAAACTGATTTTTTTGTCGGAAAAATTTATAGCCTGCTCTCAAACTTTGTGTGTCGGAAATTCCGATGGAAAAAGTCTGATGGAGCCCACACACGGTCGGAATTTCCGTCAACAAGCTCCGATCGCACATATTCCATCGGAAAGTCCGACCGTGTGTACAGGGCATAACTGTAATGCCCTGTACACACGGTAGGACATTGATCGGACATTCCGACAACAAAGTCCATGGATTTTTTCCGACGGATGTTGGCTCAAACTTGTCTTGCATACACACGGTCACACAAAGTTGTCAGAAAATCCGATCGTTCTGAACGCGGTGACGTAACACACGTACATCGGGACTATAAACGGGGCAGTAGCCAATAGCTTTCGTCTCTTAATTTATTCTGAGCATGTGTGGCACTTTGTGTGTCGGATTTGTGTACACACGATCGGAATTTCCGACAACGGATTTTGTTGTCGGAAAATTTTATAGCAAACTCTCAAATTTTGTGTTTCGGAAATTCGTATGGAAAATGTGTGATGGAGCCTAAACACGGTTGGAATTTCCGACAACGAGGTCCTTTCACACATTTTCAATCGGAAAATCCTATCATGTGTACAGGGCATAAGGGTTCGGTTCCAGGTTCGGGTCTCTCAAACTGCGATGGCATCTTGGGAGACCCTGTGAAAGTGTGTCCTAGTCTGTGCAGTGCTGTACCCTACGCTAATACTCCACTAGTGTATGGTAACGCTCAAAACATTCACCAATGCAAACACCAGGATTGTCAGGACAGGAGGGACAAAAATAGCAGGTGTCACGCCTATATCCGCGTTTTCTACAGACACGACATTTTCTTTGGGGGGCTCGTTGGGTAGGGATACTCGGGAGGACATACGGAAAATACCTCTTATGCAGCCGGCTTACTGCATTTGGATTGGGAAGGTGAGGTGGAGCACCGTCTGGACACAGAAGGGCTCTGACAATCTCTTCCTGGAATTTAAGGAAGGATCCAGCCAAAGCCAATTGAAATAAGTATACAGTCAGGTCCATAAATATTGGGACATTGACACAATACTAATCTTTTTGGCTCTATACAGCATCACAATGGGTTTGAAATGAAACAATGTGCTTTAACTGCAGACTTTCAGCTTTAATTTGAGGGTATTTACATCCAAATCAGGTGAACAGTGTAGGAATTACAACAGTTTGTATATGTGCCTCACACTTTTTAAGGGACCAAAAGTAATGGGACAGATTAACAATCATCCATCAAACTTTCACTTTTTAATACTTGGTTGCAAATCCTTTGCAGTAAATTACAGCCTGAAGTCTGGAATGCATAGACATCACCAGACGCTGGGTTTCATCCCTGGTGATGCTCTGCCAGGCCTCTACAGCAACTGTCTTCAGTTCCTGCAAGTGAAATGCATGCTTAATTGGATTCAGGTCAGGTGATTGACTTGGCCATTGCATAATATTCCACTTCTTTCCCTTAAAAAACTTTTTGGTTGCTTTCGCAGTACACTTCGGGTCATTGTCCATCTGCACTGTGAAGCGCCGTCCAATGAGTTCTGAAGCATTTTGCTGATTATGAGCAGATGATATTGCCCGAAACACTTCAGAATTCATCCTGCTGCTTTTGTCAGCAGTCACATCATCAATAAATACAAGAGAACCAGTTCCATTGACAGCCATACATGCCCATGCCATGACACTACCACCACCATGCTTCACTGATGAGGTGGTATGCTTTGGATCATGAGCAGTTCCTTTCCTTCTCCATACTCTTTTCTTCCCATCACTCTGGTACTAGTTGGTCTCATCTGTCCATAGGATGTTGTTCCAGAACTGTGAAGGCTTTTTTAGATGTTGTTTGGCAAACTCTAATCTGGCCTTCCTGTTTTTGAGGCTCACCAATGGTTTACATCCTGTGGTGAACCCTTTGTATTCACTCTGGTGAAGTCTTCTCTTGATTGTTGACTTTGACACACATACACCTACCTCTTGGAGAGTGTTCTTGATCTGACCAACTGTTATGAAGGGTGTTTTCTTCACCAGGGAAAGAATTCTTCGGTCACCCACAACAGTTGTTTTCCGTGGTCTTCCGGGTCTTTTGGTGTTGCTGAGCTCACCGGTGCTTTCTTTCTTTTTAAGGATGTTCCAAACAGTTGATTTGGCCACACCTAATGTTTTTGCTATCTCTCTGCTATCTCTTTGCTATCTCTGATGGGTTTGTTTTGTTTTTTCAGCCTAATGATGGCTTGCTTCACTGATAGTGACAGCTCTTTGGATCTCATATTGAGAGTTGACAGCAACAGATTCCAAATGCAAATAGCACACTTGAAATTAACTCTGGACCTTTTATCTGCTCCTTGTAAATGGGAAAATGAGGGAATAACACACACCTGGCCATGGAACAACTGAGCAGCCAATTGTCCCATTATTTTTGGTCCCTTAAAAAGTGGGAGGCACATATACAAACTGTTGTAATTCTTATATCTTTCACCTGATTTGGATGTAAATACCCTCAAATTAAAGCTGAAAGTCTGCAGTTAAAGCACACCTTGTTTGTTTCATTTCAAATCCATTGTGGTGGTGTATAGAGCCAAAAAGATTAGAATTGTGTCGATGTCCCAATATTTATGGACCTGACTGTACAGACACTTTTTTGTACCAGCGTCTGGCCTTACAGGCAACTAGGTATGGCACCAACAACTGTTCGTTGAGGTCCACCCCTCCCATATTTTGGTTATATTCGTGGATACAGGGGGGTTTCTCCACAACACCAGTCGCCGTAGATATTTGGACCGTCGTGTCTGCATGAATGGAGGACAGAACGAAAACATTCTTATTATCCCTCCACTTCACAGCGAGCAAGTTATTACACTAAAAGCAGGCTCTCTCCCCCAGCCTAAGACGGGAATCTACAAGCCTCTGGGGTAAGCCCCGGCGATTAGATCGGCACCAGCTGCCTGGGGTGACGCAGACCCTATCTGACACTAAAACCTAACTGATATCACCCGCCAGGCGATCAGGGGGTTAAACCTTTATTGGGTAATAAACGGCGGGTATAAAAAACAAACTAACTAACCAGCGTCACCCGTAACACTTATACGGTGATCACTGGTGAAAGGGTTAATCAGGGTGTTAAAACCTTTATTAGGTAGTATATGGGGGTACCTGACGCTATAAAAAGCTGACGGTGAACCTAATTAACTAACTGGCTAACTAGCGTCACCCGTGACACTTATACGGCGATCAGAAAAATGATCGATTAGTGACACTGGTTACAGGGGCTGAAAGGGTTAACTGGGGGTGATAAAGGGGTTAAACCTTTATTAGGGGGAGTTAGGGGGTACCCTAAACCTAAAGGGGCCTACCACTAACAGCCCTAACACTTATAACAGTCACAAATGACACCAATGCAGTGATCAGTAAAAAAATCAAAACTGCTATTGGTGTCACTGTGACAGGGGGTCAGGGGGGTGATCGGGGGGCGATTGGGGGGTGATTTGTGTGCCTACGTGTACTGGTGTTAGTGTGCTGTTGGTGCAAACTCACTGTGATGTTTTCTCTCCTCGGGCTCCGGACGAAAAGACCGACACGAGGAGAGATGACATCACTTCCTCTGCTTCTGTTTACATTTCAGAATCAGAGGAAGCTTCTCATTTGTCAGGAGCGATCGCGAGGGGGTGGCCATGAATCGGTGGCCTCCCCCTCAGCACGGATCACTCCTGGAACTAAGCTGACGCCGCAGGCACCGGGGGCCCCAACCGGGCCCCCCGTCCGCTGGGAGGCAGGGACGTACACGTACGCCCATATGCCTGCCCGTGCCATTCGTGCGTTGTGCGGCAGTTGGCAAGTGGTTAAAGTTTTGTTCTCCTATTATCTTGATAGGTTATTGCAGAATGTAAAAATGTGCTTCAATTTGGACAGTGTGTATTCATATTTTTGTATTATGACACTTCTTACCTGTCCAGTGGGCTGCCAATAGTGTAATTTATTTATTATTATTTATTTACAATGGGCCATCAGAAGGGGTGAGGAATCTGATAAGTGGACCATATACTTTTGTCTTTAAATACACAATTCAAGAAATGTTATACTTATGTTGGCCAAGAATGTTTGTGTCTAATCTGCTTGCAATGTTATGTGCAAAAGTACTAATTATTTTTTTTCTTGTTTGACTCCACAGTTTTTTTCAAACACACAGGAATGGCAGACTGTGTCTTACCAGTTTGCCCAGCATTGGGACTTCCCCAACTGTGAAGGGGCAATAGATGGGAAGCATGTCCACATAGTCCCACCCCCCAACTCGGGGTCATACTATTACAATTGTAAGGGGTTTAATAGTATTGTGCTGTTGGCAGTGGTGTCTGTCTACGAGTTTCTGTATGTGGACGTGGGGAAAAATGGCCGGATTTCGGATGGTGGAATCATTGCCCACACAGAGTTCTTCAGACGTCTCCAGAATGGCGGCTTGGGCTTGCCACCTCCGGAAGACAACGTGGCAGAACTCCCATTTGTCTTCGTGGCTGATGAAGCGTTTGGGCTGGGTGACCATCTGATGCGGCCGTTCCCCATGAGGACCCTCACCCCGGACCAGAGGGTTTTTAATTACCGGCTGGCCAGAGCCAGAAGAGTGGTGGAGAATGCCTTTGAAATAATGGCCAGCCGGTTCCACCTATTTTTCACAGCAATCAACATGGCAGAATATAAACTGAATCATATTGTCCTTGCATGCCACATACTCCATAATTATTTAAGGAAAAATGCAACAAACTATGTGGCCTCAGTTGGGACTGAGGCTGGCTTTCCTGATCCGACAAGCCTGATGGCACTTGAAGCTGGCCGTCCTGGCTTGCCCCCCCAAAGCGCCCGCAAAGTAAGACAAAGTACGTAGAGTACTTTGCGGGTAGGGGGGCCATTGTAATCACAGAAAATGTGTGAAACATTTTTTAAATACATTTTTTTGGTATAAACTGAACTCATATTTCATTTGATTTACTGCTTGTGTTTCTTTTAGCTGTCTCCTAGGTTCTCCAATGGCCTTTTCTTTTTGGCCATTTTCTTCTATAGTGCAAATGTAATTTATTTGATACATGAGGTGACAATCTCTTCTTCAGCTAACTATTATGTTGTGGGTCTGCTACACACACACATTGTTTTTGTTGTAAATGTATGTAATGCATTAATGAAAAAAAAATCATCCTTTTCAGCTCCATGAATTAATTGCTTTGAGTCCCTAAAATGGCCTGATTGTGGCAAATTTTAGAGCACAGTGGGCGTTATTTACTAAAGGAAAATCCACTTTGCACTACAAGTGCACTGCAAGTGCACTTGAAAGTGCACAGAAACTGCACTGAAAGTGCACTTGTAGTGCAAAGTGGATTTGCCTTTAGTAAATACCCCCATTGTCACTGTAACTACAACAACTTACTCCAAAAACTGGTATTGAGCATTGAAAGAAGAAGCCACACATTGTTGAGTATAGAACATTTTACTCCGTGCACATTCACATATGCATTATAAAAGGATTTTTTAACAAACCAACATCTTTGTTGTATAACATTTATGTTTGACATTAGAAATAGCCTTTTTTTGGTTAAACGGGCATTTTTAAAACCATAACATACACAACTCAGGAACTTACAAAGTTCAACTTTAATAAATTGAAGGCCAAATGAGACATTAGTATGTTCAAAACTGTGTTGATCTTGCCTTCATCAGATGGGGTGATGTCACCCCTGTAAAAGTCAAAGTTTGAAGATGCACACAAATTGGGAGTGAAAATGTGGATTTCCCTCCTGATCCCATGCCTAATGTCAACATGTGCTAGCTCCCATCATGGGTGATCAATGGACGTGTTTCGGGGGTGCAACCCATTCCTCTCATCTACTTTAGTTGCACCCACAAAATTGCAGCTGCATTGAAAGATTTTAAAATTTGCAGCGTGACGAATGTGTTATCTCCATTACGAGCGCTAGTTTTACAAGACCGAGCGCTTCCGTCTCGTACTTGATTCAGAGCATGCGTGGAATTTTGTGTGTCGGACTTGTGTACACACGCTCGGAATTTCCGACAACAAAGTTTTTTGTCGGAAAATTTGAGAACATGCTCTCAAACATTTGTTGGCGGGAATTCCGACAGCAAAGGTCCGATGGAACATACACACATCGGACTTTCCGACAACAAGCTCACATCGAACATTTCCGTCGTAAATTCCGATCGTGTGTACGCGGCATAAGAGAGAAGAGACAGTTGGTGGACTGCTGAGCCAGAAGCATTTACATCCAGAGCTTACTATGTTATTGGAGTGAGACTGTGCATTTACACTCACTTGGAGGCTGCTACCATCAAAGGAACCAAGCAAGCTTGAGGAGAGGGGTGCCACTGGCTTTGTAAGAGATTGCGAAAGTCAGATTTGCAGCCATTACCATGGATTTCACAGGAAGAAGCCCTTGAGCGTCCAGGGTTCCAGACACCAGAGAAAGGGAGGAGGCTTCACAGGGGACTGCATCTCCTCTTAAAGGGACACCCTATTTTGGGATTTTCACCCCTCTTCCATTGGATTACAAGCTTACTTGAGCGTTCCAATGCAGAACTTGTTTAGTACCACACTGGCCAGTGGGAGAGGTTGTAGAGAGACTCTAAAACTTTTAGCCTCTAGACAAGTATCACCTGTATTTAAGGACCACTAAGAGTCAGGATTTGGGGTTTGGGTCCAGAAATACTAAATGTTCATGCATTGTTTTGTTTTACTGTACAAATTTGCTTTACTTTGTGACTGCCTACTGCTGTTGACACTTCTGTTGCTTTCTTGGGTGTGTGACCAGAATAAATTTTCCTTCTTCAGCTCTGGAGTGTCGGAGGGTGTGGCAGTGCAAGAAAGGGTTGTTGTCATCCAGAATCAGGGAACCCATACATCAATGGCGCCTTTGTGGGTAATTGCTACATGTAGATCTTACACGCTTCCAACTGAATTTTATTAATGAGAAAAAGGAAAAATCCTAAATGTTTCACAAAAAGTGACACACAACTGATTTACAAACTGCAAACAATGTATATAAAAGAATATATGTATATATAAATGAAACAGAACACTGTAAAAAATCTATTAAAAAAATGATTTTGTGTCAAATTGTATTACTGAAATATCTTAAATCAAAATCCCAAAATACAAAATTATCTATATCATTCCCATAACCCATTTTTAGCAAAAACACAAAAGAAAAACTGCAGACAAAACACAGCTATTAGTTCCTATACTATAATCACAACATACCCTTTTGTATTTAGTAATATTCAAATAATTAGGGTTCAACCCTTCCCCTGCCAAAGCCATTTTCTCCATTTTTTTTAAAATGCACATTTTGGGCCAGAAGATTACTTAAAACTCTTAAAACATGAAATGTTTTCTAAAAGCAGACACCCTGTAAAATTATATAGTGGCAGGTGAATTTATTTATGTCACACAATAATTGCATCACTGTTTAACAAATCTATATTATTATTTTAACAAAACAAAAACAATATAATACCCATTTTTAAATTTTTTTGTAAAATATAACATATGAGGTTGCATCGAGTAAATAGGTAGGTATCAAATATGTAAAGCCTCAAAATTGCGTGCAACCCATGAAACAGCAAAACATTTTGTTATCCAGAATTGTCCATACATGATGCTATAAAAGCTTATAAGTTAGCATTACAGTAAACGATGGCCCTAAAATTTTTGTTCTCACTCTGGCATGTGTGAGGATACCTAACGTGTGATGCAATTGTTTTGACGCCTTTTGCACACTGTACTTGGGGGGTGGGGTTACATTTTTCTTTATTTAAATTTTTTTTTTTTTTTTAATTTTACCTTTTTTCCTGTTTAAATGTTTTATGGAACAATTTACATACGGATAATTATAAAATATATGAAGTAATAGTGAAATAATTCTAGCCTCCACGCAGGGAGGTCAGTGAGTATTAGCCACAAAGCAAAACAAGCAAGAGCTACATAACTATTTGTATTAATGCCAAGATAGAGGTTCTCTGAGTTTAAACTGTTGGTAAACCCTCGCTTTAAAAAAAAATAAAAATAACAAACATGCCTATACTTACCTGCTCTGTGCAATAGTTTTGGACAAAGCAGCCCCAATCCTCTTCTTCTGGGGTGCCCCACCGGCGCTCCAAGCCCCTGCTCTTCATCGGGTGCCCCCATGGAAAGCTCCTGAGTCCCATTGCTGCGTCCATTGACACAGACAGTGGGACTCGACCCCACCCCCCACACCCGTGTCACAGCTTTTGATTGACAACAGCGGGAGCCAATGGCTCCCACTGCTATCAATCTGTCCAATGAGGAGAGCGAAAGAGGCTGGAGCTGCTGCACTTGTGCACATTGCTGAATCAGATCAGGCTCAGGTAAGAAAAATGGGGGGGGGGAGCTGCAGCCCAGAAGGTTTTTCACCTTAATGCATAGAACGCATTAAGATGAAAACCTTGAGGCTTTTCGACATCTTTAACAACAGGAGAAAGTCGAAACATTGTGCTTACATCAGATGCAGAAAGTCAAGAAAATTAAGAAAGTGGAAAGAAATGTTCCCCCTGAAGAATCTCGAGGTAGGTAACAGAGCAATGAGAAACCAAGGAGAGAAACAAAAAAGCACAAGAAAATGAACAGGAGAGGGTATACGGAACGTCCCAGGGGTGGTCTAGGCAGCAGCATCAACCAGAGCAGGTGCCAAGTAGATGTCTTCAATCATTTAGGGAAATAGGGATTCATGAAAGTCTGGGAGCAGGAACTCAACCAACCACAGCTGCCAAATTTTTGTGTACCTGCAGGGTAGCCCCAGTCTTTGCACGTATTTCTGCTTGCATAACCCGTAGGTTTAGTTGGAAGAAAGCAAAGTGCAGCCATCTTCCAAGACCTGGTGATCGTTTGCTTCACTTTTTTCCCTTTTTTTTTTTAACAAAGCTCTATTGCTATCATAAAGGTGCTGATAAGCCCCTCTGTGTGTTAGCATAGTACAGTTGACATTGACAGATTCTTAGTGAGGAGATATAAGGGGTCTATTAAACCCCTAATGCCTCCTGTTGAAGCCGATCGAACACAGACCTCTTTGGCCAGAGTTTTATAGCTCTGAACTCAGAAGTGCTAAGAGCTGAATGCTTTTAGGTTCATACTAAAGAGAGTTCAGCGAATTGATATTTGCTAATCCCCCACCAATCTCCATCCTGACACCTGCCATGGAAGTCCTGGGCACCCAGGAGTAAGCTCGGGACACACAGCAGGGGGAGGATGTCAGAGACCTTCAGTTACATGTAGAAAAGGCTAAGCAGTTTTAGCGCCTGAATTACTTCTAGCAGATAACTGGCATCCAGGAGTAAAAATGTAAACAAATTACAGGCTGCTTTAGAGACTGTGAGTTTGTTTACATGTCGTCATGATTATGTTGGTGGCAGCAAAATTGAGCCTTTAGTTTAAATTAGCTAAATACATTCCAGGTGCATCAAAATAAAAGGCGTTCAATGTTATACAATTTGTTTTCTATATAAAGCAGTCCCAGTCTGACATGTCCAGTGCCAACAACTGCAAAGTGGTACCTTTGCTTTCTTTGAAGAGACAGTGATCAAATTTTAGAGGTCTGACACACCCTCTAATGATTCAGAGCTGCAACTCCACAATGAGTAAAGCTCATGCTGCCTGCTGATTGGAGAGATCTAGATCTGAATCAAAAGAGGGCATGATGGACCTCTGCAATGATATCACTAATTCACCACAGAGAACAAGGGTCCTTTTCTGTAACATGCTGGCAGAGCACAGGCTTTTCTGCTGAGGCTGTGTCTAATTTTTAAGGAAAACAAACTGTAAGACTGCACACATTTTGTTTTAACGCACCTGGAATTTAATTAGCCGATTTCAACTGGAGGTTTAATTGGGCATTAGTGATGTGCAAAGCATCTTGTATATATTAGAGCAGGGGTCGGCAACCCATCCATCGTGAGAGGGTGATGGGCAGATCTCGTGTCTGCAGTGTTGACCCCACTGTCAAAACAGTTCCTTCCCGATTCCCAAGCAGAGCATCACACACAAGCAGCCGCTCTGCAGCACGGCTTCACTGACTCCTGTCATCCTCCCCTCACATCCGTCCCACCAATTTTCTACATCTCACACAGGCACGCTGTATAGATGTGAGGGCAGGGGATGGAAAGCAGCATGTCTGAACAAGCAGGTAAGGAACTGATCATTAGGGAAGGGCAAACAGTTGTGATCTGTATACTCCTGCCTGTTAATGCTGAGCTGTATATTCCTGATCTGTTAATGCTGAGCTGTATACTCCTGATCTGTAATGATGAGCTGTATACTCCTGACCTGTGATGCTGAGCTGTATACTCCTTATCTGTTAATGCTGAGCTGTATACTCCTGATCTGTTAATGCTGAACTGTATACTCTGACCTGTCACGGATACCACATGCAGGCATCTAGCAGGGGTGATCAGATCAGTTGGCTGCACTTAAAGGAATCAGGACCAGATGAGTGAGTGAAAATGTATAATCATTAAAGATAATGACACACGTGAGAACCAACACCAGTAACCATAAACAAGTAAATGAAACGTAAATGAACACACCAAACCCCAAACAACACCTGACTATCTAACTAGCTATATACAAGTGAAGGGAACACACATAAGCAAACAAGACAGGGAGAAGAGAAAAGGTGAACAGGAAGGCAGGTACTGGGAGCAGTAAGTAATAGGAGCAGGAAGCAGATAACAGGGGACAGGTCTCTAGGTCCAGATTCAGGATACAGGGTTCAGAACACAAGACAGGAACAGGTCAGGCTTAGGCAGGGACAAGGCTTGCAGGGGAAATACTGAAGCCCTGAGCCTCAGTGAAGGGCGGGCTTATATGCTCACAGCAGTTCCACATCAGGTGCAGCTTGATTATCGGTATGTACATCTGCTGGGAGACACCCGCTGGTGGCCACCAGAGCTACACCCTTTGGTGCTAAAAACAGCAGTGCCACCAGCAGGTGACCCAAGCAATAACACAGGTCCTGACAGTTCCCCCCCCCCTTAAGGAGTGGCCTCCGCAAGCTCCATTCTGCCCTTGACCTGACAGTCCATGTGGGTGCGAAAAAGTCCTGAAAAGTCTCCCCTCCGTGTCTGCAGACTTCTTTGCACTCTTCAGGCCAGAGCCTTTTAACCCACTGGGAGGCGTAATAAAATAAAATAAAAACAAATCAGCGCAAATATGTATGAAATGGCAAATAGCTGCTGAACACCAGAGTCAACAATAACAAATCCCTGAAAACAATATAAAACAGATGGTGCAGCACTATAACATAAGTAATAAAGTCCATGAATCAAACAATGAAAATTGTATCCAAATGGTCATCAGTGATGTGGCTTCATGCAGAAAACTCAGTGGGAATAAGTGATCCCTCCACCAATGTTAAAAATGGCCTCTCACCTCAACGCAGGGACCCTTTAATTACAGAGGGTCAAATGCACCTTCCCTTTCGGGTCAATGGAGATAGTGGGCAGCAGATCCAGATCAGTCAGGAATAGCAAAAAGCTGGGGATTGATACATGGTACAGAACCACTATACCAGTCCAGTGCGGAACACCTAATATGAATCTGTCAAATCTTCATTGCAGTCTTTGTCTCTGTCTTTCAACTCAGATGTCATCCACATTGAAACACGCTATTGAGCTCCCCGATGGCACGCCACTGGGAGGCGTGCCACCTGAGTCTGGTAATGGAACATGCTCCTCACCACCAGGGTCTTGAAGTTTGGATCTGGTAACGAAAACTAGCTGGACAGTGTGCATGAACCCATCTGAGGCAGACAACACAGGGGCATCACAGTCAGGTGGGGCATCAAGCAGGGGAGAATCAGCGGCAAGCTGGGCATCCGGCCGGAAAGCATCAGTGGCAAGCTGGGCATCAGGCAGGAAAGCATCAGCGGCAAGCTGGGCATCAGGCAGGAAAGCATCAGCAGCAAGCTGGGTATCAGGCAGGAAAGCATCAGCGGCAAGCTGCTCATCAGGCAGGAAAGCATCAGCGGCAAGCTAGACATCAGGCAGGAAAGCATTAGCGGCAAGCTGGGCATTAGGTAGGAAAGCATCAGCTGCAAGCTGGGCATCAGGCAGGAAGGCCTCGGTGGCAAGCTGGGCATCAGGCAGGAAAGCATCAGCAGCAAGCTAGGCATCAGGCAGGAAGGCATCAGTGGCAAGCTGGGAATCTGGCAGGAAGCATCAGTGTCAAGCTGGGCATCAGAAACCGAATCAACAGGCACTGAATCAGCCGGCTGGGTAACAGGCACCGGATCAGCCAGCTTGGTAATGGGCACCGGATCACCCGGCTGGGTAATGGGCACCGGATCAGCAGGCTGGGTAACAGGCCTCAGATCAGCATGCTGAGTAATGGGCACCGGATCAGCAGGCTGGATAACGGGCACCGGATCAGCAGGCTGGATTTACGGCACCGGATCAGCAGGCTTGGTAACGGCACCGGATCAGCAGGCTGGGTAATGGGCACCAGATCAGCAGGCTGGGTAACAGGCACCGGATCAGCAGGCTGGGCAGCAGGCACCAGGTCATCAGGCTGGGCAGCAGGCACCGGGTCATCCATCACCAGATCAGCAGGCACCAGGTCATCAGGCTGGGCAGCGGGCACCGGTTCATCAGGCAGGGCAGTGGGCACCGGGTCATCCATCACCAGATCAGCAGGCACCGGGTCATCCATCACCAGATCAGCAGGCACCAGGTCATCAGGCTGGGCAGCACCAGGACAGCAGGCACCAGGTCAGCCATCATCAGATCAGCTGGCACCAGGTCATCAGGCTGTGCAGCGGGCACTGGGTTATCAGGCTGGGCAGTGGGCACCGGGTCATTAGGCATAAGGTCATCAGGCCGGGGAGCACTCACTGGGTCATCAGGCTGGGCGGCAGGCACCGGGTCATCACCAAAGTGGCAGGGGTGGTGGCAGGCCTGGCTGGAGCTATTTGAACCATGGCAGGCTGGGCTGTAATAGCTGGCGTAGAGGCAGACTGGAACAGATTGGCTGGTGTGGAGCCAGGATTGGATAGCGTCAAGATTGTGCGGGTTGGGAAAAACTTCTGTTGCTTTTTAGCTTTAGCCACCGTTTTGTATGTGGATGCAGGGCTGTAAGTAGTGGGTGCAGCTGATGGAAGGGAAGAGTGGGGGGAGGTAAAAAAAAGGAAGCCGTTGCTGAGAGGAATTTTTGTGGGATTGTTTCAGGCAGCAGAGAAGAGGTAGAAGGGTTAAAGGCAGGGTAGGTGCAGCAGGTGGAAACAGGGTACTTATACTTAGTTGGAAGCAGGTTATATTGGGCTGCAACTGTGGCTGCTGTGGGTGAAGGAGAGAAAGACATTTTAGCAGGCAGATGTCTTGCCACAAGAATAGGTGGTTGCAAGCTGACAGAGGCTGGGTACAAAATATCTGACCATGCCTGTAGTAATGGTGTAATGGATGTGATTAAGGTGTTACCAGGTAAAAATGTTTAAATGCCTATTAAAAATGTAATATTGTGTCAGAAAACTTAGCTTGTTAAATTCTTAACTGCTATGCCCCGTACACACGGTCGGACATTGATCGGACATGGATTTTTTCCGACGGATGTTGGCTCAAACTTGTCTTGCATACACACGGTCACACAAAGTTGTCGGAAAATCCGATCGTTCTGAACACGGTGACGTAATACACGTACGCCGGGACTATAAACGGGCAGTAGCCAATAGCTTTCGTCTCTTAATTTATTCTGAGCATGCGTGGCACTTTGTGCGTCGGATTTGTATACACACGATCAGAATTTCCGACAACGGATTTTGTTGTTGGAAAATTTTATAGCAAGCTTTCAAACTTTGTGTGTCAGAAATTCCAATGGAAAATGTGTGATGGAGCCCACACACGGTCGGAATTTCCGACAACAAGGTCCTATCACACATTTTCCGTCGGAAAATCCGACCGTGTGTACAGGGCATAAGAATTTCAGACAACAACAGATGTCTGCTAGTTCCCTTTTTTCAGTCTGAAGCCGAACCACAAAAGGTTATACAAAGATTGTCTCTTCCAAGAAATTGCACCAAAGGCAGACATGACGTCAACATCCAATGTTTTCAAGAGGAAATTACCAAGATATTTAATAATAGCTATGATTAAATGCTGAAATTGTCACTAAAATTGCTGAAACTGTTAAAATCTCATATATTGTCATAACAACATGTTTTGCATATACTGTATTCTCTGTCTGGCAAAAGTGTATAAAACTAACAGAAAAAGAGGAAATAAAGTTTTTATTCTGAAGTGAGTGTCAGAGTTTGATTACTTCATGGCATGCATGCTTTACATTTAATTTGATAAAGGGGTACATATAATAATATCAGCCTCTTGTTCTGAATCCAAAACATTTTGGCGCTCAAACGTGGGGCTCAAGGCTAGGGTCCCAAGTAGCCGATCCAGAAGGGACCGGGAGACAAGCCAACACGGAGATACAGGAGGAGACTGATCACCTCTAGAAACAGTAAGACACTTTTGATATCTTGTATATCTAGTCTACTGTTTGTCCTGTACCCGTGGCTGGTCAATCTCTGTGCCCATATCGGCTTACTGCGGCCCTCAAAATCAGGTATTAATCTTGCCTCGAGTCTGTTGATAAGTTAAGGAACCTGCATTTATATCTACCACCTGTTTTGTTCTGTTCTCTTTTGTTGATCGATCTTGTGTTTTGTGGTGGCTGTTGGGAATGGGGGATTGCTTATATAGTCACAGATGACGGATGAAATTAGTTGACGTGGTTAAACTTCTCCTGGACTAGGAGAAGGCGTCAGGATGTGGTTGAACTTTTCCTGGGGGGAATAAAATAAATAATTGTGTGGCAAAGAACGGGAAAGTACGGGCAACCGGGAAACCCCAGGGGGGGCATCAGGAACACGCATAGTGACGTGGGGGATCCCGGGACAGTTTGAGTAATCCTGTACTTCACTGCGTCCGTCACATATCTTGTTGTTGGTTGATTATGTCATGTCCTAAATGTGTTTGTGGGGACTGTTGTTTGGCATACATGAAGGAGGCTGGGGGTTGGTTAAAGTGGTAGAGCTAGGATTTAAGAGAAGGCCTAATAAAAAAAAATTGGGAGAGAGAGGGATATCCGCCTCAAACAGCTGATGGAGCAGTCCCTGGACCAAACGCCAGTAAGGCTGGAGGACTGGGCAACTCCAATAGATGTGGAATAACGTGCCCCGGTCCTGGAGACATCTCCAGCAGCAGTCCGAGGCCATTGGATATATAGCGTGTAGGCGAGATGGTGTTAGGTACCAGTAGGAAAGCACCTTGTATGTGTTCTCTTTATAGAGCGTGCACATAGAGCTTTTGGTCGCCCAATTCCTCTCCGAGATGTTCCTCCCATCTGCGCATGTATCTATGTTTCCCCTGAGAGACCATATCATAGGAGTTTAAGAGTTTGTATATGTCTGAAGTCAGTCCTTTCTGCGTGGGGCCTGATAGGATTAAGCATTCGAATGGAGATGTCTTAGAGAATTGAAGGGTTGGGGTGCTGGTAAGTGCGTAGTGCCGAATTTGGAGGTAGCTAAAGAAGGCACTGCGGAGGAGCTTGTGCTTAGTTCTGAGTTTGTCAAAATTTATTTAGATCCTAGATACCGGATTCACCAAGTTTCCACAAAGAAAGAGGTTTCTCTGCAACCATGAAGATATCATCTGGAAGGTAGTTTAGGGTTGCAGAGGAAAGCCGCAACTAAGGAGGCCTCAGATTGTAGGGGGGTTTTGCGGTTTAGTTGTCTCCAAATGGTTCTTAGCAAGTTCATAGTGTGTAGTAGGGAGGTGGGGGGAACATCGGCATTGGAGTTACATAATAGGTTATTCGGGTGGATGGGAGCTAGCCATATTTTGTCTATTTGGGTCCAGCGGTTATAGGCCGGAAGGGTAACCCAGGATGCTATAGCTCTCAGTTGGGCAGCATAGTAGTAATGGTGGAGGTGTGGAAAGGCCAAACCTCCATCATTTTGGGAGGCAAACATTATGGAGCAAGCTATTCGGTGTTGTTTATAATTCCATGTGAAATTTAGAAGGACAGTCTGGAGTTTTCTGAGGTGAGCAGATGGGATAGGCACTGGGAGAGTCAGAAAGCAGTACAAGAGTTTAGGCAGTATAGTGTTTTTAACCGAGGCAATGCGTCCAAACCAAGATATTGGGTAATGTCTCCATTTAGACAGAAAGGACCGTATAGGCCCCTGCTGGTAAAGTGGCCACCCCGCTGGTTGCGAGGTAGGTTTGCACTCGGTCAGTAAAACTTACTTGGACCGGTAAGTGCAGCATGGAGGGGTTGTTGTAGAGGTCCGAGAACTAATTTCAAAATAATTGGGTAATGCGATCGGGGTGAAAGTGGAGGGTCCAGGCTGGGTCTTGTAGGGCCTGGGGGGTGAGGTATGGGTATGTTCCTGGAGTTTGCGCACTAATAGAGTGTGGGCTTTGTTGCCTTTATCATAATATAGTTGGAAAATTAACATTACCGTCCTGGTTACTGTATCCCCCGGTTTCCCTTGTGAAGACTGAGGAGAAGAATATATTCAAAACCCTTGTCATCTTTTGTAACCAGATTTTCTTCATTATCCTTTACAGGATCAATACGTACTGGCCTCCCTTTCTTACTATTTACATACTTAAAGAATTTCTTAGGATTTTTTTTACTCTACTCTGTTATGTGCCTTTTGTGTTCTATCTTAGCCGCCCTGATTGTATTCTTACATTTCTTATTGCATTCTTTGTAAAGTTGGAATGCCGACAATGACCCCTCAGCTTTGTATTTTTTGAAGGCCTTTTCCTTGTATTTCCCATTGGAATGCATTGGCCAATACCTTTATTTAGTATGCTCTTAAAGCACTCCCATTTTTCCTCTGTGTTTTTTGTTCCTAGGATTTTATTCCATTTAATATCCTCTATCAAAAAGCGCAGTTTAGGGAAGTTGGCTCTTTTGAAATTCAGTGTCTTTGCATTACCCTTGTGCTTCCTATTTCTGTGATTTATACTGAAACGAATTGACCTTTGGTCACTGTTTCCTAAGTCGCCCCCCGTATGTCTACATCCTATATCAGTTCTGTATTGTTAGTAATCAGTAGGTCTAGTAATGCATTGTTTCTTGTTGGTGCATTCACCATCTGACCCATGAAAATTGTCCTGCAAGATATTTAGGAAATGACGAGCCTTAGATGAATGTGTGGTTCCTTCCGCCCAGTCTTTATCTGGATAATTAAAATCCCCCATTATAATGAAACTTCCCATTGCCGCCATTCCAAACTGTGATAGGAGGTCCGCCTCCCCCTCCTCCCTCTGGTTAGGAGGCCTATAGAATACACCCAGTATTCATTTCTCATTAGTTTCCTCCCTTTGAAGCTCTATCCATAAGGATCCCACCTCCTCCCTTGCTCCATTTTTTATGTCGTCCCTCAAATTCATTTGCACATCATTCTTGATGTACAGGCATACCCCTCCCCCTTTTTTACCCTTCCTATCTCTGCGATAAAGGGAATACCCGGTGATCTTTGATTTCTCCCATGTTGTTCAGGTAGACCCCCACCACTCTAAGGTTGCCTACCCCTGTATTAGAGC
Organism: Lithobates clamitans; assembly: GCA_037952925.1. Lineage (NCBI taxonomy): Eukaryota > Metazoa > Chordata > Amphibia > Anura > Ranidae > Lithobates > Lithobates clamitans. The sequence continues at coordinate 1,373,808 of JBBGZY010000798.1, read as the reverse complement.
AAAGGCTGACAAGAGAAAAATGAATGAAGCCTAAATCTGGTACTTGGGTATAAAATGGGTTTAAACTGTGCATATTTCACCAATTATTTGCACATATTAAATATCTAAATCATTAAAATATTTTAAACAGTACAGTACTTGAGTCCTAATGCCCAAGGGAGTGTAGTATTTCTCTCTTTGGTAAGAGCAGCCCTCTGTAGAAACTAAAACTCAAAGTTAATCCATTCAGGTTGGTACTCTGCTTCATTCAAGTTTGACATACTTTTTATAATGATTCTTCTACAATAGCAAGATAGGCCTATTTACCACTTGCCGCCCGCCATATAGCAATATGACGTCAGCAAAAGTGGTTGTGATATTCTGACGTTGCCAGGATATCGCATCGCGGCGATTGTTGTTGTGGTGTGTCAGTCTGAAACACCGCAACTCCGATCTAGGTAAAGAGTCTCTGACAGAGACTCTTTACAACGTGATCAGCCGTGTCCAATCATGGCTGATCACGATGTAAACAGGAAAAGCCATTGACCTGCTTTTCCTCACTCGCGTCTGACAGACGCGAGTAGGGGAGAGCTGATCGGCTGCTCACCTGACAGGGGGATGTCTGTGCTGATTGTTTATCAGCGCAGCCCCCCTTGGATGCCCGCCCAGGACCACCAGCATGCCGCCAGGACCACCTTTGATGGCCACCACACTGGACCACCAGGTATGCCACCCTAGACCACCAGGGAAATGCCAATCAGTGCCCAGGCAGCTGCCAATCAGTGCCATTGAAAAATGCCTGCCAGTGCCAGTGATAGCCGTGTACAGTGAAATCCAGTGCCAGTGGCAGTCATCAGTGCCCATCAATGCCCATCAGTGCCGCCTTTCAGTGCCCATCAGTGCCACCTATCAGTGTCCAGCAGTGCCATTTATCAGTGCCACCCATAAGTACCCATCAGTGCAGCCTTTTAGTGCCCATCAGTGTCACCTATCAGTGTCCATCAGTGCCCACCAGTGCCACCTATGAGTGCCCATCAGTGCCACCTATCAATGCCCATCAGTGCCACATATCAGTGCCACCTATCAGTGCTGCCTATCAGTGTCCATCGTCAGTGCCCATCAGTGCCACCTCATTGTTGCCATCTCATTGGTGCCACCTCATCGGTGCAGCCTTATCAGTGCCCATCAGTGCAGCTTATCAGTGCCCATCAGTGAAGGAGAAAGCTTACTTATTTACAAAATTTTATAACAAAAACAAAGAAAAAAATTTTTTTTCCAAATTTTCGGTCTTTTTTTATTCATTTAGCAAAAAATAAAAACTGCAGAGGTGATCAAATACCACCAAAAGAAAGCTCTATTTGTGGGAACAAAATGATAAAAATTTAGTTTGGGTACAGTGTAGCATGACCGCACAATTGTCATTTAAAAAGTGACAGCGTTGAAAGCTGAAAATTGGCCTGGTTAGGAAGGTGTGAAAGTGCCCAGTATTGAAGTGGTTAAACACATCACCATAGTTTATTACATGCAGGGCAGTCGTCCCCAGTGTATACAGACCTGGTGTTTCATTTGAGATTATAAAGCTAGTCATAAACATTACATGGTAGTCAGACATTAGGAAACGATTACATAAACATACATGCATTTGTGCATTTTTGGTGCAATTATATCATGCAAAGTAAACAGATTTCATATAGTCAATAACACAGTTCCCATTGTAGCATGTTTTCTTGCAGCTTTAGTACCACTGATTAGAATGACGCAAAGCTCAAACATTTTGTGTCATTTCTCATGCATTTAACTGCTAAAGTTTGAAAGCTTGAAGGCATTCGTTACAAAATGTACTTTTAGTGTTGTTATTCTGCGGTGACAAAATGTTATGATTATAAATTCAGCATCTATGCGGGGGTTTGTATGTTCAGCTGTCTGGGATTGAATCAAATTACGAAAGCTTTTATACTTCCTTCCATCAGTTGGGTACTTTTCATGCATTTATAGGCCACCCAAAAATGCTAAAGTATATTTAGAAACCACTATTACCTTTGGCAGGTTCATGATCCTAATACATTTAAGATAAATCAATCTTTAATACACTTACACTGTACTTGAGATGGCTAGTAAAAGAATGCCACCACGTTTCTGAAGTCATACTGTTTATACAGCTCCATAGAAAATTACTAAGACTATAGTTTTCTCATAATTTCCACAATAATCCCGCTTCCAAAATGATTTCAGTAGTCTTAGTCAGCATTTAACACTATTTCTCAAAAGTAACATTCACATGTGTCAAATTGTGTTGTTCATATGTACTTTTGGTCTTCTACACACTGGCTCCTGTCTGATGTTTGAAGCATACTGAGCCCTACAGCTCAGTACACATGGCAAGTCCGACAACCTTAACCACTTGCCTACCAGGCACTAACATCCCCTTCCTGCCCAAGCCATTTTTCAGCTTTCAGCACTGTCGCACTATGAATGACAATTGCGCGGTCATGCTACACTGTACCCAAATAATTTTTTTTATCATTCTCTTCACACAAATAGAGCTTTCTTTTGGTGGTATTTAATCACTGCTGGGTTTTTTATTTTTTACAAAAAAAAAATACCAAACATTTAGGAAAAAAACGTTTTTTTACTTTTTTTCTGTCAGTAAATTTTATAACTAAGTAATTATTCGCCTTCACTGATGTGCGCTGATGAGGCAGCACCGATGGGCACTGATAGGCTGAACTGGTGGGCATTGATGAGGTGGCACTTATGGGCACTGATGAGGCGGCACTTATAGGCATTGATGAGGTGGCACTGATGAGGAGGCACTAATATGCCGCACTTATGGGCATTGATAGGTAGCACTGATATGTGGCACTGATGAGCACTGATAGGCTGCACTGATGGGCACTGTTAGGTGGCACTGATGGGCACTAATAGGCGGCACTGGGGGACACTGATAGGCAGCAGTGGCGGACACTGATAGGCGGCACTGGTGGGCACCGATAGGCGGCATGGATAGGCGGTACAGATGGGCACTGATGGGTGGCACTGATGTGCGACACTGATGGGCATTAATGGACAGCAGTAATGGGCATTGATCAGCAGAACTGATAGGTGGCACTGATTGCTAGCACTGACTGGCATGGCTAATGGGCACTTATTTGTGGCACTTGTAGGCAGTGGTGGGCACTGATTGCTGCCACTGGTGGGCACTGTATGCTGGCATTGATGGGCACTGTATTGTTGCACTTTATTTCTTTATTGTAATCAGGGCACTGATGATAAGTGGTGCGAGAGCGGCCGTTCTGGGACGCTGTCATATGACGGTGTCCCAGAACAAGAGCCGCACCACCCTGCCATCATTTGACAGTGGGCGGGCGGCAACCAGTTAAATATACTATGTGAACGTGGCTTGCTATGGTTAATGTTGTGACTGCAACCTCTTTTCACTTCACAATTTTTCTGACTTTTAAATGAACAGACCAACGTTATAACTGGTCACAGACACACTTTTTTTTTTTTTTTAAGCTTTTTAGAGTCCCACATTTTAGTTTTGTTTCACCAAAAATATGTCAAATGCTCAACTTTTACACAACTTTTTTTGGGGGTATACTACATTCCTTTAATAACTCTAATGCCCTGTACACACAATAGGATTTTCAGATGGAAAATGTGTGATAGGACCTTGTTGTCGGAAATTCCGACACACAAAATTTGAGAGCTTGCTATAAAATTTTCCGACAACAAAATCTGTTGTCGGAAATTCCGATCGTGTGTACACAAATCTGATGCACAAAGTGCCACACATGCTCAGAATAAATTAAGAGATGAAAGTTATTGGCTACTGCCCGTTTATAGTCCCGACGTACGTGTTTTACGTCACGGGGTTCAGAACGATCGGATTTTTCGACAACTTTGTGTGACCGTTTGTATGCAAGACAAGTTTGAGTCAACATCTGTTGGAAAAAATCCATTGATTTTGTTGTCGGAATGTCCGATCAATGTCCGACCATGTGTATAGGGCATAAGTTTACATAAATGACTATTTTTGGTTTGGATATACACTCGTGGCCAAAAATATTGGAAGCCCTGCATTTCTGTCAGATATTGCACCACTTCACCCAGAAAGTTGTTGCAATTAAAAATGTGTAGCCATTCTCATGTTTATTTCCTTTGTTTGTATTGGTAGGACACAAAAAGTAGAGAAACAAAAAGCCAAATCTGATACATTCTACGTGAACAAAATTATTGGCACTTTCTCAAAATTGTAAGAAATAATTGCATTCCATGTTTGCGATGCTCCTGTAATTTGTAATAAAACTCACCTGTATAAATTAACAGGTGCAGACAATATAGAAATCACACTCGCAACCAGTTAAAATGGTGAAAAATTGACTCAACCTTTCTGTCGTGTGTGTGTCTGTGTGGCACACGGAGCATGGAGAAAAGAAAGAGCAGCAAATAATTGTCTCAGGATTTGAGAACAAAATTGTGGAAAAGCATGGACAATCTCAGGGTAACAAGTCCATCTCGAGAAATCCTAATATTCCTGTGTCCAGTGTGCGCAACATTGTTAAGAAGTTTACAGCCCATGGCACTGTAGCTAATCTCCCTGGACATGAATGAAAGAGAAATTGTGATCAAAGATTGCAACAAAGGATTTTTCGAATGGTGGATAAAGACCTCCATCAACTTCCAGACAAGTTCATGCTGACCTTCGGCACAGGGTGCAACTGTGTCAGCTCGCACTATACATCACAATCTGATTGAAAAGGGATGCTATGGGCAGGAGACCCAAGAGGACCCCACGGCTGACACAGAATCATAAACAAAGCCAGATTGGAGTTTGGCAAAAGTTACCTGAGGAAGCCAAAATCCTTTTGGGAGAATGTGCTGTGGACAGGCTAAACAAAATTACAGCTTTTTGGTAAAGCCCATCATTCTACTGTTTTCACAAAAAGAAACGATACCTTTAAAGAAAATAATCCAGTCCCTACAGTCAAACATGGTGGAGGTTCACTGATGTTTTGGGGTTGCTTTGCTGCTTTAAACACTGGATGTCTTGACTGTGTGCAGGGCAATATGTAATCTAAAGTCTCCCAAAGAATTCTGGGGTGCAATGTGGGGCCAAGTGTCAGAAAGTTGGATCTCCATTTGAGGTCATGGGCCTTACAGCAGGACAATTACCCAAAGCATACGTCAAAAAACACCAAATGGTTTAAGACAAAGCCCTCTGGTCGGGTTGGTCAGTCGGTCAGTGCACTTACCCCATCCATGGCGGGCATCACAGGCGGCTTCCCCTACTCTCCTCCGCGGGCATCACGGAGACGGGCATCACGAGAAGCTTCTCCTTCGCCTGCTCAGTGGCTTCCATCTCCTCCCTCCTCCTTGGCGGCCAATCAGGACGCTTCTCCTTTCGGCCAACCGAGAAACGGGTCTCAAACCCGCTTCCCGATTCTCAGAGAGGAGATTCAGTGTGAGAATAGTGCGTATTAATTTGCTATTTTCACACACCTGGGTGGGCTCTGTTCACATTCTCTGCGCCCTGAGCCCACCCTATTTTGAAGCCAATTAGAGTCTTTGGCTCTAATTGGTGCTTCGAAAAAACACTCACCCCACATTGAAATTCATTCATCCGGCCTCCTAAAAGGGGCTGAATGCATGGATGGGGTGGTGGCGCCCATGCGCCCTTAATGGACAGGCCGCTCCTGGTACTGAACTGGCCAGCAATGAGTCTAGAACTAAATCCCATCAAGCACTTGTGGAGGGTTCTGAATACAGCAGTTGGGAAAAGGAACCCTTACAATCTGAGAGACCTGGAGCAGTTGGCCAAAGAAGAGTGGTCCAAAATTCCAGTAGAGAGGTGTAAGAAACTCATTGATGGTTACAGGAAGTGATTGATTTCAGTTATTATTTCCAAGGGGTATGCTACTAAATATTAAATTGAGGGTGCCAATATTTTGTGTCGTACCAATACAAACAAAAGTAATAAACATGAGAATGCCTATACATTTGTATTTGCAACAATTGTCTGGGCGAAGTGGTGCATTATCTGACGGAGATGCAGGGGTGCCAATTTTTTTGGTCATGACTGTAAGTAAAAGGGCAGATTTGAAACTTTTCACAATGTGCAATTTAATATGTACAATTACCTTTGTGATTGCTATTTGCTGCATTGTATAATGCACCAGTTTTTGCATATTTGTTTTCAGTACTAATTTCAACCATGTTGTATAACTGGGCAAAAAAGCTGACCGTACAAGTGAGCTAAATGGCAAAAATTTAGAAATTTTGGCATTAGTATTAGTAAATATGACTGATCATGCCAAAAAAACTGCCTTTTATTTAAGGACAGCAATCGCATGAAGCCATTTATTATCACATGGTTTTTTGGATTCTTTAAATCATAATGATAACAGAATGACAGAAATCACCCAAATGGCCCTGATGAAAAGTTTACATACCCTGGAATGTTTGGCCCTGGTACAGACACAGAAGGTGGCACACACAGGTTAAAATGGAAATTAAAAGGTTAATTTCCCACATTTGCGGCTTTTTAAATCACAATTAGTGTCTGTGTATAAATAGTCAATGAGTTTGTTAGCTCTCACATGCACTAAGCAGGCTAGAAACGGAGCCATGAGGAGGTAGAAAAGAACAGTCAAAAGACCTGAGTAACAAGGTAATGAAACTACTAAAATGGAAAAGCATATAAAAAGATATCCAAAGCCTTGAATATGCCAGTGAGTCAGTACTGTTCAATCACTTAATAAGTGTAAAATTTGGGGATCTCTTGATACCAAGCCAAGGTCAGGTAGATCAAGAAAGATTTCCTGCCACAGGAACTGTTCGGGATACAAAGAAAAACCCACAGGTAACCTCAGGAGAAATACAGGCTGCTCTTGAAAAAGATGGTGTGGTTGTTTTTAAGGAGCACAATACGATGATACTTGAACAAAAAGAGCTGCATGGTCAAGTTGACAGAAAGAAGCCTTCACTGTACAAGTTCCATAAAAAAGCCTGGTTACAATATGCCCAACAACACCTTGACATGCCTCACTGGCTTTTTTGTTGCATTGGCGCAGTAAAGGCTTCCTTCTGGCACCACAACCATGCAGCTCTTTTTTTTCAAGTATCATTGAATTGTGATCTTTAAAAACAACCACGCCGCCTTTTTAGAGAGCAGCCTGTATTTCTCCTGAGGTTTTTTCTTTGTATCCTGAGCAATTCTTCCACCAGTTTTGGCTGCAATCTTTCTTGGACTACATGACCATGGCTTGATATCAAAAGATCCCCTAATTTTCCACTTCTTGATAAGTGATTAAACAGCACTGACTGGCATATTCAAGGCTTTGGATATATTTTTATATCCTTTTCTATCTTTGTAAAGTTTCATTACCTTGTTACTCAGGTTTTTTGACTGTTCTTTTCTACCTCCTCATGGCTCAGTGTCTAGCCTGCTTAGTGCATCCATGTGAGAGCTAACAAACTCATTGACTATTTATACGCAGACACTAATTGTGATTTAAAAAGCTTCAAATGTGGGAAATTAACCTTTGATTGCCATTTTAACCTGTGTGCCCCCTTCTGTGTCTATACCAAGGTCAAACATTCCAGGGTATGTAAACTTTTTATCAGGGCCATTTGGGTGATTTCTGTTATTATTGTGATTTAAAAAGGATCCAAAAAACTATGTGATAATAAATGGCTTCATGTGATTGCTATACTTAAATAAAAGACAGTGTTTTGGCATGATCAGTCATATTTTCAATATTAATGCCAAAATGTCACAATTTCTGCCAGAGTATGCAAACTTTTGAGCATGACTGTACAAGTGCATGGCAGAGACATATGCAAGCTAAATTGTTCAGTTGTTTTTAGTATTTTAAAGATTGCTAAACATGTTTAAAACATCTAGAAAAGTTTGGCCAATATTAGAACTTGTATATTATGAAGACCCACTGATTTCACAGGTGCAGCTTGATGACCTTTTATTTGTCACACATCCATTCACTGCTTTAGTGAGCACAGACCATCATAACCAACGCGTGTCAATGGTATAATGCATATTAATAGATGAAAGAATACAAACTCTGCAGTCTGTTGAAAGTCAAAGCAGCGCTCATCAGTGCAGTGTGTTCATAATGGCTTTTAGCTTCAAGGGTGGACGTAGGCTGCTCTGTACATAGCAGCATCTTAACACAGTCAAGTACTGGACATCAACCTGTATTTCTAGAGGCACAAGATTTTGCCCTTGTGCATGAATCCTAATGGGGAAGCATGAAAGCTGCTGAAGCCAAAGACATTTCTAAAGTTCTTATTAGGGGTGCAACGGATCGTCATTGATCCGTGATCCGTACGGATCAACCTCCGCGGATCGGGACACCCGCGATCCGCGGAGCGCTCTGTGGCTAGCTCCGGAGCAGCGGTCATCTTGGTACACCCGGCGGCCGTTTACCACGTGATCGCTCCGTCAAATGACGCCGGTTCCTCTCTCCCCTCTGATCTGTACAGTGGAGGGGAGAGTTTGGATGGCAGCAGTGCCAATACTCTGCAATGCCCTGCCAATACTCTGCAATGCCCTGAGAATACTCTGCAATGCCCTGCCAATACTCTGCAATGCCCTGCCAATACTCTGCAATGCCCTGCCAATACTCTGCAATGCCCTGCCAATACTCTGCAATGCCCTGAGAATACTCTGCAATGCCCTGCCAATACTCTGCAATGCCCTGCCAATACTCTGCAATGCCCTGCCAATACTCTGTAATGCCCTGCCAATACTCTGCAATACCCTGCCAATACTCTGCAATGCCCTGACAATACTCTGCAATGCCCTGACAATACTCTGCAATGTCCTAACAATACTCTGCAATGCCCTGACAATACTCTGCAATGCCCTGACAATACTCTGCAATACCCTGACAATACACTGCAATGTCCTAACAATACTCTGCAATGCCCTGACAATACTCTGCAATGCCCTGACAATACTCTGCAATACCCTGACAATACACTGCAATGCCCTGCCAATACTCTGCAATGCCCTGCAATACTCTGCCATACCCAGCCACTACTCTGCAATGCCCTGCCAATACTCTGCAATGCCCTGACAATACTCTGCAATACCCTGACAATACTCTGCAATACCCTGACAATACTCTTCCATACCCTGCCAATACTCTGCAATGCCCTGCCAATACTCTGCAATGCCCTGCCAATACTCTGCAATGCTCTGCCAATACTCTGCAATGCCCTGCCACTACTCTGCAATGCCCTGCCAATACTCTGCAATGCCCTGCCAATAATCTGCAATACCCTGCCAATACTCTGCAATGCCCTGACAATACTCTTCCATACCCTGCCAATACTCTGCAATGCCCTGACAATACTCTTCCATACCCTGCCAATACTCTGCAATGCCCTGATAATACTCTTCCATACCCTGCCAATACTCTGCAATACTCTGCCATACCCTGCCATACCCTGCCAATACTCTGCCATACCCTACCAATACTCTGCCATACCCTGCCAATACTCTGCCATACCCTGCCAATACTCTGCCATACCCTGCCAATACTCTGCCATACCCTGCCAATACCCTGCCAATACTCTGCCAATACCCTGCCAATACTCTGCTAATACTCTGCCAATACCCTGCCAATACTCTGCCAATATACCCGTCAATACCCTGCAATACTCTGCCATACCCTGCTAATATATTATTACAGTGGGGGAGATTGTGGATATTACAGTGGGGGAGATTTTTTTTTGTTGATCCAAACCGTGACTCCTGATCCGAGGAACCATCCGAACCGTGAGTTTTTTGATCCGTTGCACCCCTAGTTCTTATGTATAAATCAGCCGTGTGGCCATATCACTGCTTGAAAAGACAGTGTGCTTAACAAATTTGTTTGTGTTCTGCTTGCTTCTGACTTACTCATTTATGAATTAAAAGTAAAATGCAGGCTGCAGCGTGGAGTAATACTGTGGGATGCAATAAAAGGCATATCCAGGGGCCCAAAATCTTTGGTATTCATTTATGGATCTGGAGAAGCACCAAAGAAACACAAAGATTAGTAGCCAATGTGTAAAAAGTGTTCTACCAAGTTGTCCTTTAATCCTTGTTTCATATTCAAACTTGGACTGCAGGCATTACAGTTGACAGCTGATTGCTATGGATAATGGGAAATTTTTGATCTCACTCTTTTTATATACAAGCCTTAAAGTGTATCTAATGCGAAAACTATTTTTCTAGTTTTGGATGGAGTGGAGAAATGTTTGAAACTTTGTTACAATTTTATTGCTGTCTACGTCTACACTTGGGGGATTCATCTTCTTTATTTTATGAAGATTGAAATTGAGGGAAAATACCACATTTTAGAACAGAGGGAAAGTGTTGCAATTAGGACACTCGTTCTTGTGATAACTATCTAAGAGGGCATTGTATAGGAAAAACTCGCCAATGAAATACAAATGGCAACCCACCCAGAAAAGACAGTTTCTGGATTTAGATATTTAGATAAAGGTGGGCAAAATTAATGATTGTAGCACATACAATTTACACAATAAAAACTGTACACAAAGTAGATCTGCTGGATAAGTCTGATCAAAGTGCTAGTCAGTGTCATGTTGAGAAATCACACCTGAGCTTTTCCTAATGTCCTAAAAATAATGGACACTGCTTTCTGTCACCAGAAAAAAATATATGAAATAACCATGGTAACTCATGGATCCCAAGATAATGTTCAAAATAAACACTTTTGGTCAGGCAACACAAGATTTACACAATTACGAAAATAACTCTCTGGGAAAGAAATAAACCAGCACCACCGCCCTATATCACATGGGCAGCCAATGTTAATGTGTGCCAGTGAAAACACAATTTTTCTGGCTCTAAGGATTTAATTGCACATGACCCAGTATATCTCCAGCACTAAAGAACCACTCCAAACAACATCTATGAGCAAACGATTTTGTTTGGCGTTTTGCACAACCCCTGGGAGGTGAACACAAGATCGCATACATAGTGACTATTCAGTACATTAGACCTCCAATGATTAGCAAAAAGAGCTTTCAGACAAAAAAGAGTAATCCTTTTAAATATAGGTAGAGTCCAAGATTATTTTATCATTCAATATAGCACCTTTACATGGCTCTTCAATGAAGAGTGAACCATCCACATCCACCCTTGTTCTCTGTATCTTATATCCATCAAGCTACTTATAGGTGTTAGCTGCCCACCCTGCAATATCTGCAGGTTTGTCAGAATAAGATGAGATAAATTATATTCTCAGAGCAGCAATATTGCAGAAGTCAATCTGACAGGCTGAAAATCTCTACTTTCCATTGTCAATAAACTATAGAACCTGCATTTACATAGCTCACATTTCAAGCAAACAGTACTACCAACTGCAAGCAACAGTCAAACTTTTGCAAACTGCAGCAGTGCCTTGACATGGTTTCCCTATGTTCTTACAAATGCTTGGCAACTGTGATGGAGTACATGTTGCAAGAACACCCAGCATCAGCCAGATGGTCATATTTATGAAGTAATGCTCTCTCAGGTTATAACAAATGTACTTGGCTGATCTTTATTGGCTAAACTTCATACCAGTCTGCAGCAGTGATGAATTAAGGCTACAATGGGCCTTGGACAAAACAGTGTACAAGCATTTTTCCCCATGCCTTAAAAAAGCTGTCCCACTGAAAAACTTGTAACGACTAAACAGAACTCTAGTCATTTACCAAACAAATGCAGTACATGTTGGGAAAAGGAAAACGCTAGATATGAAAAAATATTCATAGATATGTTACACACTGATAGAGCACACACAGTTCTATTCCTTGTCTTGTGGCGCCACAGTGACACCACCCCAGGTTCCTACAGTTCCCCATAGAATTAAAGACCTGCCTTTCTCTGAATGGACAAAATAAAGGAAAATCCAGCTTCTCCACTGCCCCACTGCCTTTCCTTTGTACATTGAATGGACAGGCAATACTCCAAACTCATTGCCTTAAAATACAATGGTGGCATGGGTTTTTTGCATTGCAATGCCAGCATACCTATTTTGCTTATTACAGCATTGTGCCCTCTTTGATAGATCATGAGTAGACCCTTCGGGTGACATACAAATTACTTTCTACAATCTCATGTTGAAGTCCTGTACCTGGTCGAATGGTGTCCCGTAACCCTAACATCAGAGAGTTTTCCTTGATTACTCAAAACATGTCATTGGTAAATAAACAAATAAATTCCTACTCAAACACAAAGCTGGAACTAGAAACTACACTGAAACAATACTTTATTGAAAATGCTTCCCCAGGGATCTGCCAAACTACTCTGTAGAAGATCCATACAGTGGGGACGGATTCAGACCCCCTTAGATTTTTCACTCCTTGTTATATTGCAGCCATTTGTTAAATAATTTAAGTTCATTTTTTTTCCTCGTTAATGTACACACAGCACCCCATATTGACAGAAAAACACAGAATTGTTAACATTTTTGCAGATTTTTAAAAAAAGAAAAACTGAAATATCACATGGTCCTAAGTATTCAGACCCTTTGCTGTGACACTCATATATTTAACTCAGGAGCTGTCAATTTCTTCTGATCATTCTTGAGATGGTTCTACACCTTCATTTGAGTCCAGCTGTGTTTGATTATACTGATTGGACTTGATTAGGAAAGCCACACACCTGTCTATATAAGACCTTACAGCTCACAGTGCATGTCAGAGCAAATAAGAATCATGAGGTCAAAGGAACTGTCTGAAGAGCTCAGAGACAGAATTGTGGCACAGATCTGGCCAAGGTTACAAAAAAAATCTGCTGCACTTAAGGTTCCTAAGAGCACAGTGGCCTCCATAATCCTTAAATGGAAGACGTTTGGGATGACCAGAACCCTTCCTAGAGCTGGCCGTCCGGCCAAACTGAGCTTTTGGGGGAGAAGAGTCTTGGTGAGAGAGGTAAAGAAGAACCCAAAGATCACTGTGTCTGAGCTCCAGAGATGCAGTTGGGAGATGGGAGAAAGTTGTAGAAAGTCAACCATCACTGCAGCCCTCCACCAGTAGGGGCTTTATGGCAGAGTGGCCCGACGAAAGCCTCTCCTCAGTGCAAGACACATGAAAGCCCACATGGAGTTTACTAAAAAAACACCCGAAGGACTCCAAGATGGTGAGAAATAAGATTCTCTGGTCTGATGAGACCAAGATAGCACTTTTTGGCCTTAAGACCTGACAGAACTGGAGAGGATCTGCAAGGAGGAATGGCAGAGGATCCCCAAATCCAGGTGTGAAAAACTTGTTGCATCTTTCTCAAAAAGAATCATGGCCGTATTAGATCAAAAGGGTGCTTCTACTAAATACTGAGCAAAGGGTCTAAATACTTAGGACCATGTGATATTTATAGTATTTCTTTTTTAATAAATCTGCAAAAATGTCAACAATTCTGTATTTTTCTGTCAATATGGGGTGCTGTGTGTACATTAATGAGGAAAAAAATAAACTTAAATGATTTTAGCAAATGGCTGCAATATAACAAAGAGTGAAAAATTTAAGGGGGTCTGAATACTTTCCATCCGCCACTGTATAACAGTTATTAGATACCAATGTATCCCTAACTCAAAATCACTTAAAAAGATTGCTAAAGCAAAGCGGAGGTTACTGGAGAATAAGCTTGTGTTTGTATGGTTGTGCGCATTGAGCCCATGAAAAGCTGTATGCAATATCCATTTTGTTCAGGTCTCAGCCATGTTTGTTATAAGAGCCAGTGATCTTACCCCTCTTTTCTCCTTCAGTTCATGGAATCCATAGGCTTAACTTTAAACACACTAGAAAGCCTGTTATCTCAACTTTGGGACAGCAGACACCAGCACACAGGCCTTTGCAGAGCTGTAAACAGCTAACTAAGTTCTAGCAGGATTTCTGTTTCTACTGACCAGACCTATTGTAAAACTATGCCCAAATCTTTCAGTTCTGTCAGCCATGGTCTGTAGGACAATTAACCACTTCAGCCCCGGAAGGATTTACCCCCTTCCTGACCAGAGCACTTTTTGCGATTTGGCACTGCGTCGCTTTAACTGACAATTGCGCGGTCCTGCGACATGGCTCCGAAACAAAATTGACGTCCTTTTTTTCCCACAAATAGAGCTTTCTTTTGGTGGTATTTAAACACCTCTGCAATTTTTATTTTTTTCGCTATAAACAAAATAAGAGCAACAATTTTGAAAAATTATTTTTTACTTTTTGCTATAATAAATATCCCCCAAAAATATATTAAAAAACATTTTTTTCCTCAGTTTAGGCCAATACGTATTCTTCTACATATTTTTGGTAAAAAAAAAAATCGCAATAAGCATTTATTAATTGGTTTGCACAAAAGTTATAGCATTTACAAAATAGGGGATAGTTTTATGACATTTTTATTAATATTTTTTTTTTTTACTAGTTTTGGAGGCGATCAGCGATTTTGATTGTGACTGCGTCATTATGGCGGACATATTGGACATTTTTGACACATTTTTGGGACCATTGTCATTTATACAGCAATCAGTGCTATAAAAATGCACTGATTCCTGTGTAAATGACACTGGCAGTGAAGGGGTTAACCACTAGGGGGCGGAGAGGGGTTAAGTATGTCCTAGGGGAGTGATTCTAACTGTCAGGGGGATGGGCAGTGTGTGTGACGTCACTAAACTCTGCTGCGATGACAGGGAGCAGAGATCGAGTGACACTGTCACTAGGCAGAACGGGGAGATGCTGTTTACAACGGCATCTCCCCATTCGTCCTCTCCGTGAGGCGATTGAGGGTATGCCCGCGGCGATCGAGTCCGCGGGACCCGCGACCCGACGGAGATCGTGGCAGGCGCGCGCGCACACGGCGGCAAATTCAAGGTAAAGTACACGTACGCTACTTTGCGCAGCCGTGCCATTCTGCCGACGTATATCTACAGGAGCCGGTCCGGAACTGGTTAAAGCACTAGGAGCATATAGTAGCGTGCCATAAAATGTCTACCCAGAAAGCAGTCAGGCGTGGGGCACCGCTCTAAGACCTTTGCCCAGTTCACAAAATCCACACACAATTCATAAGATCAAACAGGACCAAGACACAATAATATTAAGTATATATTTGAATGGGGAATATCATACTGAACAAACTGAGGTCATACATGACTAAACTAGAGCATACAGAAGGGGAGATAGCAGTCTCCTCCTGGGTGACAGACCTATCTAATATACTTTGTGTTTGGTATCACTGGATGTAAAAATGAATGCTGAACAATAATCTACCCGTTTTGAGAATGCAACCTGTACATATTGGAAGATATTAATATTAATCTAAAACTGTGTGTAAAGGAGGGCTATGATACATTCATAAACATGATGGCCACTCCTCAGACGCTTAATTGGTCAGATTGCCTCTGTCAACACCCCTTTGATCCCAGAGAAAAGCGAGATGCCATGACAATTTGACAGTTCTCATGTACCAACAACCAAGGAACATCTGTCAAGTTATGAGAATCAATAACACCTTGCTCATTGATTGAACTCTGCTGAAACCAAGACATTGCAAGTTTTCTTCCTTTTCAACTCTTTTTTTATTTCTCTGTTGTTTTATTGTCTCTTTTTTCTTAGTAACACCCTTTTTCTGTAAATATATTATTTGTACTATTTTTACCTTTATATTATTAAACCCTAGTTTGAAAAGTGTTAACACTGTCTCTAACATTTTTGATGCAAACTAAAAAGAATCCCTGTCTTTTGAAGACTGCTACTGTATAGTACAAATCTCTGAACATACCTGTCTGTGGTGACAATGTGTGTTACAGAAGTTTATTCTAAAATCATAGTTGATATTGCTAAGATTGTGAGTTTCCTCCTTCTCTGGTGATAGCTTAAAGGGTTAATTGCTTAATTAAGTAGCCCAGTGACAATCACTCTCAGATGGCTGGCACCTAGATTGGGTCCCACAAGCTGGAAAATCTTTGTGTAGGGTGCAGCTGAGAGTGGGATTGTTATGTAAGTGACTCCTTTTGGTTGGTGGGAAGGGCAGGGATTGGATATCCTCTTTTTTCACAGCCACCTCCTAGACTTATCTCTTTTATTTACATCTGACAGCTTTATGGAGCTCCTGAAGGATACACTGTGGGGCTCAGAGAAGATAGATGCTGTGTTCTCATACAAAGCTGCTGTGCTTTGTGCCCCTTTCCTACCCATTTACAGAAGCTTTTGTATTTTATGAATTAGTTCACATAATTCAAAGCTCTCTGTGATTGGGCAGGAGAGAAAGAGCAACACATCAGCTGCATGCAACTCTGCAGCTGAAGGATCTGAGACCAGAAGGTCCAGCATCAGAGCCCTGTAACTATAGTGACAGCAATCTTTCTAGAGCTCCATAAAATTGTCAGATGTAAATTAATCACTGCAGCCCAAGAAGAATGTACCCCCTTCCTGACCAGAGCGTTTTTTGCGATTCGGCACTGCGTCGCTTTAACCACTAGCCTCATTTTGAATTTTAGGTGTTTACATGTTTAAAACAGGTTTTTTTGCTAGAAAATAACTTAGAACCCCCAAACATTATATTATGTTTTTTTTCTAACACCCTAGAGAATAAAATGGCAGTCATTGCAATACTTTTTTTTCGCACCGTATTTGCACAGCGGTCTTCTAAGCGCACTTTTTTTGGAAAAAATTCACTTTTTTGAATAAAAAAATAAGACAACAGTAAAGTTAGCCTAATTTTTGTTGATATTGTGAAATATA
Organism: Lithobates clamitans; assembly: GCA_037952925.1. NCBI lineage: Eukaryota > Metazoa > Chordata > Amphibia > Anura > Ranidae > Lithobates > Lithobates clamitans. The sequence continues at coordinate 1,357,080 of JBBGZY010000798.1, read as the reverse complement.
ATGTTATGCCAAGTAAATTGATACCCAACATGTCACGCTTCAAAATTGCGCCCGCTCGTGGAATGGCGTCAAACTTTTACCCTTAAAAACCTCCATAGGCGACGTTTAAAAAATTCTACAGGTTGCATGTTTTGCGTTACAGAGGAGGTCTAGGGCTAGAATTATTGCTCTCGCTCTACCGGTCGTGGCGATACCTCACATGTGTGGTTTGACCACTGTTTTCATATGCGGGCGCTACTCAGGTATGCGTTCGCTTCTGCGCGCGAGTACATAGGGACAGGGCACTTTAAAATTTTTATTTTTTTTTATTTTATTTTAATTTAATTATTTTTTCACTGTTTTAAAAAAAAAAAATTTGAATCACTTTTATTCCTATTACAAGGAATGTAAACATCCCTTGTAATAGAAAAAAGTATGACAGGTCCTCTTAAATATGAGATCTGGGGTCAAAAAGTCCTCAGATCTCATATTTACACATTTTAAAATGCAAAAAAAAAAAAAAAGTCGTTTAAAAAAAAATGACAAAAAAAATATGCCTTTAAGACATATGGGCGGAGCTGACGTAATGACGTCGCTTCCGCCGTCCTATAGTATGGAGACGGGTGGGCAACATCTTAGCCTCACTCATCTACATACCGAAGAACTGACAGGTCCCGATCGCACGGGAGAGCGGCGGGAGGGGGGTGGCACCACTCCTGTCGCCGATAACGGTGATCTCGCGGCGAATACGCTGCGGAGACCACCATTATTGGAAACAGGACCGGCTCCTGTAAAGATGGATACCCCAGTTGTGGCAGCAGCTGCTGTCGTTACCGAGATAACCCTCTTCAAAGTGCCGATGTATATGTACAGGAGACGGTCGGTAAGTGGTTAACTGACAATTGTGCGGTCGTGCAACATTGTACCCAAACAAAATTGACGTCCTTTTTTTCCCACAAATAGAGCTTTCTTTTGGTGGTATTTGATCGACTCTGCGGTTTTTATTTTTTGCGCTATAAAGAAAAAAAGAGCGACAATTTTGAAAAAACACAATATTTTAAACTTTTGCTATAATAAATATCCACATTTTTTTTAAAAAAGCAAACTTTTTCTCAGTTTAGGCCAATATGTATTCTTCTACATATTTTTGGTAAAAAAAATTGCAATAAGCATACATTGATTGGTTTGCGCAAAAGTTATAGCATCTACAAAATAGGGGATAGATTTATAGCATTTTTATTATTATTATTTTTTTACTAGTAATGGCGGCGATTTGCGATTTTTATGGTGACTGCGACATTATGGCGGACACATCGGACAATTTTGACACATTTTTGGAACCATTGGTATTAATACAGTGATCAGTGCGATTAAAAATGCATTGATTACTGTAAAAATGTCACTGGCAGTGAAGGGGTTAAAATTAGGGGGCGGTGAAGGGGTTAACTGTGTTGCCTGGGAGGAGATTCCAACTGAAGCGGGAGGGGACTAACTAGAGGAAGTGACAGGTCATGGTTCCTAGCTAATAGTTTACACACACTCGTCCCTGTTCTGTCTCTCCTGGTCACGATCGCTCGTTGGCCACGAGCATTGGCACCCCCACTGTGCAGCGGGCGCACTCGCACCTGCTATCCGGACCCCGCGAGCCAACGTATAGCTATTTGGTTTCGTGCAGGGGAGCCAACCTGCTGCAGTATAACTGCGGCGGCTGGTCCGGAAGCGGTTAATGAGATAAATTCACAGATAAATTACCTTCATATTTTACAAAGTAGCTGAATTCCTGGAGTTCACTTTAAAGTGATTTAAACCCTTACATATACCTAGTGAAATGACTAGACTCAGGTGATACACAGAGATGAAACAAATCCTCCTACATAATTTGTACCTGTTCATCTGCAGGCCTCTCTCCTCTATATCCATTCAAAGGTCCTAGTAGGTAAAAAAAAAGAAAAAAAAAAGAGTAGCTTTGAAAAATGGTGACTTGTATAATTGTTTACCTAAAAAAAAAAAATATCCCTCTATCCCCTCCCCTCCAAAGCCTGGTTGAACAACTCCTATAGTTAGCATTTCCTGTTCAACTTTGTTACTAGGACACTCCAGCCGTTGACCGTTCTCCCGTGTTCAAAGCCCTGTGCATGCATGGTGCTCTCTCTCTTCCTATGTAACAGCAGCAGTTGGGCTCAGGTTGGGGTACCTAGACACAAATGGCCTACAGGTATGGCAGTTATAGTAATGAACATTTTTCAAAGCTGCATATTTTGTTTTACCTACTGAGGCCCCTGGACTGTATAGGCAACTTTCTTGAAAATGTGAACTTTGTCTTTAAATTGTGTAACAGACTCAACTGGGACAGGGATTTTTGGCTTTTGGGACTGCAGGGTAGCTTTTGAGGAGGCTCTATTCTTGGGGGGGGGGGGGGGGGTGCGCCTGGGGGACCCTTGGAGTGGTCTTGCTTCGTATTCGGGTCCATTACTTCCTGAAACACACAGACTCTGGTAACTTAGGACCTGGATACAGATTTGGGGCCTTTGTGCCCAAATCAGCAATGAGCAAATGTTAATATAATCAGTTCAAAACAACCTGATGCTGGGGTCTCCTGCTTTAATATGTTCACTAGGGGTCTGTCTTTCTTCCATGGTATCTTTTCCCCAAAGTGTGCCTCCTAGGTGTGGATGGGCCAAACAGACCCCTGTTCGGTTCGCATCAGAACTTCAGAACATCGCGAAAGTTCGGACCCGAATAACGAACCCCATTAAAGTCAATGGGACCCGAATTACAAAAATAAAAAGTGCCCATTTTGAAGGCTTTTATGCAAGTAATTGAGCATACAATGGTTATAGGGGTCTGGGTCCTGCCCTGGGGGGTATGTACCAATAAAAAAAAAGTTTGTAAAAAACTTCATTTTTAAATGAGCAGTGATTTTTTTTATTTTTAAAGTGAAAGCATAAAAATAAAAAATCCTTCCAATATAGTGCCTGGGGGGTCCCCTTAGTCTTTAACGTGTCCTCAAGAGGTTTTATCTTCTGCACTCTCTGTGGGAGACGGGATGAGGTCTCCAAAAGGAGGTTATCAAGCTCTGCTTCAGTATGTCACCGTACATGTTGGCATTCATGGTTCCCTCAATTAACTGTAGCTCCCCAGTGCCGGCAGCACTCATGCAGCCCCAGACCATGACACTCCCACCACTATGCTTGACTGTAGGCAAGACACACTTGTCTTTGTACTCCTTATCTGGTTGCCACCACACACGCTTGACACCATCTGAACCAAATAAAGTTTTTCTTGGTCTCATCAGACCACAGGACATGGTTCCAGTAATCCATGTCCTTAGTCTGCTTGTCTTCAGCAAACTGCAGACCTTCTTGTGCATCATCTTTAGAAGAGGCTTCCTTCTGGGACAACAACCATGCAGACTAATTTGATGCAGTGTGCGGTGTATGGTCTGAGCACTGACAGGCTGACCCCCCACCCCTTCAACCTCTGCAGCAATGCTGGCAGCACTCATACGCTTTTTTCCCAAAGACAACCTCTGGATATGACGCTGAGCACGTGCACTCAACTTCTTTGGTTGACCATGGCGAGGCATGTTCTGAGTGGAACCTGTCCTGTTAAACCGCTGTATGGTCTTGGCCACCGTGCTGCAGCTCAGTTTATGGGTCTTGGCAATCTTCTTATAGCCTAGGCCATCTTTATGTAGAGCAACAATTCTTTTTTTCATCCTGTATAAGGATGGGCGAACACCCCCCGGTTTGGTTCGGACTAGAACACCTCGTATAGGCAAAAAGTTCTAGCGAACATGCAAACCCTATTAAAGTCTATGGGACACAAACATGAAAAATCAAAAGTCCTTATTTTAATAATGCTTAAAGTAAAACAATAAAAATCAAATATTCCTTTAAATTTTGTGCCTGGAGGGTCCCCTTAGTCTGCCTGTAAAGTGGCGCCTCTGTGCAGCGTGTAGAACAGTGCCGCAGCAATAATAACATTTCTAAAGGGAAAACTGTCATTCAAACTTGCTTGCGGCTGTAATGATAGATGAAAAATCAATGAAAAAAAAACAACGTAGTGTCCCCCCCCCCAGTCCATGCAATGCCTTACGAGTGGGGTCCCCCCCAAAATCCATACCAGACCCTTATCAGAGCATGCAGCCTGAAGGCCAGGATGGGGGGGGGGTGAGCGAGTGCCCCCCCCTCCTGAACCATACCAGACCACATGCCCTCAACACAGGGGGGGTGCTCGAGCATTATATTTCTATTTCTCGGGACCATCAGGTGGTGTGATTGAAGATGGATGGACATCGCGGGACACTTTTCTTTTTTTAATAAAGGAATTGTCAAAAACTGTTTCTTGTAGTTTTTACTTTTTGACACTTTTTTTGGTAAATGGTTAGGGGTACAATTTACCCAATACCCATTTACATAGGGGGGGCAGGATCTGGGGGCCCCTTGTTAAAGGGGGCTTCCAGATTCTGATAAGTCCCCTGCCCACAAACCCCGACAACCACTGGCCAGGGTTGTCAGGAAGAGGCCATTGTCCCCATCAACATGGGGACAAGGTGCTTGAGGGGGTGCTCGCTCGTCACCTCCCTTTTCTGGCCTGCCAGGCTGCATGCTCGGATAAGGTTCTGGATTTTGGGGGGGACCCTACACCATTTTTTAAAAAATTTTGATGTGGAGTTGCCCTTAAAATCTATGCCAGACCCAAAGGGCCTGGTATGGATTTTGAGGGAACCCCACACAGTTTTTTTTTTTTAAATTTTGGCATGGAGTTCCCCTTAAAATCACTTCAATACACTGTATTATATACTCTGCACTGCACTGTATTATATATACTACACTGACTGCACTATATATTCTCCACTGTATTATATATACTACAATAACTGCACTATACAATCTGAACTGCATTATATATACTACACTAACTGCACTATATACTCTGCACTGTATTATATATACTACACTGGCCGCACTATATACTCTGAACTGTATTATATATACTACACTAACTGCACTATATACTCTGCACTGTATTATATATACTACACTAACCACACTATATACTCTGAACTGTATTATATATACTACACTGACTGTACTATATATTCTGAACTGTATTATATATACACTACACTGACTGCACACTACACTAACTACCTGCCTAATCTCTATTCATTCACTATATACAGCTGCCGTGTAAGCAGCAGCCTTATATATTGGCCAAAGCATACAGGTCAGGTGCATGCTTTGGCCAATCAGCAGCCGTCAATGCACTGCGATCTCGCAGTGCATTATGGGGAGCTCCTCGGCAAGGGGAACTTGTCGCATGCGCTACATATGTTCATTTGTTCTAGGAACAAACGAACATATGGGGCGCTCCTCGGCGGGCGAACTTGTCGCGAGTGTTCCATATGTTCGTTTGTTCTAGGAACAAACGAACACCCAATGTTCGAGACCATCCCTAATCCTGTATTGAATTATATTGTAACTGTATTGTTTGCCCTCATATTGTAAAGTGCTGCACAAACCGTTGGCACTATATAAATCCTGTTTTATTTTTTAATTCTAATGTGTGAATGCTCATTCTAGGTCAGCAACTAAGTTGTGAAGTAACAAAGTTTGAGAACTCTGGAGCAAGAACCTTCAAAGATAAGTCAGCAATGGTAGCTCCAATATTTCTGGGGTTTCTTAATCCCAAGCATGCTAGGCATACTAAGGATAGTAATAAAGCTAAACATTTGGCTGAACCCTTCTTTGTCCTGTATCCCTGCTGCAATATCGAACAGCCTACTGTATAGAAAAGAGGTAATACCTTATACTGTGGAAAACGATCATCTAAAGTTTAGAAAAAAGTGCAAACAAAACACAGCATTTGTTAACATACAGGTTCAACCATATATCAGACATTATTCTTCAACTACTTTCAAGTGCCACATGGATAATATATGAGGGAGTTCAAAACCACAGAAAAAAAAACAGCAAAAAAAAAAGCAAAACAAAACAAATGAAATTCTATTTGTGAAGCATTTCAGCCCAAAACATGAAATGTCTACTATTTTGATGTGTGCTGAAAACTTGCAAAACAAAAGGTGGATACATTTCAGTTTTTACTTCATTAGCTCAATACCATTAAAAAAAAAAAGTTTAATGTGAGTCTACATGCCTGAACTGCATTGGATAGTGGATAGTTCAGGTAGGCCTCAAGGTAACATTGTTAAGGTAGGCCCCCAACAGCTGTTAGTAAATGCAATCACCTGGCAGATCAGATTATAATATAGAATCTGTGTGGTCAGCATCTCCCTGAACTTCTGCAATGACATAAATATACTAGTTTGGCAAAACCATCCTTGGGAGTTCATGGCTCATATGTGTTTGCTTGAGGTAGATAGTGCCATCTTATTGCCACACTTTAAAATCTACGGACAACCAAAAGGGTACAATTTTGAAAAACAAGGTAACTAGATTTATAGAATTGTAAGAGAACTATCTGATGTGGATAAAAGTGAAAATGCACAAGAAAGACAGAGAATTTTAACTTTACTTAATGTGAAATAGTATGTTTTGAGTCCCTCAATCAGACATGGTAATGTGAGCCAAGAAAAGGCAAGCCTGTTCTCCTTCCCCTGTGAGTCGTGGTGGCGGAAGATCAAAGGGGAGGTGGCCAGCTCCACGGCAGCAGGCTCCGCCTTCAGATGCCAGCTGCATTACGGAGCGGAGTGCAGGAGTGCAAGAACAACAGGTGTATCAGGTAGATCCCATGGGAGCAAGGGAGTATGTTGTTTCTGCCCTTTCGGATGGCTCCTCTGCAGAAGACGTCTTGCAGCAGCAACGGCTGGGCTGTGAAGCCAGCATTCCTGCATCCCCTGCTGGTCCTGTGAGTGAGTGCAATAGTGCCTCTATTTTAAATAATACCATGGATTCTTTAGCTAGGTTAGCATCTGTTGTTTCTAATCAGTCAGCCTTGCAGCAGGCTAATCCTGTTAATGTGTGGGCTACTTCTAGTGCACTTAGCAGTGTTAACCATTCCTTACTTGCAGGCTTTACCTGGGCTAACCCTTCATCATCAACTTCTCATTTAGCTTCTGCTGTTCCTTCTTTTACATCAGCCTGTGGGTCGGCGTTAAGAGTTCCTGTGCCGGAAACATGTCATAAGGAAGCTCTGCCATGCGAGATATCCCTGCTTGGGTACCACTTGTCCATAACGATGAAGGAGAAAATTTGGAGAGGCAAGTTTGTGGACTTATTGTCCCTTCTTCCTTCTTCAAAGGAATTTCTTCCCAGGGCAGATAAGAAGCTGGATGAGTGGGGTGAGGATGGTACAGGTGCAGGCCCGTACCGAGATCTTTCAACAATTGGCTTCAAGCCTATTGCATTTTTGCTAGTGTTTTGGGCGAGAAGAATCCAGATAAATGTTGTGGTTTGTTTCAACATGAAGCATATAGGAACTTTGGCGGCTTGGGCTGGTTTCAATATGACGAGTCGTTTAGACAGAAGTTATCCATTTAACCCAGTTTGCAATGGGGCATGAAAAATGTGGGTCTGTGGCTCAATTTAATTTTGCCCCGGCCCCCCCCGCCCCCTCCGCCCAAGCCATCAATGGTCGTCGGTAATGTTTCACCTTACGAGAAAGGTTTTTGTTATGCGTTCAAGGAACAGGTCATGCAAATACTGGCATGAGTGTTCCTTTTGTGCCGGTCCCCATCCTCTGACCTGATGCTTTAAGAGGTCTGGTGCTTCTAGGTCACAGTGGGAAAATTTTCTCAGAAGTGCAAACGCCAGTGAAGGTGGAAAATATGCGCCCATGGCTGGTTCAGTATCCAAACCAGATGATTGCGCACTTCCTCAGTGATATTTTTTTGCACGGTTTTCACATCCCTAGTTTTTCTGGGGAGGGCTGCAGGGTGGTAGGCAATTTGAAGTCAGTTCTTTGAAGTTCAGTACTTCCCAAAAAGGAGCCCAATACGTTTAGGATAATCCATCATCTTTCATATCCAAAAGGATGTTCCTTGGATGACGAGATTGAGGAGTCTCTATCCTCAGTCTCTTACTCGTCCTTTGAAGAGGCTATTTTGAGAATTAGGGTTTAATGGCAAAAGCAAACATTAAATCAGCGGTTAGGTTGTTACCCCTTGCCCCAGCATCTTATAATTCTTTGGGTTTTTGCTTTGATGGTCAGTTTTATGATGACATGTGTCTGCCCATGGGTTGCTCACTTTCTTGTGCCTAATTTGAAAGGTTTTCTTCTTTTTTGCACTGGGTACTCATTTTTTAAATGGGTTTTGATAACGTTGTGCATTATTTAGATGATTTTTTGTTTGTTGGCCCTGCTGATGCGATTATACTCTGTGACTGTTTTTTTCCCTGACGAGACATTTTGGGGCGCCCTTGGCAGGCGAGAAGACAGTCTATCCATCTTCCTTATTGCAATTCTTATAGATACTGCTGCAGGGGAATTTAGACTTCCATTGAGTAAAATAGGTAAAGCCAAGTCTTCTATTTATTTCTTAGTCAGTTAAAAAAAAAAATTGTTAAAAGAGCTGCAATCTCTTTTGGGCATTTTAGCATCTGCCTGTAAAGTAAGGCAGAATCTTTTCCAGGAGGCTGTACTTAGCCACGGCTGGGCTCAAATCCCCCTTTTCTCACATTAGGCTGACTAGTGACTTGAAGGAGGATTTGTTAGTTTGGGTCAGATGGTAACTCCTTTTTTCAGGATGACTTTGTGTCATCCACCGATTTCCAGCTGTTCACAGATGCTGCGGGTTTGCTGGGTTTCTCTGCAATTTGGCAGACACACTGGTGTTGCGGTGCGTGGCTGAGTTCCTGTTTCCTGTTGTGGTAGCAATTGACATTTGGGGCAATCTCCAACAAGCGTATTGTCATTCACACTGACAATAAAGGTGTTGTTTTTGCTGTCAACTGTCTGTCCTCTAAGTCCCCCCCCCAGTCATTAAATTATTACGTCATTTTGTTTTTCTTTATTTGAAATTGAATGTTTGGGTGAAGGCGCAATATGTGCCTGGGTGTGTTAATGATATAGCAGATGCTTTGTTTCACTTCCAGATGCACTGTTTCTGCAGGCTTCACTCAGAGGCAGATTATGTAGGCCTACAATGGCTGGATCACTTGTGGGATTTGATTTGAATCCAGTTGCCGTGGCAATTAGAAATTCCATTGCTCCTAAAACATGGGTTGATTATTCATCTGCATGGGATAAGTGGATGTCCTTTTGCGTGGACACAGGTTTTTTCTTTCAACTTACCCTCGGAACCTTTATTTTGGCCTTCCTGTGTGGCTTATTTGAGGATGGGGTGTCCCATAGTTACTTGACCAAAGTGTTAGTGGGGGTCTCCCTTTTCTTTAAAAGTATGGGTTTTTCAGCTTGTGTTTTTTTCTTGGTGAAACAAGCGGTCAAAGGATATAAGCGTGGTCGATCGGTACCAGATGGCCCATAACCATCGATATCTTAGGAAGACTGTCTGGCACATTTTACGCAGTATGTTTTTCCTCTTATGGGGCCCTTCTTTTTTGTATTGTTTTTGTTATTGCTTTCTTTGGAGCCCTGCGTATATCGGAACTTGTTCCACATAATAAGAAAGAGGAATTGGGTTTAACGATTCATCACTTAGTCCTTGGTGAGGTCGGTTTAGAGTTGTTTATCCCAAAATCTAAAACGGACCAATTTGGTAAAGGGAGCTTGGGTTTCTTTGTTTTACTGTCCGAACCGGTCTATTTGTCCATTTGTCAGACCCGTTACCTTTGGGTATCTATTCCTTCACATGGATGGTTCTCCTGTCACGAAATTTCAATTTTTTGCTGTTCTCAATAATTGTCTGAAGTATTTAGGTTTGCAGGATTGAAATGTGTGTGTCACTGGCGCAAAACTTGTCTTATCAATTAATATAAAAGTGATATCTGTGGCTGCTGCATCCAAAAAATTCTCGAAGGAAAAAAATTGAAAGTGCTATGTGTGTGGATGCGCTGCTTACATTTGTACTCTCTATCTTATCTATGTGTATCCTATCTTTTAGACATAATCTTATTCACCATCCACCTATAGAAATTCATCACATTAAGCAACAACCATATGCAAATTATATAAATCATATAAAAATCCGGTGACATATATCACATGGTAATAAAGTCCCTTCATATATGCTTGCAAATCTTCCGTTAGATTGCCGTGATCGGCGTGCTCTTGTGTTTCATCAATTTAAAGTGACTTAGTGCTTCACCACCACCTGTGAGATTGGCCACTCACCAGATATTTCTTTAAATATCAGGATCAGACGGAATTGTGACCAAATGGAGGATTATTTCCGACAGACGGATATCCTGATAGACAGGTTTATAGAAAAGGGCTATAAAAGAAATATACTGGAGGACACACGCAAAAAAGTGGCCAATATGGACAGAGAAGTAATTCTCAGCAATAAAACAAGGAAGAACAACCAGGATAACAACATACCATTTATCACGGGTTTTAATACACAATATAAAGAATTAGAAAATATTATAAGGAATAATTGGTCCATCATCAGTAGCGAACCACAACTAAGCAAGGTACTACCCCGAAAACCAACATTCGTATACAGAAAAGCAAGGAGGATTAGGGATAAAATAGTAAAAAATGTGCCAGACCCCCCAAAAGTTTGTCAACTTTTTTCAACCAGAAGGGATTCTTCAGGTGTGGAAAATGTAAAGCCTGTAGGTCCACTAATAAGAAAGACAGGAAAATAATAAGTTTTATGTCAAATACCAACAAGCAGACATATAAAATAGACAAGTTGATAACATGTAGTAGTACACATGTCACCTACGTACTGGAGTGCAATTGTGGACTACAGTACGTGGGCAGAACAACCAGAGCCTTGTCAGTAAGAATAGGCGAACATGTCAGAAATATTAAAAAAGGATTCAAACACCATAGTGTATCAAAACATTTTAGGGACATACATGGTAGAAATCCCCAACATTTAAAGTTTTATGGAATAGACAGAATAGAACGTAACTGGAGGAATACCAATATGAGAAGGGAGGTTTCAAAGAACGAAACCCACTGGATATTTAAAATGGATATGATGAGGCCACAGGGGTTGAACGTGGAACTCGACATCAACTGCTTTCTGGAAGATTATTAGAATTAATTTTTCTATTCCTTACAACTACCATTATATTTTCTTATTTTTATTTTATTTTATTTTATTCTAGCATTTTTCTCATTTTTTCATTTTTTCATTTTTTAATTTTTATGTTATTTTTATTTTTGTTTGAATTTGATATTGATATTTTTATTTTTATTTTTCACTTTATATTTTTTTATTTTTTATTTTTATTTTTATTATTTATTTTTATTTTTATTTTCATTTTTCTATTTTCATTTTTTATTTTATTATTTTTTATTTTATATTTTTTTTAATTTTTTTATTTTTATTTTTTTTTATTTTATTTTTATTTTATATTTTATTTTTTATATTTACTTTATATTTATTATTTTTATTTTTATTTTCTATTTTTACTTTTATTTTTATATTTTTTCTATTCTATTTTTTCTATTCTATTTCTTAGTTCAGTTTTATCTACATTGTTTATTTCCATATTTAGTATCTTTAACCAATTTTTAGATGTAGCAAGGATTTGCTGTTCCATATTACATATTGTGCGACAATTAGCTACGGAATAATAATGTGCATAAGATGTTCTTAATGTCAAAGCATCTAAGGGCCAATAAGGGCCATTAACTTGCTAATATGTGAAAGCCTCTCCAGCAGATACAGATGGGTTAGTTTAAAATCACTTACATAATTTTAGCATACTAATGGGCAAATCGGAATAAGAACGAATAATGGCAGAGTGGGGGAAATAGCGTGTGCACTGAACGACCACGAAATGGGCTAATTGCCCATAGTTAAAATGGCGCCAAGAGGGAGAAAGTCCCAATAGAATAGAACTAAGGGAATACCCACACCCAAGATGGCGGCAGAGTCATTTCCGCCCGTGCTCAACATAAATAGAACGAGAACCAATCAAACGGCAGCTTCCTGATGACGCACATTGGAATGCGAAACGCGTAGAGGCTGCTGGGAGATATTTGCACCCACGTGACCGGGAACGAGCGTGGTTGGTGAGGACGCGAACGGACACAAGGGGGGAACGCAAGCGGCACACGGAGGTTGCACAGCACACACCAGGCGAACCGGGCTGCAGCGCCCACCCGTCCCTAACTGCTGGAAAAGCTCTGTGCCGGCTCAATGGCACTTGGATATGTGAGTGCAAAGTTTTTTATGTTTTATAAAATAAAAGTTTTAAACGTTATTGTGCGATGATCGCTTTTCATCCATTTCTATGAGGAACATTAAGGTCCTAGTATAGCTATTGGAGAAGTCCCCTTTGAGTGGAGTGGTTATCCCTATGAATGAACCAAAGGTGCAGTTTTAAAGAAATATCTGGTGAGTGGCCAATCTCACAGGTGGTGGTGAAGCACTAAGTCACTTTAAATTGATGAAACACAAGAGCACGCCGATCACGGCAATCTAACGGAAGATTTGCAAGCATATATGAAGGGACTTTATTACCATGTGATATATGTCACCGGATTTTTATATGATTTATATAATTTGCATATGGTTGTTGCTTAATGTGATGAATTTCTATAGGTGGATGGTGAATAAGATTATGTCTAAAAGATAGGATACACATAGATAAGATAGAGAGTACAAATGTAAGCAGCGCATCCACACACATAGCACTTTCAGGTTTGCAGGATTATTGTTTTACTCCTCATTTCGGATAGGGGCTGCAACTGAGGAGGCTAGATTGGGTCTGGACAAGGCTGTAATTAGGAAGTTGGGTAGATGGGGTTCTAGACGTTTTGCTATGTACAGTGTCTTGCAAAAGTATTCACCCCCTTGGCTCTTTACCTATTTTGTTACATTACAGCCTTTAGTTCAATGTTTTTTTAATCTGAATTATATGTGATGGCTCAGAACACAGAAGCCTAAGTTGGTGAAGTAAAATTAGAAAAATATATACATAAAACTATTTTTGTATATATAAAATAAATAATAAAGAAATAAAAAACTGACAATTGGCATTATGTATTCACCCACTTTGTTATGAAGCCCATAAAAAGCTCTGGTGCAACCATTTACCTTCAGAAGTCACATAGTTAGTGAAATGATGTCCACCGGTGTGCATGCAGTGTCGCATGATCTGTCATTACATATACACACATTTTTGAAAGGCCCCAGAGGCTGCAACACCTAAGCAAGAGGCACCACTAACCAAACACTGCCATGAAGACCAAGGAACTCCCCATACAAGTAAGGACAATGTTGTTGAGAAGTACAAGTCAGGGTTAGGTTATAAAAAAGATGCCTGAATGGGGGGTGGCCGCGGTGGCCATAGAGAGATTTATGCAATGCATGAATTTATCCATAGTGCACAGAGGGGGTGGCAGGAGAGAGGGGGCAGCGCCCGTGTGCCCTTAATGCATGGGCCGCCACTGGTTAGTGCCATTATTGCACACCACAATTCCTGGCGTGAACCACCCCCAGTGTGCTGTGAATTAAATATATTGTCTATGACTATGCTTGCTAGACCATGTGTCAGCAGTAATGTGGACCTTGCTGCTTACTGTCTTGCCCAACGAAGCCAAAACATTGCCTTCCACGTGATGGTACAGAGCTGGAATGGCCTTATTCTGCAAATTCACGGAAGGGGGCAGAATCCACCAGACGGAAAGGCAGGAGTTGTAATCCAGCAATTTGAACAAGCTGGAATTTAGACGCTGGGCATGTGGGTGGCAGGGAGTGTATTTTTTTTTTTTTTTGATGCAGCAGCTGGGGCAGAGAAATTTTCCTGCTATACTCTACAGCTGGGGGTGTGCTGCTGGCAGACCTGTTGCAAGGACCTGTGACACCCCTTGCTTTACCATAATTCCTGTCAGTGGAATTGTGTCCCTTGTGTGTGGCTCTCAGGTGCTCTTGCCAATGGGCTGAGTGGTGGAAGGTTAAATTGCTTGTCAAGCATGTGGTACCCAAATGGCTGGTGTTTTGCCACGCTTGATCTGCTTGCAGCAGAGATTTCAAATTGCAACAGTACGATCGGCTGCACCGATGTGCTAAAAAAGGCCCGCACAGCGGAGCTGATGGGATAGGGTGGCTGCTTGCTACTGTTTTATGATGGCTGCCATTGGAGGACATCCTGCCTCATTGAGGTTGTGACTCCCCCTCACTTTACTCCTCTGCTCTATCCAGCACCCAAGTCATGTCAGTGACCTCATCATCATCCCCTCCATCCTCATCATTACTGGAGCCAACTTGGCAATACGCTGCAGCTGGGGGAACATAACTGCCAATTTGTTGTTTATCAGTGTTCTTTCCCCTCTGTAGGCTCATGTTACGCCCTTCCTCTATCTCAGAACCAACATCAGAATCAAGTAATGTCTGTGCATCCTCAAGAAGCAAGTGGCTAACACTGTGTTCAAATAATGCAGCTGACTCCTCCATACATGATGCTGGGGCTATGGCAGGAGTAGTTGGACTGTGCACTAGTGTCAGCTTGGGTCATAGAGGATGAGGAGGGTTGGTTTAGTAAACCAGTCCACCACCTCCTCTGCATGCTGTGGCTGGATCGCACGGTCAACATCATTAAACAGAGACAAATGTGCCCTGCCTGAGGATGGACCATGTCCACCTTTGCCTGTGGACACAGGCGCTGCTGGCCCCCTCATAGTGGCATGGGAACTTCTGCCTCTCCTTGTTGGCCAACTAGACATGATGGGGGGGGGCTTATTACCCAAATCTAATAAAAACTGGAAATTGTGTAATTGCATGCACTTTATTGAATAAAAAGTGGTGTTTGGTGCACTTTATATTGAAGACTGACGCTGACAGAAATGTAAAAACTATAAAAAAATAAAATAAAATAAGGGGGAACACCACTGTCGCAGTCAGAAGAACTGTGGCTGACAATTTTAAAAAAAGGGGGCAGACGGGGGACAAAAAAAATTCCCAAAAAAACAAAACAAAAAACACGCAACAACCAAAAAGAAAAAAAGGGGTATACAGCATTGTATACAGCACTAAATGTTATGTAATGCTGTGTTAAACACTGCACTACACTAACGCAATACACTGACACTACACTATACTGACACACTACACCAGGGATATGCAATTAGCGGACCTCCAGCTGTTGCAGAACTACAAATCCCAAGAGGCACAGCAAGACTCTGACAGCCACAAGCATGACACCCAGAGGCAGAGGCATGATGGGACTTGTAGTTTTGCAACAGCTGGAGGTCCACTAATTGCAGATCCCTGCACTACACTATACTCACACTGATATGTGTGTCCATTGACGCACAGAACGGAGCTGAGCCCCACCCCCCTGCTCTCTCCTCACTGGCTGTAACTGAAAGCAGCGGGCTCCCCATGCTTTGTCTGAGCCAATAAAGAGGGAGATAACCAGGAGAGCAGCTGCTCTCATGCACATCGCTAGATTGAGCTTGAGCTCTGGTAAGAATTGGGGGGCTGGGGGTAAGCTGCATACTGAGGGTTTTTACCTTCATGCATAGAATGTTTGGAGGTAAAAATCATTCAGCCTTTAAAACTACTTTAAAGAAGAACTATAGACTAAACTTTTTTTTCATTTTGGATAGAGTGAAGGAGGGTTATAACCCCCTGTTGGTTTATTTTTTGCCATCTGATTCCCATTGGGGAGATTTACCTTAAAAAATAAAATTAGGGGAATCTCTTGGGGACCCCCAGGCCACCAGCACTAGTGTCTATTACTTTTCTGGGGACAGCCCAACATTTGGGATTTTTTTTACTTCCACTTTCAATGATAATGGTAAACAGGACAAATAGAAAGGGAGAATCTCCCTAACAGGGGCACAGACAGCAATAAAAACTGACAGGTGTTCTAATCCCTCCTCACTTTATCCTAAATGAAAAAAAAAAAGTTTTGCCTGCAGTATCATTTTAAAGTACATGCTATACAAGCTATGGGGGCACCTGACCTGAGCCGCTGCTCTGTGTATCCAGCTCGCCCCCACCCCCCCATTGGCTCACGACTTTGATTGACAGCAGTGTAAGCCAATGGCGCCCCCTGCTTTCCAATGAGGAGGGAGAGTTCCGGACAGCCGAGACTCTCGTGCAACATCACTGGATTGAGATGGGGCTCAGGTAAGTATTAGGGGGGTCTCTGCATACAGAAGGTTTTTTATATCGTAATGCATAGAATGCATTAGAATAAACAACCTTCTGACTTTAGAACCACAGCACCTTGAAACCCCTAAACGTTTTATAAAAACCAATTCCATGTCTTAAAACAAACAATAGCAAAAGCTTAGCTCGCTGATACATTAAGCGTATCGGTGATTAAGACTAGATTACTCGAGTAATTACCGTATTTATCGGCATATAACACGCACAGGTGTATAACACGCACCTTAATTTTAGGAGGGAAATTTCAGGAAAAAACTTTAAACTTTAAAACTTTAAATAAAGAACTTTGAAGCAAAATAAGGGTCAGTGCCCATCAATGCAGCCTAACCATTGCCCATCTGCAGCCTCACCATTGCCCATCTAAAGCTTGATCGATGCCATCTGCAGCCTCACAATTGCCCATCAATGCAGCTTGATCAATGCCCATCTGCAGCCTCACAATTGTCCATCAATGCAGCTTGATCAATGCCCATCTCAGCCTTACAATTGACCATCAATGCAGCCTGATCAATGCCCATCTACAGCCTCACACTTGTCCATCAATGCAGCTTGATCAATGCCCATCTGCAGCCTCACAATTGTCCATCAATGCAGCCTGATCAATGCCCATCTACAGACTCACAATTGCCCATCAATGCAGTTTGATCAATGCCCATATGCAGCCTCACCATTGCCATGAATTCAGCCTGATCAATGCCCATCTGCAGCCTCACGTCAGATTACTGCTGCCTCGGAGGGGACAGGGAGGGGGGGGAGGCGGGACGAGCGCCGTCAGATTTCATACAGCGAGAATCTCCTGTTTAGTCGGCGGCCTCTTTAATACAAATCCCGCCTCCTGGACTGGCTTCTATGATAAGGAACACTGGTCCAATGCCGGCCCAGAGACAGGACTTACTATTACAGAGGCCGCTGAGTAAACAGGAGATTTTCGCTGTATGTAATCTGACGGCTCTTGTCCTGCCTCCCGCCCTGTTCCCTCCTAGGCAGCCTAAATTGCAGTATTGGCATATAACACGCACACACTATTTGCACCTGATTTTCAGGGTGAAAAAGTGTGTGTTTTCCACCAATAAATACGGTAATAAAAAGTTGGCAGCGATAACACAATGCCTACATTTCGGAAGGTCTGGACACTGTGGGTTTCACACTTACCTGCAAACTTTGATTGTTGCCTTCTGGAGCTCTGATATACTTTGTTAACCAATTTACCTGAGCCTGAGCCTGAGCATGAGCATGGTGAGTAATCCCCCCCTGCCCCTCCTCTTCTTTGTCCTTTCCCTAATTTTACATTTTCTCTAACTTTATTTTACTCCAATGGAACTTCTCTTCCTTCCTTCCATCCTCTTCTTTTAAGACTGGAAAAGATGACTGCTGAATGCATCATCATTATGCCTATACTCTGATCAGACAATTAATTCAACTTCTGTACCATATCCCTAAATTTGATGTATCGAAACTATAGTAATAGTGTAGGCATGGGACTTTTAAAGCACAGCATTTTTGATAAAAAATAACATTTTATTCAAAGTTTGATAAAATTAGACAATATTGAGTCCATATTACAACAGGCTACAATAAAATACAATTGTATAAAACCAATCGATCTTTGCAATGATTGGGTATAGTAGTCTTTACAGCTCAACGCATTTCTCGGACAAGGTCCTCTTCATCAGGAGATGTCAATATAGACTTTCTATAAATGCCATCTAAATAGAATGACAAACTTTTATTAATTACATCATAATACAATAATACAACAAACATTATTTTGACACATTATACAACGGTATTTCCTCAGGGATGGAGATGCAGGGACCCAGATACACACACACTCACATATATATATACCGTATATACTCGAGTATAAGTCAAATTTTTCAGCACATTTTTTTGTGCTTAAAGTGCCCCCCTCGACTTATACTCGAGTCAAGCACTTTTCTGCAGCAAAAAATTTCATTTTCCGAACTGATTTTGGGGCCCCGTATCTCAGGGCCACTTAGTGCTAGGAACCCCAAATTTGGTGTGCTAACCCAGTGGAACTGGTACCACAACATATCCAAAGATGAAGTTCCTAGCACTAAGTGGCCCCGAGACACAGGGCCCCAAAATCGGTTCGGAAAATGTCATTCTCTGCTGCAGAAAAGAGCTTGACATTTTCTGAACCGATTTTGGGGCCCCATATCTCAGGGCCACTTAGTGCTAGGAACCCCAAATTTGGTGTGCAATCCAAGTGGAACTGGTACCATAACATATCCAAAGCTGGGGTTCCTAGCACCAAGTGGCCTTGAGATACGGGGCCCCAAATCCGGTTCGGAAACTGTCATTCTCTGCTGCAAAAAAGTGCTTGACATTTTCTGAACTGATTTTTGGGGCCCTGTATCTCAGAGCCACTTGGTGCTAGAAACCCCAGCTTTGAAAATGTTATGGTGCTAGTTCCACTGGGTTTGCATACCAAATTTGGGGTTCTTAGCACTTAGTGGCCCCGAGATATGGGGCCCCACATTCAGTCAACTGTGTCCATCTGCAGCAATGTCATTTCGGGACCCTTTGGGTTCAGAGACCCCAAATCTTGGCTGCAGCTAGGGGGCATCTAGGAACCCTTAACTACCGAGTTTGAAGTTCAGGGGACCTATGGCTGCAAATGGGCACAGTGAGGCATACAAATGGGAATAGTGATGCTACAAGTTGGCATTGTTGACCCTCTTTTCCACTTACAGTAGCTGTGCATTTCTCACCCTCGTCTTATACTCGGGTCAATACGTTTTTCCCATTTTTTTTGTGGTAAATTAGGGCCTCGACTTATACTCGGAACGACTTATACTCGAGTATATACGGTATATATACCACCCACAGGGGTCCCCAAAGGTTCCCTCTCCTCCTTCCCCTTCTCTTCCAACCTCCAATATAGTCCTATTTATTAGACTTCTTCTATGTAGCTTTCATATATTACATATATTACAAGGATTACCTTTTAGTTCAATATTATTCTTAAGAAATTAATATTTATCTCCCATAAAAAGAGGTAATACCTTTAAGTGAAACTGCCAGATCATCCCTTTGGGATAAAGACATAGAACAACAACAGCCCAAATCTCTTTTTAATCTAGGAAAAAGTTAATGGTTTTACATTGTTTCCAAAAATGAGGTTATTATATTAAACTAAAAGGTAATCCTTGTAACATATGTAATATATGAAAGCTACTTAGAAGAAATCTAATAAATAGGACTATATTGGAGGTTGGAGGTTGGAGGTTGGAGGAGGAGGGGAAGGAAGAGAGGGAACCTTGGGGGACCCCTGTGGATGGTATATATGTGTGTGTGTGTGTGTGTGTGTGTGTATATATATATATATATATATATATATTTATATATTTATACAGTCAGGTCCATAAATATTGGGACATCTACACAATTCTAATCTTTTTGGCTCTATACACCACCACAATGGATTTAAAATGAAACAGCTTTAATTTGAGGGTATTTACATCCATATCAGGTGAACGGTGTAGGAATTACAACAGTTTGTATATGTGCCTCCCACTTTTTAAGGGACCAAAAGTAATGGGACAATTGGCTGCTCAGCTGTTCCATGGCCAGGTGTGTGTTATTCCCTCATTATCCCATTTACAAGGAGAAGATAAAAGGTCCAGTGTTCATTTCAAATGTGCATTTTGCATTCGGAATCTGTTGCTGTCAACTCTCAATATGAGATCTAAAGAGCTGCCACTATCAGGGAAGCAAGCAATCATTAGGCTGAAAAAACAAAACAAACCCATCAGAGAGATAGCAAAAACATTAGGTGTGGCCAAATCAACTGTTTGGAGTATCCTTAAAAAGAAAGAACGCACTGGTGAGCTCAGCAACACCAAAAGACCCGGAAGACCACGGAAAATAACTGTGGTGGATGAAAAAAGAATTCTTTCCCTGGTGAAGAAAACACCCTTCATGACAGTTGGCCAGATCAAGAACACTCTCCAGGAGGTAGGTGTATGTGTGTCAAAGTCAACAATCAAGAGAAGACTTCATCAGAGTGATTGCAGAGGGTTCACCACAAGATGTAAACCATTGGTGAGCCTCAAAAACAGGAAGGCCAGATTAGAGTTTGCCAAACAACATCTTATGAACAGATGAGACCAAGATCAAATATGTACCAGAGTGATGGGAAGAGAAGAGGATGGAGAAGGAAAGGAACTGCTCATGATCCAAAGCATACCACCTCATCAGTGAAGCATGGTGATGGTAGTGTCATGGCGTGGGCATGTATGGCTGCCAATGGAACTGGTTTTCTTGTATTTATTGATGATGTGACTGCTGACAAAAGCAGCAGGATGAATTCTGAAGTATTTTGGGCAATATTGTCTGCTCATATTCAGCAAAATGCTTTAGAACTCATTGGACGGTGCTTTACAGTGCAGATGGACAATGTCCCGAAGCATACTGCGAAAGCAACCAAAGAGTTTTTTAAGGGAAAGAAGTGGAATGTTATGCAATGGCCAAGTCAATCACCTGACCTGAATCCGATTGTGCATGCATTTCACTTGCTGAAGACAAAACTGAAGGGAAAATGCCCAAAGAACAAGCAGGAACTAAAGACAGTTGCAGTAGAGGCCTGGCAGAGCATCACCAGGGATGAAACCCAGCGTCTGGTGATGTCTATGCATTCCAGACTTCAGGCTGTAATTGACTGCAAAGGATTTGCAACCAAGTGTTAAAAAGTGAAAGTTTGATGGATGATTGTTAATTTGTCCCATTACTTTTGGTCCCTTAAAAAGTGTGAGGCACATATACAAACTGTTGTAATTCCTACACCATTCACCTGATTCGGATGTAAATACCCTCAAATTAAAGCTGAAAGTCTGCAGTTAAAGTTCATCTAGTTTGTTTCATTTCAAATCCATTGTGGTGGTGTTTAGAGCCAAAAAGATTAGAATTGTGTTGATGTCCCAATATTTATGGACCTGACTGTATATGGGCCCCTGCATCTCCATCCCTGAGGGTATACCGTTGTATAATGTATCAAATGAATTTTTGTTGTAATATTGTATTATGAAATAATTATTAAAAGTTTGTCATTCTATTTAGATGCCATTTATAGAAAGTCTATATTGATAGCTCCTGATGAAGAGGACCTTGAAACACGTTACGCTGTAAAGACTACTATACGCATTCATTGCAAATATCGATTGATTGGTTTTATACAATTGTATTTTATTGTAGTCTGTTGTAATATGGACTGAATATTGTCTAATTTTATCAAAGTTTGAATAAAATTGTATTTTTTATTAAAAATGCTGTGCCTTAAAAGTCCCATGCCTACACAGACCTCCTGATAGGCATACTACTAAAGGGTGTTCAGAGACAAGGTTCCACCAAATGGGTGCATCACAGCCCTGCACAAAAAAAATGCACCCTTTGTGCAGTTAAAGTCTTAATGATCAAACAAACAAAATCAACAATGGCTGTACTCACGTATTTCATATACAGTGCCTTGCAAAAGTATTCACCCCCTTGGCTTTTTACCTATTTTGTTACATTACAGACTTTAGTTCAATGTTTTTTAATCTGAATTATATGTGATGGATCAGAACACAGAAGTCTAAGTTGGTGAAGTAAAATTAGAAATATATATACATATATATATATATACATAAAACGATTTTTCAGAAATAAAAAAATGATAATTGGCATGTGCGTATGTATTCACCCCCTTTGTTATGAAGCCCATAAAAAGCTCTGGTGCAACCATTTACCTTCAGAAGTCACATAATTAGTGAAATGATGTCCACCTGTGTGCAATCTAAGTGTCACATGATCTGTCATTACATATACACATCTTTTTGAAAGCTGCCGGAGGCTGCAACACCTAAGCAAGAGGCACCGCTAACCAAACACTGCCATGAAGACCAAGGAACTCTCCAAACAAGTAAGGACAATGTTGTTGAGAAGTACAAGTCAGGGTTAGGTTATAAAAAAATATCCAAATCTTTGATGAGCACAATCAAATCTATCATAATCAAATGGAAACAACATGGCACAACAGCAAACCTGCCAAAAGACGGCCGCACACCAAAACTCACGGACCGGGCAAGGAGGGCATTAATTAGAGAAGCAGCACAGAGACCTAAGGTAACCCTGAAGGAGCTGCAGAGTTCCACAGCAGAGACTGCAGTATCTGTACATAGGACGACAATAAGCTGTACGCTCCATAGAGTTGGGCTGTATGGCAGAATGGCCAGAAGAAAGCCATTACTTTCAGCAAAAAAAAAAAAAGGCACGTTTTGAGTTTGCGAAAAGGCATTTGGGAGACTCCCAAAATGTATGGAGGAAGGTGCTCTGGTTTGATGAGACTAAAATTGAACTGTTTGGCCATTAAAGAAAACGCCATGTCTGGCACAACACCATCGCAACACCATCCCCACAGTGAAACATGGTGGTGGCAGCATCATGCTGTGGGGATGTTTTTGAGCAGTCGGGACTGGGAAACTGGTCAAAGTTGAGGGAAAGGTGGATAATGCTAAATACAGGGATATTCTTGCGCAAATCCTGTACCACTCGGTGTGTGATTTGAGGCTAGGACGGAGGTTCACCTTCTAGCAGGACAATGACCCCAAACACACTGCTAAAGCAACACTTGAGTGGTTTAAGGGGAAACATGTAAATGTGTTGGAATGGCCTAAGGAAGGGGGTGAATACTTTTGCAAGGCACTGTACTAAGTGCTTGAAGTGCATCCACAGTAACATAACCCAATGTACCCAAGAGTCCCTTTTTCCTTAATGTACAATTAAAAAACACTGACTATAAGCAAATTACTTCTTCAAGTACAGATCTATTTTACAGTATATGTTGGAATACTACAATTAGGCCACTTTTCGGAAGACTAAGAGCAGTTGACAGAATCTTGGGGAAAATTAGCATATTAAATACACATGGGTTATTGCAGGGGAGACAAGTGTTAAGTCAGAAGAAGAAAATATTACTCTTAAATTGTGCCCCCTGGATGCTTCTAAGAACTAAATACATATGTGTACTTGCTAAATTCTGACGCTCATACTGTAATTAAATTAGCTCCAAAGAAACTGGGATTTACCTTTATTCAACAAATGTTTAGTAACAAACCTGTTACATTACATATTCACACTTGATTCTATCCAGATCATTGTAACAAAAGCTAAACCAAAGTACTTTATGGAAAAACAACCCTTTCCAGAACTCTTCACAAAAAATTTAAAAAAAGTCTGTGCATAAAAAGTAATATTGCAGTTGTACAGGAGTTTGGCTAGCTTCTCATATCTCTTGAAGAGTTCTGCTTTGGGGTCCCTGCTGGAGTTGTTTCCTCAACAGAGAGTGTGAGACTTATAATGCAATGTGCTCATAACTTGAAAATTAGGTTTACAGATCTCATAACGCAAGTTCCTTTCCAAAACTATTAAGGGGTTTGCCTCTAAAGCATGTACCAAACAGTATAACCAGTGTTGGATGATAGCCCATTGTTATCTACAATCAATAGAATCAATTTAATCAAATTTGTTTTCCTTGTTAAGAAAAACAAAAAAATGTCATGCAAGAAGGACACATTTGAGATTTTGAGATTGTTTTTAATTTTTAGCTATTAACCCTGAAATTACATTTTTCTAACCTCATGTTGTTTCAAGATACTATGCTGGCCATAGATTGGTCAGTTTTTTTCCATTCAACTAGCGGGTTAAACAAAAAAAACTGAACTGATTCCCCCATCCACACATTCGGGGTGGAAGGGGGAATCCTTCCACTGTGTCACTGAAATCTGACAGTGTGAAGACTTCTCCGCAGTCAGAGTAAACTGATCAGCGCTGCAGGCTATAGCCTATAGAATCCAACAGGGCAGTTGTACAGAAGTACTCTACTGAACCGGCCAAACGTCGACCCATCTACGGACAGATTTAGGCAGATACCTCAGAGTGCTGTGTTATAAATCAAAAGTCATCTGAAAATTAAGTGTATTTACCATGGTAAGTTCTGATTGTATCCGTTGTATGCTTTTGTTTAGTTTAATAACAATAGATATGATAATAGGGATGAAGGACACCCCTGGCAAGTACCATTGTCCAATGAAAGGTGTTGTAAGATTCCACTAGCCCTGATCCTTGCTGAATTTTTGTACGATCTTGGTCTTGGCTTCAAGGCAAACTCAGACTAGTGTCTTCTCAGTATCAACCAAGGAATGGAATCAATCATTAGTAATAAAGGTTAATAGTTTTGTCAATGGTGTCCCATGCTTTGCTCACCAAGACAAACCCTACTTCATCTTCATGGATGATTCACTATGAAAATGATTGTAATCATTTTAGCATAAAGCTTTATATCAGCTGTAAATAAAAAAGTTGATTTATTATACCCCAATAATTACCAAAACAAGTCTCCCATGGATTCGCAGAAAAAGTTACATGAATGACAAAGCACATTGGAACAAATACAATAAACTTGTTTTTATGTTCATTTTGGCTAGTTTTTGATTTTAATAAACAGTGGTTAAAGATTTTACACTTTTTGGAGCATTATTGAAACCTGATTTATTTTTTCCCTTTATATAATCTGCACAGCAAGTAAAAATGATTCAGTGTCTAGGAAGACACAGTACTAATTCACTCCACAATCATCTCAGCTTCAGCAGAATCATCATTCAACCCAAAGGGAAAGACAACAGATTGCGTGAAGAAGAGTAGAGCTCCACAATATCAGGCTAGCAGCAGTGACCTGACAGACCTTATTAGTTTAGGGTCAAAAGGTTTTGACGACTGTGGTATGTAAGGGTAGTGATGATTGTCTTCAATAAAGTAAGTAATGGAATATCTTATATTGTTTAAATTGAGCAAACTCTTGAAAGAATTATTCATTTATAATGTAATACAGTCAATACTACAGAGGGCTGAAAATATATATTTTATAAGTAGGTAAAAAAAAACTGAAGGTGTTGGATATTTTGATTGCATGTTAATATATGAATGTTTATTGGGGTCTCTAAAACCCTTATTTTGTTCTCTTATTAAACATGCTGTGTTCAATGAATATGCATTTGAGGGCTTTCTGGTGTCAAGCTCTTATCTAAAGACTTTTAATAGTTTTCCAAATATCTTGCTGAGACACGGGATTCTTATTCAGCTTACCATTAAAGGCCTCCATAGATAGCTCAAATTCCATCCAATTCCTGCTGAATTAGACAAAATGTGAGTTATGGATAGCCATCCACGCACCACCAGGCTCAACAAAAATTGACTGAGCTGGGGGGAAAATGAGTGGTTAAACAGTGCCTTCGTCCTATCAGATACAGTCACTGCTCTACATTGCCAGTGTATTCAGGCAGTCACAGTACCAGAGCCAGCAGTGGAGCTTTTTCCATCTACGTTGTTAGTATGGATGCTGGAATTGATTGAATGAGAGAAAACCAAGCCATATATGGCAGCCTTTAAAAAGTTAGATTACCTTACCTTTGCAGGCAAGTGGAACCTGTAGGTAAAAAGAATACTGTGCAGAGTTCACTAAAGTTGGCTAATGCCCTTGCTATAGGTGTAGGTCATTTAGGTACATTCTGAAGCCTGGCCGAAAAAACCCCCAAGTAAAGAGTCCCCATGTCTTGCCTTTATTCCTTGGTCGTTGCTAAGATGCTCCGAGCTGTTACTGCTCACTCCCACCACCATAGTAAGTGGTGAGTGAGCTCTCAAACCCATACACGTGTGGTCAACTATCTCCTTTATCAGAGAATTGTTGTGCTCAAAGCTACTGCAACTGGGGAGAGAGAACGTATGTGAAGGGGTTTGAATCAGCCGGGACTGTTTTAGCAATGTCCTAGCAACAATGCAGGGTGGGATTAGGAAGCAGAAGAAAGATTTTACCAGACAAGGATTCTTTGGCTAGATCTAGGGTCAGATGGAAATCTCCCCTGTAGGGAATTGCTGTAACTGCTAAAAACGAAAAACAAAAGCTGTAAGATATTTGTTGCTGATCAGGAAAATTTACATTTTAAACAGTATGTGTATAGAGACATTTTTGGTGGGTGAATATGTGTATTGGGTGGGTTAATTTACAATTATTTTTGGACATTTTTATGAATATCAAGTAGAGCTGCACGATTCTGGCTAAAATGAGAATCACAATTTTTTTGCTTAGAAGATAGATTACGATTCTTTCACGATTCTCGTGGCGTAACATCATCTTTCACATTAAAACAAAAAAAATTGGGCTAACTTTACTGTTTTTTTTTTTTTTTTATTCATTGAAGTGTATTTTTTCCCAAAAAATTGCATTTGAAAGACCGCTGGGCAAACACAGTGTGGCATAAAATATTGCAGCAATTGCCATTTTATTCCCTAGGGTCTCTGCTAAAATATATATAATGTTTGGGGGTTCCAAGTAATTTTCTAGCAAAAAATATTGATTTTAACTTAAGAAAGAAGTGGCAGAAAAAGATTTAGACTTTAAGTGGTTAAACTTCCTGCATTTACACGTTGTTGAAAACTTGGCAGACTGCCCAGATTATTTATTTACACAGAAGTTCTATCCCTTTGATCTAAGAAGGAAGCTTAGTTGCAATGTTTCAAGTTAAAAGACTTGCCAGAATGCCAGGATGCTTTCTTTTGACAGCTGAGTGAGCAGATAAAGTCTCTCCACTTGTTTATATAAAAGAATCAGCAACCTCTGCAGGAGAGATCATCAGGGGAGGTGAATCGAGATCACGATTTTTTAACGATTAATTGTGCAGCTCTAATATCAAGGGAGACCACCCCTCAGATTTTAATTTTGGATGTGTACCATCTATCCACATAGGGAATTATCTGTTAATATATAAACCTTTTGTTTAGAATTGGGGATATTTCCTGGGATATTCATACATTTTATACTGTAACTGCTATCACTTGGATAGGCTAGTGAAACAATACAAAAGACAGAGAAATTGTGCAGTTATAGAAAAATAGGTGAGAATGAGAAGTGTAGAAGAGGACCAATATAGGGAAAAAAATGTACTTCCTATTGACCAATTACACATTTTAATCCCTGCATGGGGCAAGGGAAGCCTGCATATGGAAAGCATTCCCATTTACTCAGGAGTCAATAACTCTGAAGAGTGTTTAAAAGTAGTATAGGCATTAGCCAACTTTAGTGAATAGCAGCATATGGAAACTAATGTACATACTGCTTGAAAGGAGAGGATTGTTCTATCTACACAATAGAATGAGAAGCAGCTAGTCATACCTGAAATATAAATCTCAACTCTTAATATATTCTTTGGGTTGTGTATCAAGCAGCCTCCATTAAATGAGAACCAGAAAATATCTGGTTGAGTTCCTTATAATATCATAAAATGTGCTTAAGGCTGTCAAAAGTAGGTTAAAAGTTTAAGTGTCGGTAACCTGGGCCTTTCACAAGCATTATATAAAGAAGCATATTAAGTTTCACACTTTATTTGAGCCAAAGTGAATAAGAACAGCATTCATAAACTGGAGTAGGGCATAGAAAACCCAGCAAATGAATTAAAACTATCAGATTAAGAAAACATGTCAAGACAACAGATTTAAGGGGCATGCCAACTGATGGGGAAAATAAAAGCCCAATGAGGCAGTCCACTTTATATTTTATTTTTTTAACTTTAAGTAAAAAGTAAAGAGACAACAAAGATAAAATCACTGAGTGTGGTTCGAACAGTAGAGCAATAACCGTATTGTTAATTGGACCAAAAGTATAATCATAACCGTGTATACATAATAGTGTGAGGTAGAGACATTAATTCATAGAAAAAAAGAAGGCAAAGTATGAAATAAAGATCTTTTAGCTATTGTTGGAACTTAGACAGTATAGCCTAATGGAACATAAAAACACATGAGATGTTCAAAGTGTTCAGCTATCCATATATGGATAGAATTTCAAATGAAAATTCTTAGGAAAAGTGTTTCCTTCAGGCAAGTACAGAAATAGAGGGGCAGCACTTGGGTATAGGTGGATTAAAAGAAAAAAATTAAGAAATCCACGATTGTTTTTAAAGGGTATTTTGCAACGGTAGCCATTTAGAAGGGAAGTAACCAACCTCTGGGACCTGGTGAAACAAACTTCCTGGCAACCAGTCCAAAAAGAAGAGGCATTGATACATATTCCCTGAATTTAGGCCAGGCATCCTGGCAACCTTTCGTATCTTTGTAAGCTAGCTTCCTGATGCCATTTCTTTGAGGAAGCCCCAGAATTGTATGGACCAGCCAAGGAATTTAATTTGCAGGAGTTTTAAAGCCCCTCAGAAATGGGGCTTTAAGAGGGCATAAAGGAAAATGCTTCTTTTTCCTCCCAATTTTTGAATGCTATAAGCTAGAAATTGATAATCAAAATAAGGGAAATTGGCGCTGCTTAAAACGAATATTTAAATAACGTATGTGCTACCAACCGTGATACTACGTGAATTTAAAAAATATCAATATATAACAATATCCGTGAGTATATTGTCTGTTTGAAACAGTAAAATAAATATAGACACCCAAATGAAGTGAGAATAACAATTACATGAATATATAAAAAATATAATTAAGTCAATGTTGAGTCCACTTCTAGAAAAAATATATATAATAATAAAAAATCTATCCACATCAAATCTCCATATTCCCATAAAGTGACTTGTGCTGATTTCCAAGTGATGTGATTTATCTCAACTTCCATGCAAAAAAAAAAAGTGAGGTGACTTTTCCATTCTCCCCCTTAGGTAAATGCACTCACCAGACACCCCTATCCTTGCAGGGGTAAAGAGCATGTAGTCAAATAGGTCTCCAATCCTGGTTTCCTGAAAATCAATATAATCTACTGCTCCGTGGTGTCGTTTACGCAATAGGATATCCACATGAAGTCAATAAAAGCAGGCACTCATAGCATACAATAATACAATAAAATCCAAATTTATTTGCCAAGAGGCATGGGGCTCCAATTACCCCAATTTCATATAAGCATACAGGCAATTTCCTGGGTCTGGGCAGCGTGTGTTCCACAGACCACAACCAGAAAAACGGAAGTTTCCGGAAATGTCGTGTACCAAGTCCCACCTTACACGTTTCGTCACTAGACGTCGTCTGAGGCGTAGATGACGTCTAGTGACAAAACGCGAAAGGTTGGACTTGGTACACGTCAATATAATTTCCAGAAACTTCTGATTTTCTGGTTGTGGTCTATGGAATGCACGCTGCCCAGACGCAGAAAATTGCCTGTATGCTTATATGAAATCAGGGTAATTGGAGCCCCTTCAACTTATGGAAAGTTTTTTACTCTTGGCAAATAAATTAGGATTTTATTGGATTCACGCTATGAGTGCCCGCTTTTATTGATTTCATGTGGATATCCTATTGCGTAAACTGCGCCACTGAGAAGGAGATCATATTGATTTTTGGGACACCAGGATTGGAGACCTATTTGACCACATGCTCTTCACCCCTGCAGGGGTAGGGGCGTCTGGTGAGTGCATTTACCTAAGGGGGAGCACGGAAAAGTCACCTCACTTATTTTTTGCATGGAAGTTGAGATAAATCGCATCACTTGGAAATCAGCACAAGTTACTTTATGGGAATATGGACATTTGATGTGGATAGATTTTTTTATTATTATATATATTTTTTCTAGAAGTGGACTCAATATTGACTTAATTATATTTTTTATATAATCATTTAATCGTTATTCTCACTTCATTTGGGTGTCTATATTTAGTATACTGTTTCAAACAGACAATATACTCACAGATATTGTTATATAATAATATTTTTTTAAATTTGCGTAGTATCATGGTTGGTAGCACATACGTTATTTAAATATTCGTTTTAAGCAGCGCCAAATTTCCCTTATTTTGATTATCAATTCTTTGGACTCCACTCGTGGAGTCTTCTTTCCAGGGAGGCTGCAGCTTAACATATACCTAAGCGCAGATTTTTTAACTTAAATATATAAGCTAGAAATTGTAACATCCTGGCACTTGACATCCTATTCCTAAAAGTATCAGTGATTAGTCTTACTGCTTTCCTGGGTAAGAGTGTTTGCTTGGAAACGTCAGAAGAGGTTTGTTGCACTTGATCTCAAATCTATTAAAGAAGATCTTTACTGCATCTGAGCACCACAAACCCAAAACACTATGTAATTCATGTTTAATATGCCAAGCAAACTTCCCCATCCATTTATGTCTCTATGCCTTATTTTGTTGAGAAGTAATTTTTTGTTGAGAAATCACTTTGAAAAACACCCCCTAGCATTTCTGTCTATGGCCATCTTGAGTAAGGGCAAATGGATCATGTAAAAATTACCTTATCTCTGCATTTAGCAAGGTCATTTCTATGACCCAGGGCAAGGTTAAGCTTGTGCATTTCTAGACCTGTTAGGGTACGCTGATGTTAAGGAATCATTGTGATGTGTGTATCACTATGATTGCTGCTAATTTCTTCATGCAAGTGCAATAGGATTCTTGCAGTAAATAAGGTTGTTGAGAGTGATAGTCTCTGTGGATAACACAGATACTATAGAGGCCAAACGTGTCAGGGCATTTTCAATATTACTGACTTTTTTTGTATATTTCTTCCTGTTGAACATGACCTTAATCTGGCAGCTCTTTCTGTGGAAGGAGTATTGCTTATGCAAGGAGAGGAAGAAAATCCATCTTGGCTCAGAGTTGCCAGCTTGAATTCT
Source organism: Lithobates clamitans (assembly GCA_037952925.1). NCBI lineage: Eukaryota > Metazoa > Chordata > Amphibia > Anura > Ranidae > Lithobates > Lithobates clamitans. The sequence continues at coordinate 1,326,202 of JBBGZY010000798.1, read as the reverse complement.
GAGACCGCAGGTTCCACATATTTAGATGCCTCAAAATAAAACTTGATCCAGATTGCTGAATGAGTAATCGATGACCATTATCCATGTAGTGGGGTTCCTATTTACTATTTACAATGCTTAAATGCAGGCCTATTTAACCTAATTTCCCACAACTTCCTGGGTTCCTGGAAACACCCAGGGAGTATAAATGCCTCAGCTTCCCGTACTCAGCGGCTTAGAGAGGCCACACCTGATAAAGCAGAGGAAGCTGTAATCTGCATGCTATGCCAAGCTGCAGTTTCTAAAGCAAGCAAAATATTTTCTTGTATTAAATGAAGTATAGATTCCAGAAAGAGAAATGTTACTTTGTCCCTTTACAAAGCATTAGTAAGAGCTCATCTGCAATATAGAGTTCAGTTTTGGGCACCAGGTCACAAAAAAGATATTAGGGGCACAGGAGAAAGCGCAGAAAAGGGCAACCACATTGGTAAGACTCAGAGGCATGGGGGACCTCAGCTATGAAAAAAGATTAGCTCAAGTGAATTTATTATCCCTTGAGAAGAGGTAATTAAGGGGGTATGATAACAATGTATAAAAACATAAATGTGTAACGCTTACCCCCGCAGGAGCCACTGGTAATGATGGGTCCTCTGTTCTGCCACAACTCTTAAAGCTTCTCAGTCCCCACTGACACACCCAGTTCTAGTTAGAAGACCTCTCACTTCTGGGTAACTTAAGTGTTAGTAAACTACACAAAGGGACCAGAGCATGTATGTATAACGAAAATGTACTTAAAGTGAAGCAATACCCTTTTTCACTTCTCAAAGATGCATGTACTGCATTGCAATAGACATTTACAGGCATAACTGATTACCTAGGCAAGCTGACAGACCCCAAAATTGGATCTGTTGTAGTCCTGGGTCCCCTCTCGGTGCTCCCCAAGTTTAGTGTCCCTGTTACTTATTATTATTATTATTATACAGGATTTATATAGCACCAAGAGTTTGCGCTTTACAACATGAGGGCAGACATTACACTTACAATACAAATCAATACGAGAGGGATCAGCGGGCCCTGCTCGTTAGAGCTTACAATCTAGAAGAGAGGGTCAAGTGGAAACAAAAAGGTAATAACTGTGGGGGATGAGCTGATGGAGAAAATGAAAATACAGTTGTTAGGTGTGGGTAGGGTAGACTTATGGTTCAGGAGCAGTGGCATGTCAAGCTGACCAAGATTTGCCATAGACGCCAATGTGTCCGTACTTGCGAGTGTACGTAAAGTGAGGGTAAGTAAAGTGGGGTATGCCTGTACCACTCTGTAATAATGTACAGAAATTAGGCCACAGACTACTGAAGTGTATGGTAAGTTAAGTTAATTAGCAAGCAAACAACAGAACACTTTAAAATTGCAGAACTAGGTAAAGTAAACACTGGCCTATAACAGGATATTTTAACTGAACTATGGTAATGTTAAATCAAGTTTTAACTAATGTAACTAGTAATGAGCGGGATCAAATCAGTTAACACAATAATATTGTTCTTCAGTGCAGTCTGTAATAGTGTAGTGTAGGTGCTCCTGAACCGAGTACCCCTAGTAGGTGACTGCAAAGTACCTAGTACTTAGATGATAGTGTTGTCTGGCTTGCAGTGGGGACCTTCTGTAGGTGGTGTACATAAAGCTGTCCCTTTAAGAGTAAGTAGTGAATAGCTGCAGGGGTCCTAAGTAAAGAGAAATTTCTGTTGCTCTGTGTATAGCGGCGGATTAAAGCAGATTTTTTCAAGTTTTTTTAGTATCAATTGTCTGTTCCTCCTTTGGCCAGGAAATCAAAGGGCACTGGCTTCAGCTGCTCAGACTTAAAATGGCTGCAGTGGTACAACAGGGAGAGGGCCCTTCCAGCCTACTTTTTGAATATGAAAGAGGCGTATTTTGTCATAAGTGGATAAATACCATAACTGACATTTTTTCCATAATAATGTTTTTTTTTTGTGAAAATTCATCAAGTTTAAATAAAGTTCCTCTTTAAGTGATGTATTTATGCTCACTGCTCCTAACAGGTGACAGGTCTGGTTCCATAAGCTTGGCAGTCAGAAGTTCCAGAGTCAAGTCCTGGAGGCTCAGTCTCTCATCTCTGGTTTGCGCAAAGTGCAGTCTCTTACGGGCTTTGCCAGACTCAGCAGCAGATCTGTCCTGTAGGCATGCAGTCACAAACAGCAGGTCCCCTCTCTGTGATGCTCTCTCTCTGGTACAGTTGTTGCACATACCACAACATGTCCTCTAGGCTCTGCTTCTCCTAAGCAAAATACTCCTCAGTCTCTTTAATTTGCCTGGGAAAACCATCTCTCTCCTCCTCTGTGTGCAGGGATTTTGACTCCTGTAGTTCAGAGTCCATCTGCCTCTATTCACTTGTACTGTGCTGCGCCCTCAAGGGAACTACAAGTCCTAGTGTCCTTTGTGGCTGCTGCATCCTCCCCCTGCTGCTGATTGAATCCGATCTGCTACTACAGGAGGAAAGGGGAGAGAAGCAAGAGCGAGCGGGGAGGTAGCAGAGGTTCTTTGCACACACAAAGCCAGCGCTTTGCTAGCCTGTCACAGTCTCCAATGGCATGAGGGGGTGAAGGAGGAGAATAAGCACAGGGCGCTCAGCCCACTCCTCACAAGCACACAGGAGTCCTGGCTGTGGGAGAGGGGTGGATAATTGAGGATCACACTGACCGCTCTAATTGGTCCATATAATGAACTTGGTGCAGCGTTTTTTATTTTAAAGTGGATGTAAACCCTCACATAAACCCAGTGAAGTGAACAGCCTCAGATGATACACAGAGATGAAACAAATCTCCCTACATACATTTTAAATGCATATCTGCTGTCTTCAGCTTTATATATTCTTCAGAAAGTTCAGCTTGTGTTAGGAGATTTTTTCTTCCTGTTCAGCACTGCAGTGAAGCCTGGGCATACAGCCAAGACAGGTGTTTGGAGGAAAGACACACATCCCCTCTCCTCATAGGTAGAGATTTTCAGAGCTGTTAGTTGAATAGTTCAGCTTTCTGCTAATCTATCTATAGCACTCTCCCCAACACAAAACTCACGCTGCTTTTATCTCAGAACTTGTCAGAAGTTATCATGCTGATAACAGAAGAACGGAGCAGGAGACACGTGCTTTGAAGAGAGATAAGAAAACACTGCAGATATTTGTGCCAGCTCAAATTTCATAATTCGTGTTTACATCCACTGCAGTGCTGCTGGCTTCCCTCCCCTCCCCCTTGCTGCTGCGGGGGGATGTTTCAGAATGGAGAGTGGGGGAAGGGGCTAGAAAATATGTACTTTATGGGCCCCTTCCTTTTCTAAATGAACACGGCGAACACACTGTGTTCATTCATAACTGAAACATAGTCAACTGTTTACTATGATTTAGTTTGTGAATGAACAGGAAGCCACTTAGCACAGAGCACTATCCCATTCAGTTACTGTCCAGTGCAGCTGAGGCTGCAGAGAAAGGCATGTGTGTTTGTGCTTGGGGGTGCACACCCTAATGCAATAGGCTGTGCACAGCTATGTCTATATCCAATTGCCTGCAAGGGATCATGAAGGAATATTTTCTCTTGCTGGAGCAAACTGGACAAAGTGTTTTTTGTTGTCCTTCCTCTGGATCAACGATGGTTATAGATTTTTTCTCTACATGGGGGTTTTCTATTTTTTTTTTCTGTTGTTGAACTAGATAGACTTGCATCTTTTTTCAGCCCGACTGAAAACAAGAAACGTGCTTTTCTGGTCTTCAAGCTGAACCACTTGGCTGGCATCTGAGAGGCCCCAGATCTGTTCTTCTATTCACATCTGCATTACAATCAATTCAAAGCAGATTCTGACTGTAGAGTTCAAAAGCATTTTTGTAGTTGTTTAAGGTGGTCAGGCTGTACAAGACAAATCTATTGTCTATTATTAAACAGATGCACTTCATATAGGAAGTAACTAAACTTTGGGTCCTAATTTGCAATCTGAGCTGGGCATGAAAGCTTCTGCTCATTATCAATTAATTTAAAGTGAATGTCCATTTTTTTCCTAGCTAAGCTTAAACCTGCTCCTACCACCCTTCTAAATCCTATTCTAACTACCATGTTAAAGGAAGATGTGTATACTTACATAGTCTAAGGGCATGCTGGTCTGGTCATGTGATAGGTAAGGATGGGTGAACGGTTTGGCCCGAGCATAAGTTCGGGCCAAACTTTGGTTGTTCAGATGTTCTGCGAACACGAACAATATGCGGTGTTCGGGGAAAATTCAAAAGCCGTCGGAACACCGTTAAAGTCTATGGGATACTAACATGAAAATTCAAAAGTGCTCATTTTAAAAGCTTATATGCAAGTTATTGTCATAAAAAGTGCTTGGGGACCTGGGTCCTGCCCCAGGCGACATGCATCAACGCAACATTTTTTTTAAAAACGGTCTTTTTCGGAAGCAGTGATTTTTTTAATGCTTAAAGTGAAACAATAAAAATTAAATATTCCTTTAAATATCGTGCCTGGGGGGGTGTCTATAGTATGCCTGTAAACTGGCACATTTTCCCGTGTTTAGAACAGTACCGCAGCAAAATTACATTTCTAAAGAAAAAAATAGGATTTTTTAAAAACAGCTTACCTGTAAAATCCTTTTCTAGAGAATACATCACGTGACACAGAACCTTTGATAATTACTTAGTGGGTTAGGTATTTACCATCAGGTGACTGGACACTGGCAACCCTAATTACAGTACGAGTTTCTCCCCTATATAACCCCTCCTACATGGAGAGTACCTCAGTTTTGTAGCAAAGCAATAAGTATCCCCATGTATAACCCCGAAGAGGGGTGGGAGCTCTGTGTCCCGTGATGTATTCTCAAGAAAAGGATATTACAGGTAAGCTGTTTTTAAAAAATCCTATTTTCTTGTTCATACATCACGGGACACAGAACCTTTGAAAATTACTTAGTGGGATGTCCCAAAGCAATGCCCAAATTTGAGGGGAGGGAGACACAGATCAGAAAACACAGACCGCCATCAGACAAGAGGCTTTATATCGATGCCTGCAGCACACTGCGCCCGAAGGTGGCATCCTCGTGTCCTCTCACATCCACTTGGTAGTATCTAGTGAATGTTTGGACCGAAGACCAAGTAGCAGCCTTGCAGATCTGAGCCATGGAGGCTGGTGATGTACTGCCCATGAAGCACTAACTGCCCTAGTCGAGTGGGCTTTAACCTGGAAAGGAGGAATTTTCTTCTTTACACCATAAGCCTGAACAATAACCTGTCAAATCCATCTAGAGATAGTGGATTTTGATGCTGCCTTGCCCTTTTTTGGCGCCTGCTGGCAAAATAAATAGACAATCAGTCTTTCGTATGTGAGTCGTTACCTGCAGATAGATTTTGACTGCTCTTACAACATCTAGAGAGTGTAACAACACCTCCTCCGCGGACTGCGGATCTGGAAAAAAGGACGGTAGGATCACATCTTGATTCAGATGGGATCCTGAAACCACTTTAGGCAAAAAAGTCGGGTGAGGACGCAACACCACCCTGTCTTTGTGAATAACCAAATATGGCTCTTTACAAGAAAAGGCTGCTAATTCTGATACCCTCCTAGCTGAGGATATTGCTACCAGAAAAAACAATTTCTTTGTCAAAAGAACTAAAAAAGCATGGTGCAACAGTTCAAAAGGTTGTTTCTGTAAAACAGACAAGACCAAATTTAAATCCCATGGGCACCCAGGAGGCTTAACTGGTGGATTCAAGAGCAGTGCCCCCTGAACAAAGGCCCGGATCAGGGAATGAGAGGCAAGCGGTCTTTGAAAGAATACCGACAAGATCTGGCCCTTGATAGTGCTCAAGGCCAGCTTCATTTCTACGCCTAATTGTGGAAAAGCAAGAATCCTGCTAATGGCATACTTTCTAGGATGCCACCCCCTGGATTCACACCAGGAAACATATGATTCCAGATTCTGTAGTAGATGAGCCTGGAGGCCGGCTTCCTAGCATTAACCAGAGTGTATAGGACTGGCCCCGAAAGACCACGGCTCTTCAGAATGTGGGTCTCAACAGCCAAATTCAGACTTCGAAAGGCAGGATGGAATATTGGACCCTGTGAGAGTAGATCTGGGCGTAGCGGAAGAACCCAAGGTCTTCCTTCTGCCATCTTTACGATCTCCACATACCAAGATCATCTGAACCAAGCCGGGGCCACCAGAATTACCGGCTTTCCTTCCCTTTTGACCCTCCGAAGGAATTGCGGGAGAAGCAGAACTGGAGCGAAGGCATAGATCAGAGAATACTGATCCCATGGAATCGTTAAGGCATCTGACCCTTGTGCTAGTGGATCCTTTGCCCTTGACACAAAGCTTTCCAGTTTTCTGTTGAACATGGAAGCCCACAGGTCCACATCCGGGGTACCCCATTTCCGACATATAGCCTGAAAAATGTTGGGATGTAGAGACCATTCTCCTGGACACAGCTACTGGCGGCTTAGGAAGTCCACCTGCCAATTTTCTACCCTTGGAATAAAGACCGCAAACAGGCAAGGAACATGCCTTTCTGCCCAAGAAAAAATGTGATTCACCTCTTTTTGGGCATCCAGACTCCTGGTGCCTCCTTGGTAATTGATATAAGCCACTGCCGTAGCATTGTCCGACTGTATCCAGACAGGGCAACCTTGCAACCTGTAAGTCCATACCCTGAGGGCTAGACAAATTGCCCGAATCTCCAGAATGTTGATGGGCAAGAGTCCTTCGGCTTGGACCATCTTCCCTGAGTGGAAGCTTCTTCCAGAACTGCTCCCCAGCCTATTAGGCTGGCATCCGTGGTTATGATTTTCCAAGTAACTGGGACAAAGGATTTTCCTTTTGGGAGATTTTTGGTCAGCAACCACCAATTGAGGCTCTGGCGTACCCCAGGTGATAGGCAAATTGGAAGATCTAACGCTTGAACTCTTTTGTTCCAGGCCAAGAGAATGCTGCTCTGCAAGGGAATTGAGTGAAACTGGGCGTAAGGAACAACCTCGAATGAGGCCACCATTTTCCCTAATAGTCTCATGCATAGTTGAATGGAAGGATTTTTCCTTGCTATGACTACCCGGACCAAATCCTTTATGGCTTTGGCTTTTGACCCTGTTTTGGATTGTGTCTATGACCATACCCAAATACTCCAGCCTTTTTAGGGGCTGTAAGGAGGATTTTTCTGTCTTGAGGACCCAGCCTAGGTACTGCAAGTACTCCACTGTGCTGAGCACATTGCGGTCTAATCGTGCTACGGACTGTTCTATGAGTAGCAAATCGTCCAGATAGGCTGTCACTGTTATGCCCTGAACCCTTAGTTTTGCCAAGGGCGGGGCTAGAATTTTTGTGAACACCCGAGGTGCGGTAGCAAGACCGAAAGGTAGGGCCACGAATTGGAAGTGGTGCTTATTCACCGCAAACCTTAGAAACTTTTGGTGAGCGGGAAATATTGGCACATGTAAATATGCATCCTTGATGTCTATTGATGCCAGGAATTCTCCTCCCTGAAGGGTTGAAACCACTGAGCGGATTGACTCCATGCGGAAAGAGCGAATGTTTAGAAACTGATTCAGGTCTTATAGATCTAGAATAGAATAGGTCTGACATCCCCGTTTGGTTTTGGAACCGTAAAGAGGTTTGAGTAGAACCCCAAGCCTTGCTCTTCTAAGGCTATTTCTATAATTACCCCTTGGGATAACAGATGTTCTAAGGCTAGAAACAAGGGTCTCCTTTTTTCTGTGTCCTTGGAGACTCTTGACCTTAGCAAAACGAGATGGCGGAAGCTCCTGGAACTCTAGCTTGTAACCCAGAGACACCGTGGAGGTTACCCATTTGTCCTGAATCTCTTCCCGCCAGGCGCCTGCAAACTGCAGCAGCCTTCCCCCCCACTCGGCCGAGCAGGGGCGCCTCTTCATAGAGAGGCTTTGGGGTTCTGTTTACCAGATCTTGGACCCCAACATTTCTTTTGCCCTTGGGCTTGGCCTTGGACCTTTCCCCTAGTATTGGACTGGGGAGGCCATCTTCACTGCCTGGAGGTCGATGCTCCAGGGGCTGGGGAAAGAGAACGTCTAAATGAGGGATGTTTATTCTTCTTCTTAACCGGCAACAATGTGATCTTGCCCCCGGTAATCTTCTGAATATATTTGTCCAGATCATCCCCAAACAGGCATTCCCCATAAAACGGGAACCGAGTCAAATATCTTTTGCATGAAGCCTCAGCTGCCCAATGCTTAAGCCAAAGGGACCTGCGCATGTGTACCAGCAGGAGAGTAAGGCGGAATGCTTGCTGAACGGAATCCATAATGGCATCAACCGCAAAACACAAGGGCTTAGGAAGGTCTGCATAAACCTCGACCTCCTCGGTGGGAAGGAGGTTAAGCACCTGCTTCATTTGTTCCTTGAGGAACTGGCACATGCCAATTGCTGCAACCGCAGTATGGACCACAGCGCCAGCCACAGAAAAAGAGGCTTTAAACAAAGTTTCCAGCTTTTTATCAGTTGGATCTTTGAACCCCTGAGCATTGTCCACAGGACAGGTCAGGCTTTTATTCACACAGGAAATAGCCGCATCAATTGATGGCACCCCCCATTTCTTGGTGAACTTTTCCTCAACTGGATAAAGCATGGAAAACCTCTTAGGAGGAGAAAATAGTATATCTGGATGAACCCAGTCCTCATACAACAATTTCTCCAGCAAGGGATGAATTGGGAAGGTATACGCAGCCTGTGGGGATTTCCGAGATCCCAAGGAGAAAACACAGAATATGGCAGCCTCAGCAGAGGGAAATTTGTATGTGGTACTCACCAACTCAATATAATTTTGCACCTGTACTTTGAGGGCCTGAGAGGCTCTTCCCCTGAATCGTCCGACTGCTCCTGGTCCCCATTTCCGGATAGGGATACTTCCTCATTATCAGAATGCTCATCTGATAGGGAACCCAGAGCAGAGGAAGGGGATCTATCCCTTTTTCTGCTACTTTTCAAGGAAGCTGCGATAAAAGTAGTAATCCTTCCTTCTAAACCATCCAATGCAGCTTTCATAGTGTCTTCAGTGACATACACAGGAGCTACAACATTGGGAGAGGCTGCAAAGCCTCCAGTCTTTCAGGGGGGGATGGTATCCTGCAGGCATGCCCAGAACCCCTAGAACTAGGCGGTGATTTCTTAGTGCCTCTTTATCTTGCCCCTGAAGCCCCTTTATGGGGAGACATAATCCTAAGCTATAATAACCCCTTCCCGACCAGCGCACGCCGATGTACGTCGGCAGAATGGCACCGCTGGGCAAATGAACTTACAGGTACGTCCATTTGAATTTCCCGCCATGCCATTGCGTGCGCGCCGCCTGGGAGCTCTGTGAGTCTGGTCGCGGGTCCCGCGGACTCGATCGCCGTGGGGATACCCGAGATCGCCTCACAGAGAGGACGAACAGGGAGATGCTGATGTAAAGAGCATCTCCCCGTTCTGCCTAGTGACAAGTGTCACTGATCTCTGCTCCCTGTCATCGAGAGCAGTGATCAGAGTAGTGACACAGCTAGCCCATCCCCCCTACAGTTAGAAATCACTCCCTAGTACTGACTTAACCCCTCCCCGCCCCTAGTGGTTAACCCCTTCACTGCCAGTGTCATTTATACAGGAATCAATGCATTTTATAGCACTGATTGCTGTATAAATGACAATGGTCTCAAAAATGTGTCAAAAATGTCCGACATGTGCGCCATAACGTTGCAGTCACAATAAAAATCGCTGATCGCCGTCATTACTAGTGAAAAAAAAAATATTAATAAAAATGCCATAAAACTATCCCCTATTTTGTAAATGCTATAACTTTTGCGCAAACCAATCAATAAACGCTTATTGCGATTTTTTTTACCAAAAATATGTAGAATATGTATCAGGCTAAACTGAGGGAAAAAAATGTATTTTATATATATTGGGGGATATTTATTATAACAAAATGTAAAAAATAATGTGATTTTTTCAAAATTGTCGCTCTTATTTTGTTTATAGCGCAAAAAATAAAAATCGCAGAAGTGATCAAATACCACCAAAAGAAAGCTCTATTTGTGGGAAAAAAAGGACGTCAATTTTGTTCGGGTGCAACGTCGCACGACCGCGCAAGTGTCAGTTAAAGCGACGCAGTGCCGAATCGCAAAAAGTGCTCTGGTCAGGAAGGGGGTGAATCCTTCCAGGGCTGGAGCGGTTAATAAATAGGGGCGCTAGTGGTTAACAGTGAAAGAAAAAAAGTGAGACAAATACAGTCAGGTCCGAGCAGTTTTTGCTATCTCTCTGATGGGTTTGTTTTGTTTTTTTCAGCCTAATGATGGCTTGCTTCACTGATAGTGACAGCTCTTTGGATCTCATATTGAGAGTTGACAGCAACAGATTCCAAATGCAAATAGCACACTTGAAATGGACTCTGGACCTTTTATCTGCTCCTTGTAAATGGGATAATGAGGGAATAACACACATCTGTCCATGGAACAGCTAAGCAGCCAATTGTCCTATTACTGTCCCATTACAAGCACAGCTTGTTCATTTCATTTTAAATCCATTGTGGTGGTGTATAGAGCCAAACAGATTAGAATTGTGTTGATGTCCCAATATTTATGGACCTGACTGTAGGTCTCAATATGGAAAAACTTATCATAAGCATAAAAACATATATAGTGCAAAAAAAAATAAAAAATAAAAAGTAAAATCACACAATAATAGAAAAAGTGATGATGATTGACGTCTTAATAGTTGAATAAACACAATAATTGGTAGTGAAAAGAAGTAATCTTCCAAGATATATTGGTTCCTCTATATAGACACGTGGAAAATCCTTCACCAAGAGTTAGAGCCCTTTCACACCGGGCCGCCCATAGCGTATTTATAGCGGCGTTTTACCGTCGGATTAGCGTCGCATTTCAGCTGCTAGCGGGGCGCTTTTACCCCCCGCTAGCGGCCAAGAAAGGGTTAAAACCGCCCGCAATGCACCGCAATAGCACGTTTTGCCGGCGGTATCCCAGCGCTGCCCCATTGATTTCAATGGGGAGCAGCGGTGGAGGAGCGGTAAACACACCGCTCCTTCACCGCTCCAAAGAAGCTGCTGGCAGGACTTTTTTCCCATCCTGCCAGCGCAGCGCTCCGGTGTGAAAGCCCTCGGGCTTTCACACTGGAGAAAATGCTGCAGCTGTTTGAGGGCGGATTGCAGGCGCTATTTTTAACGCTATAGCTCCTGCAAAACGCCCTCGGTGTGAAAGGGGTCTTAAGGTACACCTCGCAGTGGTAGATAGATATTTGCTTAACAGATACCAATGACTCCTTTAATTAAAAAGAGAGTCATTAGCGCTTGTGCAGGATTGTGCCTGCTCACATGGGACGGCTGGGTGCTGGATGGTAATAGGCAGAGATCCCCTCTTGCCTCGGTTGTCAGACATGGGATATGTGAAAGACAATAAAATCTTCCATAGTGTAATACAGTTTATTAAAAATGTAGAAAACAAAGGTAAAGCCAAATGGCCGCTTACATTAAAAAGTGCCTTCCCGTCACCGGGGCTGCTCGCTCATCTGGGTAAGAGTCTCAGACTGACTTGATGGTCGGTGTGCGTTCCACCTGGCGTGTGCAGAGATACCGGACGTTAGAGGAGATCACGTGACCAAGCACCGCTCCAACGTACGTTTCGTGTGAATGTCTTCAGGGTCCTAAGCTGCCAAAGCAGAGGTATTAGTACAAATGCAATGACTGTTGTGCCTTAGTCTTACAATATTAATATTAGCTCAATCTGCACAACCTGATGCCGAGTAGGTGTCTAGGTATGCCTGGATCTGAATCCACTGAGATGCTTGCTGCCCCACATCTCTGTGTCCCACCGCTTACAGGGGCTCCGGCGTTCTGGGCTTTTAAAACATAGCCGCCTTGTGCCTGCGCAGTGGTGTGCCATGCACGCCACACGTGCACGGTGCCGCAACCATGCCCCCTCCTTCCCCACCGAAACTGCTGTAAAAGCGCGCCCCCTGCGCGCGCATAGGACCGTCAGGGCGGCGGCCGGGGGCAAGGGTGGAGAAAGGAGAGCATCTGAGGACTTTGCGGGACCCCCGGGATTGCGTGGGATCCCCTTTCATCTTATGTGGCAGAGCCTGCAGCGGAGGAGGTGAGCAGCTTGTCAGACCCGCTTCACTGAGCGTGTATCCTAGATGCCATGTAAATATACACCAGGTTTGTCTCTTCCTCCCTCTAGTGGCGGAAACCAGGTAAGACATGCAAACTACTCAAAAAAAAGAAGATAATCCATAAGGTGTAAACTTAGGATTGTCTTCACTTACCTTATCCCCACTGCAGGAAACTGCTGATAACAGACAGCTCCAACCTTCACCCATCACGGCGGGTAACATTGTGCCAAACTTCAGGGTTCTGGGTTCCTACTCACAGGATCCTCTTCCCTGGACCTGTAGAAGACTCTGCCAGAAAAAACTTTTTGCGCAACTTAATTTTTGTGCACCAAAGTTCTGGATCCCAGAGCCCAGTCCTCAAAGAGAGACATTACAGGCAAAACCTTGTTTCTTCTTTCACGAGGCCCGGGTACCATCCATCTTAGGTGTATTGACCCGAGGCATGGATCCGGTTGTATAGCTCCTAGGCCCCTGCAGGGACCATCAAACAGAGCTTTCTTCTTAGCACATCTTTAACGTGATCAACCACCTTAGACACTGGCGAAAAAACGGAGGTACACTCCATGTAGGAGGGGTTATATAGGGGAGGAACTCGTCTTGTAATTAGGGTTGCCAGTGTCCAATCACCTGATGGTGACTATCTAACCCACTAAGTAATTATCAAAGGTTCTGTGTCCCGTGATGTATGAACAAGAAATTGTTATTTAAAACTGATTGTGGCTGTAATGAATTGTCAGGTCTCGGCAATATAGACAAAACTCATTGAAAAAAAGGGCATGGGTCGCCCCCCCAGTCCATTACCAGGCCCTTTGGGTCAGATATGAAGATTAAGGGGAACTCCGAAACCAAAAATTTAAAAAAAAATTGCGTGGGGGCCCCCCAAAATCTATACCAGGCCCTTCAGGTCTGGTATGGAAATTAAGGGGAACCCTGCTCCAAATTTAAAAAAAATGGCGTAGGGGAGCCCCAAAATCCATACCAGATCTGGACCCTGCACCAAAATTTTAAAAAAATGGCGTACGGGTCCCCCAAAAATCAATAGCAGACCCTTATGCAAGCACGCAATCTGGCAGGCAGCAGGAAAAAAAGGGGGGACGAGAGAGCGCCCCCCCTCCTGAACCGTACCACATGCCCTCAACTTAGGGAGGGTGCTTTGCGGTCTGACCCCAAAGCACCCCGTCCCATATTGATGGGGACAAGGGCCTCAACCCCACTAACCTTGCCCGTTGGTTGTGGGGGTCTGCAGGCGGGGGGCTTATCGGAATCTGGAAGCCCCCTTTAACAAGGGGACCCCCAGATCCCACCCCCCTATGTGAATTGGTAACGGGTTACATTGTACCCCGACCATTTCACATAAAAAAGTGTCAATAATGGTAAAAAACAAGAGACAGCTTGGGACAAGTCCTTTATTAAAGAATAAAAAATAAAAATGTCCAGCAATGTAAATTCACGCCACCCGACAGATCAAATAAGAAAAAAAAGAAAAAGCCCCAACCGTTCCGCCTTCATGGGGGGCTGCCGCCGAGTGATGCCTCTTCTGGGTGACAGCGGTTATATAGCTAAGGGCGGGGCCACCCGGTGATGTAAACGGGTGACCCCGCCCCCCTCTGATGCCATGGGGAACCCCCGTGGCGTCAGAGGGGGCGGGGTCACCTGTTTACATCATCGGGTTGCCCCGCCCTTAGCTAGATAAGAACTGTCACCCAGAAGAAGCGTTACTTGGCGGGAGCCTCCCATGGAGGTGGAACGGTTGCGGCTTTTAAAAAATTTTTTAATAAAGGACTTGTCCCAAGCTGTCTCTTGTCTTTTTACCATTTTTGACACTTTTTTTGTGAAATGGTAGGGGTACCATTACCAATTCACATAGGGGGTTCAGAATCTGGGGGTCTTCTTGTTAAAGGGGGCCTCCAGATTCCGATAAGCCCCCCGCCCGCATACCCCCACAACCACTGGGCAAGGGTTGTGGGGAAGAGGCCCTTGTCCCCATCAACATGGGTACAAGGTGCTTTGGGGGCTACTACAAAGCACCCTCCCCATGTTGAGGGCATATGGCCTGGTACGGTTCAGGAGGGGGGCACTCTCTCGCCCCCCCTCTTTTCCTGTGGCCTGCCAGGTTGCTTGCTCAGATAAGGGTCTGGTATGGATTTTGGGGGGGACCTCTAGGCCATTTTTTTTTCATTTTGGCGCAGGGTTCCCTTAAAATCCAAACCAGACCTGAAAGGTCTGGTATGGATTTTGGGGGGACCCCTACGCCATTTTTTAAAAAATTTTGGTTCGGGGTTCCCCTTAATATTTATACCAGACACAAAGGGCCTGGTAATGGACTGGTAATGAGTTTTATCTATATTGCTGAGATCCGACAATTCATTACAGCCGCGATCAGTTTCAAATGACAATTTCTCCTTTAGAAATGTCATTTTGCTGTGGTACTGTTCTAAACACTAAACATGCGTCACTTTACAGTATACTATAGAAACCCCCCAGGCAGGATATTTAACCGCTTGCCGTGCACCGGCCATCATATGACGGCCAGGCGGCGTGGCTCTCGTTCTCAGAGGGCGTTATATAACAGCCCTCCATTTAAACAGGGAATGCGTGCGATCGTGTGTGCGCGCATCCCTGTTCCATCAGGGGCGGCGTGTCACAGAGGCACCGCTCGCCACCGAGGGGGGTGAACAGCCATTGGACATGGCTGTTTACCACATAATCAGCCGTGATGAAGTCACGGCCAATCACAGGTGGTTCCGCCCCACTTTGCATGGTGCAATGCACGTGATCTCAAGCGCGTTGCACTTGCACGTCGGTGGCGGCGTGTTCCCGGATACACTGCTCATCACTGACGCTAGAAAACAGCCATTAGCCGGCGGCTCTTTACCACGTGAACGGCTGTGAACCTTTCACAGTCGATCACTAAATGTCAACAAACCGCGGTAACGAGATGTTACCGGGTTCTCCTCCTCACACACCGATCGTGTGTGAGAAGGGGATTGTGGTAACATCTCGTTACTGCTTACAGTGTACACCAATCACACTGATTGCCCCCCCAATAAAGAGGACCTGTCACCACCCATCAAAGTACCTGTCACAGTTCATCTGAGTACCTGTCAGTCTATATGAGTACCTGTCACAGTCCATCAGAGTACCAGAGTACCTGTCACAGTCCATCTGAGTACCCGAGTACCTGTCACAGTCCATCAGAGTACCTGAGTACCTGTCACAGTCCATCTGAGTACCCGAGTACCTGTCACAGTGCATCTGAGTACCTGTCACAGTCCATATGAGTACCCGAGTACCTGAGTACCCGTCACAGTCCATATGAGTACTGAGTACCTGAGTACCTGTCACCGCCCTTCAGAGTACCCAAATACCAGTCACCAGCCCATCAGAGTACCCAAGTACCTATCTGTAGCCCATCAGAGTACCCGAGTACCTGTCAGTAGCCCATCAGAGTACCCAAGTACCTGTCACCAGCCCATCAGAGTACCCAAGTACCTGTCACCAGCCCATCAGAGTAACCGAGTACCTGTCACCAGCCCATCAGAGTAACCGAGTACCTGTCACCAGCCCAGAGTACCCGAGTACCTGTCTGCAGCTCATCAAGTTACCCGAGTACCAGTCTCCAGCCCATCAGAGTACCCAAGTACCTATTTGCAGCCCATGCCTCATAGAATATACGTTGGGGTGTTTGCTTTCTAAAATGGGGTCATTTTGTGGGTAATTCCATTGTCCTGGCGCTCAAGGACCTTCAAAAGTGTGATAGGTAGGAATGAAATGAGATGTCTAATTTATGCTCCTAGAAAGCCTAAAGGTACTACTTCAATGTTGGGCCTCTGTATGTGGCCAGGCTGTGTAAAAGTCTCACACATGTGGTATCGCCATACTCAGGAAGAGTAGCAGAATGTATTTTGGGGTGTAATTTTTGCTATATATATGCTATGTGTTAGAAATATTCTTATAAATTGACAACTTTGTGTAAAAAAAAAATGCGTTTTTATTTTTTTTCCCACATATTCCAAAAACTTCTGGAAAAAAATGAACAGTTCAAAAGACTCATTATGCCTCATAGATTATACGTTGGGGTGTTTGCTTTCCAAAATGTGGTCATTTTATGAGCAATTCCATTGTCCTGGTTCTCCAGGGCCTTCAAAAGTGTAATAGGTGGTTGAGAAGTGAGATGTGTCATTTATGCTCGTAGAACGCCTGAAGGTGCTACTTTAATGTTTGTCCTTTGCATGTAGCCAGGCTGTGTAAAAGTCTCACACATGTGGTATCGACATACTCGGGAAGAGTAGCAGAATGTATTTTGTGGTGTAATTTGTTGTATGCATATGCTGTGTGTGTGAAATAACCTGATAATTTGACAATTTTGTAAAAAACAAAAATCTTCATTTTGCAAAGAATTGTTGGAAAAATTTACAACTTAAAAACACTCACCATGCTACTTACTTAATACCTTGGAATGTCTACTTTCTAAAAAGGGGTCATTTGGGGGGTATTTTACTTTCCTGACTTGTTAGTGTCTCAAGAAATGAAATTCACCTGATGTACTAAAGGCCTGATCAGATGTGATCAATTTTCAGTGATTGGCACTATAGTTTGTAGACTCTGTAACTTTCACAAAGACCAAATAATATACACTAATTTGGGTTATTTTTACCAAAGATATGTAGCAGTATAAATTTTGGCCAAAACGTATGAAGAAAAATTACCAATTAGCAAAATTTTATGACAGAAACGAAGAAAAAGGCATTTTTTTCACAAAATGTACAGTCTTTTTTTATTTATAGCACAAAAAATAAAAAAAACCACTAGTGATTAAATACCACCAAAAGAAAGCTCTATTTGTGTGAAAAAAAGGACGCAAGTTTCATGGGTAGAGTGTTGCATGACTGAGTAATTGTCATTCAAACTGTGAGAGCGCTGAAAGCTGAAAATTGGTCTGGGCAGGAAGGGGGTGTAAGTGCACTGTATTGAGGTGGTTAAAGGAATATTTCATTTTTATTGTTTCACTTTAAGCATTAAAAAAATCACTGCTCCCGAAAAAAGGCTGTTTTTAAAAACATTTTTTTTTGCATTGATACATGTCCCCTAGATCAGGACCCGGGTCCCCAAACACTTTTTATGACAATAAATTGCATATAAGCCTTTAAAATGAGCACTTTTGATTATTCATGTTCATGTCCCATAGACTTTAACTTTGTTTGTGTGTTCGTCCAAATTTTTTGCCTTTTCGGTATGTTCTGGTGCGAACCGAACTGGGGGTGTTCGGCTCATTCCTAGTGATAAAGCTCCCATCTGCGGCCTAAGGTGAAAGAAGGGACAGCTAACAACAGATGCCCTATAGCAAGCCTATGGATGACGTCACCACTCAGACATTCCATCCATTGTCGGTGACCTCTTCTTCCCCTGATGGCAATGCTGACCCTATCAAGTGATTAGACCGTAGTGCCCTCGGAATAGGCAAGTATAAGCATCTTCCTTTCATAAGGTATTTAGAATAGAAGTTAGGAGTAGGGTTGGGAGCAGGATTAAGCTTAGTTATGAAAAGCCTGAATTTCCACTTTAAAAAATACTTCACAACAAATTTGTGATCATGAAAAGATTTACTAAAGTAGAACCAAAAGGCAAAACTTTTTTTTCCCGTTTTGGATAGAATAAGGGAAGGTTATAACCAGTCAGTGTTTTTTTTTTTTTTGCCATCTGTGTCCCAAAGGGGAAATTTCCCTTTGCCTCCTGTCCCATAACAAAAAGTGAGACGAAATCCCTCCCAAATGAGGGAATCTCTTGTTGTCACCACTGCCACCAGAACTAGCGCCCTCACTGAAAGATTTTCCCTCTATTTCTGTTCTAGTCACAACCAGAAATATTGGGATTTTCTTTCAACAGGGCAAAAAGATAAGGTGAATCTCCCTATTGGGGGTGCAGGCAGTAATAAAAATCTGACAGGTGTTCCACTCCGTCTCCACATTTGTTTTAGTAAATTCTTTATTTATGCTATTAAGTGTCTGTGTACAATAAAAAATTTGGTATTAAAACGTTATGTCAAATAGTAACAGCTCAATGTAGTAAACATGCCCTCACAAGATATATGAATACATTTTCATAGCAGATGTCACAAGACTCCATAGTATAGCAACAGTGAACTTGAATAGACAATTTTAACAAGTATAGTTTGAGCAGAAATAAACAAAAATGCAGCGCTCAATGAGACCAGTAGTAAAGAACTATTGCTGATGGTATAATCAATAAAGTTCATTTATTGGATGCATGCTGAGATTTGAAATTAAAAACCACTGTCAATGAAAAAATGAGATGATAAAATTATTAGACTTCATAAGCACAACTCATTATCATGGTTAAAGTAATTAGTATATACGATACCACCATGACTTCCAGATGACGGGGTTAACCACTTCAGCCCCGGAAGATTTCACTCCCTTCCTGACCAGAGCGTTTTTTGCGATTCTGCACTGCGTCGCTTTAACTGACAATTGCGCGGTCGTGCGACATGGCTCCCAAACAAAATTGACATCCTTTTTTTCCCACAAATAGAGCTTTCTTTTGGTGGTATTTGATCACCTCTGCGATTTTTATTTTTTGCGCTATAAACAAAATAAGAGCGTCAATTTTGAAAAAAACACATTATTTTTTACATTTTGCTATAATAAATATCCCCCAAAAATATATAAAAAAACTTTTTTTTCCTCAGTTTAGGCCGATCGTATTCTTCTACATATTTTTGGTGAAAAAAAATCGCAATAAGCGTTTAATAATTGGTTTGCGCAAACATTATAGCGTTTACTAAATAGGGGATAGTTTTATGGCATTTTTATTAATAATTTTTTTTTTTACTAGTAATGGCGGCGATCAGCGATTTTTATTGTGACTGCGACGTTATGGCGGATATGTCGGACATTTTTGACACATTTTTGGGACCATTGTCATTTATACAGCGATCAGTGCAATTAAAAATGCACTGATTACTGTGTAAATGGCACTCGCAGTGAAGGGTTTAACCACTAGGGGGCGGGGAGGGGTTAAGTGTGTCCTACGGAGTGATTACTAACTGTAGGGGGTTGGGCTGTATGTGTGACGTCACTGATCTCTGCTCCGATGACAGGGAGCAGAGATCGAGTGACACTTGTCACTAGGCAGAACGGGGAGATGCTGTTTACAACGGCATCTCCCCGTTCAACCGCTCCGTGAGGCGATCGCGGGTATCCCCGCGGCGATCGAGTACGCGGGACCCGCGACCCGGCTCACGGAGCTCCCGGCCGGCGCGCACGCAATGGCACGGCGGGGAATTCAAATGGACGTACAGGTATGCTAGGCAGCTAGGAAGCTAGGCAGATAACAAGCTCAAAGTAACCGTGGCGACCGTGACTTACATGTATTTTTGTTGTCTGCTTTTCTTCCAGAAGTTTGCACCTGCACTAGTGTCCAGCTATTCCTTTCATAATTGTTATGACATGACAAAAGTTTCTAATGACTGCCAGTTTTAGCGCTTCAGAACTCATTTTGTTTTCTGTATAATCTGAGCAGAGCCTTGAGTAGAACATTTCTACGTGAAATATTTAACAGGTGAAACGAAGAGTAGTAGCTATCAATAACAGGAGCAAACAATGATAATTAAAAGTATTGAGATAAAAGACACTGAATCTTTCCTTATTTTCATCTGGGGTATAGGTGAAGCAAGAGTTAGTAGGATGAAGAAGAGGTCAGGGTGGGTAAAAAAGAACAAAACAAAAAGGGGGGGAGGGGGCCCTGAAGGTAAAGAGTAAAGTCTGAGTGAAAATACACTAGATATACAGGGTGGAGAAAAGAGCATCATCACAGGTCAGATCCCACGAGGGCTCTACCTTGGGCACAGAAAATAAACATATTGTAATAGAACTACGTTTTAGAGTAGGTGTTGTGTTTTTTTTGAGATGAGAGGATTAAGTCTTCAATCTGGTTCAGTTCTTCTACTTGAGAGCCATAATGATAGAGAGGGGGGTTGCAGGTCTTTCCAGCTCAAGGGTATGCATGACTTGGCAGCATTAAGAAGGTGATAGAAGATGGATTTTTTGTACGGTTTGACAGGAATATCTGAAACATGGAGAAGAAAAAGGGAGGAGTCGTCCGGGAGAATGTAATCCATAAATTTCTCCGTACTTCTTTCCAAAAATGTGACAGTTTTGGGCTGCACCAAAATATATGTAGTATTGTCCCCTGTTCCTCCTGGCATCTCCAACAACAATCAGCGGCTAAAGGGAAGCATTTATGAAGAATAGATCACGTGAGATTTTTAAAATTAGTTTCTTGTAATCATTTACCGATTAGAAGATTTTAACGCGAAAGAGATGATGTTTCTGCTTTGATCAGCAGAGAATTATCTATGTAAATCAATCTCCCATTTCTTAATATAGGTGGTCTGTATAACACTGGCGGCCCGTGCATTAAGGGCGCACGGGCACTGCCCCCTCTCTCCTGCCACCCCCTCTGTGCACTATGGTATTGCATGAATCTATCCATGGCCGCCGCAGTCACCCCCCATTTAGGCGTCCGGCCCTTTTTCGGGCAACAGGCGCCTGAATTACAGCAGCAGGGGGTGTTCATAAAGCACCTGATTAGAGCAGTAGGCTCTAATAGGCGTCAAAAACTGTGACCTGCAAGCACCATGCTTGGTGCTCGCAGTTCACTTAGCTGTGTTAGGAAAGCGAATGAATATTCGCTTTCCTAACACTGAACCGCCTCTCCGCCAATCAGGTGCTCGGGTCTGTTACCTCTCACCTGATTGGCTGAAATGACAGGCGCCACTATTGGACGCCTATCAGGAGAAGAGGATGGGAGTCAGGAGATGAGGACGGCAGAAGACGCTGGCTGGAAGGACCCCACTCGTCGCCGTCACCCGCTGCCCCACCAAAACAGGGTAAGTGAAATAAAAAATGAATCAGCGCGAAATGGTATATATCAAAAGGCAGCAGCTGAACACCAGGGTCAAATTTCAAATCCCTCAGCATAAATAACAAAACAGAAGGTACAGCGCTAATAAATGGATGATAAGAAAGGACTAATAAGCACAATACAATCCACCACAGTGTGTGAAATAATCAGTCCATATAATCGGTCCACATGGATCTTCAAAGAGTGGAAAAATGCATGCTTGCTAAAATGGTGATTCCAGGAGCCCACCACCACGGTAACAAATGGCCTCTCACCTGATGTAATGGACCCTTTGGTTATAGAGGGTCAAAAACGCCTTTTTCAT
Organism: Lithobates clamitans; assembly: GCA_037952925.1. NCBI lineage: Eukaryota > Metazoa > Chordata > Amphibia > Anura > Ranidae > Lithobates > Lithobates clamitans. The sequence continues at coordinate 1,304,802 of JBBGZY010000798.1, read as the reverse complement.
AAACCAATGGATATGCAGCATATCAGTCAAGGGCCAGGTACAGGACACTCCAATTCGACCATATAAAATAAAAGTGGCAAGAGGATAGTGCTCTCCGTATAATAAACTCTTTATTCGATATATAAAATAGAAACACTCACATATGTAGTACTTGGTACAGGCAGACAAATGTAAAAAGATCCTCCGATCTTCCGGACAGCTTAGCAGATGCGCAGTGGCCGCGGGTGACGTCATGACGTTCCTCGTTCTGGACGCGTCGCGTCCCAGTGGGCGGGGACTTCATCAGCAGTTCTGCTGATGAAGTCCGTGACGTCACCCGCGGCCACTGCGCATCTGCTAAGCTGTCCGGAAGATCGGAGGATCTTTTTACATTTGTCTGCCTGTACCAAGTACTACATATGTGAGTGTTTCTATTTTATATATCGAATAAAGAGTTTATTATACGGAGAGCACTATCCTCTTGCCACTTTTATTTTATATGGTCGAATTGGAGTGTCCTGTACCTGGCCCTTGACTGATATGCTGCATATCCATTGGTTTATGAAAAAGGCGTTTTTGACCCTCTATAACCAAAGGGTCCATTACATCAGGTGAGAGGCCATTTGTTACCGTGGTGGTGGGCTCCTGGAATCACCATTTTTGCAAGCATGCATTTTTCCACTCTTTGAAGATCCATGTGGACCGATTATATGGACTGATTATTTCACACACTGTGGTGGATTGTATTGTGCTTATTAGTCCTTTCTTATCATTCATTTATTAGTGCTGCACCTTCTGTTTTGTTAAAACAGGGTAAGTGCCGGGCGGACGCTGAGCGGGTGGAGGGGTCACACTAGCGGCATTCAATGGCACAGTGGCAGCATTTAATGGGCACACTGGCAGCATTTGATGGGCACTGGCAGCATTTAATTGGCACAGTGGCTGCCTTTGATGGCACAGTGGCTGCATTTGATGGCACAGTGGCTTGTTTGATGGCACAGTGGCAGCATTTGATGGGCACACTGGCAGCATTTATTAGGCACACTGGCAGCATTTGATGGGCACACTGGCAGCAACTGGCACAGTGGCTGCATTTGATGGCACAGTGGCAGCATTTGATGGCACAGTGGATCGTTTGATGGCACACTGGCAGCATTTGATGGGCACAGTGGCTCATTTGACCTTTTTAAAATATGGTTGTCTTCCCTATACATAGGTGATCGCTACGGTTTTGCTCCTGACGAGTGGCTATAAGGTCCCGAAACGCGTAGAGCTTACAACTACCGATAGGTGTACACAATTATCAACCATGTATGGACGTTCCATCTTTATCTATTTTCATTTTTTGTTACCTCTTCTAAGTGACACTTTAGTGTGTCACATTTTTATATATAATTTGTGTCTCATGCCGCGTACACACGAGCGGACTTTCCGGCATACTTGGTCCGGCGTACCGGAGTCCGTCGGACAATTAGATCGTGTGTGGGCTCCAGTGGACTTTTTTTTCTCAAAAGTTTGACGGACTTAGATTTGAAACATGTTTCAAATCTATCCGACGGACTCGGCTTTCTAGCGTACAAACCGGTCGTCTGTGTGCTAGTCTGACGGACCAAAACTGACGCATGCTCTGAAGCAAGTACAAGACGGAAGCGCTCGGTCTGGTAAAACTAGCCTTCTTATTGAAGCTAGCACATTCCTCTTCTGTGATCTTTTAATACAGCGCATTCTTTTTTTCTTTATAATGCAAGAGGAATGAAGTTGTTTTGCTGCTTATATTCACACAGAGGGGTTGATTTACTAAAGGCAAATCCACTTTGCACTACAAGTGCACTGAAAATGCACTTGAAAGTGCATTTGTAAGTGCAGTCACTGTAGATCTGAGGGGAAGCTATGAAATGAGGTGAAGCTCTTCTGATTTTATCATCCAATCATGTACGAGCTAAAATGCTGTTTTTTTATCTCCCTTGCACGTCCCCCTCGGATCTACAACGACTTTACTTCCAAGTGCACTTTCAGTGCACTTTCAAGTGCATTTGCAGTGCACTTGTAGTGCAAAGTGGATTTGCCTTTTGTAAATAACCCACATAGTCTTTTTGACCTGTACCTGCCTACTCACAAACCAAGTGTCCTTTTTGAATCAAAACACATAGTCAATAATGTAAGGTAAAGAAAAAAATCCATTTATTTTGGTAAAAAAAGAAATGAGGAAGGCAACACTGGAGACACTTTTGGAATGTGTGAAGCCTTTTGTCCCCCAGGACACACATCAAGTTTTTGGAAAATAAAATTGGTATCTTGCGACTAGGGAGCACAGTCAGAAGTTAGACCAGACAGAAGCCAGGCTATCACCTTCGACTCTTACGTGGAGCCTTCCCTGCACGCTGCCCTGCAGCGTTCCCTCCACGCTTCTCTGCAGCCTTCCTTGGAGGCTGTGCCTCTGGTGGTGTACTTGGGGCAGGAGGAGAAGGAGGAGGAGGAGGAGTAGCAGGAGGAGTGGCTTCATCTGCTATATAGGTTGTTTGAGTAAGCTCCCCTCTCAAGCCCTTCTGATATGCTTGAAAAATAAGACCCTCACAGAGGAGGCGTTGCCCCTTTTCTAGTTCCATGAACCTGGTGGCCATATATGTTCCATAGGCCTCTTCAGCATTGGGTGGTGTGCTCAGGATTTGGCTGGCTTCCCGAATGAGGGTTAGTGATTCCTCCTCTGTTCGAGTCATCTTCCTGGGCCTTTTTGTGGTAATGCGGAGGGGAGGCACCTGACATTCCGTGAGGCTTCTACTGGGCCCAGCCACAGCCTCCTCCTCTCTCCCACTGGGCAAGGCCTCCTCCTCTATACCTCTGGGCACAGCCTCCTCTTGGCTGAGCTCATCCTGGGTAAAGAAAAGGGACATACCGGTAGTTGTAATTTTGGGTTACGCAATCACACACAATTTTCAGCTCATGACTTTCAAATATAATTCTAAATAAATAGTAAAGGCTATCTTTTTGACCCGACCATTATTGTAGCTGCTCACCAATATTTGAAGTATATTTTTGGCCACTACTGTCTAGTGATATGTCTACATATTAATAATTGTGATGAAGTCATTTTTGGTGAAGCACTTCAAAAATTTTTACGTTTACATCATTAATATTTACACAATCCCAAATTCACAAAAAAAGTATACCTGGCTGAAGCTGGGCGCATCCACTTCATCAAGGATGAAAGGGCCCAGTTCTTCCTGGGACTCCACAGCTGGGGTGGAGGGAAGGCTGGAGGTAAGGGTGGAGGGAAGGGTCAAAAGTGATTGCCTTGCTTCTGTCTGGTCATCCAGAAATCGCAGTTTTTGGTAGTACCACAGCTTGGGGACATAAACCTGGTCTGCTGCTGCTCCTGATCTGCGGGACTCCTGGATCTTATTGTGCTCCCGCCTGTACATATTGCGCAAGATACCAATTTTATTGCCCACAAACTTAAGGTCTGCCTGGGGGACTCCAGTCTTCACAAATTCCAAATTGTGTCCAGTGTTGCCTTCCTTACATCTCTATTAAAATATAATGGGTGCTTGACCTCCCACAGGTTTCTTTTTTCTTGATACAGATGAATGAAACGTGTCAAAAATTCAGCATCCTAAAAGGGATTGGCTGAAAGACAAGACACAAGATAAAAAATGTAATGTCAGTCCAAACTCCCAGTATTATTTTTTGCAGATTCTAGGGTACACATATATACACACACACACACACACACACACACACACCAAACACATTCACAAAACACACACCCACGTTTAATCTTACCTTCGTTTCTGACGCTCGCTACTTCCACTCGGACATACGTAGGCCAGTGTAATAGCTTTATATACACTGCACATGTGTCATGCTACGCCTGCATCGCCCACCCTTGACGTTCTTTAGTGCGATTTTTCCCCGCCCCTTCACTCTTCGTTGTGCAGAGGGAGTATACAGAGAAAGATGGCAGAGAGATTATCTGCAAGTAGCGCGGAGGAAAGCCCGGAGCCACAACCATCCAGATCCAGGAGGAGATATAAGGCCATCAACATGGTCTTTGAAGAGATGGTGGAGATGTTGTCCATATTGAGAAGGGAGGACTATGATGGCAAAAAAGGACCGTACACCCGACCCAATATGCAGAAGGACAAAATAATGGCCTCATTTGTCACTGCTCTTGACCAAAAATTTGGCATTAAGCTCTTGACCAAAAATTTGGCATTAAACGGGCTAAAGAACAATTGAGGAAGCGGTGGTCTGACCTCAAAACTAGGGAGCCTGAACAATATTGGCGAATAAAAAAGCTGCTTAAAAAAAGCAAGTACTTGGTGTGTGTTCCTATTGAGATACTTAACTTGCATGCTGATCCATATGCTTTTCGTTTATACAGCAACGTTCGTAAAGACCGTTCTTTTGAAAATACATATGATACTAAGAAAATGACGTTTGTTTTTCGCCAAATACGATGGTACAGGGTTGGACATACATTTAGGTCTTGATAATTTGTCGTATTCCAAAAATGTGGTGATGTTGTGTAGATGTGTTGGAAACTATAATGCTTCTTCAAAAATGATTCTGTGTAATGTAAGGACAGGACACAGCAGCTGTTTCCACATCTGGACTCACGAGCACTAGTGTACTATGTGACACCAGATAAAATTTTTGAGACTAATACACATAGGGGATAATTGAGGTGTCTGCATCTGTGAAACTTGCATGAAAATGTGTATTGTTTTGCATTTTTTGTCAGAATGTCTGAATTTTAATCCTGTCTTCAAAATTTTTTGGGAAACAAAATGACAATTGTCCCCAACTTCTAACCAATGTTTCATATTCCTTTTTCATGAGTAAAATATCACTGTGTTTTAACTATACCTTTTGTTTCATTCTCATAGGGGAGAAAAGACTCAGACAACAGTCCAAGGATCCCAGGACCCCCCCAAGTCACCAGCCTCAGGCAGCAATTAGCCCAAGCCCCAGCCCAAGACCACACCCACCCGACGAGCTGGAGGAAGGAGAGGTGGAGGAAGTGTGCAATATTTCCACCCCACCAAGTAAGTGACTGACACCCCAGCTTAAGTTCATCTATTTAGGCGTGCATATTTTTACAAAATTTTTTTATCCACACATTTTAGGTGAAGTTCTGGTTGTGGAAGGCCAAGCGGCGGAGCCATTTAGCACAGACAGTGCACAAAGACTGATTGGGCAGATAATGGTGTGGAATGGCCAAATTGACAGCACGAGAAATCGGCTAGACACCATGCAACAGGAAATGAAGAACATGATTGATGTTTTGGGCAGAATCTAATAACTTTTTGGGGGGCCAAGCCAATACGGCCACTATCCAGGCCTGTGAGTGGATCTTTACCACTAAGTCTGGCCTCAGGCCCAACTGAGGTAAAATATGTCGATGAATGATGTCTCAAAAAATTATGCAGAATGCAGCAAGCCATGATGACATAATTGATCTTGTATTCTGCAAGATTTATTGCGGAGAGGAACAAACGGAACCGGCTGGCCAGAATCCCAAAGGCATTCTCCACAACTCTTCTTGCTCTGGCCAGCCGGTAATTAAATACCCTCCTCTCAGGGGTGAGGACCCTTTGGGAGAACGGCCTCATCAAGTGCTCGCCGAAAACACACCTGACAGTTGCAAACATTTGAGGGGGTTGGGGAGGGGTTCTAATTTGGGCAAAAAACACACCTGACAGTTGCAAACATTTGAGGGGGTGGGGGAGGGGTTCTAATTTGGGCAAAAAACACACCTGACAGTTTCAAACATTTGAGGGGGTGGGGGAGGGTAAAACAGTACAATGGAGCTGACAATATACATTGTTCAAGGGACTATAGGCTAGAGGTATAAATGGACCCAGGATTGCATAGTGGGGAGGTTATTGAAGGTAAATATGCATGTAGGCCAAAAAATGATTAATGTAAAAAAACAGGCATGCATGAAGATAAAGGGGACATTCACAGCATATTCCAAGCATGGTAATTAGGGAACGAGGACATTTAGACAATACATTAGCAAACATTAAATACATATCATGTAATGTTAAAGGATAAAACTTACCTTCATATAGTCCTTCTGCAGGACCTGAATAATAGCAGAACAGGTCTCTGGGATTATGATCCCCAGAGCCTGGGGGAAGATACCTGTCGAGAACTTCAAGTCCTGAAGACTTCTCCCAATCACCAAGAAACGCAAAGTGGCAACTAGCCTCTGCTCCGCAGTGATGGCTTGCCTCATGCAGGTATCCTGCCTGCAGATATAAGGGGTCAGCATAGCCAGCAGACGTTCAAAAACGGGGATAATTCCTGAAATCCTCAGGATTATTCTCACGGATCTCATGGAGCAAAGGCATGTGCGAGAATTGGTCACGCTAGCGCAACCAATTCTTCGTCCATTAACTCCTCCTCGCCCTGTTCATAGACTGGACTCGGCTCTAAGTATTAACCCCAACACCAAGTCCCCACGCAGCACGAACTCGAGAACGAGTACATCCACGCAACATGGCTTCAAAACGGTCGGCTCATCAAACAAACAAACTTAGAACAAACTAACTGAAGAACAGCAAGGCCTATGAAGAGCGACCTGAAGATCAGGAACGAGCGGACCAGAACGGCCTGCTAGGCAGGTTACGAACTGACCAACATGCACTGAAAAGCAGATACAAACCTCACAAGCACAAACTGAACCACAGAAAACGATTGAAATAAGCTGAAGTTTGAAAAGCGTGAATCATCTCTAACCAAACTTCTACTAACACGAGATAAACATGAGATTAGCAGAAGGAGCCCAAAGGGTGGGGTAGTGGGGCTTGAACTTCCTTTTTCTAGTCCCATCGTACATGCTGTACGTCACCGTGTTCAAAACCATCAGACTTTTGGAGTGATCGTGTGTGTCCAAGTCCGTCCGTTTGTAAGTCCGGCGCACCTACGCTACAAAGTCCGTCGGAAAGATCGCCGGACCAAGTATGCCGGAAAGTCTGCTCGTGTGTACGCGGCATTAGGTATTAAGTTTTTCATGTATTTGCAAATAAGTCCTTGTTGGAATGTATATCTTGATGAAATATAAAATATTAATATATAGCTATGTGCAAAAATATGTAAATAGATGACTATTTGAATTTATTAAAACCTGCTTTCTACCCAATTTTTGTATTTTTGTATGTGCCCCATGTAAAGTCCCTCCCTTTGCTCTCTCTTTTCTCAACATTGAACCGGGATGGAGTAGGGGACTTGAACGGCCCCTACTACCTCATTTAAAGTCCCAAATATTCTTCTGTTTTTAATCTACACAGGAAGAGTTATAAGGTGAGGGCAAAGAGAAGAGGAGAAGAGGGGAAAGGGGACAGCCCTGTCTAGTCTCGTTGAATATATGAATATATGAAAAGGTTATGAAAAAATGCCATTTGCTTTGATTGAGGCGGTAGTACACATTCATAATCCATTTGAGCACTCTTTCTCCTACCCCAACATACTGAAAAAATAAATTTCCAGTTTACCCTATCAAATCCTTCTCGGCATGTGTTCCTAGGAGATGACAAGGGATATTTTTTAAGATTAGTTAGATGGATCAGGGTCAGTTCTTTTATAATGTTGTCCCGTGCTTTGTGAGTGGGCATAAGGCCAAGTCGACGATGTCCTTTGAGACGAAATGCGTCGGAAAGGTCTCCACTGCTGCCTATTGATTCTATATAAGCGCTGTTTTATCTACAATCATGTGAGTGTTCTTAATTTTATTAAAATTTCACTTTTTTACTTACAGAATTACACTATGTGGTCCCCTTTTGTTTTCTCCTCTGCCACCCTCCATACATCTGTGGATTTCTGAGCATCCTTTCACATGAGAGGTTACTTTCCATACGTTCCCACCTGATTGAGAATTGCGAATCTCTGGTCTAGGATATCCACAGCTCCAGAGTTTATCCACCTTAACACAAGCCTGTTTGGCACGCAGAACATACGTTCTGGTGTGTCCAAACATTCTGGTAAGCCTCCTCTTCATATGGTGGTGGTTTCTTCACAATCACATATCCCAGCATTTGGACACGTTTCCCCACATTGGAGTTTTCCACTGATGAGTTTTACAACTCCAACCATATAGACTGGGACTATATATATATTGAGTCTTTGCACTACTACCTCTGTTGACTTTAATTATGTCACTTTTGTATGTGTGTTAATACTAATCCTTCATTCTCATTGTTTGAAGTTTTTTAGTGCCATTTGGGCCCACAGCCCATATTGCTTTTGGCACATCACTTTTTAGCGCTACGCTTTATGTTTTTGTTTTTGTTCATGTTTGCCATTTATCTAATTTAGCGTGTCAGCTGCTAATTTTTGGGGGTAGCGCGAAATTATTTGCCACAAGTATTGAAGAAGTGCCTGATCCCCTGTGCTACTATGTGCACACTAATGGATTGTGTAAAAGAAATGTATAAATTGAACCAAAAAGAGATATAAGATAAAGAGAAACCCTAAAATATATGTGTATGGGTCGGCTGCTGAATACCTGCTAGTGTTCTGATTCTCCATGATAAAGTGAAGTGGAGTGTGATGAAACTAGTCGGGGCAGGCAAGGCCTGGTGACATCAGTGCGCTCTCAGAGGAGGATTGCACCGTTTGGTGGTTGCCAGTACTACATCCAAGCGATCCTTAAGGGGGCTGCACACCCTTATTGTGCTACGCATGCTATCTGAGTGCACCAGAACTAGTGCACTTAAAAATGTGGGTTTGCAATTCTTATGTTTTTTTTAAAGTGGTTTTAAACAGTTCAGCACTATGTCAGTTTTCTGATTCTCTATGAGTTCTACCGATAAGGATTGTCACAGGAGATAGAGGATTTACTTACCACTAAGGATCCAATCACCTACCAGAGGTTTCTTTAGCCCCTTAAAGGGGAAGGCACATATTCACCTGTGGAAGGTCAGTAATGGACTTTTTGTGTTTCAAGCTTACTTTATTTATTTATTTATTTAATAAAATGCTTAACCAATGCAGTCTTACCCGAAGGCATCGATGCGCCATTAAAAAAACCAGAAGAGAACCAACAAGCCAGCATAGCAAGATACAGAATAAAAGCCAGTGAGTCTGTCCATCACACCCCAATTAAAAATTAGGTGACTCCAAAAGCATGTACAAAAAGTATGGTTTTCAATTTCTTTCGAAATTTCAAAAAGTCATTCTCAAGTCTCAGTTTCAGAGGCCAGGAGTTCCAAAATTCACCTCCTTGTACTTCACTCATTCTCCCTCCGCATGTTTTCTTTTTGAATTTTGGAATCTTCAGTGTGGCCAAGTTCGCCAATCTCAAGGATTGGGTAGGCACATACTTGACAAATTTTTCCTTCAGATACTCTGGGCCATATCCATGCAGTGCCTTATGGACAAGACATCCGGTTTTAAATAGAACCCGTTCTTTCACGAGCAGTCAATGCAGGGCTCTAAGGGATTGAGTGATGTGGTCACCTGTCAGTAACCTTGCTGCGGCATTCTGAATCAACTGGAGATTGTAGATGGTACAAGCAGGCAAACCCAAATACTGGGCATTACAGTAGTCCAACCAACTGCTGATAATGGCATTGACCATGGCGATCTTGTCAGAGTCTGCGATATAGCGAAAAGTCGACCTCAGGAGTCTCAGGTAGAAGTGAAATAAACTCACCACCTGATTTACCTGAGGGAGCAGGTTCAACCTAGAGTCAAAGATGACACCCAGGTCCCTGACCTGAGTGGCCGGAATCGGAAAAGGTTTGAAAGATTCCGGCCATGACAGAAACAAGTTGGAATACACCTGGTTACTGAAGATTAGGGATAAGCTGAACATCCCCCGGTTCGGTTCGCATCAGAACATTCGAACGGACCGAAAGTTCGTGCAAACTTTCGAACCCTATTAAAGTCTATGGGACTCAAGCGTGAGAAATAAAAAGTGCGAATTTTAAAGGCTAATATGCAAGTTATTGTCCTTAATAGGGTTTGGGAACCCAGGTCCTGCCCCAGGGTACACGTACCAATGCAAAAAAAAGTTTTAAAAACGGACGTTTTTTCGGGAACAGTGATTTTAATTATGCTTAAAGTGAAAAAACAAAAGTGAAATATTCCTTTAAATATCATGCCTGGGGTGTCTATAGTATGCCTGTAAAGTGGCGCCTGTTTCCCATGTTTAGAACAGTCCCTGCTCAAAATGACATTTCTAAAGGAAAAAAAGTCATTTAAGTCATTTAAAACTGCTTGCGGCTTTAATGTCATGTCTGGTCCCGGCAATATAGACGAAAATCATTGAGAACCCCCCCCCCCAGCCCATTACCAGCCCCTTTGGGTCTTGTATGGATATTAAGGGGAAACCCGCACCCAAATAAAAAAAGGAAAGGCGTGGGGCCCCCAGGCCCTATAAACTCTGAACAGCAGTATACAGGCGGTGCAAACAAGACAGGGACTGTAGGTTTGTTCTTAAGTAGAATCTGTTTATAATTTTGAACTGGTACATTGTAGCTCCAGCCAAAAAATCTATTTTTAAGCTTTTTGGAAAACATAGGGAAGGATTATCACCCCTGTAACATTTGTTTTGTCTGTGCACCTGTTCAGAAGATTTCACCTCACTTTCTGTCCCAATGACAATAGGATTTTGAAAATTTGGGGTTTTTAGTGAAACAAGGAACTCTTACAGGAGAGAATTTCCCTTCCTAGGGGTAGATTTCCTCTCACTTCCTGTTGTCTCCTTCCGTTTGCAAGTAGGAGTCGTTTGTAAGTTGGATGTTTGAAAGTAGGGGCCTACCCTATATACTCTGCAGAAATTTGGGCATTAGGTGTTGGTGTTGCCACAACACTGTAAACCCTCACAGTTACTCTTGGTGGGCGCAGGAACGGGCCCTGCTGTGAAATATTAGATCAAGAATTGTAATTACATGCCCCTGTTAAACAGGGTCAGAAAAATTGGGCCTTTGGTGTTGAACGGTGTGGTGGTGTTGCCACAACACTGTAAGGCCTCACAGTTACTCTTGGTGGGTGCAGGAACAGGCCCTGCTGTGAAACATTAGATCAAGAATGTAATTACATGCCCCTGTTAAACAGGGGCTGAAAAATTGGGCCTAAGGCACTGGTGCTGGTGCCACAACACTGCAACCCCTCACAGATACTCTAGTTGGAGCGCTGGAATGAGCTCTGCTGCAAAAAATTGCATCAAAAATTGTAATTACACGCCCCTGTTAAACAGGGGCAGAAAAATTGGGCCTTAGCCACTGGTGGCGGTGCCCAGAACCAAAAATGTTCTTACAAGCTATCAGCATGAACATTGAGGAGGAAGAAGATAGTCACTCGACATAACAGGATAGTCACTCAGCATCAGCATAGGCAGTCTTGAAGGGATCTCACATTAAAAAAAATGTTTTCGGTTACATCAGCATCAGGTGCTTGGTAGCTGTTGATCCTAGACTGATTCATTTTCATGAAGGTCAGCCGATCGACCGATTCGGTGGACAAGCGCACCTTGTGATCGGTTACTAAGCCTCCAGCAGCATGTGTGTTCCAAAAGAACGCTGGATGCAGGACAGGCCAGTAGCTCAATTGCATACTGTGCAAGCTCTGGCCAGTGATCCATCCTCAAGACTCAGTAACCCAGAGGATTTTCGGTGGGAAAGGTGTCCAAGTCTGGGTCACTAAGGATGACATGATCCGCAGCCACCTCCTCCCAGCCACGTACAAGTCCACGGGATTCTTCGGACTGTAAATGATCCCTTGAAGACTGCTGCTGATGCTGAGTGCTAGGCTCCACTTCCATGCTGACACAATCCTCCTCCTCGTCCTCTTCCTGTGTGATCGGCACGCACGCAGGAACGCTGTCTGGATAAGGGGGGCCTTGAGAGGTTAGGAAGTCCTCCTCTTCCTGCCTCTGTTCTGCCTCAAGTGCCCTGTCCATTATTCCACGCAGCGTGTGCTCCAACAGGTGGACAAGAAGGACAGTGTCACCGATGCATGCACTGTCACTGCTCACCATCCTCGTGGCCTCCTCAAAAGGTGACAGGACAGTGCATGCATCCCTGATCATGGCTCATTGGCATTGGGAAAAAAAACAAGCTCCCCTGGCCCTGTCCTGGTGCCATAGTCGCACAGGTACTCATTGATGGCCCTCTGCTGCGTGTGAAGCCGCTGCAGCATGGCCAACGTTGAGTTCCACCTGGTGGGCATGTCACAGATTAGGCGGTTCTTGGGCAGGTTAAATTCCTTTTGGAGGTCAGCCAGCCGAGCACTGGCATTATATGACCAGCGGAAATGCACACAGACTTTCCTGGCCTGCCTCAGGACATCCTGTAGGCCTGGGTACCTTCCCAAGAACCGCTGCACCACCAAGTTCAGGACGTGAGCCAAACAGGGCACATGGGTCAGTTGTCCCTGTCGGAGGGTGGAGAGGAGGTTGGTGCCATTGTCGCAAACCACCATTCCTGGCTTAAGCTGGCATGACATCAACCACCTCTGAGCCTGCCCCTGCAGAATCTCTGCCCCAGTGTAGCTCCTGTCCCCCAAGCACACCAGCTCAAGCACCGCATGGCATATTTTTGCCTGCGTGCTAGCGTAGCCCCTTGAATGCCTACGGAGCACCGCTGGTTCCATGGACAAATCAGCACAGGAAGAGGCCATGGACGAAGAAAAAGAGGAGGGGGTGGAGGAGAGAGGTATGGCAGAATCACCACTAGTAGAATTTTGGAGGCGTGGTGGCGGAACAATCTCCAACACTACTGCACCCTGTCCTGTATCCTTCCCAGCTGCCAGCAAAGTCACCCAGTGCGCGGTGAAAGATAGGTAACGTCCCTGTTCATGCCTGCTGGACCATGAGTCAGCAGTAATATGCACCTTACCACTGACTGCCCTGTCCAGCGAGGCATGGACATTGCCTTCCACATGCCAGTAGAGAGCCGGAATTGCCTTCCGTGAAAAAAGTGGAGTTTGGGAACCTGCCACAGAGGTACCGCACATTCCACAAGCTCACGGAAGGGGACAGAGTCTACTAACTGAAAAGGCAGCAGTTGAAGTGCTAGCAATTTAGTCAAGCTAGCATCAACCGCTGGGCATGTGGATGGCTGGGAGCGAGCTGGGATGGTGGAGCAACTGGGGTAGGGAAATCTGCCTGCTAGAATCCGATGTTGGTGTACCGATAGCAGATTACCCGCAAGTACTTGGCAGTGGCACACCTAATTCTACACCTTCATTCCTCTCGGTGCAGGTTTCTGAGAGGACTGAAGGTATAGTGGGGTTGGAGATCCCAGCTGATGACGAGGAGCAAGGAGAGGTCCGCCTTGTTCTTTGGTGTGGGTCTTTTAGGTAGTGTTGCCAACGGGCTGCTTGGGAGCTCGACATATGTCTGATTAAGCATGTGGTGCCCAAGCGCTTGCTGTCTAGTCTACGTTTAATACACTTCAGACATACAGTCAGGTCCATAAATATTGGGACATCGACACAATACTAATCTTTTTGGCTCTATACAGCACCACAATGAGTTTGAAATGAAACAAACAAGATGTGCTTTAACTGCAGACTTTCAGCTTTAATTTGAGGGTATTTACATCCAAATCAGGTGAACAGTGTAGGAATTACAACAGTTTGTATATGTGCCTCCCACTTTTTAAGGGACCAAAAGTAATGGGACAGATTAACAATCATCCATCAAACTTTCACTTTTTAATACTTGGTTGCAAATCCTTTACAGTCAATTACAGCCTGAAGTCTGGAATGCATAGACATCACCAAACGCTGGGTTTCATCGCTGGTGATGCTCTGCCAGGCCTCTACTGCAACTGTCTTTAGTTCCTGCTTGTTCTTGGGGCATTTTCCCTTCAGTTTTGTCTTCAGCAAGTGAAATGCATGCTCAATTGGATTCAGGTCAGGTGATTGACATTCCACTTCTTTCTCTTTGGTTGCTTTCGCAGTACGCTTCGGTCATTGTCCATCTGCACTGTGAAGCGCCGTCCAATGAGTTCTAAAGCATTTTGCTGAATATGAGCAGATAATATTGCCCAAAACACTTCAGAATTCATCCTGCTGCTTTTGTCAGAAGTCACATCATCAATAAATACAAGAGAACCAGTTCCATTGGCAGCCATACATGCCCATGCCATGACACTACCACCACCATGCTTCACTGATGAGGTGGTATGCTTTGGATCATGAGCAGTTCCTTTCCTTCTCCATACTCTTCTATTCCCATCACTCTGGTACTAGTTGATCTTGGTCTCATCTGTCCATAGGATGTTGTTCAGGAACTGTGAAGGCTTTTTTAGATGTTGTTTGGCAAACTCTAATCTGGCCTTCCTGTTTTTGAGGCTCACCAATGGTTTACATCCTGTGGTGAACCCTCTGTATTCACTCTGGTGAAGTCTTCTCTTGATTGTTGACTTTGACACACATACACCTACCTCCTGGAGAGTTTTCTTGATCTGGCCAACTGTTGTGAAGGGTGTTTTCTTCACCAGGGAAAGAATTCTACGGTCATCCACAACGGTTGTATTCCGTGGTCTTCCAGGTCTTTTAGTGTTGCTGAGCTCACCGGTGCGTTCTTTCTTTTTTTTTTTTTTTTTTTTTTCAAATTTTTTATTTATGTAAGGAAAAGACAGAGAGAACTCGGCCCACATGGACCAACAAATTACAGAGCTTCACATATGAAATATAAAATATAAAATATAACTTAAAACATCACAAGAGATAAAGAAAGACATAATATATGTTACATTCCCATGTCTCCATCAAGCTTATTGTTAATGGAACAATGTTTGACATGGTGATAGTCTGCAAAATTTTTGGATGTAAAACTCTTCGTGGTTCGGGTGACGTTGTGTGGTGATAGATCCAAATGGGTCAGTCCGCTCCCCCCTCTCCCTCTTTGTTTTGTATTTTTTATTCAGTAGAAGAAAGAAAGTGCTAGAAAGTAGCAGAAATAAGGGGGGGGGGGTGAAAGAGAGACAGGGTATGGGGGGGGAGAAACAGGGGGGGGAGGGAAGTGCGTCCCACGGACATGGAGTGTCAGCAATCTCAGGGTTCCTTGTAATTATGGGGTATTGTCAGCCCCTCTCAAAGATTGGCCAGCACCCGAGTATATAAATATAGTCCACAGCTGCCAGGTTTTGGAGAAAGTTTCCTCTCTATGTTGTGCCGTGAGGATAAGGTCCTCCATTTTCCGTATTTCTTCTACTTTCCCAAGCCACATATCAATGGTCGGCGGGAGAGCAGAATTCCAGCAAAGTGGAATACAAGCTCTGGCTGCGTCCAATAGGTGACGTATTACTGACTTCTTGTAGACCTTATGGGGAATGTCTGAAGCGTGTAATAGAAAGAATGCTGGGCCGTCTGTCACAGTCCTGTCGGTTAATTGTTGTACAGTCTCACGCACAACCTTCCAAAACAGTGTTAGTTTGGGACATGACCAGAAGACGTGTAACAGAGTTCCCTTGTGCGCTTGACATCTCCAACACGTGTCTGGTGTTGTGGGGAAGAATCTATGTAGTGGAGTTGGAGTTCTATACCACCTAGAGAGTATTTTGTAGTTTGTTTCTTGGATTTTGGCGCAAATGGAAGACTTGTGCGTGAACTTGAGTATGCGTTGTCTCTTTGTGTCGCTAAACCGGCAGTCTAATTCTGCTTCCCATTTGAGCAGTCCCGGGGGTATGAAGTCTGCAGGGGGTGTATTAAGAGGGTTATAGGTCAGGGAAAGTGTGTGAGGCAAAACTCCAGTGGCAGGACAGAGTTCCTCCAGGGTCGTGAGCATTTGGGTACTATCCGTGGGGGGTTGAATGGAGTCAAGAAAATGTCTCAGTTGAAGTGTTCTCAAGAAGTCTAGATGGAAATTACCTGTGGGATCTAAAAGTTCTTTGTTTGTTTTCCAGCGCCCTCCCGCACTAAAATGGGAGGCCTGGTATATGCCTGAATCCCCCAGTTTCCGGAAGATTCCGTCATGTACACCCGGTGTGAACAAAGGGTTCCCTATTATGGGGTATAAAGGTGAGTTCTGGGATGAAAGGGACGTCGTGGAGATGAGACGGGCACATATCCGTGATGTATTACCTATCAATGGGTGTCGTTTAAGCTCTGGTGGTAGGTCCTGATAACACCATGGGGTACCACCTAAGGGAAATATACTGTAAGATTGTTCCAATTGGGACCACAGCTTAGTTTCTCGGTGACGGCGCCAGTCTATAAGCCTACCCAAGTGTACGGCCTGGTAGTAGGCCCGTATGTTTGGTAACGCTAGACCTCCCGAGATCTTTGGGAGTACTAGTAATTTATTGGAGAGCCTGGGTTTTTTCTTGGCCCATATAAATTCCATAAATGCTGATTGTACACGTTTAGAAAAGACAGAGGGTATATGGATAGGTAAGGCTTGCGTTAAATACAGCAGTTTTGGCAGGATAGACATTTTCAGGATGTTGCAACGGCCTAGCCAGGAGTGTAACCCGGATTGCCATTTAATAACAATTTAATTTTTGTTAGTAGTGGTGGGAAGTTGATGTCGTATAATTTTGAAAATGTTCGGGGGATCAATGTACCTAGGTATTTTAGAGCTTCATTTGTCCATTTCAGTCTAAAGCTGGATTGGAGGTGCGCGAGTTGAGCTAGTAACAGATTGGGGAGGGAGATTGTCGGATTTGAGAGAGAGAACATCAAGTCGTTGGCATAGGCTGACACCTTATACTGAGTTTGGCCAACTGAAACTCCTGTTATGTCCGGATTTAGTCTGATGTGGCATAGGAAGGGTTCTAATGAGAGTGCGAATAGGAGGGGAGAAAGTGGGCAACCCTGTCGCGTGCCGTTTGTAATCTGGAAGGGGTCTGACATCACCCCATTAACCCGGACTCTGGCTGTCGGTGTGTTGTATATTGCTGAGATCCATTTTAACATATTGCTTCCTAGGCCTATGTGTCTTAGTGTTGCAAACCTGAATGACCAGTTGACCCGGTCGAACGCTTTTTCAGCATCCGTGCTGAGGAAGACCGTCGGTGTGTTGTCCAGGGTGGCTTTGTAGCGCAGGTTCAGGACTTTAGTAGTGTTGTCCCTCGCCTCTCTAGTTGGGACAAATCCCACTTGGTCCAAGTGGATCAAGTCAGTTAGATGTAGTTGCATTCTAGTGGCCAATATTTTTGTAAACAATTTTAGGTCTGTATTTAATAAAGATATGGGGCGATAGCTGCCGCAGTGAGTCGGGTCTTTATCTTCCTTGGGGATTACTGCTATTTGGGCCTGTAGCATGTTGTGGTGCAGTCCGCCTCCCTTACTGATATCATTGAACATCTTGGTTAGGTGTTGTCCTAGAGATGGGAGTAGTTTCTTATAGTACTGGATTGTGAGGCCGTCTGGTCCCGGAGATTTTCCCTGTTTGGTGTGCTTTATCGCCAATTGTATTTCTGTCAATGTTATAGGTTCATCTAAAAGGTCCCGTGTCTCAGTCGGTAAGGTGGGCATGTTTGATTTGGCTATATAATCCGCTATACGTTCTGGGGTGGGCTGTGACATGGCTATACGTTCTGGGGTGGGCTGTGCAGGTTATATAGTCTTTCGTAATATGTCTTAAATTCTTGTGTAATTTGTTGAGGTAGAGTTGCTTTTTCTCCCGAGGAGGAATGAATATAAGGTATATACAACGCCGTTTTTTGAGATTGCAGGGATTGTGCCAATAACCTACTGCATTTATTTCCCGATTCGTAGATCTTTTTCCGAGGAAATTGGGAGTGCCGCTTTAGCTTTAAAGTGGAGGAGGTCTGTTATCTGTGAACGTATCGTGTCTAGTTCGCTACCTAGGGTTCTAGTCGGTGTCTGTTTATGTTTGGTTTCCAAAGTGTGGAGTTTCTCAAGTAACTGTGTCATTTGTAACGTCCTTTGTCTTTTGAGTCTCGCGCCGTGTTTAATAAGTACCCCGCGGATCACCGCCTTGTGTGCTTCCCAGGTTAGTCCCCCATCACTGTCGGTTGTGGTGTTAGTGTGGAAATAATGCGTAATTTCTTTCATGACGTCTGCAATTGTGTCTGGGTCTTGTAGCAGGCTTTCGTTGAGTCTCCAAGGTTTCCTTTGTCCTCTAAGAAAATTAGTCAGGGCGTATCGCATTGTGACCGGAGCGTGATCTGACCAAGTGATAGATCCAATTGCTGAATCTCTGACTGCCTGAAGTTGGTTATGTGGTATTAAGAAGTAGTCTATACGCGAGTATGCTTGATGGGGTCGGGAAAAAAAGGTATAATCGCGTTCCCCCGGGTGGAAGAAACGCCAGACATCCACCAATTGTGCGGCATGGAGGGCAGAGTGGATCCCCCTCCGTATGCCCCGGCGGGATGAGGATATGCCCGATGAGGTATCCTCCTCAGGGAGTAGGGGAGTGTTCAGATCACCTCCTACTATAAGTTGGCCCTCTGAGAATCCCTGGAGTAATTTTAAGTGTCTTTTTACAAATGAGTCCTGTTGGCTGTTTGGGGCATAGAGGTTTGCTATTGTCACTTTAGCGCCACCTATTAGGCCCTTCGGGAAAAGAAAGCGTTCTTTCTTTTTAAGGATGTTCCAAACAGTTGATTTGGCCACACCTAATGTTTTTTCTATCTCTCTGATGGGTTTGTTTTGTTTTTTTCAGCCTAATGATGGCTTGCTTCACTGATAGTGACAGCTCTTTGGATCTCATATTGAGAGTTGACAGCAACAGATTCCAAATGCAAATAGCACACTTGAAATGAACTCTGGACCTTTTATCTGCTCCTTGTAAATGGGATAATGAGGGAATAACACACACCTGGCCATGGAACAACTGAGCAGCCAATTGTCCCATTATTTTTGGTCCCTTAAAAAGTGGGAGGCACATATACAAACTGTTGTAATTTTTACACCGTTCACCTGATTTGGATGTAAATACCCTCAAATTAAAGCTGAAAGTCTGCAGTTAAAGCACATCTTGTTAGTTTCATTTCAAATCCATTGTGGTGGTGTATAGAGCCAAAAAGATTAGAATTGTGTCGATGTCCCAATATTTATGGACTTGACTGTATATACGGGCGGCACAGTGGTGTAGTGGGTAGCACTCTCGCCTAGCAGTAAGAAGGGTCGCTGGTTCGAATCCCAACCACAGCACTTCCTGCCTGGAGTTTGCACGTTCTCCCTGTGTCTGCGTGGGTTTCCTCCGGGTACTCCGGTTTCCTCCCACACTCCAAAGACATGCTGGTAGGTTAATTGGATCCTGTCTAAATTGTCCCTAGTATGTATGAAAGTGAGTTTAGGGACGCTTTAGGGAAGGGACGCTTTAGGGACGCTTTAGGGAAGCTCATTGAGGGTAGGGACTGATGTGAATGTACAATGTATATGTAAAGCGCTGCGTAAATTGACGACGCTATATAAGTACCTGAAATAAATAAATAAATAAATGTTGCAAATAGCAACGGTGCAATCTGCTGCACACGTCTCAAAAAAGGCACACAACAAAGAACTTTTGGAATAACGAGTGGAGTCACCAGCGCCCTGCACTTACAGAGGTCTGCGGTGTGATGCAGTCGGTTGGATGCCCTTAAGCTGGCCCCTGGAGGGCATCCTGCCTCATTGGAGATGTGCCTCCTCCTCCTCCGCCTCCTCCTCCTCTCTCCTATCAGGCACCCATGTAGAGTCAGTGAGTTCATCATCCCCTCCCTCCTCATCACTGGAGCAAACCTGGCAGTATGCTGCAACTGGGGGAACATGACTGCCAGTTTGTTGTCCTTCTTGGGCAACCCCTCTCTCTGGGCTGACCTTACTGCCTTCCTCAAGCTGGGTACCATCATCGGAGCCTTCAAAACGCTGCGCATCCTCCTGCAGCATGTACCCGATATTGTGGTCGAACAGTTCGGGGGACTCCTCTGGTGGGGCTAGGGAAGGAGTAACTTATGTTGACCTCGAATCCAAGGAATAGGCTGCTTTGGAACCTGCATTGGCAGCCAGGGTAGCCTGGGTGACAGAGGATGAGGAGGATGAGGACGGCTTGGTCATCCATGCTACCAACTCTTTGGCATGTTGTGGCTCAACACGCCCAGCTGCCAAGAAAAAGGACAAGCGTGCCCCACGGCCATGTGCTGATGAGGATGCACCGTGTCCACGACCAACATTGTTGCCTCTAGACACAGAGCCTGCTTGCCCTCTTTTATTTGCCTGTGACTGTCTGCCTCTCCTTGTTGGCCCTCCAGACATACTGTCTTTAATGTATTGGAATAGGTACACAAGGAATGGCCTGCAGTGAGAAGTAGCTGCACAAAGCTAGGATGTATATATATACTGATTATACTGCAGCTAGCTGAATCGCCTGCCTGTCTGTAGTATTATTAGGAAGAAAACAACAGGAATTGTCTGCAGTGAGCTTTAGCTGCACACTGTGCCCAGTATACAGTACACTAATATACTGCAGCTAGCTGAATCAACTGCCTCCCTGTGGTATTATTAGGAAGAGAACACCAGCAATTGTCTGCATAAAAATTGGAGAGGGGCATTGAGGCCATTGTGTAGGCCTCAGGGACTTTTAACGGTGCTGAGATCATACACAATGGCCTCAATGCCCCTCTCCAATTTTTAAACTTACTATTTGGGATGTGGTGCTTCTGAATTTTCCTCTCATTCCAAATTTTCTTATTTAGCAATTGTCTGCAGTTAGCTTTAGTTGCACACTGTGCATAGGATACAGTATACTGACTGAAAATACTGCAGCTGCCTGCCTGAGGTATTATTAGGAAGAAAACACCAGCAATTGTCTGCAGTTAGGTTTAGTTGCACACTGTGCACAGGATACAGTACACTGACCGAAAATATTGCAGCTGCCTGCCTGTGGTATTATTAGGAAGAGAACACCAGCAGTTGTCTGCAGTTCGCTTTAGTTGCACACTGTGCACAGGATACAGTACACTGACTGAAAATACTGCAGCTGCCTGCCTGAGGTATTATTAGGAAGAGAACACCAGCAATTGTCTGCAGTTAGCTTTAGTTGTACACTGTGCACAGGATACAGTACACTGACTGAAAATATTGCAGCTGCCTGCCTGTGGTATTATTAGGAAGAGAACACCAGCTATTGTCTGCAGTTAGCTTTAGTTGCACACTGTGCACAGTATACAGTACACTGACTGAAAATACTGCAGCTGCCTGCCTGAGGTATTATTAGGAAGAGAACACCAGCAATTGTCTGCAGTTAGCTTTAGTTGCACACTGTGCACAGGATACAGTACACTGACTGAAAATACTTAAGCTGCCTGCCTGTAAGTATATTAGGAAGAGAATAACAGGAACGGATCTAGCTAAACTGAATACAGTGTGTATATATATATATATATATATATATATATATATATATATATACATACACAACACCTGGGATGCATATATATATTTACTAAATACACTGTCTGCAGCTAACTGACTCGCCTGCCTGCTCTATCTAACGCAAATTAAATTACACTGTCTCTCTCTCTCAGCACGCCGGAACACACTACACAAGGCCGACTTCCAGGCGGCCTTATATATTGTGGGGCGTGTACTAAATCCCCTGATGCATAATTGGCCAAAGCCACCCTGCCTTTGGCCAATTATGGCTCTCCGTTCTTACCACGCTGCGATTGGCCAAAACATGCGGGTCATGGTGCATTCTTGGCCAATCATCAGCCAGCAATGCACTGCAATGCCGCAGTGAATTATGGGCCATGACGCGCCACTCTAATTTGGCGTGAATGGCCCATAATGTTCGTAATTTGATGAACGGTCAAACGGCCGATGTTCAAGTCGAACTTACATTCGACTCGAACTCGAAGCTCATCCCTACTGAAGATGATACATTCAGTTTTGGTTCCATTTAGCTTTAGATAATTGGCACCCATCCAGGATTGGATTTGCTCCAGACAGGAGGCCAGCATGACCTGATCCTCCCCTTTCTTAGATAATTTGAAGTAGATCTGGGTGTCATCAGCATAGACATGGAACGGGAGATTGTGATGGCGAATGATGTACAGCAGCGGCCTCATATAGGTGTATAAAAGGATAAATCCGATCCTTGTGGGACCCCGCAAGACAGGGGACTATCGAAGGAATAAAATGGTCCCAACTTTACCCTCTGAACCCTGTCTTGCAGGAACGAGGCTACCCATGCCAGAGCTATACCATTCATTCCCGCCACCATCTTCAACCTATCCACAAGTATAGAGTGTTCGATGGTATCAAAAGCTGACGACAGATCCAGAAGTACCAAGGCCGAAGCTTCATTCTCATCCAAGGCCCAGAGCAAATCGTCCAGGACTTTTACCAGGGCTGTCTCCGAATCTCTCCCAGGACGAAAGTCCTGACTGGAAGTCATCAAAAATTTTATTAGACTCCAGGTGAGGTTGAAGTTGCCATACCGCAGCTCGCTCCATGATTTTGCCAAAAAAATGGGTGGAAATATCACTGGAAACCCCTTACACCGATTATCACTAGTTTAGGCATCACAGTGGTGTTTTATTTAAAGTGTCTTTTGTTCTTTATTATTTATATATTCCATACAGAGTATTTGGTTCTAATGATGTATAGGACCTGACGTGTAGTGTGCTTTGTGTGTGTCGTATTATGCATTATCAGTGTGTTTTACTATGCAATACTAGTGGGGAGCGCTGTACTTCATATCTAAGTTTTATGAGGCCAAGTATTCTTGTAAATGGGTAGCAAGAATTTTAATGAACAGCTTCAGTTCCACATTCAGGAGGGAGATGGGGCGGTAGCTACTACAAGAGAAGGGGTCTTTACCATCCTTTTGTATTACTGAATACAAGGCCATGTGTGGGAATAATGATTCATAGTTTAGTACTGTAGTGTAAAACCATCTGGACCAGGAGATTTTCTGGTTTTAGACTCATTTACTGTGGCTTGAATATCTTCATTAGTAATAGGTTTACCTAATTCCTGTCTAAGGGATGGTATAAACTGAGGGAGGGCTTGTAATTTGAGCGTAGACAACGAGGCCAATGGGTTGGAGATATTATATAGCAAGGCATAAAATTCTCTAAATCTCCTGGCTATCTGTTTCAGGAGAGTCACCCTATTTCTGTTAGGTAAAGTGATGGGTGATAATAAATAAATGGAACTGCCGCCAATAATGAAACAAAAAAGGAAAGAAGGGTTGCTGCACCTGAAATTAGTGAAGACTAATGAAGAATGAATGCTGTGATAAAGGGCGCTCCCAATACAATCATTAAAAATACAAAGAGTGATTTATACAAAAAATATGTATACGTTCAAAACCATGTATAAACGTGTATTAGTGAATGGCTTCACTTTATACATGTGCACAAATGTTTCAGAAAAAATTAATTAACATATTTATAATTGCTTAAGAAAATATATCATGAAAAGTTCAAAACAGCTTCAAAATTCTTTCTAAATGATTCCACTCCAACACCATGTGAGAAATAAAATCCGTGTTCCAAATAATATTTGTGACTTTTCACCCAAAGTGACAACAAATTGCGCTCATCAGATGGCCCTGGCCAGCAAGTGACCATAAGACATGAAGTACCTCCTCAAATCCTGGAAACCATTCAACAATCTTTTTCCAATCAATCGTTCACATGTATGGTGAACTTGGTCAAATAAGCCCAGGAACAGCCAGATCAAATCTTTGTTATCTATCCTCTGCTCAAATCTCCCACATCTCCTCAAATCCTGGAAACCATTCAATGATCTTTTTCCAATCAATCGTGCACATGTATGGTGAACGTGGTCGAATAAGCCTGGGAACAGCCAGATCAAATCTTTGTTATCTATCCTCCGCTCCAATCTCCCACATCTGAAAATCAAGCTCCGCCAAAAAGAGCCAGGCAAGGCAGATATAGTGTAGTATCGTTTGTTTATTATTAAAAAATGTCACTTACAATATTTTCAGCAGGGGAGTGCATCAGTATATCGGAAACACCTAATGCGGTGGAAGTCCATTCAGATAACGCTATCTGACCAGCAGTGTATGCTATGCATTAGGCTACCCCCCAGATAAAGTGACATGGAGTGTGTGTCAGAACTAGCTTCTATGCATTTCGCTAGGTCTTTTCATGTGAGAAATAACACCATGTGAGAAATAAAATCCGTGTTCCAAATAATATTCGTGACTTTTCACCCAAAGTGACAACAAATTGCGCTCATCAGATGGCCCTGGCCAGCAAGTGACCATAAGACATGAAGTACCTCATCAAATCCTGGAAACCATTCAACAATCTTTTTCCAATCAATCGTTCACATGTATGGTGAACTTGGTCAAATAAGCCCGGGAACAGCCAGATCAAATCTTTGTTATCTATCCTCTGCTCAAATCTCCCACATCTCCTCAAATCCTGGAAACCATTCAACGATCTTTTTCCAATCAATCCTGCACATGTATGGTGAACGTGGTCGAATAAGCCTGGGAACAGCCAGATCAAATCTTTGTTATCTATCCTCTGCTCCAATCTCCCACATCTGAAAATCAAGCTCCGCCAAAAAGAGCCAGGCAAGGCAGATATAGTGTAGTATCGTTTGTTTATTATTAAAAAATGTCACTTACAATATTTCCAGCAGGGGAGTGCATCAGTATATCGGAAACACCTAATGTGTGGAAGTCCATTCAGATAACGCTATCTGACCAGCAGTGCATGCTATGCATTAGGCTACCCCCCAGATAAAGTGACATGGAGTGTGTCTCAGAACTAGCTTCTATGCATTTCGCTAGGTCTTTTCATGATATATTTGTTTGAGCAATTATAAATATATGAATTATTTTTTTCTGAAACATTCGTGCACACGTATAAAGTGAAGCTATTCACTAATACACGTTTAGACTGTATTTTTTACCATGTTCATAGTGAAGTTTTCTCCAGAATTTCATTGCAGCTTTGGCTTTATATCTAAGAAGAGAGGCGACCTGCATTTGAAACGTCAGAAGTTATTTTTCAGTATTAGTATCTAAGATGCTTTTATGAGTTAATTCTAGTTTTTGAAGTCCAGTGGCGATCATCCTCAGGCAGAGAAGTCAACCAGTTCAGAACTTGGATAGATGCAGTGTTAAAGAACTCAAAAAGAGCAGCAAGTTGGACTGGATGATGGAGTGTGAAGGTCTTGTTGTCCTTGTGGATTAAAACATGTAGGGGGTAGCCCCAATGATATGTGGTGTCGCAGAGCAGATCTAGTAGTAGTTTCATGAGTTTCCTGCATATAAGGGTGTTTCTGGAAAAATCAGGGAGGAGCTGACTCTGAGCACCATCAAAGTTCACTGCGCCCGTACCCCAGACACAGTGCATAATTTCTTGTTTTTCCATGTAGTATACTCGACATAACACATCTTATGGGGGGGCATCCCGAGAGTTGTGAGGGCCAGAAATCTGATGACTCTGTTCAGTTCCAGGTGTTCTGTGGGTTCTTTACCCAAAACATAGTTCAAAATAGTAGTAATAGAGATCTTGAGATCAGATCCAGCTTTTGTGTTTGGGATTCCTCATAGATGGATATTATTGCGATAGCTTCTGTTCTCCCCATCTTCCACTTGTAATTGCAGGTGAGCAAGTTACTTCATATGGTGGGCAGAGAGTTGTTCAAGTGCAGTGATTCAAGATTCATAGGTGGCAGAGGAGGTATCCAGAGCTGTTACTCTTGTTTCTATAGTTAGTTGTTGTTGCTGGAGCCCATCAAGTTCAAGTTTAAAGGTGCCCTCAAGGCACTAAGCCCATTTCTCCTGGTCTGACTTAGTGGGCAGCATTTGTAGATCAGCTTTGGTTGAGAGTTGTTGGAGAAGAGTCTGCATGTCAGCTGACATAAGCAATAGCAAGAAGTGCTCCTGTCTGCAGGTTAAATTCAGCAGCCGGCTTCTCAAAACAAGGAGGGGTAGCAGAAGGAAGAGGGGCTGCAACCAAGGAAAGTGAGACTCAGCGAGTGGGAGCTTCAATGGTACAATTTGTGTGGCATCTGATGTGGACACATGGCACCCTCAGGAAGCAGATAGTGGCAACGGCATGTCAGCCTCCGGTGTCTGTGTCAGGATGGATGCGGGGAGCAAGAGGAACTACTCGATTCCCGGTGAGCACTGGGGGTTCTCTTAGTTTTACGGCACACCAACACGAGGGGTACGAGAACCCAGAGATCTGCTTTCCCAAGTGTGTTGGGTCAGCAAGCCTGGAGCTCATAGGAAAGTGTCCCAACTGCGCCACCATTGGTCACGCCCCATACTCCCTCTCCACTCTATCCAAAACTAAGTAAAAATCGTATGTATTTAGACTTGAAGGCATAGTTCATCCTTACCAAAAACTGCCTATGCAGATAAAGGACGTTCATGGACTGTACCTAATGAAGCCTCACATGAACACTCCCAGGTGGCTGCTAAGAGGCCCAGCTGTTACTGTTCATCATCACAGGAGCAAGCTTTTTCTCTGATTCAAACCCCCTTACACCTCACATGGGCGCTCTTTCCTTTGGTGCAGTAGCTCTGAGCGCAGAGTGACAGGTTAGCAAAACAGTCACTGCTGCCTGTCAAAGCTGCTGACACCCATAGAAGAGTTGTCCAACATATTAGCCTGGATGTGTAACAAGAATCCAACACCTGCAGGCAGTAACGAGTAATCGTTAAACACAGATTTGTCAATACAGTCCTTGCATAGAGGTTTGCCCCTGGAGCCCATCAACATGTTGCTGGATCCACATATTATGTTAGCCTAGTTCTAGCTCTGATTTCAAATCTACCTTAAGCTGCGTACACACGAGCAGAATGTCCGACAGAAAAAGTCAGACGAAAGCTTTTCATCGTATATTCCAATCGTGTGTATGCCTCATCGGACTTTTATTTTCCAAAATTCTGAGGAACCTAGAAATAGAACATGTTCTAAATATTTCCGACGGAACCAATTCCTATCGGGAAAACCGCTCGTCTGTATGCTGTTCCGACGGACCAAAAACGACGCATGCTCTGAAGTACGAGACGGAAGCTATTGGCTACTGGCTATTGAACTTCTTTTTTCTAGTCCCGTCGTAAGTGTTGTACGTCACCGTGTTCTTGGCGGTCGGACTTTGGTTTGACCGTGTGTAGGCAAGACTGCTTGAATGGGATTCCGTTGGAGTTCCGTCGGGGAAACCTTCGGAGTTTACTCCGACGGCAAAACTGGTCATGTGTATGCGGCATTAGGCTAGGTTCACATCTGTGCAGGTGATTTCTGCTGCCACAACCACACATACAGAAAAACACGCCATATGCGTGCGGTCACCATTAATCCTAATGGCACGCTGTATGCACTGGAAATCGCACCTGCACCGAGAACCACACTGAACTTGTGGTTCCCGTGCGGGTTGCAATTTCTGAAATGGTGCAGGGAACTTTTCAAATAAATAGGCTGCCATGCCCACGCAAAACATGGCTCTCAGAGCCGCATAGGTGTGAATCTAGGCTTACTGGTGAAATAATGATATGTATTGGTTCCTATACTGCCTTGGTCTGACCAACCAAGGAGAATACAATAGTGGGACAAAGGTCCTAAAATATTGCAGCCACTTTTAATTAAAAAGAGAGATTCTAACAGCTTAGCAGAAGAAAACAGGATCATTATTCCTTCTACCTGTTGGCAGTTCACCTGTGAATATTGTCATTGGAGAATCTACTTTGGGATTAAAACACCAAAATTCTCAATTCGCAGGGGGCAGGTCCTAAACCTCTGGTGTGCTTTATGGGTAAAGTTATCAATCCTATCACATGGCAAAGTATTGCTAAACAGGAGCCTAGGCACAGATTGCAAGGTTGCACCAGAGTCATAACCCAATCAGCAGTGTAAAAAAATGTGTCAATAAATATATGTGTAATATGGTTCAATAAAGTGTCAGTCCTTCTATAAATAATAAAATACAAAAAAGTCCACAGGACTATGCGAAGATAAATCACCAGTGTAATTCCACCTTAAATTCCACATTGACTCTCCATTGTTTCTGGTCTCTCTCAAGAACCAGCTCGCTCACCCACCCAACGGGTCATTCATTCACAGTGTTCTGTGAATGTAAAAACTACAAGTACCGACATCCTTTGCGGCTACCTAGGCCTCCTTTCTGGACACATACATGCTGGTTAGCATGCATTCCAATTGGTACACACCTTCATACGGCTGGACCTAACCCCCACCAGACTCACCTCCTAACCTGTCATGGTCTTACCATAGGAACTGGTGTTTGGCTTCAGGAAAGTTGCCACCTTGGCTGGGTTCTCCCATCATGGAGGGAGAGGGAGCGGTCAGGCCACAAGAAAATGGCAGTCACGCAACATCCTCTCTCAGGAAGTGGAAGGCACTGATCACTGAATAAAGTTTTGGACCCGTTCTAGAGATCCTAGGCATATAATACCTTCTACTTTGAATGTCTTCCCTTCCTAGCCGGTGGACACTGCAGCATCTACTCAATTTACAGTCACTTTTCAGAAATGTGTGTGTTGGGAATATCATGCTTGGCATTCCTGTTGAAGTTTTTTAAACAACTGAAATCTGTTATACTCCCTCATACTTTGAATGAGGCGTTAAGCTTGGATATCCTCCCAGATTCCATTCATGAGGCCATTGTAGTTGTGCTGTCTTAAAAGGGTAAAGATTCCCCTGTCCTGGACTCATACCCTCCCATCTTGTTGATGACAATGGGTCCAACTTCTCTATGCCAAGTCTAGGGCCAGAATCAGAACTAGCCCCTGTCTCCTTCCTTTTCTTTGTACAGAGGAACAAGACATGGCTGCCCTCCATCCCCATCGCTATATGTGATGGCTATTGAACAGCTCGCAGCCTGGCTTAGACAAAACACTGGTGTTCTAGGGTTTAAAATGGGATTGCTGGAAAAAAAGTGGCACTGTATGCCAATGACACCTTCCTATTCCTAGGCAATACTAAATCATTGTAAACCCTGTCATGAATTTCCTAACCAAATTTGGGTTCGACTTTGGCATTACTGTCAACTGGGAGAAATCAGTTCTTCTTCCTCTTGACCCACTTCTAGACAAACCAGAAGGCTCCCTCTTGCACCTTCTTCCTCTTGACCCACTTCTAGACAAACTAGAAGGCTCCCTCTCCATCAGATTACTTAACTGGATATTCCCATAACCCCAGCCATTAAGCAATATATTGATCTTGACCTTAACCTACTGCCCCTGCTACATACATTTAGATTAAAGTGCCACACATGATGCAAGTTCCGATGTTGGTTGTAGGTAGAATAAACCGCATAACAATGATCTGGATGCTTCAATGTCTCTAATTTCGCCATAACTACCCTGTTTGGATCCCAGCCAAGTTCTCTGCAAAATTTTGAAGGGGGTTTTCAAGATCTAGATTGGTTTTCAAATTTTTTAACAAATAAATATATGAAAAGTGTGGCATGCATTTGTATTCAGCCCCCTTTACTCTGATACCCCTAACTAAAATCTAGTGGAACCAATTGCCTTCATAAGTCACCTAATTAGTAAATAGAGTCAACCTGTGTGTAATTTATTCTCAGTATAAATACAGCTGTTCTGTGAGGCCCTCGGAGGTTTGTTAGAGAACCTTAGTGAGCCAACAGCATCATGAGGGCTAAGGAACACATCAGACAGGTCAGGGATAAAGTTGTGGAGAAGTTTAAAGCAGGGTTAGGTTATAAAATAATATCCCAAGCTTTGAATCCATCATCAGAAAATGGAAAGAGTATGGCACAACTGCAAATATACCAAGACATGTCCGTCCTCCTAAACTGACAGGCTGGGCAAGGAAAGCATTAATCAGAGAAGCATCAAAGAGGCCCATGGTAACTCTTTAGGAGCTGCAGAAATCCTCAGGTCAGGTGGGAGAATCTGTCCAAAGGACAACTATTAGTCGTGCACTCCACAAATCTGGCTTTTATGGAAGAGTGGCAAGAAAAAAGCCATTGTTGAAAGGAAGCCATAGTAGGTCATGCTTGCAGTTTGCGAGAGCCATGTGGGGGACACAGCAAACATTTGGAAGAAGGTGTTCAGGTCAAATAAGACCAAAATTGAACTTTTCGGCCTTAAAGCAAAACGCTATGTGTGGTGGAAAACTAACACTGCACATCACCCTAAATACACCATCCCCACCGTGAAACATGGTGGTGGCAGCATCAAGTTGTGGGGATGCTTTTCTTCAGCAGGGACAGGGAAGTTGGCCAGAGTTGATGGGAAGATAGATGGAGCCAAATACAAGGCAATCTTAGAAGGAAGACTGGGGCGGTGGTTCACCTTCCAGCAGAACAACGACCCTAAACATATAGCCAGAGCTACAATGGAATGGTTTAGCGCAAAGCATATTCATGTGTTAGAATGACCCAGTCAAAGTCCAGACCTAAATCTAATTTAGAATCTGTGGCAAGACTTGAAAATTGCTGTTCACGGACGCCCTCCATCCAATCTGACAGAGCTTGACCTATTTTGCAAAGAAGAATGGGCAAAGATTTCACTCTCTACATGTGCAAAGCTGGCAGCGACATACTCAAAAAGACTTGCAGCTGTAACTGATGAGAAATGTGGTTCTACAAAGTATTGACTCAAAGGGGGTGAATACAAATGCACGCCACACTTTTCACATATTTATTTGTAAAAAAAATTTGAAAACCATTTATCATTTTCCTTCCACTTCATGATTATGTGCCACTTTGTGTTGGTCTATCACGTAAAATCCCAATAAAATACATTTAGGTTTTTGGTTGTAACATGACAAAATGTGGAACATTTCAAGGGGTATGAATACTCTTTCAAGGCACTGTATAACCTGCTGCCCAATTTAAGTGCTTTCAACAGTTACAGGTTGAGTTTCTTCTTCACAAAAATGCTTTCTATCAATATCTACAATTGAGACATGCTGCTCATGCTCATTTTGGCACGCTTGACCCCACATTTGATAATGTAGGTTTTCTAGACCTGATGCTCAACACCACTGGCATTAAAGGTGTGATGTCTTCCCTTTATGCTAATTTTTTTTTTTTTAAATAATAGATTTTTATTGGTTTTCACAATGTACATTACAGGACAAGCATTATTTACATTGTTGAAGTTATACAAGGTGAATAATAAATGCAGCACTTACTACACTAATAACAGTAGTTATCTCTTGGGTACTCAAGCTACCTATATGGTTGTAAAGTTTGACCTCATCAGGAGGTACAGCCTGCCACCCCTTTTGGGTTCACACTGTGAACAGACTTTTGCTGGGTCATCACATAGTGGCTCGCCTTGGACCTTATGGAGGGTCCATAGGGAGATAAAAACAGAAGTAGCAAGTGCTGTCAATGCAATGTTATACTTTAAGAACATAGATTATTATTATTATTATTATTATTATTATACGAGATTTATATAGCGCCAACAGTTTACTCAGCGCTTTACAATGTATAAGGGGGACAACACAATTACAGTACAGTTCAATACAAAAGGTACAGGAGGGCCCTGCTCGTAGAGCTTACATTCTAAAGGGAGGGGATGGTGGTACAAAAGGTAATAGCTGCAAAGAATGATTTGATGGGGGTGGCTTAGGGACAGTTATGTGGGTGTGGGATAGGCTTCCCTGAATAAATGAGTTTTCAAGGATCTCCTAAAGGTGGACAGGGTAGGGGCTGATCGGACATACTGGGGCAGGGAATTCCAGAGGATGGGAGAGGCTCTGGAGAAGTCCTGAAGGCGAGCAAGGGAGGAGGTAATGTAATGTAATGTAGATGTAATGTAGTCATAGGTACAGATTTATTCCCACACACCCAACACACCACATTATGAGACTCACTGGAAAATATCCAACATTTGCGGGCTGACCGCTTCTGTTACTATTCCGCTCCACCAAAAGGCACCATATGTGCTTCAAAGTATCAGTATTTTTTATTCATATCTTATGAATGTGTAGAGGCATATTTAGAGGATCTCCAAATCTCCCAACGTTTGTGGAAAGTCGGAGATCCTCTGCTTGTGTAGGCAAGAATTTTTTCCATTGTATATTGAGCATTTACTCTGGAGATAACCTCTTCTATCCTAGGGGGTGCTTGTGAGCGCCATTCCCTTGCTATTGAGATGCGGGATATGGATATGGATGACCACTTTCCTCATTAGAGGAGGAAAGGATTCAATACCCAGGCTCAATAGTGTAAGTGCAGGGTTTAGAACGAGGTGTACATTAGTAATATTTATGATGAGGGATTGAACATCCTTCCAGAAAGGTTGTATTGGTCGGGTTGGAGCTTGAATAGTGGTTTACTTGGAACAACCTGTATCTGTCAAGTTCGCTCAGCTCCTCCAGCTCAGCGGCTAAGAAGTGTACGCCCTGTTTCTTCAATGTGTAAGCTGAGAAGTTGGGGATTAGATATTCATAAGTTGCTAGTGGTATTCCTAGTTTGCGAATCGGGATGTCGGTGAATTGAGCGTTTACTAAAGAAGACCACGCTGCAATAGTGGCTTGTATGGTTGGGTACGGAGGGATAATGGGTTTATGATGAAGGCTAGCGGCTATGGCCATTAATGGGAGATCGTGACCAGGAGTTACCGTGCGCTCAATCTCTGACCAACGGTTATCCATTTAACAGGAAAACCAGTAGCGCATCTGGTCCAGTATTGCTGCCTTGTAGTATAGTTGCACGTTAGGGAGGCCAACCTCACCAAGATATTTAGGTTTGTAAAGCTGTGTTAGTGCAATTCTAGGCTTTCTGCCTCCCCATATGAATTTTTTTAAAAGCTTTTCTATGTGTGTGAAGAATTGTTGGGGAACAGGGATAGGTACGGTTCTGAAAATATACAGAAGTTTGGGCAATACTTGCATTTGGTATGCAGCTATCCTCCCCAGCCACGTGAGTGGTAATTTACTTATTTGATATAGTTCTTCCTCCACTTTGACCAACAATGGATGGAAGTTGCATGGGTAGATTTTAGTAGAAGAAGAGGCCAGCTGCACACCAAGTTACGTAATAGAGGGTGGGTCCCAGTTACATGAAAATTTCCTTTAATCCGGGCTTTGTGTCATTAGATATGTTGATGGTCAGTGCATAGCATTTGCTCGTATTGACCTTGTAATAGGAAACCCGCCCAAACTGGTGTAGTAGGGATTTAATAGCGGGTAGAGATGAAATTGGGTTAGTTAAGGTTAGTATAGTGTCGTCAGCGAAGAGCCCTATTTTATGGCATTCAGTGCCTGCATTGATACCCTCTATCGCGGCATTAGTTCTTACATATTCCGCTAATGGCTCTATAATCAATGAAAAAATTATCGGGGATAATGGGCACCCCTGCATGGTTCCATTAGTTAGTCTAATGCCCCGTACACATGGTCGGATTTTCCGATGGAAAATGTCCGATCAGAGTGTTGTCGGAAATTCCGACCGTGTGTGGGCTCCATCGGACATTTTCCATCGGATTTTCCGACACACAAAGTTGGACAGCAGGAGATAAAATTTTCCGACAACAAAATCCGATTGCGTCAATTCCGACCGTGTGTGGCCTGTTCCGACGCACAAAGTGCCACGCATGCTCGGAAGAAATTCCGAGACGGGACAGCTCATTCTGGTAAACTTAGCGTTCGCAATGGATACAGCACTTTCGTCACGCTGCAATGTTAAAAATGGTTTAATACAGCGCACTCTCTTCTTCTTTATAATGTGACAAGAATTAAGTAGTTTTGCTGCTCATATTCACACACACTTCTCACAAACTTCTTTCGTTACTATTGATTCGGTTGAATTGATGATAGGCAACTCCTATCCTCATATTGATTAGTGGTTCCAAATTAATAATAACTACTGCAGTAGGGCACAGACACAAAAGATACGCTCAGCATCTTTCCAAATTACTGTTCTGCCTTATTATGACGCAATTGAAGGTTTTTATGCACATGATTACGTAGGTATCACATTAATATTACAATTGTACGTTTATGGTAACAAGGGGCGTTACATAGGCAGGCTAATTCTAATCAGGACTCAAAAGAATGTAAACATTTACTGAAAACATTATTAGTGCCGTGTGCACAGTGAGGGCAGTGTGCAATACATACAAAATACAATACAATTATATACAGAACTTACAAATTTCCATTACAGTCTCCCCTCTTTTGATCAATATTTTGATCACTAACCATACCTGCTATCACCTTTAACCTGGAACCTCCTCACGCTTAGGTGGAGGTAGTCCTGGCCAAAGAAGCAAAAACTCCATTGTGGAGAAAATAATAGCTAAGCAACTTTTTCATTACCAAAATGACTTTTCATTGTGAAAAACAAATGATTGATAAAACATATTTACAGAGTACTGGCTGTACACTCCTGTGGCCAGAATGGCCTTCTAGCTGAATTGTGGACATGCTGACTTATCAGCATATGTAAACACAGACATTTCTACATGAAATGGAAGACGCACAAAAGACAAATATGACTTCAACTTGGCTGAACTACTTTTCAAATATATATATATATATCCCTTACAATTAAAGTAATTGAATAAAAAAGTACCCTAGACTGTGATCACAAGAGGGAAACAAATCAAACACAGAGATTTCTTTAATTAAGTCATTTTTGCAGTGTCTGGTGTGGATCCAGGTGACTTTTTCTTCACGTTTTGCAAAAACTGTACATGAAATAGATGGTGTATTAAGTCTCCAAACTTTTCCTTATATATAAATGTCTCTTAACAATCCACAAGTCACCTGGCTTTAGTTTTAGATCCTTCCAAACTTTTAGGATCTGGAATTGGGGAGAAAACACATAAATGAGTTTGTCAAAAACCTTAAAAGATCAGCAACATTCTCTATGAGATCCGAATGAAGGACTTCAGCTGCTGAGACAAAATATAAGCAAGTGAGTAACACACTCCAAAAACCAAATCCCATAAGGAGAGAGTCCACCATCCCCCTTAGGGGCTTCATAAAATATAAGAAAACATTCAGGCAAAAGTTTTCTAGTTTCTTACTCTACTTTGTCCGCTACATTGTAGACAGTAAGGGGTGTAAAAATAAAACCTCAAAACTTCTAGTAAGGACTCTCCTATAAAAAATGATTTCCTCTGTTACTCTCTGTACTCCCTGGCACTCTGTACTTACAAACTACTTCTGATAACACTTTTTACTGTGGCCTTTGCAGTAGCATTTGCCACTGGACATCCAAAAAACATGTCCATACAGACAAAATGCATACTCGTAAGATCCTGACTTGGGCATCTGGATATTTCTTTTTGTAATCTCTGGGAGGGATGTTCAGCTTTTGGTAACACCTTTGGTAACAGGTAAAACAAGAAGTGGTGTGTTATAAAAACAACTGTGGTGAACCCTGGCTCTATCCCACGCTCATTTACTAAGGCAGCCATAACTGCTTGTGACTGATGACACGGTCCATGTGTCAAGCTGAAGGGAAAAGAGTGGCTGGCAGACATAAATGATCACCTTTTCCAAAGTCCTGTTTCATAAGAAGTTGCCCCCTGTGGACCACTTGTTCTTCTCGTTCTGGGGTCCTTAAAGTTGAATTATTAATCCCAGCTATACTGGGCCAGAACTAGGGTGGAATCTGTGAGTTGCACAGACCCATCAAGTGTCCGGGGCTGTAATGCTGTAATGCAGCATCCTTAGTCACCTGGTCTGCTTCCATGTGTGAAAGTTAATATGGCTACCTCAGCAAGAACCTGGAAGGCTGAAAACAGCCGATCAAATTAACTTGGCATGCTTGGTTGGTTTACCTGCCGAAGTAAAAACAAACTTCTGGCCCTTTAAATGGAACCAAAAGCTCTCTATATCTCGACTATCTATATAAATATACACTCTTTTTACAGCTCACAGGCTTTGCTAAAACATGGAGCTCTGTTTCTTGAGCTGGGGAAAAAGGATCCAACGACTTTGAATACAGAGTATCCTTCTGGGTGATAAACTGCATACTCAAATCTACAAAAAATTAAATATCTGGGTCTTCAGGGAGTGTGTTCCGCACTGGGCTCACAGCAGCTGATTCCTACACCATCAATTTAACACACGTCTTCCTTTGTCACCAGCCTCCTCCAATAGAGGCAATAAGGTGGCTGGATTCAAATGTACGCATTTTTCATTGTTAGATTTGTACATAAACAAACTCATATTTTAAACCTTTCATTAAACAAACATTTAGTTAGCTGTATATTTGCTGCACAGAATGTCGGACCATTAAAAATTAAATGTTTGACCAAAACAATATCTAACTTTGTCTAATAGCACCTTTGCATAAAAGCTACAGCTCTGATATATCGGGGTGAACCCTTCATTACTGGGTCCAGCTTGCATAAATATATTACAATGTCTTGTTTTCTATCACGCTGTTTGTGTAAGAACTCCAGTTTCATGTTTCAAAAGACAACTTCTTCCTGGCAATATTATAATAAATGATAACAATACCCTGCGGTCATGCAGAGATGCCCATAAATCCAAAATATTCTTCTGCTTATACCACTGTACTTACAAGAAAAAGGGGCACATCATTTCACAATCCACACATTCTGCTTTGGATTTCAAAAATAAAAATAAATAAAAACAAAAGGACCAACAATCTGTATGATGGACCAGAAAGCATCAAAAACTATAAAACAACTGGCTGCAGGCGGCATCTATCCTAACAGGGTGTGTGGACTTGATGTGATGGGTCTGTTATATTTAAATTTTATTTAATATTACTCTTACATCATGGACCGCACATCAAGTTATTATCAAAAACCTTACAATATCATTTTTGTAGTAGAGCTTCTTATGTATCCCATCCATCTTGGAGCATGTTAAATATTATGGCAGCTGTATTCCAAATAACAACCTCATCTTAATCTTTTTTTTCTCTCAATAAGAGCTTATTGTATAAATGTAAAATTACAAAATTGTTATCTTAATCTAAACTAATCTCATTCATTACAAATTTCCCCATTAACCTGGATTTCATTTCCAACCAAAGGTTGTCTAAACCAGTTTCAATATATCTATATTATTAATAAAATTGTTAAACTCATATTAGAAATTAATACTCATTACTACTTAATTTTACTTAATTTCCCTTTTTTTTTAAATGCACTGTTTCCACTATCAAAGGATATTCAATTTGTGTAATACACAGTTAAATGTAACCTTCATTTTACCATGTTTGGAAAACAGATTCAAAATAATTGTGATCACATTGTTTACCATTAGATTCGTTAACCCGGCACATTTTGTTATAAATGTTTTGTCTAAAAAACAGAAATTGGCATGGTGTCCTTCCAGCTTATCACTGACCACATTCTTTCAGGAGAGCACAAAGGAGGGGGTCACATCTGCGTACATGACACACACAAGCAATAGAACTAAAGGTCCCAGCATTTGCACACACATACACCAATATCTCTCTAAAATCGCTTACATTTTCCCATTTGTTCACAACACATGCATATCATTCTCTCACTTTCTTTTAACTCTCATTAATATTTTCCTGCTTTAAATTCTGCTTTCCTTATTTTGTTCAAATATCTTTTATATCTAGCTTCTATGATCAGACGGGCAGCCAGAGTGCTCATCCCATCTTCTCTCTCTGACAACATATAAAGTATTCTGTTTTACCTCTCATTTCTCTGTTTCTGACTCTAATAGTTATAGTGCCTGACCCCAAATTCATCCCACAACTTAACATGAAAATGTCCCTTTCTGTCTAGTGTTATTGTCACCCTTGATCCATCCTGCTCACATAGATAGCTGTTTCTCTAGCTGTTTACTCTGCATGATTCTTAGTCCCTGTGGACCTTGGTAACCCAGTTACCCATTGTGGATCCCTGTCCATTCTAACCATTAATCTAGGGGCTCAGTATAGGCGGAACCGCACCTTTGGTTCATATATAGCGCTCCTCTTGCACTGGGCATTTTTGAGGGTCTCTTACCCTTCATTCCCTTACTTAATTTAATGCCCATAATGACTGGCCAGTCTTCTCTCTTCTCTACTTGTGCCTATACCCTCTTGCCTCTAAACTACTTTATCTAGCAGATGTACTACATATACCTGTGAACAGCACTATTCTTCCCTTTCTTATCTATAACACTCCGATGGACAATAGACAGGGACAACATAACATATAACCACCAATCAATACAGTTCGATTAAGGGGAGTAAAATAGGTACCCTTTGTCCCGAAAATGCCTTACCGATCAAGGAAGTCTGATAACTCAAATGTAAGCAAAAGGCTTACCTCAGCCGGCTGATTATCAGAAATTCCCGGATCGTCTCAAGCTCCTCGTTTCGGATACTCAGGGTCACCTGGAATCCCCTCCTAAGGCAAAGCTCGCCATGCTGACTCGGTTGAATTGATGATAGGCAACTCCTATCCTCATATTGATTAGTGGTTCCAAATTAATAATAACTACTGCAGTAGGGCACAGACACAAAAGATACGCTCAGCATCTTTCCAAATTACTGTTCTGCCTTATTATGACGCAATTGAAGGTTTTTATGCACATGATTACGTAGGTATCACATTAATATTACAATTGTACGTTTATGGTAACAAGGGGCGTTACATAGGCAGGCTAATTCTAATCAGGACTCAAAAGAATGTAAACATTTACTGAAAACATTATTAGTGCCGTGTGCACAGTGAGGGCAGTGTGCAATACATACAAAATACAATACAATTATATACAGAACTTACAAATTTCCATTACACTATTTATCGGGATTCCCTCAATATATTTTGATTTCTCACATCTGACAACATATTTTTGTATATTTTTTATATATTTTTTGGCTTTAATGTAGATTCTTTTTTTGTGTTTCTATTTTTTTTTTTTTTTTTTTGCGATTTTGATTTGTACTCCCGAAAATGTTTGAGTATGTTTTTTGTGACAAGTTCCCACAACACCATTGATATGTGGTTCTATTTAATCTGTAGGAGATTGTTTGGTGTTGTTGTCTCTTGTTAATTATACATTTTATGTTAGAAATGTACCTGAATCGTCACCAACAAACTGTCCTTTTTGGATGAAAACACACACAGGAGAGTAGAATTTCCCCAAAAAATGTATTAAGGGCTCACAACTATAAACAAAGAGGGAGGCAACGCTGGAGAAACTGCAGAAGTGGGTGAAGCCTTGGACCCCCAGGGCAGACATCAATTATTTCAAAGCAAAATTGCTGGCCTGAGGAGTCCCTATCTAAGGGAGGGCAGTGTTGTCCAGAAGTCCCAGAGATCCGGAAAGCAGCAGATGACATCTGTGTCCCCAGGCTGTGATCATACGAGAGACTGCATCTTCTGTCAGACCAGAATGAACCCAGGGCCATCACTCTTTGGTCTTCTTTCCACGCCTCCTTCCACGTGGTGGCTCTGGTGGTGGAGTTGTGGCAGCAGGAGGAGGAGGAGGAGGAGGATCGTCCATCTCAATGACATCCGTCTTGGGTGTTAGTTCCCCACTCACCCCCTTACGTAGGACTTTATAAATAAGGTCCTCAGAGAGCCTGCGTTGGCCCTCCTGCATGCCCTGCAATTTGGTGGCAGCCATGCAGGCACTCTTCAGGAGTGGGTAAGGCTCTGAGGGACGCAGAAGCCTCCTGGATCAGCCTGTACGCTGAATCCTGCACGGGACTCGGAGTCGTCTTCCTGGCCCTTTTGTATGGAAGGCGGAGGGGAGGGACCTGAGATTCAGTCGGGCTGCGACTGGTCCCAGGCTTCTCTTGGCTGCCACTTAGCCCCGCCTCCTCCTGGCTGCCACTAATCCCCGTCTCCTCCTGACTGCCACATTCCACAACCTCCTCCTGGCTGAGGTCTTCCTGTGTATGAAAAAGGGACATAGTTTGAGATTTTTAGTCATCAATCACACACAATTTTCACCTCTTGACTGCTGCAAATTGAATGTTAACAAATATAACAGACTATCATTCTGAGCCCAGCATTTTTCATTCTTGTCCCAAGTTTGGGTGCCCACTGCTGTCTATTGATATGTAAAACACTTTTTTCAATCAGCAATTAGTGATCAATAATAAAATCTAGTAACCATCATTTATTTATTGACCAGAAATCTGTAGAAGAATGCTATACTTGACTCCAGCTGGGCTCCTCCACTTCTTCCTGGCTGGAAGGCCCAGGTTGGACATCGGAAGCCTCAGCTGGGGTGGAAGGAAGAGTGGAAGGAAGAGTGGAGAGGGATTCCCTGACTTCAGTGTGGTCTGACAGAAATCGCAGTCTCTCATAGTACCAGAGCCTGGGGACATAAACGTCATCTGCTGCAGCTCCGGACCTCTGGGAATCTGTGACCTTCTTGCGCTCCCTAAGATATGTGCTCCTCAGGCCACCAATTTTGGCTTTTAAATAAGGGATGGTTGCTGTGGGAAGAAGGCCGACTATGATGGAAAGTATGGGCCTTACCCCAACCCCAATGTCCGAAAGGCCAAGATCATGGCGAAAGTGGTCAGGAGTCTGCACCGGAAATTCGGGGTACGCCGATCGAAAGATCAGCTCAGGAAGCGGTGGTCGGACCTGAAATTACGAGAACATGAGCAGTACAGAAAGATCCGGAGAGTGCTGCAAAAAAGTAAGTAGTTGTGCTGTGTTCCTATTCTTTTTGTGTTTATTACGTTCGTGCTGCTCCATGTGCTTTTAGGAACTGTTGTACAGTTTAAAATGTCAACTTTCATGTTCATGGGCACATTATTCGTTTGAATCACACATTTTTCGTTCCAAATATAAAATACCATTGTTTAGCCCATATGCATTTGGCCAACATTTTGACGCCCTATACTTGTCTTCAAAGAATTGGGTTGTGTAGATGGCTTTGTTGTTAGAATGAAATGCAAACTCGATTCTGTGTAAGGAGAGGACACTAAGCAGCTGTTTTCACATCTGGACACTGGAGCACTAGTGTGGGACACAAAAACGCCATTTTTATTAGGGGGGCCACATAGGTGCTCCAGTGTATACTATAGGGGGGTCTCCATCTGTGAAGCTTGTACCAAACAGGTAAAGTATTGCAGGTTGACAAAGGGCATTAAAAAAATTACAACTTGGAACTCTGCTAAAATTGACAAT
Organism: Lithobates clamitans; assembly: GCA_037952925.1. Classification (NCBI taxonomy): domain Eukaryota; kingdom Metazoa; phylum Chordata; class Amphibia; order Anura; family Ranidae; genus Lithobates; species Lithobates clamitans. The sequence goes on along the minus strand of JBBGZY010000798.1, from coordinate 1,263,863 downwards.
TGTACCCCACTTCCAAGCAATGTTTCCTATTTAAAGTTCTGACATTAAATATCTGTGTGCTAATTATACCATTTTGTTTGACATAGGGGAGAAAAGACTCGGAGGACATCCCTCATCCGAGGAGACCAGAGCCCCCCCCCCCTCTGGAAGAAGGGGAAATCCCCCCAACACAATCTGAGCAGGAGGAAGAAGACGTGGTGGAACTAGTCACCACAACAGGTGAGTGTCTGCGACCACAGGCTCAGATAAGAGATGGATGGCAGCATTTTTTTTAAACCAAATTTATTTTGGGGTTCCTCTCTTTTTAGGTGATTGTGAGGTTGTGGATCAAGATCCTTTCACATCCGAAAGTGCCCAGATCCTGATCGGGGAGATCATGGGGTGTAATTTACAATTGGAAATCATCAAGCAAAACATCAATGATGTTATTCCAAAATAAAAAACATCATTGATGTTTTGGGGCGAGTTTAAATCCCCACCAAATCACTTTCTTCTTTTGTGTGCTACAATGTGCAAAATGTTTTTGTGATTTTTCCCAAAGCCAAATTTGGAGGATGCACACAGTGTGTCAACATGTGCTATCTGCCATCCCGGGTGATCAATGGACGTGTTTTGGGGGTGCAACCCCTTCCTCAATAATAAAGTAGCGGTGAGGAAGGGCTTGCTCCCCCAAAACACGTCCCTTGATCCCCCATGATGGCAGGTAGCACATGTTGACATTGGGAAATTTGTGTGCATCTGCCAAATTTGGCTTTTCCTGGGGTGACTTCCCCCCATCTGAATGCAATATCAAACACAGTTCCTAAAAACTCATGTCTGATATTGCCTTCAAGTTCTACCAAATGTGAACTTTGTAAGATCAAGATTTGTGTCTTTCTTGTGGGTTTTACACAGGCCTGTTTTCTATAAAATGGACATTTTGATTTTGGATAATGCCACCACAAAAATTGGTATACAACAAACATGTTGGTTTGTGTGAAAAACCTTTGGTAAATGCACATGTGATTGTGCAGGTATTAAAAAGATTGTTAATCAAGAATGTGTGGATTATTGTCTTAACGCTACAACACTTTTGGGGTGATGTAATTGTTGTTTTATGAGAAAATGGGGGTTATTTCCTAAGGGCAAATCCACTTTGCACTACAAGTGCAGTTTCAGTGCAGTTGCAAGTGCACTTGTAGTGAAATGTGTTTTTGCATTTAGTAAATAACAGCCAACAGTGCTTTGTATAAGGTAACACAATAATGCCATTTTCTGCACTCCAAACATTTCTGTCAGGGTCAGCTAAAACAAACACAAGCAGTAAATGTCCACAAAGATTTTTTTTGTTTTTTTATTATAAAAAGGCTTCACAGATTGTCTGGCATATTGATGGCCCCCCTACCCGCAAAGAACTCCTGGTATCGTAACCGGACATCACGGGCACTCAGGGAGGGCAAGCCAGGACGGCCACTTTCAAGCGCCGTCAGTGTGGTTTGATGTATCATTCCGGCCTCAGGCCCAACTGAGCCAGCATAGTTGGCCGAATGTTTCCTTAAAAAGTTATGGAGAACATAGCACGCAAGTATTATATGGTTCAGTTTATACTCCGCCATATGGATGGATGTCATAAATAGGCGGAACCGGCTGGCCAGGATTCCAAATGTGTTCTCCACCACTCTTCGGGCTCTGGCCAGCCGGTAATTAAAAACCCTCTGTTCCGGGGTGAGGGTCCTCATTGGGAATGGCTGCATCAGGTGGTCCTCCAGCGCAAACGCTTCATCAGCAACGAACACGAATGGGAGTCCTTCCACATTGTCCTCTGGAGCTGGCAATTCCAAGCTGCCATTCTGGAGACGCCTGTAAAACTCTGTCTGGGCGGTGACTCCACCATCGGACATCCGGCCATTCTTCCCCACGTCCACATACAAGAAGTCGTAATTAGCCGACACCACCGCCAACATCACTATACTATTGAACCCCTTGTAATTATAATACTACGACCCCGAGTTGGGTGGTGGGACGATGTGGACGTGTTTCCCATCAATTGCCCCTCCGCAGTTAGGAAAGTCCCACCGCTGGGCAAAGTGGGAGGCCACAGTCTGCCATTCCTGTGGCGTGGAAGGAAACTGTTGAGGAAAAAACAATAAACTATTTTTACTCAGAAACATGGAAAGCAGATTATACACAAACATTATGGGGTAACCTCAAGATAGCATTTATTAAGGGGAGTTTAACAACGCCAAAGTATAAGGTACACCTATCATATTCCCCCTCCCCCCCTCTCATGGGCCATTTCTAACATTATGGGGTGTGTGGAAATCTTGGACAGGTAACCCTCTTCACTTCATTGAGAGGTGAATGCCTAAATAATGGGTATTACTTTGAACAGACCCTCCTTAGTTACACTATTGGCAGCCCACTGGACAGGTAAGAAGTGTCATAATACAAAGATATAAATACACACTGTACACATTTGAGGACATTTGGACATTCTGCTATTACCTATCAAGATAATAATAGGATACAAAAACTTTAAACAGTACCATTGTAAAGTATACAGGCAGGCCCTTGCACTACATGCTTTGGGGAATTCATCCATAAATCTGACCACTAAAGAGATGGGTATAGTGTGTATGGGTTTGGCAAAGTCAGCAGATAGATGATTGAGGATAGATAGAGAATTGGTATCAGCTGACTTAGCAGTTGGGGGGAGGGAGGGTTAGTAAAAATTATTTGGGGACACCACAAAAAAAAGCCTCTGGCACTCTGCCTGAATTTAAATCAAAAATTACATTTCCAAACATTTTAGGGGGTGTTTGGGGTAAAGCACTACTATGGAGCTGATAAAATACATTGTTAAGTGACTACATGAGGTGAATATAGGGCAGGAGACACCATGCTGGGGAGGTAAGTGAAGGGCAAATATGTATGAAGGACCTAAAATAATAATTACATAAATATCCAGCATGCATGAGGACAAAGGGGACATTCACAGCATATTACAATCATGGTAATTAGGGAATGAGGAAAGAAATACAATATATTAGCAAACATTCAATACAATAAAATGTGATATTAAAGGATAAAAATCTTACCTTCATATACTCCTTCTGCAGGACCTGGATGATGGCAGAACAGGTCTCTGGGATAATGATACCCAGAGCCTGGGGGGAGATGCCTGTCGAGAACTTTAAGTCCCGCAGACTTCTCCCTGTCGCCAAATACCGCAGGGTAGCGACCAGCCTCTGCTCCGGAGTGATGGCTTGCCTCATGCAGGTATCCTGCCTGCTGATATAGGGGGTCAGCGAAGCCAACAAACGGTGAAATACGGGGTCCGTCATCCTGAGAAAGTTCCTGAAATCATCATGATTATTCTCACGGATCTCACGGAGCAAAGGCATATGAGAGAACTGGTCACGCTGAAGCAACCAATTCTTGGTCCATGAACTCCTCCCCACCCTGTTCATGGACTGGACTTGTGTCAAGGTCAGGACCCCAACACCAAGCCTCTGCACAGCACGAACTCTACGAGGAGTACGCATACGAAACATGGCTAGAAAACGGTCGGCTGCTCAGAACGAAGTAACAGAACGCACTGAAGAACAGCAAGGCCTGTGAAGAGCGACCTGAAAAACAGTAACGAACGAACAAGAATACAATGACTACCTAAAGTCACGCGGAACTTGCTTGCACGCACTGAAGAGCAGATACAAACCCACAAGCACAAACTGAACGGCAGAAAACGATCTGAAAGCCACGAGCTTGAAAAAGCGCGAATCGTCTCTCACCAAACTTTTACTAACACGAGATTAGCAAAAGGAGCCCAAAGGGTGCCGCGCTCGGTTCTGAACCGGCCTTTTCTAGTCTCGTCGTACGTGGTGTACGTGACCGCGTGGTTGGCGATCGGAAATTCCGACAACTTTGTGCGACCGTGTGTAGACAAAATAAGTTTGAGCCAACATCCGTCGGAAAAAATCCTAGGATTTTGTTGTCGGAATGTCCGAACAAAGTCCGACCGTGTGTACGCCCTATAAAGGGATCTGAAAGCAGGCTAGAAGTGTAGACTTGCGCTGTGGGGTTCGTATACAGGGACATAATTGCGGAGTGGATCAGGCCCGAGATGCAAAATTTGTGCAAGGTCCTAGACAGGTAACCCCAGTGGACCCTGTCGAAGGCCTTTTCTGCATCCAACGCCAGCAGTATGCTAGGTATCTTGAAATCATAAAGCAAAACACTTGTGATTAGTGAGTGAACATGCGTTGCTTGGTGATCTGGTGACTGTTCGTGGAAAGGAGGACGCCCACTCAGGGCTCCCAGAACTCTCACCTTCCTGGCACAATATAAGTGCCTGTAGTTTTCAATGGGTAGGACGTTGCTCTGGTCCGGTGGTTGTAGTGGCGTCCTGGACCTTCTTTGGGGTGGTATCCCTTCCTCTAATGGATAAGCTCCATAAAGTAGTAATAGGAAACAAAAAGGCTCCAATAGTGTAGTAGGTTTAGGCCAAGGAATTTAATAAGTGTAATAAAATGGCTGCTTACATCAGAGAAAACGAAAAAACGCCAAACAACAGTGGGGACAGCTAGTTTGCGATACTCGCTACGTCACTTCCGGTCCGCGTTAGTGTATTTCCGGTTGCGTGCCTACGCGTTGCGTCATATCACGTGACTTCTTCAGGGCACCGGATTGGCTAATGCCATGTAGGTTTTATATCAATGGGACAGGAAGTGGGGATGACTCCATTTTGTTGTGGACCAAGTGAGTAATTCAACCGCGGCCATCTTTGAGTGGGCAATGTCGTTTGGATAGTAATTAATAAAGTTATATACGAACAAGACAAATAAAAAAATTTTATTTAAAAGTGTTTAAAAACTGATCGGTGATCCAGGCCGGTGTCAGCGCCGATCAACAACCCGCCGGTCCATACATGATGCAACCAGCTCGAAACCAAGATCCTTATGTCCGATCTTATGTAATGGGTGATAATACTATAAATAGGATCCTTGCATAAAATGAATGAATATTAACGTTAAAATTATTAAAATGTGTTTAAAAGTATGTAAGTAAATAAAAAGACTAAAAAATGACAGATCAATTAAATAAAATATGCTCCCTAATTAGAAATACATACAGCACACCGGAAATGAGGTATTGAGTTTACATAAAATTTTTTAAAATTTTATAAAACTCCATAATTACTAAAAATCACTAATGAAACAATTAAGATCGAATTCTACATTTAACCCTTCAGGTACTAATGTTCTGGCTTTATGTATCCATTTTGATTCTTTCTGGCTGAGGGTTCTAATTTTGTGGTCACCTCTCCAAGCCTTATTGTATCTTTCTATACCCCAAAACATTAATTCTGTGGGGTCTTTGTTGTGAAAGAGTGCAAAGTGTTTGGATACATTATGTTTCGGGCAACCATTTTTGATGTTTACTATATGTTCCTTAATCCTAGTTTTTAGTGCCCTTTTTGTCCTTCCTATATACTGTAAATTGCAAGAACATTGTAGCATGTAAACAACCCCCTCTGTATAACAATTAATAAAATCCTTTATTGGGTAAGTGTTTCCAGTACTCGTTGCCTTGAAATCATGTTTCTTTGTTTGGAATTTTTTTGCAAGCGTGCATGCAAAGCAATATTTACAGGGATAGAACCCTTTACCATTAAAAAAGGAAAATGTATTTTTGGGGGGAGGTTCAACCACATTCTTCACAATGATGTCCCTCAAAGTTGGAGCGCGTTTATAAATGATAGATGGCCTCTCGGGTAGGATTTGTCGTAGGTGTTTATCTTCCCTTAAAATATACCAATGTTTTCGAATGATTTTCTCGATGTCTTTAAATTGGGTATTAAAATCTAAGATTAAACTTGGTGTTTCTGAAAGGCTCTGTAGCTTCTTGGGTGCATGTATCAGTAGTCTTCTATCCATACTTTGAATCCGTTCAATCTCTCTTTTTATTTGTTCTTCTTCATAGCCTTTCATGACAAATCTCTGTCCTATTAGGTTGGCCTGAGTATTAAAATCTGTATCTTTAGTGCAGTTTCGCCTGATTCTTACCAATTGCCCTTTTGGAATATTGTAAAGCCAGGGTTTATGGTGGCAACTCGTTGTTGGTAAGTAACTATTTCTGGACACTTCCTTAAAATGAGTTTTTGTTAGTATTCGGTCGTCTTCAATACTTATTTCTAGGTCCAGAAATTCTACCTTTTTCATATCAATATGCCAAATCAGTTTGATATTTCTGTCATTGTTATTTAATTTAGACAGAAATTGCTCCAACGTTTCTCTGCTTCCATTCCATATTATTAGGATATCATCAATAAACCTTTTGAACAGTCCTAGTTCGCACGGTGGGTTTTTGTATACTGCTTCCTCCTCCCATTGTGCCATAAAGGCATTCGCCACACTTGGGGCAAATTTAGCCCCCATGGCAATGCCCGTAATTTGCTTGTAGAATTTTTGGTCATGCCAAAAGTAATTATTTTTTAATGAAAATTCTAGGCATTTGATCAAAAACTTCCTTTGGGTGCATTTAAGTGTGCTATACTTTCTTAAAGCCCATTTAGTTGCTTCACAAGCTTGGTGATGCTGTATAATTGTGTAGAGGGAAGAGACATCTATTGTTGCCAATAGAGTCCTTCCCTCTAGTACTGGAACATCTTCCAATTGTTGTAAAACATGTTTTGTATCCCTAATATATGACGTTGTTAGTTGGATGGCCGGTTGGATAAAGTGGTCTATGTATTGGCCAATCCTTGCTGTTAGGGAGTTGATCCCATTAACAATGGGTCTTCCTGGGGGGTTATAGAGATTCTTGTGTATTTTGGGAACTGTGTATATCACCGGGATCCTATGTGAATCTGGAATTAGGTATCTAGCTTCCTTGGTGTCCAGTATCTCTTTTTTGACACCAAGGTGGATCACTTTTTCCAGATCTTTTTTACATTTCGTTGAAGGGTTACTTAGGAGTCTTTGGTACGTTGTGGTGTCTTCCAATTGGCGTTTTATTTCTGCTTGGTAGTCAGTTTTATTCTGGATGACTACTCCTCCTCCTTTATCTGCTGGTCTAATAACCAGATCTTTTCTACTAGTTAGGGATCGTATTCCTTTCTTTATGTGTGCAGGATCACTTATTTTCTTTATCTTCAATTGGTCCAGATCCTTTAGCACTAAATCTTTAAACACTTCAATATGTTGATTGTCATGTACTTGTGGGTTGAACAGGGACTTATTCCGTAGTCCACTATGTTCCATCCTTTGTGAGTCTTGCGGTGTGTTTGGTCGTCTAGTTTGAGGATTGGTTAGAATGGCTTTCTTTATGTTCATCTTTCTTATGTATTTCTTAATTCCAATATACGTAGCAAACTTGTCTAAGTTCTTTGTGGGGGCATATTTTAGGCCTTTGTCCAATACAGCCAGTTCTTCCGTGGTTAAGGTCTGTCCACTCAGGTTGAAGATTCCTTCACCTAGTGGTCTCTTTTTCTTTTTAAGTCTCTTTCCCGCTCGGCATCCCCTCTTGGTTCTGGGGATCTTCTTCTTTCCTCCTGTTGATGTCTCTTTGGGGAATAATAGGGTCCTTATTGCTTTGCATGCACGCATGCAAAAAAATTCCAAACAAAGAAACATGATTTCAAGGCAACGAGTACTGGAAACACTTACCCAATAAAGGATTTTATTAATTGTTATACAGAGGGGGTTGTTTACATGCTACAATGTTCTTGCAATTTACAGTATATAGGAAGGACAAAAAGGGCACTAAAAACTAGGATTAAGGAACATATAGTAAACATCAAAAATGGTTGCCCGAAACATAATGTATCCAAACACTTTGCACTCTTTCACAACAAAGACCCCACAGAATTAATGTTTTGGGGTATAGAAAGATACAATAAGGCTTGGAGAGGTGACCACAAAATTAGAACCCTCAGCCAGAAAGAATCAAAATGGATACATAAAGCCAGAACATTAGTACCTGAAGGGTTAAATGTAGAATTCGATCTTAATTGTTTCATTAGTGATTTTTAGTAATTATGGAGTTTTATAAAATTTTAAAAAATTTTATGTAAACTCAATACCTCATTTCCGGTGTGCTGTATGTATTTCTAATTAGGGAGCATATTTTAATTAATTGATCTGTCATTTTTTAGTCTTTTTATTTACTTACATACTTTTAAACACATTTTAATAATTTTAACGTTAATATTCATTCATTTTATGCAAGGATCCTATTTATAGTATTATCACCCATTACATAAGATCGGACATAAGGATCTTGGTTTCGAGCTGGTTGCATCATGTATGGACCGGCGGGTTGTTGATCGGCGCTGACACCGGCCTGGATCACCGATCAGTTTTTAAACACTTTTAAATAAAATTTTTTTATTTGTCTTGTTCGTATATAACTTTATTAATTACTATCCAAACGACATTGCCCACTCAAAGATGGCCGCGGTTGAATTACTCACTTGGTCCACAACAAAATGGAGTCATCCCCACTTCCTGTCCCATTGATATAAAACCTACATGGCATTAGCCAATCCGGTGCCCTGAAGAAGTCACGTGATATGACGCAACGCGTAGGCACGCAACCGGAAATACACTAACGCGGACCGGAAGTGACGTAGCGAGTATCGCAAACTAGCTGTCCCCACTGTTGTTTGGCGTTTTTTCGTTTTCTCTGATGTAAGCAGCCATTTTATTACACTTATTAAATTCCTTGGCCTAAACCTACTACACTATTGGAGCCTTTTTGTTTCCTATTACTACTTTATGGAGCTTATCCATTAGAGGAAGGGATACCACCCCAAAGAAGGTCCAGGACGCCACTACAACCACCGGACCAGAGCAACGTCCTACCCATTGAAAACTACAGGCACTTATATTGTGCCAGGAAGGTGAGAGTTCTGGGAGCCCTGAGTGGGCGTCCTCCTTTCCACGAACAGTCACCAGATCACCAAGCAACGCATGTTCACTCACTAATCACAAGTGTTTTGCTTTATGATTTCATGATTTTTATGATGTTATGAACACTTTTAGTCACCTTGAAGCACGTTTTGTATGGACTTTCACCTTATATCTGTTTAAATTGTGTTATCCCAGCTGGGATTATATTTTGAATTAAGCAGTTTTTTCAATATATGTGGTTTGCGCAGAAACACGTTTACAATCTAACACGATTGCACCCATTTGAGTTCATTAGTAGTGAAGAGTGTTCACTACATTTGTTTTTTGCAGCACCATTACGCATCACTTTACATAACCCCTTATATAGTAGCGCAGAAGTTTTTTCTATAGATTACAATGCTAGGTATCTTGTCGGTTTCAGCAAGTCGCAAGAGGTTCAGCATTCTTCTGGTTCCATCAGGCGCTTGTCTACTCTTAAAAAATCCGACCTGATCCAGTCCTATGAGCGAGGGGGTGATGTCTTTTAATCTGTTCGCTAGGATTTTAGCATAAATTTTGAGATCAGAATTTAAAAGGGATATGGGCCTGAAGTTTTGGGGGATTGATGTGTCCTTGCCAGCTTTCGGTAGGGTGACTATAACAGCTTGTAGCATCTCTCTGGGGAAGTTACCCGAGGAGGCTGCTATGTTGAAGACTTTCACTAGTTCAAGGATGAGGAGAGGTTTGAATGCTTTGCAATATTCGGTGGAAAATGCATCTGCGCCTGGGGATTTATGCATGGGTACGGATGTAATTACTGATTCAACTTCTTGGTGGGTAATAGGCGCATTTAGCTTGTGCAGTGAGGCCGTGTCTACCAATGGTAAATGAATTCCTTGTAGGAATTCATCGATCTCCGCATTTGTGGGCTGGTGTGTCGAGGGGTCTGCGTTTAGGTTGTACAGGGATTCGTAGTAGTCTTTGAATACATTGGCTATGTCCTTAGGGTTTGAAATACCGTGTTGGTGTGGTGGTGCTTGATGTGTGTGATATTCAAGCGTGCCGGTCTTTTTTTAAGTTGGGCAGCTAATAATTTACCCGACCGGTTACTTTGGGAGTAGTAGGTTAGTTTTAATCTCTTAAAATATGTGTCATAATCTGCCCTAAGTTCCTGTCGCAGTTCTTCCCGACAGGGGGTAAGGCGATTAAGTACTTCTTTGGTTTTGGTGATGGGATTTTTGTGTTTCGCTTCAAGATCCGCTATAGTTTCATGGAGTTGTGACATACGTGGTAGTTTCTTTTTTCTCTCTCTGGAGGCAATTTGTATGAGGACACCCCTAGCGAAGGCCTTATGTGCACACCATATTGTCATTGGGGAGCATTCCCCATTGTTGTTAATTTGGAAAAATTCTTAGATTTTTTCTGCTATTTCATCCCTGATTTTGGGGTGCGATAGGAGAAACGTGTTGTTGCACCATAGCAGTTTTTGGGTTGGTCTTGCTGTCATCCATAACCTCTATCGTCACAGGAGCATGGTCTGACCATGTGATGTGGATGTCAGCAGCTCGGACCTTCTGCAACGTATACATATCGGTAAGGAAAAAGTCAATCCTAGAGTAACTGCTATGTACTACAGAGAAGTGCGTATAATCTCCCTCGGTGGTCCTGAGGCAGCGCCAAGGATCGAATAGTCGTTCCTCATGACATAGAGGTCCTAAAGAGGGCCTCTGCGTAAGGGCCACAGAGGACGTGTCCCACTCTGCATTTATAACCATGTTAAAATCGCCACAAATAATTAATCTACCTTTCTGCAATCTCTTTGCCATTGTAAATACTTTACGCATAAATTTCAGAGCTCTGACATTTGGTGCAAACAAATTTACCAGGGTATAGGTGACGTGGTCCATTTCAGCAACTTTAATGATAAAGCGTCCTCGGGGGTCAGCTTGTACCTGTAATAAAGAAAAAGTTATCCTATCTCTGACAGCAATTAGTACCACATTATTCTTAGTAGCATCGTTGGCTGGAATTTGGCATGTGTGCATTTCGGGGGTTTCCTGCTAGAAAAGTGAGTCTCCTGTGCACATATTATATCGCAATTTGCACCCATGGCTGTTTTCCAAAGGGCTCTCCTTTTGTAGGGACTATTCAGGCCTCTCACATTAAATGACATCAGTTTAAGATTCATTCCTGTGGTAGTAAGGGCAGTTGTGCCATCTGGTGGTGGTATCGGGTATTGGAAGTGAAGTGGGTGGTGTGTCCAGTGTGCAGGAGTCCCTCCGCAACATTTCTTTGCGCTGATCAAGCAAACTTGATCAGGGCAGAATCAGAAATCAAATAAACTAGAATTTGTGATAGAAGAAAACATATAAGCCGCATCCGTCTCGGAGAACTTGTTACGGAAAACATCTCGCAACTTACGTAGTGGTAAAAAGAACAGTCAGTCAAATAACAGCCGAACAACGGGTGGGTTGATCAGAAAACTTTACACTCGCTGTGCAGAGATATACTAATAGGAGATTGATGTTGTGTAGTACCGACCCGAGTATGAGAGCTACCGGTTTCTTCTATGCTGGTGGTTGTTGTTGTGCCTCCCACGGAGGGGTAGGGATCTGCTGGTTCGCCATTCTCAGGTAACAACTTCCATTTCCGAAGAAGCTCCATGCCTTTATCAATTGATGTAATTGCATGCGATTCGTTGTGCATATCCACAATGAGCTTGGCTGGGAACCCCCATTTGTAGATGACTTTATGGTTACGCAGGATCTTGGTGATCGGGACCAAATTGTGTCTCGCCATCAGAGTAGCTTGTGACAGCATACAGTGCAATCCCAGCAAAGGGGTCAGGAAGGGCAGGGTGTTGTCTGGCATATCGCATCAGCTGGTCCTTGATGTGATAAAAGTAGATTCTCGCTATTACATCCCTAGGGGTCTGGGCAGGGAGGAAGGATGGTTTCGGTAGCCTGTGGGCCCTGTCTATTGTTACATCCGCAGACCCTAGTGACGGAAGGGCTGTTACCATAAGCTTTTGGAGGAATGCCGTCAGTTCTGCTGCTTTAACTGACTTAGGGACGCCTCTGAACTTGATGTTGTTCCTGCGGGCCCTGTCCTCGATGTCCGCCATTTTAAGTCGCATGGTTTTGATCTCTTCCTCGACATCAAAATGAGCATCTACCAGTTCATTATGTGCTAATGTGAATTCCTCCATTTTTTTCTCCATATATTCCACTCTACTAGTTACTGCTGCCACTTCTCACTTGGTAGTCTGCATAAACACTGCCATGTCACCTTGGAGGGCCCCTCTTAGGGTTTTTAGCATCTCCTTCATGTTGGTATCTAAGATGGGCTGCCCTGATGTGGGGAATGCATCCAGCTGCTGAGTATATGAGGAGGATTCCTCCATTTCCTCTCCCCCTATCCCTGCGCCATCCCGGGGCTCCCCTTCATCCCCAATCCTCCTCTTTTGTTTCACAGGACTGCTAAAGGGGGAGGATGGCAACGGATGGTCGTTGCAGCAGGACTCACCCGTGGATGGCACTGGATGGCTGTCTGTGTGTGCTGTGGAGGCTGACGAACGGCTCCCGGTGCCATCTTGGATTTCTCGGCCTGGGGAAGAAATCGGTGAGTTTTCTCTGCCCCTCTCTCTCCTTCCTTTTAGCCATCACTGCCACTGAGTGCCCCTCATCCTTAGGTATCGATCGGTGTGCTTTTTAGCTGGTGTAGTAAGCTGTGAGCCGCTATGATACACCCGTTATGTCATAGCTCAGCTCTCACACATCCATCAGCTCTGGCTGCCGGCTCCGCCCCCCCCTTTATGCTAAATTATTACGTACAGTCTCTAGGGACTTCCTGCTTAGGTGCAGAAGTAGATGGGAAGAGAATATAGGGGAGCTGTCTAATGAACTATGGGAAGAAATTCTTCAGGGCCTCACCTAGGTTCCTTTGTCTCCCTCTCATAGGTTGACACAATTTTTCAGTGTTCACCAGGCCTATAGAACCTCAGCCTTTCTGTATGCCATCAGTTATAGAGACTCTCCAGAATATATTAAATGAAGGGCTTCATTAGGCGATCTGATCCACCTCCTCTGGCACTGCACAAAACTTGTGTTTTATTGGAATACAGTGCTTCTTCAACTTAATGAAGTATATGGTACACCCACTTCTCTATATATTTGGATGCTTAGACACCCCTGACCTTAATGCCTTCCTCACTACCGCAGTGTAAAGGTTATTGTTTGCAGCACAGAAGGTTATCATGCGTAGATGGGTCGCTACTGTTCCCCCTACAAAACGAGGCAAAATCTCTGAACTTAATAAGCTGATAGTGTTAAAAAAAAAGCACATGAATAGAGGGGCTCTCTTAAAAATACAATCTAATCTGGAGCTGCTGGCATGAGGCTGGGGATTGTTTTCGACTAACCTTCTGTTCTGTAGCCAGGAATGTACACACAGAAAAGTGTCTATGGTCTTTCCAGGGCTAGGCATCTATGAGATGTATTCTGTTACTCCTGTTTTATTTTACATGCCAACTGCATATTATGTTCATGCTTACTTTTCATGAGTCAACCATCTCATAGTGTTCAACACCTAGTTCTATTAAGGTGCTACTGTGATGTAGCTCAGGCATGCAGGTAGTAGGGTGTGCTTAGCTAAGAAAACCCCACCTCCCCTCCTGAAGATTTCTGGGATGTATGACATTTGCCTAGGCCTGGAAACCAGGAAGTAACTGAAGAAATGTGAAAAAAAGAAGAAGTTTAAAACAAGTAAATATGATATACTTTCCTATCTACGTAGTAATGCTAGCAGCATAACAATTAAAAATAGTACAATATACATTGAAAAAGTAAAGTTCCGCTTTAAGCAGAAAGCAGAAAGCAGTCTGCCTCCAATAATCTAGCAATAGACTTTTTTTTTTAAATAATCATGTTGTGACAAAGGGTGGCGTGTGTGTAAAAGGGATTCAACATCCAGGTGTACCTGCCTAAGTGCATCTTTGCCACTGACCTCTATACATTCCATAGCAAGTCTTTTTTGTGCTGAGTCTGTTCTCCCCCTTTTAGTCAACAGACACCAGATTTTTTCAAGATTTGCAATCCTTCTTGTGGTTAAAACAGACACTCTTTTGCTGGTTCAGTTCATACAACAGTCACTTAGATATAGCCAGTTTTGTGTTTGTTTTTTCAAATCTGCTGCAGTTTATGCTCACTTTAAGCACCACAACAAACTAATGTAAAAGAAAAGGTGTCCATGCCCCAAAAACTTTTAATTTGTTTTTATTATACAAACTAAAAATTAAAGGCTATACATGTTGTATTATCTTAACAAACTTAGTCTTTTTTGTTACATTTTGTAAATAAATCATGCTGCTTGTGCTAGAATCATGTAAATGTAGAACACGCCAAAAACAAATGGTAATTAATTTGGATTTGGATTTAATTTGATTTCATTAACCCCTAGGGGTGATCCATGATTTTTACAGCATAAAAAAATGGAATAAATTGTAATATAGATAAAATCAAAAAGATTAATATATTTATAATAAAAGTCAGAAAATCTTTCGTACAAACAAATCAATGGACATACATTGAGGCAGTTCATAACAGAAATACATGAATTAAAATTACCAATCAAAATTACATCAATCACATGATATAAATACAGACTCGAAAAAACAATATTGATTAAATTCATGATTAAAAATAGGCTTCAGCACCCTTAGTTTAAAACCCCATGCGTTTCTTGGCTTCTTGCCAGTCATCAGGGGTAGGATGCATGTATTTACTGAAAAATCAATAAGACAGGATGAATATTAATATATGTGAAACCTTGATGAATAGAGAGAAGATATCGGAATAATCCGCTTGTTAGAAAATTACTTACAAAATAACCCAAGAAATGGGCGCGAAACTTCCAGCAATGGGATTTATTGTGGTCTGGAACAAAACTGTCTCACCCGGGGTTGAGGCAGGGTAAAGACAGGTCACTTCTTCTAAATTTTTATATACATGGGTGGAAGACAACCACTTTTCAGTGACCAGTCGTACTAATAATATTTACCTATTACCCTCAGTGAGTATTTAATTATATTTACATTTTTATTCATATATATCTTTCATTATATAGTTTCAGTTAATCTGACAACTTATACTTTTTATGTGTTTCCTTCTCTAATCTTTCATTTAATAACCCTGGATGGAAGCATGCCTTTGATATATCAAGGTTGCAACAGGTCACTTCTTCTAAATGCTGGTAGACCAAAGGTGATCCCCTATATAATCCCTCCCATATAGGAAGTACTTTAGTTTTGTAGCAAACACTGAATCCTCAAAAGAGGGGACCTCTGTGTCCTGTGATGTATTCTAAGAAAAGGATTTTACAGGTAAGTATGACGAAAAAATCCTATTTTCTTTATCATACATCACAGGACATAGAGTTAGGCTAATATTCATTAAATACTGGGACGTTCCAGAGCATGAACCTTGAGGGGAGGGGGACACCCTGCCAAACAATAGCCATCAGACCTTATACGGCAGCCCGCAGTACACTGCAGCTGAAAGTCGAATCCTCGGCTGCTCAATCATCCACTTGATAAAATTTAGTGAATCTGTGCACTGAAAACCAGGTGGCAGCCTTACAATTCTGAGCCACAGATGCCTGATGGCAAAAATCCCAGGAGGTTCCCTCACCACTGGTAGAATGAGCTCTCACCCTGAAGGGAGGAGCTTTACGTTTCAGACTGTAGGCCTGAATGACCAATTGACAGACCCAATGGGCAATGGAAATCTTGGAAGCTGCCTGCCCCTTCTTCAGGACTTCTGGTAAAACAAAAAAAGGAGTCTGATGCTTAGATCTTCGCAGATCTAGACAAATAAACTCTGACTGCCACATCCAAGGAGTGCAGTCATTTCTCTTCTGCCGAACGTGGCTGAGAACAAGGCTGAGAAAAAAAAGAAGGCAAAAAAAGTCCTGATTCAAATGAAAGTCCAAAACCACCTTAGGCAAAAAGGATGGAACAGGTCTTAACATGAACCTGTCGTGGTGAAGGATCAAGTATGGTTCCCTGCATGAAAGGGCCACCAACTCTGACACCCTTCTAGCCGAGGCGATGGCCATCAGGTAGGCTAGCTTGCGTGACAGCAAGACTAATGGAATTCCCTTGATAGATTTAAATGGTTGTTTCTGTAACACAGACTGCACCAAATTTAAGTCCCAAGGACACATAAGTGACCTAATGGGGGGAAGCAAACATGTTGTCCCCTGCATAAAGGTTCAGTACAGCGAATGGGAGGCTAAAGGCCTTTGGAAGCATACTGACAGGGCCGAAATCTGATTGTACTCAAAGCCAATCTGATTTCCACAGTCGACTGTAGAAAAGAGAGAATTCTCCCAATCACGTATTTCCGAGGATGCCATTTTCTGTCTTCACACCAAGCAATATAGGATTTCCAGATCCTATAATATACCTTCCTAGTGACCGTTTTTCTGGCATTCACTAGGGTAGACACCACCAGTCCTGAGATGCCACGATTCTTTAATACCCTGGCTTCAATAGCCATGCCGTCAAATTTAGAGACTGTAAATGGGGGTGGAATATAGGACCGACACAAACTGCTGTAGCTTGTTGTTGAACCTGGATGCCAATAGATCGACCATCCCCAACACTGGCAGATTTCCTGAAACACATTCGGATGTAGGGACCATTCCCCCAGGCAGATCTGCTGGCAGCTGAAATAATCTACCTTCCAGTTCTCTACTCACAGGATATGGACCGCCGATAGAACTTGCACATGTCCCTCTGCCCAAGTTAATATGTGGTTCACCTCCTCCTGAGTTGAACGGCTCCTGGTACCACCCTGGTGGTTGATATAGGCCACTGCAGTGGCATTGTCATACTGAACCCTGATGGGGCAGTCCTGAAACTCCACCATCCAGAACCGTAGGGCCAGACGTACCGCCCGTAACTCCAGGATGTTGATGGGCAGGCTCTGCTCTGCCCTTGACCATCTTCCCTGAGCTTTGAGCCCCTCTAGGGTCGCTTCCCAGCCTGGGAGCCTGGCGTCTGTGGTCAGTACTCTCCAATACACCGGGGGGAAGGATCTTTCCTTTTGCAGGTTTGGATCCTTCAACCACCAGCTTAGGCTTAAGCGTGCCCAGGGAGATAAGGACATGGGGTAATCCAGGACTTGTGCTCTCCTGTTCTAAGCAGACAAGATGTCTTGTTGTATAGGCCTGGAATGGAATTGAGCGTAGGGAACTGCCTCGAAGGAGGGCATCATCCTTCCCAGAAGACTCATACAGAGCCGAATTTTAGAACTGTGAACAGGTCTGAACAAAACCCTGTGTCTCTTTTGGACAACGGAACCTGTACGATCACTCCCTGATGCACTAACTGCTCTAGTGCTTGAAACAATAGGTTTCTTTTTGGAGGATCTGCAGGAATGTTGGATCTTAGAGACCTCTGAGGAGGAAACCTCCATAATTCCAGCTTGTAACCGCGGGACACTGTTGAGGTGACCCACTCATTCTGCACCACTGTTATCCAAATGTCTGCAAATTGAAGCAGCCTTCCCCCCACCCGGTAGAGTGGGGGCATCCCCTCCAAAGGAGGGCTTGGTGCCGGGTTTAGAAGAGTTCTGGACCCAGGGTTTTTTCTGGCCCTGCGGCTTGCCCCTGGCTCTTGTGCCCTCTTGGCAGCGGAACTACTTTGGTGCTGAAATACCTGAGGAAGTCCCCGAGGTTTTCCTCCGGAAATCTTTTGGATATATTTATCCAGATCATCACCAAACAAACGTTCCCCATGGAATGGGAACAGTGCCAGTAATTTCTTACAGGGAAGCTCGCCTGACCAGTTCTTAAGCCACACATGTCTGCACATGTGTACAGACAGCAGAGCCAAACAAGACACCTGCTGTATAGAATCCTTTAAGGCATCTACAGCAAAATACAGTGCTCAAGGAATATCTGGTTTTCAGAAAGATCATCCTCCTGGTGAGGTCTGTCAGGCCGTCTGACCTGATCCTTTAAGGACTGGCAGACTCCAATTGCTGCGACAGCTGGCTGAATAGCTGAACTGGCCAAAGAAAAGGAAGCCTTTAATAATGACTCCAGTTTCTTGTCAACAGGGTTTTTCAAGCCCTGTGCATTATCCACTGGACAAGTTAAGCTTTTGTTTAAGGAAAAGACTGCCGCATTTATGACTAGCATGCTCCATTTTTTAACAAACTTTTCCTCCATGGGATATAAAAGGGAAAACCTCTTAGGAGGAACGAAAATCTTGTCAGGATGTTCCCAATCAGCATACACTGCCTGTTCCAACAGCGGGTGCAAGCAGAAAGCCTGTGCAGCCTGAGGAGGCTTCGGGGACCCCAAAGAGCACAAGGGAGGCTCAGAAAAATCTGCAGGAGCTAACTTAAAGGCAGAATGAACCATCTCAGTAAGAGTCTGCATCAAAAGCCTCTGCGACTGAGAGGCTGATACCAACTGGACATCTTCTGGCCCAGATTCCTCAGAAGCAGACTCATCTGCTGGGCCATCTCCTAAGTCCTTAGCATCTAGCTCTTCCCCTTCCTCAACCCATTCCTGCTCCAAATTAGGAGGCTCAGGGGAGAGGGATCTGTTACACTTCTTGCCACCCTGCGGAAAGGAGGCAATTATGCCAGCAATCCTGTGCTCTAACCCGGCTAGGGCTGAGGACAGTTCATCCCTGGTGATAAATAGTGAAGCAACAGCGTTGACTGTAGGCACGATACCATACAGCTCAGCAGCTCAGATTTCCCTGAAGCCACTGGTCTCTCAGGGGATACAGCTCTAGGGTTATGACTGGGCTCCTCAGGAGCTACTGACGACACAGGTGTGCCTTTCCCTGTAGTGTTAACCCCGCTCGTCTTTTTTGAAGACATTGCAAGCCACAAAAAAAGGGAGTACCTGGGTTTAGCATTTTATCCCAGAAGGGAGACCCTTTAATAGGGCTCACCAAGCCCCTATGCAACAATCTTGCTAAGCACTTTAGCCTGCCAACCAACACCTGGTGACTCACGTGACCCGGGTAAGGAGGAATGAGTTGCTATAAAGTGAATGATACAGAGCCTACTCTGTGTCCCACAGCTATCCCCTGAAAGTGTCACATGTCAGCCATTTACTGTTTAAAGAAGATGGCTGTGCACAGGGATGCTATACGCATGTCATATCATGTGCGGTCATGTCAGACACACGTGGCTGTGTATGCGCGTGAACAAATCCTCATGCGCCACCCTAGAGCTATGGCGCATGTGCGGCTCGGTGTACACACAACATCAAACCGTGTGTGCCATGGCCGCCCAGTAGCCACAAACAATCATGCACTCTGGCAACACGTGCGCCATGGCGAACCAAGCTACGCAATAGCGCACCTCTGTGCATGGACTTTCCATAAGGTAAAATAGCAAAAGACAACAGGAAAAAGGTACTCCAATTCAAACACCAGCAGCTAGCCCAAACTCCTCCCTGCGGTGTCCACTAGACAGGTGTCCAGCCTTAGCTAGATTGACAGATTGTTACACACATGGGGCACCCCACAATAAGTAAATAAGGGGGGATTTCACTTACCCATCCAGGCGCAGGGCAACCTTAGAAACTAAGAGCCCATTCTTCACCCATCACGACGGGTTCCTGTCACTTGAGGACCTTCAAGGACTGGATACCCTTTTCATGTTTTAGGGTCCACTCCCTTGGACATGTACAGCACCCTGCAGGAATACCTTAGCTCTGTGGTGACTAGGATTCCACTACGCATGGTCCAGCGGTCGGAGGTAGCATTACAGGCAAAACCTCGCAGGATCCTTGAGTCTTCTTTGCGAGGCTCGGATACCATTTATCTTAGCATATAAGCTTGTTTCAAATGGATCCGATCGGTCAATCCCTTAATTCATTTTAGAACCATGCTGGGACTTCAAGACCTGGAGCTCGAGAGAGCTCATACAAACGTGCCCATCCACCTTGCAGGTAAAAAACTGAAGTACTTCCTGTATGGAAGGAGTTATATAGGGGATCACTTCCTGTCTAAATACCTTTGGTCTACCAGCGTCCATTCACCTGGAGACGAAGTATAACCCTGTAGGTAATGAATATTAGCCTAACTGTGTCCCGTGGTGTATTATAAAGAACTGTATAAGCATCTCATAAGGCAAATACTAGTTCTGAAATTCAACGCTGACTTAGCAAAACACAGGGAATATATACATAGAGGTGTATTTTTTCCTACTAGAAACACAGATTTGATTATTCACAGTGTAGGTAATGCATGTGGACATATTATGTTTTTTCCATTGTCACAGGCACAGTACAGTTTCACATGTCACAGATTTGGGAGACCCTCTGTGTCCAGAGGAGGGACAGAGGGAACCCTGGGTGTGTCTGTACTACAATGTTACAGATGATGTCAGTACTTGCAACACTGACTGAGAGCTGCAATGTACTCTGGCTATCCAGACCTCCCTCCCTTTTCCACTCTTTCTCCTCCTCCCCTCTTTCTTTTGCTTTCCTAAATGGATGGGGCTTCTCCTGGATGTACACAGTTCACAAGGGTCCAAAAAGACTGTATCAAATCCTGTGTAGCTTTCTCCCCCACCACTCTAGAGTGTGCCTCTCCTGATCTGTCAATCTGCTGTACTGCAACAGGAGGAGAGCAGATTGTTAAACGCCTGGCTGGCTGTGCAAAATCCTGCAAGATCCTTCTCTCGCTCTAAATGCCCTGCTAAGCAAGCAAAGTAGGAAATCTCCAAAGAAGAAACAAGCTACTCAACCTTCTCGCTCACTGGATGCTCTTTCATTCGACTTCATCTAGCCTAGAAAAACTGTACAAACTCACTTCTAATATCCAATGGATTTTCTCTACATGTATGGAATTGCTACTTGCTTTTTTACATCATTCTGTTGGCTGGCTGTGGATTCATTTATTGCAAAAGGTATGGCTTTGCTTAGTACTGCTATTGGTGTATTTAAGCCTTTCGTTTCAAGTACACCAATTCATAGGTTAAGTAGCAAATATGTTATCTACACATATAGTAAAGCAAAAGCATGCTTATTTTTTGATACAGAAAAGTCTGATCAAATACTAAAGTGTGATTTTCTTATATATATTTCCTAGTTGCATGCAATGGTATTTTTTTGTACTTCTGAATGTCTGATTTCTTTTGTAACCAAAATGATTTATCTGGCACACAGCTTGCTAGGTGGGAAACATTAAACTTCATTACACTGACACAGCTTAATAATTCTCTCTGACAGTAGAAACGAGTGCACAGTGTTCAGTTAACAACCGGCATTAATGTTTCAGGCATAGGGCTCTGAGTTTAAACATGAACATTCCTAAAACAGCCATACTTGCATATTCGGTTAATACAGTTTAATACAAATTTTAGAGATGGGAATATGTTGAACTAGATTTTTTATTTTATTTTTTTATGTTAAGCTCTAGAACTATTAGCACCATGATAGTGCACATCAAGTATGTGTAAACGATCACACATATTGGTAGGGAATTATAGCTTGTAAACAAGGTTACGCCACATTGGATGTCCACATCATGTATGCAGTGTTACTTTGTGCACTAATTCATAGGTGTGTTTGTGTTGACAGGTGTCAATAACCTTGCTCCTCAAGATGGGGCTACAAGTCAAGGCTTTACTCGCCCCCCCTGGCGGGGAAAGTGTAATGAATATGCAGCTGGAAAAGCTGTAAATGTTTCTTACAGCTCTGATGAAGGTCAATACTTAACAGTATGGAGATATTTGTGTGAATGTTCTCAGCCACTGTTTTGCTTCAAAAGACCTATTACATTTTTTGACAAAAAAAGAGCAAGATGTCCTTGAGTGCATGAAGGCTGAAGTGCTTTTTACATGAGCTGGGCTACAGCCAAACTATTAAGATGTTTCTGTTGTCAATTTTAGAAAACACTTAGCACAAAAGTGAGTTTTTCTGTGTTCATAGCATGTATCAAATGTATACAAATTTTGTAAAACCTTATGAAGCTCTTGTTTGTTTCCAATAGAGCACCTGTCTGGAAAGCTTAGTGAATATGGTGTGATAGTACCATTCAGTACAGATCATTTGGGACGATATCTTTCCCACGTGGTGTCAACAACAGGAAGTAGAAGAGGTGGGCTGACCTTAAAGCACCCTGGGCAGAGGGTGGCCCGAAGTATCCCCGATCCCAAAAGGACTCTGTCAGATGATAGTTCTTTGTATTTTAATGTTACCGTCTTTGGTAAACAGCTGCATCTTCACCTGAAACCCAAAAGACATTTAGTTTCACATGAGGCTATCATAGAGTGGCAGGAGGATTTCCGAGAGATTTCTCAAGATTACATTCATGCGGGTTGTGTATATACTGGAGACATTACAGATATGCCTGGAGCAACTGTGGCAATTAGCAATTGCGATGGACTGGTGAGTCAAGACAAAAAGTGTAAATTTTCTATAACTATTCTATAACAATTTATTGCAAGACACCAAATGCAACTATTTATGAACAAGTTCAATAGTTTAATATCTACCAGAATATACATAATGGTTCATTCCACAATCGGCAACATGTTATGTAACATAGTGGTCATTATTTTAGCCAGAGACTATCATTTTCAGCTTTTATTGTCTCAGACTTTGTGGCAAATGATGATCATTATGGCTAAGTGAATGAAGTCTAAAGTTGTTTGAAGAACAAAAAGATAAAAATTGACCACTGTTACTAAAAATATTGTATTCTGACAACAGTTAACACAAGCCATGATGGTATTCAATGTGAAACTTATTTTTTTGTACACATTTACATGCAGTCCAATGTGGAACACTCTATAACATTACTAGGGTGCTTGCACAATTGCAGCAACAGGTTTTTTCAAATGTAGTTTCTAAAAGAACGATAAGAATGAAGAAAAACTTTTAAAAACACCATTGGCAGGAATATAGTTTGTCCCCAACACCTGCCACAGTCACTACTGCTGAATAACTTGGCTTCCATGTAAATTTGTTAGCAAATAACCTGCAACATTAAAAAAAGGAATATAGTGAAGCTTATTAAAAATGTTAACCATATACACTTATCAGAACCCAATATTTCCTCAGTAATGGTCCTTTATATACTGAACGTTGTTGAGCTGGAAATTCCATCCCATTCTAACTACCGTCCTCACAAGATTTGTACCTGAATTCTTTAAGAACAAAGATGGGTGGCCTATTTCAATAATATTCCTATACAGTTAACATTTCTGGTTGAACACAATAATCCTATGTGATGGGAACTATGTTTCGCAGCAGACTAAAAGAAAAAAAAAATACTAGCTAACCTTATGCCAAAAATATACTTTGTCATTTCAGTGTGAGGTTATTTCTAGCACTGGAAGAGTTATGTGTACTTGACATGAACCATGTGTAACTATTACCTCTTCAAGACCACTTCTGAAAATAGAAACACAATGTACTTGAAGAAGTTTGGTTTATATATGTATCATTACTATCCCAAGTCCAAAAAAGTTGGGACGCTGTGTAAAATCTACATAACAACAGAATGCTATGATTTGCAAATCTCATAAACTCATAGTTTATTCACAATATAAATTCTGAAAATAGAAAACATATCAATGTTTAAATAAAGAAAATGTACCATTTTAAGAAAAAAAATTAGATAATTTTGAAGTTAATGGCAGCAACACAGTTTTAAAAAGTTGGGACAGGGCTATGTTTACCATGCTGTGTAGCATCCCCTCTTCTTTTAACAACACTCTGTAAATGTCTTGGAACTGAGGAGACCAGTTGCTGGAGTTTTGGGATAGGAATGTTGTACCATTCTTCCCTGATATAGGATTCTAACTGCTCAACAATCCTGGGTCTTCTTTGTCAAAGTTTTCAGTTAAAGATGTGCCAAATATTTTCAGTTGGTGAAAAGTCTGGACTGCAGGCAGGTCAGTTAAAGTGGATGTAAATTTTTTTTTTTTTTTTAATGAAGACTTCTACCTGGTAGAGTAAAGGATGTTAAGTCATCTGTGTCCAGTCTTGCCACGAAGAGTTAATCCAGCTCTGAGCAATCCTCTTGTCTTTTTTACTGAGATAAAAAAACAACACATAGAGAAATCTGTCCTGCTACTTCCCCCACTACTGTGACTGACATCTGCTTTCCTTATCTCTTGCACTAGCATGAGAGCAGAGTGTGTCTATGGCACAGAGTGTATGACATGCGCAGGAAGGAGTGTATATGACAGGGGGCCATCAGTGTGCGCTCCTTCTGCTGTGCGCACACTTTCCTTCACTCTACAGGCGCGAGGTTCCTCCTCGCGATGCTGCCTGGTCAAGGGGAGTGTAGAGGTGGGTGGGAAGTCTTATGATGTCATGACTCCACCCACTGAGTGCCAGAAAATAGACCCGCCCACCGATTCCAGAGTTTTGCAGGACTACAAATGCAGAAGAAGGAGGTGACAATTCAAAGGTAGGGATACATGCAGGAGGCATGTATATACGTATAGATCACTAGTATGCCATTAGTGTGTAAATGATGGGCATGGGTTTACATCCACTTTAAGCACCCAGACTCTTCTACTATAAAGCCATGCTGTTGTCATAGATGCAGTATGCGGTTTAGCATTGTCCTGCTGAAATATGCAAGGCCTTCCTTGCATATAAAATAGACATCATCTGGACAGCAGCATATGTTGCTCTAAAACCTAGATATATCTTTCATCATTGACGGTGACTTTCTAGATGTGCAAGGTGTCAATTGCATATACACTAATTCATCCCCATACCATCAGATTTGCAGGATTTTAAACTGAGCGCCGATAACAAGCTGGAAGGTCCCTCTTCCCCTTAGTGCAGAGGACCCAGTGCCCATTGTTGTCAAAAAAAATGTCAAATTTTGATTCGTCTGATTTAAAGAACAGATTTTCACTTTACAACAGACCATTTTAAATAAGCTTTGGCCCAGAGAAGATGGCAGCGTTTCTGGATCACGTTCAGATATGGTTTCTTCTTTGCACGATGGAGCTTTACCTTGCATTTTTGGATGGTACAGCAAACTGTTCACAGACTGTGATTTTTGGAAGTTTTTCTGAGCCCATGCAGTGATGTCCATAACAGAATCATGCCTGTTTTTAATGCAGGGCCGTCTGAGGGCCATAGATCATGGGCAACCAATATTGCGTTTTGGCCTTGCCCCTTGTGCACAGTAATTTCTCCAGATTCTCTGAATCTTTTTATGATATTATGTACTGTAGATGATTATATAAAGTTCTTGCAATTTTACGATGTGGAACAGTATTCTGATATTGTTTAACAATTTTTTCAGACACAGATTTTCACAGATTGGTGAACCTCTGCCCATCTTTACTTCTGAGACACACCGTCTCTCTAAGATGCTATTTTTATACCCAATCATGTTACTGACCTGTTGCAAATTAACCCAATTAGTTGAAAAATGTTCTTCCAGCTCTTTGTTGTTAACACTAGTTACTTTGCCGGCTTTTTGTTGCCCTGTCCCAACTTTATTGAGAAGTGTTGCTGCCATCATTTTAAAAAAAAACTTTTTTTTTTCTTTAAATGGTAAAAACCGAATTTGTTCAAATATATTGTGGTTCTATTTGCAGAAGTGGTCTTGAAGATGTAGTTGTTACACATGGTGCATGTCAAGTACACATGACTCTTTTGCAATTGGGGTTCCATATATAGTTTGTAAACAAACCCACGTGGAGAAGATGTGTAGCTAATAAAAATGAAACATGTTCCTCTGGTTGTTTAGTAGGAATCTAATCTGAATTTATTTATAACAAAATACTTATCATGTTTGTCTTTTGTGAGTACGGTATGTAGTCTATCATTTGGTAAAGTTTTATATGTAAATTAGCCATGCGTTATTTTTCTTTTGAATGAACTCCAGCTTCTGAGGAATTTTGGATGACTAATTCTTCACCCATTTACCCACACCTCAACATGCACACATGTTCAGAATTACACATGAATCAGTGAAGATATCTAACCAATGAAATCTGGCTTTTCTACATCATATACAGTATAACATTCTTCCATTAACATTATTTACCTTTGCTACTGAAAGATACTATACATAAACCTTTCAAATATATGTTTAAAGAATACTATAATATTTACCCATTTTGAGTTCAGTAGAGAATGGTTAAAAACCCTGTCAATTTTTATTTTGTTATTTATTTTTGCCACCTGTGTCCCACTCAATAAATTCCCTTCCTTACAGACAAAAAAGAAAGCAAAAGGAAGTGTCCCTAATGTCCCTAGTAGTGGACATTTTCACCATTCCTGTCTTGTCCCCTAAACTTTTTTTACTCTCTTTCAGTTCTAGTAACAGTCATCACCTGCAAAAAAAAAAAAAAAAAAGTTTATTCTCCCTAGCAAGGACACAATCAATAATAAAAATTTGACAGGTTCTAACACTTCACCATTCTATACAAAAGGTAAAAAATGAAAGTTTCCATTGCCACCGCATCAACAGCAGCAGCACGGACATGTAAACAAACTCCTGGCAGAGAGTTTAAAGTGGAAGTCCACACTAATGCCCCGTACACACGGTCGGACTTTGTTTGGACATTCCGACAACAAAATCCTAGGATTTTTTCCGACGGATGTTGGCTCAAACTTGTCTTGCATACACACGGTCACACAAAGTTGTCGGAAAATCCGATCATTCTGAACGCGGTGACGTAAAACACGTACGTCGGGACTATAAACTGGCAGTAGCCAATAGCTTTCATCTCTTTATTTATTCTGAGCATGTGTGGCACTTTGTCCGTCGGATTTGTGTACACACGATCGGAATTTTCGACAACGGATTTTGTTGTCGGAAAAATTTATAACCTGCTCTCAAACTTTGTGTGTCGGAAAATCCGATGGAAAATGTGTGATGGAGCCCACACACGGTCGGAATTTCCGACAACAAGGTCCTATCACACATTTTGTGTACGGGGCATAACACTTACATTCTCCCCTGCTATCATTAATGTGATCTAAGTTCAGCCTTATGTCTCAAAATGAAAAAAATCCCAGTTTTTCTACCTTTATTTTGCAGAATCCAGTGCCGTCAATTCTACTTCATTCTGAGACTAAAATCAGCCAGTGGGTGTGGTTACTGAAAGCTAGTGACATCACTTCCTGGGAGGGACACTGTTCCTGTGTAGCCAGTGGGCCTATACAGGATGGGAGGAGCTGATCAGAGGTTGTGTAAAACTTGGATCAAAGCTGCACTCAAAGTCGCATCAAAGTCGCACTCAAAATAGTGCAACTTTGTGGTCGCAATAGTGGAAACATGACTTGTCATGCGACTATGTGTCCAAAGTCGCATGACAAGTCATAGCCCATTGATTTTAATGGTATCCGTTCCCATCTATGCGACTTTGAAAATGTACCTGCAATGCTTTGATGCGACTTTGATCCAGAGAGTGTAAAGTCGCATCAAAGTCGCATTCCAAATCGTGCAACTGTTGGGGTCGCAATATTGGAAACATAGACTAAGGCTTCGTTTCCACTAGTATGAATTGTCATGTGACTTTGGACACAAAATCGCATGATAATTCACAGTCCATTGATTTCAATGGCACCCGTTCCCATCTATGCGACTTTGAAAATCAGCAACTTTGAAAAGGTACCTGCAATGCTACTTTTGATGCGACTTTGATCCAGAGAAGTTGAATCAAAGCTGCACTCAAAGTTGCACCAAAGTCACACCCCAAAGTCACACTCTAGCCTTAGGCTACATTTCCCCTAGTGTGACTCCAAAGCTGTGCGATTTACAATACGACTTTGAGTGCAGCTTTAATCCAACTTTATACTCTCTTGATCAAAGTCCCATCAAAAGTTGCATCAAAGTAGTGCAGGCACCTTTTTAAAGTCACTGATTTTCAAAGTCGCATGTATGGGAATGTTTGCCTTTGAAATCAATGGGCTGTGACTTGTCATGCAACTTTATGTGTCCAATGTCGCATGACAAGTCGCACTAGTGGAAACTGAGCCTTAAACTCATTACTCACATGTAGCTCCCTAAGCTGGATGTGTGCCACACCATGCACACAGTGCCATCACAGGGCCACACCATGCACACAGTATCATCACAGTGCCACACCATGCACACAGTGCCACACCATGCACACAGTGCCATCACAGTGCCACACCATGCCCACAGAGCCCATCACAGTGCCACACAATGCACACAGTGCCATCACAGTGCCACACCATGCACATAGTACCATCACAGTGCCACACCATGAACACAGTGCCCATAATAGTGCCACACCATGCACACAGTTCCCATCACAATGCCACACCATGCACACAGTGCCATCACAGTGCCACACCATGCACACAGTGCCCATCACAGTGTGACACCATGCATACAGTGCCCATCACAGTACCACACCATGCACACAGTGCCCATCACAGTGCCACACCATGCACACAGTTCCATCGCAGTGCCACATCATGCACACAGTGCCCATCACAGTGTGACACCATGCACACAGTGGCCATCATAGTGCCACACCATGCACACAGTGCCACAACATGCACACAGTGCCATCACAGTGCCACACCATGAACACAGTGCCATCACAGTGCCACACCATGGACACAGCGCGACACCATGCACACAGTGGCCATCACAGTGCCACACCATGCACACAGTGGCATGCAGAAACAACCATGTGGTTGTACACTAGAAAATCTGCAGCATGTTGCATTGTAATCTAACAAACAGAGTATACTTCCAAATCAATCTCTCTCTCCCTCTCCCTCTCCCTCTCCCCCTTCCTCTCCAATGAAGACAGGAGGAGATTTGTGAAGGAGAGGAAGGATGGGGGGGGGGGATTTCCACTTTAATTTATTTTTTTACTCCTGGCTGCCAGCTACATGATTGAAAATGTGCTACTTAGACTCCAGCCACCACAATGTGTCCTGAAGTTACCTGTCTCTCCCGTGTGCCCAGGATGTCAATGACATGTGCCAGGAGGGAGATAGACAGAGATCAGTGAACATTCATTTGCTGATCTCCCCTGTTAAGTAAGAATCCGGTAGCACTTCAGAAGAGACATTAGGGGCTAATAGACCCCTGATGTCCTCTTAAGGACAACCGATCATCTGCACTATGCTAACACATAGAAAGCTTGTCAGCCCTATGTGATAGCAAGACAGTTAAAGTTTAGAAAGTAGAAAAAAAGTAAAAAAATGAAAGTTTATTGTAATAAATACCACCCCCAATTTAAAAAAAAAATCCCCATGCCAATTTACATGCATATATACAAGCATGCGTGTTGGGTGTGAACGTGTACCAAACTACAATTGCACCACACATATAGGGTGTTACCATGCATGTTATAGTGAGAGTAATAATTCTGGGGCAATCATGCACGCACTCTGCAGGCCGGTTGCGGGTGCAGGAATCGCACCTGTTCACGCACCCGCAACCAAATCAAGCTGCTCTTACGAGATGCGCCGGGCTGCCATTTATTCTGAAAGGCACCCCCCACGCATCTCAGCCCACAGTGCATTTGCAGATGTGGCAACCTGCATGGTCAAAAAGACCATGCAATTTTCCTGCGGCCACATTTTTAAAAAGGTGTATGCATCTTTTTCCTGCAGGAACCGCGGGCAGAGCAGCCCATTCAAATGCGAGTCGCATGGCCCACAATAGTGTGAACCTAGCCTAAAGGTTTTAAAAGCATTACCTATGGACAACTTTGGGAACTGTGGTTTTTTTTGGGGCGGTTCTTAGCAGTTTTGCAGGCAAAAGCAATTTTGAGGCTTGACATATTTGGGATCTACTTACTTGACACATCCTCATCCAAAAATTGGGGATTATTTTGTGTTTGTGTGCACTAAAATTAATTTGAGTATTTTTTTACTGAAAATCTTGACTTGCTGATCCTGATCATGCCTTTACTACCTAGTGAAAAACAGATCTTGGACAAGCATGCTCCAGATAGGAATCTATGCCTTTAGGCTGGGTTCACACATATGCAAATTGGATGTGACTTTCCTGCACCCAATTCGCATGACAGGTGAGTGTGACCAACTCTCAATAGAGCCGATTCATACAGGTCCAGGACAGCTGCGGTCCATGTTTAAAAAAGGGTTCTGTGCGTCTTTGGGTCCGATTCAGGTGTGAATTCAGGCAAAAATTCGGACCTGATTCGCACCTGAACTAATGAACAGGGATGCACTGGACCCCAGGCACGAACCCGCGGCCGCATATGCATGAACCCAGCCTTAAAGTTTGCAAAAAATGTAGCAATTGCCATTTGCACATTTCATTTTTTAGATACATGTTGTAAAAATGACAGGCAATTCTCCCTCCTTAGAAGACTGCCCAGTAATAACGTGAGCCTTTGTAATGTGGTCACACAATAGTCAGATACTAGACAATACCAGTCATCTTTTCATTGCATTTATTGCAATGTCTGCTACTTTTTAGTATTATTTTTGATAAGAACAGTTGCAGAGGGTTATTTTGACAAAGGTAGTAACACTGGACCAAACGTACTGCTGTGAATAGCACAGAATAGGATTATTTCTTTTAAAGAGAACAACTTTTTTTCAGCAATATCTGTTCAGCTGGAATCTAGTGGACTATGCTGGTTTTAGCAAATTCTGGGAAGTAGTGTAAATGAATGTACAGTATTTTCATAGGACAAGTAACCAGTATTATCTGTGGATCTACATGCAGTTGGTCTTTTCACATTTACTGAATTACCATGCCTTGTTCTGCACTCTTTCTCTGTGGG
Organism: Lithobates clamitans; assembly: GCA_037952925.1. NCBI lineage: Eukaryota > Metazoa > Chordata > Amphibia > Anura > Ranidae > Lithobates > Lithobates clamitans. Next base: position 1,233,229 of record JBBGZY010000798.1, on the reverse strand, counting down.
TAAGAGTATATTAGTAGAGGCAGAGCTTTGTTTCTTCATGTCAGAGCTGCCCCCAACTATTGAACTGAGGACTAAATCCAGCAGCAGCAGGAGAGGTTCAAAAAAGCATATTTCTATAAAATTCATTAAGTGGCAGGAAGATGCTTGCCCTCAGGCACAGATTTTTCTCCAGTCAGAACAGTAAACAGCACAGTAGTGACATCAGCTAATCTCATGCCAAATCTTGTGAGACTAGCACCCATAGAATCAGTGCCTTAGATCTTATACTGCAAATGTACAGCTATGACACTCAAGGCAGGGTCAATTAACTGCTAGTTTTTTAAAAAGAAATTCAAGAGAAAAAAAAAAGTTACATTTTTTTCAGGATACTTTTTAGCCACAATTACCATTCATAGATGTTCGCTATAACATATCAAATCTTTGAGTTCAGGTCCACTTTAACACTGGTAGTGGTGTTCAAAGTGGATGAAGAAACAGCAATAATGCTGATACCTAAGTCCCGTCTCTGCACATTGTGCAGGGTCGGACCTGTCAGATCTCCGCTCTCCTCTGTGGGGGGGGGGGGTCAGATGATTACGGTCCGCCTGCCGTTTTCATCCGATCCGATAGACGGATGGAAAATAGGTTTCCATCCGTCTGGATTTTGCGGAGCGGATCGAATAAGGGCGGATCGGATGTCAGCAGACATGTCACTGCTGACATCCGTCGCTCCATGGAGATGTATGGAGCGACCGTTCAGTTTATATATATATATAATGTGTTTATGTATCATATAAAGGACATTGTTTAATTTTAGAAGGCACCAATAGAGGATTCAAAATGTCAAATGTTCATGTGTTTAATAATATCCTTAGGTCTTAACTCCTCGCTGCCGCTGCCCCTCCACTTTTTAAGAGGATCTAAATGGCTATTACAGCGGTCACATGATCGAAAGCTCCCAATCGCAAGTATGCATCGGGAACTGCCCATGACAGCTTAGTTACTGTGCTGAGAGGGCTCATAGCACAGAAAAGCCATTCGACATGGGCGCATATGTGTGGCAGCTCCGCATAAAAAGCCCACCCTCCCAGGGTGGATTGTTGATAATGTAGGCGTGATCTTCAGGAGCCGATTAGCATGGCATCAAGGCAACTCTTTTCATAAAGAGTCCAGCAAGAACAGCCTCCATATATCTTAGCTTCAACAATTTGCCATTCTTAGGCAATTTATAAATTTCCTGGACGTCAAGTGATTTTTAATATTGAGTCATATTTTATGCATGTGATGTGTTTTGTTTTTTTTTAACCATGAATAATACTATATTTACTGTAGCTTGCAAAAGTATTTGTATTTTTGCTTTTCATTGATATCATTTATACTGGATATGAATTAGTACACCAATTATGTGATGATTTTAACTTTAGTTTATGCATAATAAGAAAGAGTACTGATATTAGAGAGCAGGCCTGTTGTATAGATAGCTGGTGTGTTTACATTGGGGCCGTTGGCAATTGTAGAATAAATGAAGCCGCACTTTGAGTTTTGTATAAATAGCACACCATAGAGCAGCCAGATAGACTTGAAAAAGGTATTAGCCTTCCCTCTGTCAAAACTAGCAGCCTCTGTCCTCTCTTTCGGTAGCGGCGCTGGCTTTGTCCATAGCCATGCATATGCACGGGGTTCCCCGCACCCGGAGTGGGCCAACTGCTTAGGTATACACTGACACTCCTGTCTTCCATTTCTTCCAGTGGTGTTGCACTCTGGATAGGACATTGTATATGCCAGCATGGGTCTCTCCTAGCCAGTGTGGACGCAGAGGGAGGTGCAAGGCACAATTTTTTTTCCTTACTATGCTCGCACAGTATTTACAAATGTGTGAGTGTATGAGTGTATTGATTTTATTAAAATAGAAGTATGTTTTTTTTTTTTTCTGCTAATCATACTTACCTAGGTGGATGCTGCAGCTGTCCAATGGTGTGTCTGCAATGAGAACCGAGCCACCGAATACCGTCGATGGCTCAGTTCTCACTCCTTCCCGAGCAGAGTGATGCTGACTGTCAGTCAGCATCGCTCCTGCTCTGCTTCTCAGTGTTTATTGGAGCGCTGTGCTGTTGAGGGGCATGGAGCGGCCATCTCAGCGGCTCGCTGAGACTGCCATCATTCAAGGCACCTGGCGGATCCAGACTTAGGAAGTTGGGACTCCACTTAAGAACAAACACAGATGTCTCTGAAATCGCCCCCAAAGTCGGACTTACATGCGGGTATGATATTGTGCGAGTTCAGCTGGACTCTCACGATTTTGATCCCGCAGCAGTGTGAACCTAGGCTAAAATAGAGTTACAAGTATCAAGACTTACCAGATACATATGTAGAAGTATCTACACCTATAGAGTAAAGCAGAGTTTATTTTGTTTTTTTTTTACATTTGTTTGACTTTGCTAGGTCAATCATTTTAATGCTGAACTTTGGGTAAAATCAAAAGTTAGCCTTACACCTGTCAGTTTTTATTGCTGTCTAAGCCTCCATTAAGAAGATTGAATTTCCCTATTTGTCCTGTTACCATTATCATTTTAAGTAAAAGAAAATTCCAAATTTTGGGTTGTCCCCTGAAAAGTAATAGAGGGTAAATCTTCCAATGGGGACACCAGTTTTGGTGACCGGGGGGGTCCCCAAGGAATTCCCTTAATTTGCAGGAATTTCCTCTCACTTACTGTTTGGCTATGGGACAGGAAATGAAGGGAAATCTCCGCAATGGGACACAGATGGCAAAAAAAATTTAATCTGACAGGAGTCATTCCAAATGAAAAAAAAAAAAAAAAAAGTTTTGCTTATAATTCTACTTTAAGCTTTAAAAAGGAAGCATAGAAATTGATTGGTTGCCATGCACAGTTGCTCTAGTTTTGATAAATTCCCCTCCACGTCTATAGGCTGCCTGCACGCCGCTTGGGGTGGATGCAGACGCCAAAACAAAGTCAGCCTGCACACAGTACCGGTGCCAATGCTGTATGAACAAAGCCCAAGGTAACATTCACACTAGAGATTATCCGGGAAGTGTAAACAAATGATCCTTCTTAGCTCAAGTTCTCCTCTATTTAGGTGTACTTGCGGTTACATGCATTTAGGCCTCAGTCACACGGGCGCACTGATCAGCTATCCACTCAGGTGGCACAGGTGGTCTGTTCAGCCAACAAAGAGGACAGCTACATGAATCTTCACACACATCCCTACTTGTATACCTGTGAAATGCCTGGTTCAGAAGGCAGACATGCTGGGGAGAATTGAATAAAGCTACTGCGCCACTTTTCTGGCGTTAATTGCTTTTGTCAATGTGTTGTGCCTTATTCAAAAGTCCGCCTGCGACAGTTTCCACAATGTCCCACTGCTTGTGATTAGTGCTGTGCAGTGCCGACTTCCTGGCGGGCTCTGCACGTGCTGTTTGCGAACACGCCTGAGCTCATCCTTACTAGCAGGTATGTTTGTGAAGATCCATGCAGCGGTCCACCCGTCATTGATTTGAACAGCCTGATTGTATGGAGCTCCTGGGCAAGTGAACTGGCCTTCTGCAGGGGTTTACTCATCAGTCCACCTGTGTGAATGAGCCCATAGACATATCCACAGTACCTAATCTGCCCCTGGATGCACAAAATTATTTTCTCTAAACTGAATGCACAAAAGCACTGGTAAAGAACCTGTGGATTCTAACATTTAAAATCGTTACATGCATTGAGAAGTGTTCTATAAACACATAAATAAAGGCAGATTTGTCAATCGCAATGTGAATGAGGCCTTAAAGTGAAAATCTTATGCCGCGTACACACGGTCGGACTTTTCGGCTACAAAAGTCCGAAGGACGCCGACGGGCCAAGTCCGGCGGACAATCCGATCATGTGTGGGCTTCCCCGGACTTTCAGCGGACTTTTCCAGCTGCAAATCTGACGGACTTTAGATTTGGAACATGCTTCAAATCTTTACGTCGTAACTCCGCCGGACCCAGAAATCCGCTCGTCTGTATGCTAGTCCAACGGACAAAACCCCACGCCAGGGCAGCTATTGGCTACTGGCTATCAACTTCCTCATTTTAGTCCGGTGTACGTCATCACGTACGAATCCCTGGGACTTTTGTGTGATCGTGTGTAGGCAAGTCCGGTCATTAGAAAGTCTGTTGAAAGTCCGCCAAAAGTCTGTCGAAAGTCTGTCGGACGGGCTGTCGGACTTTTGTAGCTGAAAAGTGCGACCGTGTGTACGCGGCATTAAACCCCTAAGCCAAAAATGTATTGGATCACAGCTTACCAATCATTAGATGTGGTGGCTGCTTCAGTTTTCTTTTCTTCGGCACCGCTGTTCCAGATTCTGTTTTCACCTTGTGATTTGTCTAGTAACACACCTCCTGTATTCGTGAGAAACAACTCTGGATGAACGAGCACAGGAGTACATCAGACAGCAGCATCATCAGTCTGGGAGAGGCAGGGGTAGTGTTAAATATATTAGCAGATTTAGATACAATACGCTAACAAATTGAAGCCAAACTCCAGCTTACACTTTATAATCAGTTACAGCAAACATTTTTATTTCTTTTTTGGGATAAAGGTTTTACATATGTAAATAAATAAAAGCTGATCATTTTAATAACCTCTGCCAGTGTTAAGTGATTTATCTCATCCATGTAAACTGATTGAGCGCCGATTTACACCGATGTGGTGTGGAATTTGTAGCGAGTTCTGTGTGGATTTCCCACCGCCTTGAAAATCGCACCCCGGGAGTGTATGTTAACGATATCCCGAAATCGGTTCACAAAATGCAGTGCAATTTGTAGAATCGGATCGCATCCATGCGATCCAATTCTGACGTGGGCAAAAAAAGGGTCCTGCATGTTTTTGGTACGATTTGAGCCATACAGAATAATGTTCATTTGAACAGGAATGCGGTGTGATTCCTGTTTAAACTCACATGCGGTTCCCCGCACATGTGTGTGTGAACCAGGGCTTACTTTCTGCTGGAGAGTAAGGATAGGCTCGGGCGTGTTCGCACACTCCACGTGCAGAGCCCGCCAGGAAGTTGGCGCGGTGCTGCGCTAATCACAGGCAGTGAGACATTTCCCAATCTCTGCAGCCGCACACTGGGAAAATGTCTCACTGCTTGTGATTAGCGCAGCACCGTGCCGACTTCCTGGCAGGCTCTGCACGTGGAGTGTGCGAACACGCCCGAGCCCATCCTTACTGGAGAGCGTATGCTTGAAAAACAACAGACTTGCTGGTTGTATTACCAGAAGAAAATAGAGGAAAGAAGGCCTAAAAGAGGGAAACAAATGCAGCCATCACATCTTACATAGTTACATCGTTAGTCTGGTTGAAAATAGACACATGTCCATCTAGTTCAACCATTTAAGAATTGGTAAGCTGCAATATAATAAATGTTTGCTTTTGGGTTTAATAATGTTTTAATGACAAAACATGAATATTGATAGATTCAGTTTTGATAAGCTCCTAGCACTTTCATATATTATCGGACATAAACCTTTATAAAACATTGGTTTTCAGGGAGCCTAATAGTATTATAAGTGCAAAAGGAACAACAAAGGAATGCCAGCAAAGCTTCACTGTTATACACTGTCACTACTAGTCCATAATAAGCTTAAAAAGCTCCACGCCGGCCCTTCAAATTGGTCCTGTACTGTAATACATGAAACCAGCAGATAACTAATATAAAGAAATAAAAACACCTTATTCACCTCACAGCTCTTCCCTCAGTTGGCTGCTTGCGGCTCCTCCACCACATACTGGAGACATTATTTTCCTCCTCACTCTTTCTGACTGAACAGCCAATCAGCTTGTTGTTATTTAGCAGCCATGAGGCCTGAGGTGATTGGAAAGGCTTTATGGTCTATTTTAATTTGTTTTATTCAGCCTGAAAAAAATGCATCATTGCTTTCATGCAGGAAAATGTGTGTTACACTATCAGCTGAAACAGAAATGTATGCTGTCAGGACAGATGAATTTTTCTGTGTGTCATTGTGAATGCTGTGTGGGGCATTAGAATGCAATAATGAGGGAAGGCGCCTAGTGTTAATCTGTGTTAAAGCGGAGCTCCACCCAAAAGGGGAAGCTCCGTTTATCTGCCTCCTCTCCCCTTCCACATTTGCCACCATTCGGGGGGGCAGGTATCTGGTTTTGACAGGTACCCGTCCCCACTTCTGGGAGACCTTGCCACAGCGAGATCTATCAGAAGTTCGCCCCCCCCCACCGCCGGGCCATTCAGAAAGTGCAGCGTGCACTCCATGTGCACTGTGGAGCCGCAAGGCTTCACTGCCAGTTTCCCTCACAGGCAATTGTGGCGGCAACACACGGCTGCCGATGGAAACACCAGCTGGGGTGCCGACATTGCTGGATTCCAGGACAGGTAAATATCCTAATATTAAAAGTCAGCAGCTACAGTATTTGTAGCTGCTGACCGTTAATTTTTTTGTGGGGGGCTGGAGCCAGGGGCGTCGCTAGGGGTGGCTTTTGGGGCTATAGCCCCGAATCTAGCCCCGAGTCTCTGCAGGGGTCCCCAAAGGGGAGGGGAGGCTCTCTGGGGATCCTTATGTAAGTGGGGGGCACTCTGGGGACCCTGAAGCAAGGGAGAAGCTCTCTAAGGACCCAGATTTAAGAGGGAGGCTCTCTGGGGACCCTAATGTAAGGTGGGCTCTCTGGGAACCCTGATGTAAATGGGGGGCCCTCTGGGTACCCTGATGTAAGGGGGAGGCTCTCTATGGACTCTGATGTAAGGAGGAGACTCTCTGGGGACCCTGATGTAAGGGGAGACTCTCTGGGGGACCCTGATGTAAGGGGGCTCTCTGGGGACCCTGATGTAAGTGGGGGGCTCTCTGGGGATATATATACACACACACACACACGTATATTACTGTATATACATGTGTATGCCCGCCTAAGTGTATGACTTTCTTTACTACGATGCTATGGGCTCTAGCCCCAGATCTTTTGTAGACCTAGCAACGCTCCTGGCTGGAGCTCCTCTTTAAGAAGCTTTTGATGGTTTTTTATGCTCAAAAGCTCCTCTCCAAAGCATACAATTGAGATTTTTTTGACTGTAAACCTGTAAACCTATATAGGCGAAAACGCCTATAGTGTGCATGATCACATAGGCTAACATGGAGAGGAGTTAACAGGCAGAGAAAAAAAAAGCTAAAATGCTCAAAGAAGCAGCTTCTTAGAACTACAGTGTGCAAGAGGCCTTAAAGGATAAGTTCACTTTTTAGAAAAAAATAATAAATGCACATGCAGGTAAAAAAGATGTGCATTTACTTTTTTTTTTTTTTTGGAGTCTGTACAGCATTGCACCAGCGATCAGTAGATCACTGGTGCCATGCAAGTCTCCAGCAGATCTGCCATTGTATCTGTGTGCCCGTACATCCTATACGGGCAAGCAGATACAATCCGACAGGAAGAGAGAATGAACTACCACCGAGCTCCACAGCTCCGTAGTAGTTCATTGAAAACTACAAGCCGACAGCCGCAAAGGCTGTCACACCTTGTAGTATTCCATTCACAGGAAACTGTGAATGAGTGACACGGGTGGGCAGAGCCAGGCTCGGCTAGGTTTTTTTCTAAATTGTGACAGCTAGCGGAGGGGGGGGGGAGCTCCTTTCTAGCTGTCAGATCGGGGAATCAGGGGGTTTGGGGGCTGGTCCGTTTGTAACATGTTACACCCTGAACATGGGTGTAACATGTTACGAAAGGTGAATTTATCCTTTAGTGCAGTATTCTGTGTGCTGTGTTGCCATTCGTTTAGAATGGCACCCCAATGCACAAATACAGTAGTTGCCAAAGCACCTGCTCACATATTGTGTGTCTTGCTCCGCCCCATTGCCGAAAAAAGTTGCAGATGCATTTTTTTAGTTCATTGGGGTGCAATGGCAGTTGATTTAAAATAAATGGCACAGTGCACAGTTTTTTCAGGTGGACCTGATCGGAAGATCTATGTAAGTCTATTGGCAGGCAGATGTAAACAGAAGTGTGTTCCTTTACGTTTGGCTACCTTCCGTCCAGGTCCAGGAAGAACAAATGGAAAAGGACTGTGTCTTAATTCATTTTTCTGGACCTAACTGTGACAGATCGAAGGTAGCCTGATGTAAACAGACCCAAGTCTATTTACATTCAACAGCCCATTGATTCAACAAGGAGCAGCAGATGTCTGACTAAATATAGACAAACAACTGTGCAGGCACGGATATTACAAAAGTGATATCCGCTCTGTTCTGATTCAGCAGGGAATCTGTTTATGGATTCCCTGCTGAATGAGGTGGAGCATGCCCGTGTGAAAGGACCCTCCTGAGTAAGCTCAGTCAATTGCTAGGGTCAACTTTAAGGCACACATTGAAAATTTCTGGTCTCAGCTTAAAGTAATTGTAAATGCATTTAAAAAAAAAAAAATAACAATCATGTTTATAATTACAGAGAACCTGTAAATGCATTTACAATCACTTTAAGCTGAAACTAACATTTTGTAATGCCTGCCTTAGGGTCAACAATTCTTCAATGTGTGCCTTTAAGCTGACACTAGCAATTGACTGGCTTGGTGAAGGTGCTCCCCTTTTCTATCCACCTTCCTATCCTCCATGCCCTTGCATGGACCTACCGTATATACTCGAGTATAATTCGAATTTTTCAGCACATTTTTTTGTGCTGAAAGTGCCCCCCTCGACTTATACTCGAGTCAAGCACTTTTCTGCAGCAAAAAATTTCATTTTCCGAACCGACTTTGGGGCCCCGTATCTCAGGGCCACTTGGTGCTAGAAACCCCAAATTTGGTATGCAAACCCAGTGGACCTGGTATCACAACATAAGCTGAAGTTCCTAGCCCTAAGTGGCCCCGAGATACGGGGCCCCAAAATCAGTTTGGAAAATGTCATTCTCTGCTGCAGAAAAGTGCTTGTCATTTTCTGGACCGAATTTGGGGCCCCATATCTCAGGGCCACTTGGTGCTAGGAACCCCAAATTTGGTGTGCAAACCCAGTGGAACTGGTACCATAACATATCCAAAGCTGGGGTTCCTAGCACCAAGTGGCCCTGAGATACGGGGGCCCCAAAACTGGTTTGGAAAATGTCATTCTCTGCTGCAGAAAAGTGCTTGACATTTTCTGAACTGATTTTTAGGGCCCTGTATCTCGGGGCCACTTGGTGCTGGAAATTTTATGGAGCTACTTCCACTGAGTTTGCGCACCAAATTTGGGATTTTTAGCACTAAGTGGCCCCGAGATACGGGGCCCCAAATTCGGTCAACTGTGTCTATCTGCAGCAATGTCATTTCGGGACCCTTTGGGTTCAGAGACCCCAAATTTTGGCTGCAGCTAGGGGGCATCTAGGAACCCTTAACTACCAAGTTTGAAGTTCAGGGGACCTATGGCTGCAAATGCCCACAGTGAGGCATGCAAATGGGCACAGTGATGCTGCAAATGGGCATTGTTGACCCTCTTTTCCACTTAAAGTAGCTGTGCATTTCTCACCCTCGTCTTATACTCGGGTCAATAAGTTTTTCCCATTTTTTTTGTGGTAAATTAGGGCCTCGACTTATACTCGGAACAACTTATACTCGAGTATATACGGTATTTCCCATTTACAGTGACATGATTCTGAATCCGATGAGGTCTCCTGGGGCAGCATGCCTGAGAAACAAAAAAACGTCCTCACAGTGGACATCCTCTCCAGGCAATATTTATCTCCCTCACCTGCTCACATACCTGGTCTAACCCTCTTAGTGAATGGCTGGGATTACAAATAAATATGCAGGACTCATAGTATTGTTTCTTTTTGCTCTGTCTACTGGAGAACACTCCTCAGCAACAGACAGGCACAAACAATATTCAGAGCTTAGGGTAAACCCAATGAATGCAGAGAACAATAACACTCAGAGCTCAGGCTGACTAGAGCCTAGCTGCTCACCAAATTTAGACTAGTGGCACTCCAACATTGGCAGGGCTGTTATATAAACATGCACTTAGCTACATTTAAAGAGGAACCTCAGTCCCCCTTATGGTTGGGCCCAGCATCTTTAAAATACAGCATGTGTGCAGATAAGCTGAGATCCAGGGCCTGCATTTTCTTTGGTGTCTTCACATACGCAGAAAACCATCAGTGTGTGCTAGTCTCTGCCTGGTCCTAAAGCCTCTGGCAAATGTGCGTGCGCATGGAACCCCCATAAAATGCATGTGTCATAATATTCACTGGTAGTGGGCATTCAATAGTCATTTTAGTAAATATAAATTAGAAAGGCTTTCTCAGAGGGAGTCGGTATATGCATGTTAGAATACCATAGATTTTAGAGCTCTCATGGTAGTAAACTCAGTACTTCCAGAAGAATTCTTAAAACCCAAACAGATTAGAGAGGCATAGCTGTCTTTCATCAAAAAAATTGATAAAGTGCAAAAAAAACCTTTCAATGTGGTGGGTAGCACAGTGGCTAAGTGGATAGCGCTTTCACCTAGCATAACTAGGTTCATCGGTTTGAATCCCAACTACGGCACTACCTGCCTGGAGTTTGCATGTTCTCGCTGTGCTTGCATGGGTTTCCTCCCACACTCCAAAGTAATGCTGGTAGGATAATTGGCTCCTGTCTAAATTGGCCCTAGTATGTGTATGTATGAATGTGAGTTAGGGACCTTAAATTGTAAGCTACTGATGTAAATGTGCAATATACAGCAGTGTTTTTCAACCTTTTTTGAGTCAGGGTGCCCTTTAAAATTATAAGCAATCTCAAGGCATCCCAATGTAAACAACTAAACTAATAGTTTTACATAATGCAACAACATCCACACACGTAGGACACCCAATGTTAGAGGTGATTTATTCTTACTGGTACTGACTAGTATTCCAGTGTTTCTCTTCTCCCTTAGTTTCTCTCTCTCACTCAGCTAGTGTAACCCCAGTGCTAATGGAGAGGGGCAAACAAAGCTGCTGTGCACGGCCCAATGCCCCCATTATTGACCATTGACATTATAGGTTATTAGGATGCCAGCAGCTAGAAGGTTGTCATGGTGCACAATGAAAACCTATGGCTTTGTGTAACTTAAAGGCAATCTTGATCCCTCAGCTGGCTTGTATACAATTTTTGGGCATTTTGCCAAGGCACCCCAGTTGAAAAGGCTGATATACAGTATATGCAAAGTGCTGCGCAAGTTGATAGTGCTATATACAGTATCTCACAACAGTAAGTACACCCCTCACATTTTTGTAAATATATAATTATATTTTGATGTGGCAATACTGAAGAAAGGACACTTTGCTACAATGTAAAGTAGTGTGTGTACAGCTTGTATAACAGTGTAAATTTGCTGTCCCTTTAAAATAACTCAACACACAGCCATTAATGTCTAAACCACTGGCAACAAAAATGAGTACACCCCTAAGTAAAAATGTCCAAATTGGGCCCAATTGGCCATTTTCCCTCCCCAGTGTCATGTGACTCATTAATATTACAAGGTCTCAGGTGTGAATGGGGAGCAGGTGTGTTAAATTTGATGTTATTGCTCTCACTCTCTCATAATAGTCACTAAAAGTTCAACATGGTACCTCATGGCAAATAACTGAGGATCTGAAAAAAAGAATTGTTGCTCTACATACAGATGGCCTAGGCTATAAGAACATTGCCAAGACCTTGAAACTGAGCTGCAGCATGGTGGCCAAGACCATACAGCAGTTTAACAGGACAGGTTCCACTCAGAATAGGCCTCGCCATGGTTGACCAAAGAAGTTGAGTGCACATGCTCAGCGTCATATCCAGAGGTTGTCTTTGGGAAATAGATGTATGCGTGCTGCCAGCATTGCTGCAGAGGTTGAAGGGTGGGGGGTCAGCCTGTCAGTACTCAGACCATACGCTGCACATTGCATCAAATTGGTCTGCATGGCTGTCGTCCCAGAAGGAATCCTCTTCTAAAGACGATGCACAAGAAAGCCTACAAACAGTTTGCTGAAGACAAGCAGACTAAGGACATGGATTACTGGAACCATGTCCTGTGGTCTGATGAGACCAAGATAAACTTATTTGGTTCAGATGGTGTCAAGCGTGTGTGGTGGCAACCAGGTGAGGAGTACAAAGACGAGTATGTCTTGCCTACAGTCAAGCATGGTGGTGGGAGTGTCATGGTCTGGGGCTGCATGAGTGCTGCTGGCACTAGGGAGCTACAGTTCATTGAAGGAACCATGAATGCCAACATGTACTGTGACATACTGAAGCAGAGCATGATCCCCTCCCTTCAGAGACTGGGCCGCAGGGCAGTGAAGATGCTGAGAGTAAAGGTGATGGACTGGCCAAGCACGTCTCCAGACCTAAACCCTATTGAGCATCTGTGGGGCATCCTCAAACAGAAGGTGGAAGAGCGCAAGGTCTCTAACATCCACCAGCTCTGTGATGTCGTCATGGAGGAGTGGAAGAGGACTCCAGTGGCAACCTGTGAAGCTCTGGTGAACTCAATGCCCAAGAGGGTTAAGGCAGTGCTGGAAAATAATGGTGGCCATACAAAATATTGACACTTTGGGCCCAATTTAGACATTTTTACTTAGGGGTGTACTCACTTTTGTTGCCTGCGGTTTAGACATTAATGGCTGTACGTTGAGTTATTTTGAGGGGACAGTAAATTTACACTGTTATACAAGCTGTATACTCACTACTTTACATTGTAGCAAAGTTTAATTTCTTCAGTGTTGTCACATGAAAAGTTATAATAAAATATTTACAAAAATGTGTGGGGTATACTCACTTTTGTGAGATACTGTAAATATCTGTAAAAAATAAAAATAAATGTCTCATAAAATTTTTATAAGCCCATATCCAAAATTCCGAAATATTTTCATAAGACATTAGGAAGTATTTTTGTGCTTTTTCATTTTTTTTTATACTTGTCTACTCATACTGCCTGGTTTCCTCTGTCGGTCTGTTGGAGCCGGTATACCCCTGTATATGTAGATCTTGTGCTGAAATTCTGGGTACACTGTGCCTCTTTCCTTTCTTTGGTCTAATAAATTAGGTACATGTCAGTCCAGGAATACCCGATCAACTGCAAAGAGAATTCGACTGTTTTATCTTATCATTTTTTGCTAGCATCTATTGTGTTCTGTTGCAAATGCTGCTTTATGCATAGACATACCTCCATAGATCCAGTCTGTCCAGACAACATGGTCACCTGCTGACTTGGCACCATCCAAGACACAGAACTTGAATCCAACACAATTTTACTTCAGGCAAGTGCAGTACAGAGGATGTTTCCCAGTATTTTGAATTGTACAAAGAAGTTGACTCTCCTCAATCCTGTCTCTGGACTAATAGTGACTGGGGGGAAATGAAAGAAACAGGGAAGGTTTAGCTTTGACAGAATTATCTAGCACTAAATAGGAGGGGAGGACAGAGGGAGATACCAAATCACATAAGTAAACAAGTTGTAGTGGTCCTAAGCCACCACTAGATGTCAGCATACATGAAAACAATAGTAAGTCGATGCAGCTGAATACAACCCAGAAAATATACATATAAGGGCACTTTCACACTGGGGCATTGGGGGGGGGGGCGGCGGTAAAGCGCTGCTATTTTTAGCAGCACTTTTCTGTCATTTTAGCAGTGCTTTTCGGCCGCTAGCGAGGTGCTTTTAATCCCCGCTAGTGGCTGAAAAAAGGTTAAAAGCACCCGCAAAGCGCCGCTCCCATGGCGCTTTGCAGGCGCTTCGGCGGCGCTGCCCATTGATTTGAATTGGCAGGGGAGCTTTAGGAGCGGTGTATACATAGCTCCTAAAGCGTCTCAAAGATGCTGTTTGCAGATTTTTTTTAACCCTCGGGCTTTCACACTGGAGTGACAGGAGAGGCACTTTACAGGTGCTTTGCAGGCACTATTTTTAGCGCTATAGCATCTGTAAAACACCTCAGTGTGAAAGTGGCCTAAGTGGGACATAACATATGGACCTTTATTACTTGCCGAACAAAACATGTTTATAACATTAACAGTGCTTGCACACATTGAAACTGAGCTGACATAAAGCATGATTAACCACTTTAAAAAAACGGTCACTTTCACCCCCTTCCAGACCAGGACAATTTTTTTATCTTTCATCGCTGTTGTATTTGAATGACAATTGCGAGGTAATGCAACACTGTACCAAAATTACATTTTTATCATTTTTCGAATGAATGGAAGCAAGCAAACATTCATTGATGGGCACAGGTAGGCTGCATTTATAGGTGCTGGTAGGCTGCATTGATAGACGCTGGTAGGCTGCATTTGATGGGCACTGATGAGGCTGCATTTAATGGGCTCTGGTGAGGTTGCATTTGATGGGCACTGGTGAGGCTGAATTTGATGGGCACTGGTGAGGCTGCATTTGATGGGAGCTGATAAGGCTGCATTTGATGGGCACTAATCAGGCTGCATTTGATGGGCGCTGGTGAGGCTGCATTTGATGGGTGCTAGTGAGGCTGCATTCAATGGGCGCTGATGGGCTGTATTTTACGGGGTGCTTCATTAAAAAGGTGGGGTATACATGGGCAGGGCAAAGGGGGTGGAGCCTGTAGGGCGGCAAAATGAGGTCTCGTCTAGGGTGTCAAAAATACTTGCACCAGCCCTGTATTTGATCACCACTGTTTTTTTTTTTTTTTTTTGCTAAATAAACGAAAAAATACCAAACATTTTGAAAAAAAAAAAGCGTCATCATGTACCTGGTGTGGCAGTGATCAGGGACACTGACTGCTGACAGTATGTAAAAAAACAAAAAAAATGTATTAATTGTTTTAAATTTTTCTTTACAATTCTTTTTTGTGACCAAAGCAATACAGTGTTACCGTAGTTGACATTTGACACTATGATTGCTTATCTATTCATTCAGTGTTTACTATTGTGATTATCTGTAATTGGCCACAGCTAGTCACATGGTACACATGGGCTGTGATTTGCCCTGTCTGTACCATGTGATCACTGTGACCAATCACAGAGATCAACACAATAGTACACAATAGTGGGCGTGAATGGAAGCCATCCATTGTGTCCAATTATCATGTGAACTGCTGTAATTGGTCATAGCAATTACCTTGTACCAGCAGCGGGTCGGTACACTGATCTGTCATTCGCTGTGTCTGGTGGACACAGCAGGTGACAGATTGTGCCGCAGTGCAGCCCATGGGGCGCGCACAAGGCGCATTCTGGGGAGGACGTAATATGATGTTGACTTTGATGATGATGACATCCACCCCAGAATGGCGACTGTCCCGTCCACCCATCAATTCACAACATGAAAGGAGATTCTTCATATAAGTTTATTTTGGATTATCAAATATAACTAGTGTTTGTATTGCTATTGAGAAATATTTATAAATGTTTATATTTATAAATCTTGTACTGTATAATTACAGAAAAATGTATATTAAAAATGCATGGCTACAAGTCCTAATAATTTTTTAGAGACTTACAATTCAATATTTTAGGGCTAATTCAATACGTCTAATAAAGGTGTGTATGTGGTAGAATGCAAGACATGTTGGAATGGCGGTTCAACAGAAACAAGAGTCAGTAAACGCTTGTTCACATTTGACTAAATTTCCAACTCCTAACAAACGTTCCTATAGCATTAATGCACTTTAGTATAGGCATTAGACTGGCGTTAATGCGCGTTAGTATAGGCTCTTGACTGGCGTTTTACAAGTTTTAATGACGCCTTTTCTTTTTGTAAAGGGAAGGGACATTACAGAAAAACAGAAAAAACAATTTGAGGTGTGGCTTATCATGGTTAATGTTTCCTGTGCATACCCCATTAGCAGGGAAGGCAGCAGCATGGATTCCTTTACTAGGCTTTATCTCATGTTTGGCCTCCTGCAATCAATGCTGATATATTAGCAATTGGCTGAGCAGAGGAAGAGGAGAATGGCATCCAGGAGCTATTGGGTACCTCCAATTGTCTATCAGAGATAATCTAAAGGGCACGTTCATGCCCGGTAACATGATTTACACACCTACCCTCAGTAGCTAATGTCAGTCATATTCAAGAGCACAAACAGTAAGTGACTGCAGGACACTATGCTCTCCTCCTCTATCATTACAGGGAATTGTGGGACAATATATTCCTCCTGCATGATTTTTTTTTGTGCCACAAACTCCTACCAGTGCGTTTGTAGAGCATTACCATAGACTTGAATTGTAGGCGTTTAAAGGCTTCAAACTCCTCCAGACTCAACATGAGACTTCAATTTTGAACGACGCTAATACTTCATGTTTTGATCATGTGAATAGCACTGTGTGCTGTCCATAGTTTCATATGCATAGGGTTTTGAGCCCCTCAAACACTTGCTTTCAATGCCAGTGTGAATTTAGCCTAAGGCTGCATTCACACTTTCGTTTAGCGGGAATAAGCATACCCACTGGTGATTGTGGTTGAGGGAGTTGCACACGATTTCCCATGTCACAAAAAGGGCAGCCAATTCACTTCACAGGCTGCCCTATGCGTGTTTGTCACCTGAAAAAAAACTCATGCTCCTCTTTGGGAGACGAGCGCAGTGCGTTTTTAAAACTAATATTGCTGCGATCACATTGTGTGATGGTCACAGCAGAATTGCATGACTTTTGACTTTTTGACTTAATGTTCCATTAAAGAATAAATATATCCAAAAGCATGTCGCTCATTCTGCTGTGATTTGGGATCAAACTTGGTTTATATTGTTACTAGGTAATATTTGGTCTGCTTTGTATAGTGTCACAGATTACTTTTTATTTGTATTTGTCAAATGCTATCTACTGTTCTGAATGTGAACCATGAAAATTCTTTGCATCTCTATGCTGTTACGATTTGCATGTGACTTCACATGGTAAACATAATATCATTGTAATGGCGTGCGGTGGTATTTTCTGAATGCAGAACGTAAATATGCTACATAACAAGAGATGTAATATGTAGAACATTTATTAAACATATCATTATGTATCTAATAACACCATGCTAAAAATGCTATTATTGTCCATAGTATACCCCAGTTTGTTGTTGGATAACAGCAAGGATGTGCTACCCAGGGAATGGGTTATTTAGCCAGTTCCCATCTTAAGTGCCAAAATTCCAGGTTTTTAGGGATAGAGCAGCATAGCTCAGTTCCATCCCACTAGCGCTATATCACTAACAGGTTCCAGCACAAGTTCGACAATAGGCCTGAGCAGGAGTACCACATACAAGGCCTTTCTTTCCTGTTGTTTCAAGACCTAGTCATAGTTGAGCCTTTTTCCATGTATGAGGACCACATAATAGTAACCATGACATCCCGACGCGGGCATCCATGGAACCTGCCCAACCATTCCACTGCTAGGGCTGCTGTTACCAGATCACCACTCACACCTAACCCAAGCCAGCTGCTAAACACTTTCTCAGGTACTGTATAGGCTGTATAGGCTGTGCTCACTGCTTCTTTAAGGCCTAGTCCAGTACCTCAGTTGTTTGGAACAATAATGCACTAATTCTTGTCTTATAAATTCTTTACTGCAGGCGCTCTAAAATATTGGTACAGTAACAGTCTACGGAAGTGGCAATAGTAATACCCATTTAAACTCTACAAGCCCCAATTTCCAAACATTGGTATAGCTAATACAGATCCTGCACCATAAAGCTAATGAGGAGGGGGATACTGCAGTACTAAAAGCTAAGAGTTGCTTACTACAGCCCGAGGCTCGTCCTTCTCTCCATAAGAGGTGTCTAATCTCCCATAATGTCCTGGACAGATCTGAAGGCCGCTAAAGGGAATCCCTACAAGGCGAAGGGTACCACTAACACTACTAACACTCTCCCCAAATTTTAGCTCAAACTGCCCCCTCAGGGGTGATGCGGAAGGGTCCACATTGTAAATAAAAAAGGGTCTATATACTAAAAACCAGTACAGAGGCCTACCCCGCCCTTTACATAATTACTCATATTCAGTATGTTATAGCTAATTAAATCTAGATGGAGACTAAAGAACATTTTTACTACTCACCCCTGTGCTGCTCCAATCTGAAGACAGGTTGTCATTTGAAATACCTTCAACTTCTAAATATAGAGGAACATGTGAATCCCACAAAGGAGTACTATTATGTGAGAGCAGGGAGGGTGTTTATAGTGTGGTATAATTTGCCACTTGCTTAGCAATTTAAATCTTACACAAGAATCTAGAGTTGACTAGTGATGGGACATGGCAGTGAGTAAGCACAGGAAAGATAATTACAACATCCTTTAAGTCCTTTCTTTGAAGTGAACTAGTAGATTGGTCATTTTGTTCAGAAGCAGTAGAATTAGTAAACTCTGGCAGCTCAAAGCGTTTGCCAATTCTAAAATGTCTTCCTTTTCCCATGTTGTTTTTTCTTTTCATAATTATCAGGCAGAGCTTAAATCCTTCTCCAAAGTTTCTATGCCCATGCCTTCAGATGGAGACAACCAATTGCCCTGAAAATGTCTGGTTACCACTCAACTGCAGTCCAGGCTTGCAGTGCTGACATCCTTACGACAACTGCCTGCAGGGTGTGGATCTGGTCTGCGCACCTGACCAGTCTTTCCTCATCCATTGTCTTTGATGGGCAGACTATTCAAATAAGCAAGTACTAGTCTGTCATGTTCAAAGGGATCATCCCAGGGGATCATGAGACCTGTAGTTCTCTGAGATGCATGTACATCTGTCAATTGTGATGTGTGGCTCCTCACAGTTCCTGCGCCCAGCATTAGCAAGGAATTTGGCCAGGAATTTGGCCATTTGGTGACATCACAAGTATAAAAACTTGAGTTTTCTGGCCACTCAGGAAGAGAGCAGATTGGATGTCTTATGAGCTTTATCCCAGAGTTCAGCATTAGGGGTGTATTCTTAAAAAAAGAAAAATTACATTTCCCCCAGTGAAAATGCATATAAATTAATATATGTGAATAAGTTCTATGTGCATTGGGGGGGGGGGGGGGGGGAGATGAATGTTATTAGGCTATTTTCTGTGCTGGTCACATGTTTTTTTTATGGAAAGTATTGAATTTCTTATGCTAGTTAGCGCGATCTAATGGCCAAGTGCAGTATTTTCCATTTTAAATCAGTGAAAAACATTTGTCTAGCACAGTAAACAGCTAATAACATTTGTTTTTTTTTGTCCTATTCAAACACAGCAAATGTACAGTCACCTTAAACGGGCAAATTGCTAAGTGTCACAGTCATCCTCAAACCTCCACTATTTCTTCAGATTATCAGGCAGATGTATAAATAATATTCACTGAATATAAGTGAAGATATAAGTCATGTTGTACTATAAGATAATTGCATTAAACCCTGCAAATAATGAATGTTTAAACATTTTCTTTGATTTGTTGATAAGATATTACACAAACCAAACATTAAAAATATGCTAAAAATTAAAGGTGGGTTAATGGAAAAAGGGTTGGTGTTACAGCTGGTTTCAGGGTGAAAAAGACAGACAAATATAAATAAGGTTAGGGAGGGACATTGAGAGGCATTTTCTAAAGATTCCCACAGACTAGTGTGTTCAAAAACAATATTTGTATCACACCTGCCAATTTTTTTTCTGATATAGTCTTTTTTTTACTTATCCATTTTTATCTGTCTTCTCAGATGATATTCTATGCAAAGGAGAGGGGAATGATAGATTCAGCAGGCTTTCTAGTGGTATAAAAAGAAGATGACCCCGGCCACTGTAGTGTTGGGGAGAGTAATAACAAGGTAATATTTCTTTTCTCTTTAACACGTTGTTAAATAGACTTTTACAGTGTCTTGACAGGGGTGGCATTACCTGCTAACTATACCATATAGCTTTGATAAATTCAGCAATGGAACTGATTACTTGTGGCTTTAGTCACCTAAGCTCACCACTGTCAAATTTTGACAGCTTTAACTCATAAAATAACTGATATTAACTGTTGTACCATATCGTCTTCGATATACTGTGCTTTCATGTGAAGTGGTCCTATGGTTGGTGCTTCAGTATACCGATAGATGAACTCAACCCCTTTCACCGCTTAGTCCAGGCTGTACCCTCCTCGATTTCTTGAAGTCAGCCAGGTTCCAAGGCCCTGGAGTCTGCTTTTGCTCCACTGTAGTCCACCATCCAAATAACGAGCCGCACACTGAAGACATTCAACTCCAGTCAGGGTTTATTACAATGGCAGTACACTGCTCACTCCAACCCAAAGCCATACCCCCAACATGTTTCACCCACAGTAGAGCTTCAACATGAGAATCTGCTGTGGGTGAAACATGGGGGAATGGCTTTGGGTGGGAATGAGTGATGTGCTGTCATTGCAATAAACCTTGACTGGAGTTGAACATCTTCAATATACAGTTATGTCTGATTCTCTAGGCATGTGTTCCTCCGAAATGTCGTATGTAATTTTAACATGTGTACAATGGGAATAAGAAAGTTCATCATTGTGTTTACTTATATTATGCTTGATAAAGAGGGACTATCCAAAATAGAATTAGAAAAAAGTCAATATTGTTTCATTTTAGATTGACATTAATATATCCTCATACATGTTTTTTCATTAAATAACTAAAATATTTGGTTATATAAAGGAATCCAGCTAGTTTTCACATCTTCTTGCTGGAATAGTTATGGTTACCCCTTTATCATCACTCGTGCATAAGGAAGGAGTTATTGAGCAGCGTTGGTATTAGAGTATAGGTAGTGGACACTGTTCCATATCTTTTTTTTTTCCTTCTCCCAAACTTGTTTCCTATACGATTTCCTACCTATATATAGATTCTTACTCATTATCAGTTTTCCCCTTTGTCTTATGCCCATCTTTGTTGGATTACACAAACATTAGTTGTATGATGTTCCATAACAGCTGGACAGCTTAGGTAAGGTGTGTGTGTGTGTGGGGGGGGGGGGGGGGGTCCATTCAACCCCAGAGTGTCCATCAGCATCGCAAGCATGATCGCTAAAGAAAGCCCAGCCAACAGATACACATTCTGTGAATGAGTTTAAGAAGGTTGCCTTTGTTGAGTACCTATCCAAGGCTTATCATGTTGATGATGAACAAAACAAGCCTGGGAAAGGTATTCCATTGGATTGGCCTATTTCCAATGTCTGGGAGGCAGGCAATATGAATGGAGCTCAGTGCTCTACAGTGTGCAGCCAGGGTCAATTGGGGGTATAGAGGGACAATGTAGCTGGACCTGGTAGGTGACAATGGCAATCGGACTGGAGGCGGAAAGCACTGCAGTGTGATGACATGTTGTGCTGGATCCAGGCACTGGAAATTCTTCTCACAGATGTCTGTGTGGTCTTTTGGCTAGATCTAAAACTGTTGTTTATTACTGGGTCCCGTAATTGTGTTTTGCTGTTGCTAACATTACAGCTTGCATTGCTTAATTAAACAGTGTTTTACATGTGATCTTATGTAGATTGATATTGTTCTATGCCTATTACATTATATGACTGGCATGGTTCTAGTAGGCTAATTTAAATGACCACCGCACTCTGTACACTGGGCTGTATATGACATGTTCCTGTCCACTGCACTCTACACACTGGGCTGTATATGACATGTTCCTGACCATTGCACTTTGTACACCGAGCTGTATATGACATACTCCTGACCATTGCAATCTGTACACCTGGCTGTATAGGACATACTTATGACAATTTCACTCTGTACCCTGGGCTGTGTATGACATACTTCTGACCATCGCACTCTGTACACTGGACAGTATATGGCATACTTCTGACTATTGCACTCTGTATGCTGGGCTGATTATGACACATTCCTAACCACAGCACTCTACACATTGGGCTATATAAGACCTATTCCTTGCACTCTGTACACTGGGCTGTATATGGTATATTCCTGACTATTTCAATACATACACTAAGCTGTATATGACATACTTCTGACTACTGCACTCTGTATGCTGAGCTGTATATGGCATACTTCTGACCATTGCACTCTGGACACTGGGCTATATATGACATACTTATACTATTGCACTCTGTAGGCTGGGATGTACTGTATATGACTAACCCTAACCACTGCACTACTTATGCTATATATACTGTATATTGTACAACAGTTGTTGGTTACTCAGCAATCGGTATGTTAATGAAGTTCTTCCAGAAGGTAGTGCATAGAAAAGTGTTTGCACTGTATGTATCTGTGAGAATCTTACTTGTCATGAAAGCATATCTTGTGGGTACAAGTTCTACTGATATTTGTTACCATGTGCACAGTGAGTAGGCTCAAATTGTATTCCCTTCTACTCCCCACCCCACCCCAACCCACAGTGCAATTCACACCCACAATTCGCCACAGACTTCAATTTATACTTCTCTGGGTACTCAATGCAGAGCTTCAACCAGGAAAGAAAAATATCTATTGCTCTGTAATGTAAAACCCTTATTGAAAATATTTGACATTGTAAGTATAATTATGGAAATATTTGGCAGAGATGAGTTTTAGGGTCGGTTCACAGTAGGACGACTTGTCAGGCGACCTAGCCGCCTGACAAGCAGCGTCCCGTTCTGTACAATGGAACCGTTCTAATCGGAGCGACGCAAGTCGCTCCAACTTAGAAAAAGGTTCCTGTACTACTTTGGGGGTGACTTGCATAGACTTCTATATAGAAGTCGTTTTGCAAGTCGCCGCCCCTGTCGTGTCCAGGTCGCCTGAGGCAGTCGCGCTGCAAGTCGCGCTGCTTCAGTGTGAACTGACACTAAGGGGGTCTTTATAAAAATATTTTCATCCAAGATTGACACAGCTTTCACCCAACAGTACCACACTTCTTAACTGGGTTCAAGTGGAAAAATGTGTCCTGAGTGAAAGTTGTGTGAATCTTGTGTGGAAAAAAATGTATAAATATATGTACCCCTAAGTGTATTTAGAACTTGTACTTTCTAGTCTTTGATAAAGACATAACTTTTGGTTCTTTTCATGCAAATCAGCTTCAAAAGAATGGGTGACACCAACCTGGGTGTGCAGCTGATGGAAATTTTTTCTGCCACATGGAAGCTTGGAGCCAGGACGGAATCCCATCCTGACCAGCATTTATTGTGGTTGGCTTTGGACTGCACCTCTGACTTGAGCGGCATCTATGTTTTTTGCTTTTGGGACAAAGTTTGCTATTGTTGATGAGTGGTGAGTTTATCACAACAGAAAGGCCATCAAGCCTGTAGCGTGCAGTATATGTTTACTAACTTGTTTTCTCAAGTTGTGATCTAGCCCACTTAGAATGACTATGTTTGTAAGTGTAGTGAAGATTGCAGTATGGACTGACCTAGAAGATAACTAAAAAATCATGATGGAGGCTAAGGGCCTATTCACACATATCCATTTTGATGCAGCAAAATGCAGTAAAGTAGTGTAGCAGAATCTCTAACCTCTTCCAGTCTAATGAGAACCTTTGAGGCCACAGGCCACTGACATCCTTCAATATGTAGTGGGTTTTGAGGCATAGTGGGTGCAAAGGTGGTAAAAGTCATTGGGAACCAGACACTTCTTGGATGCAAAAGAGGTTTTATTTCTTTTAATAGTCCTTTTATATTTTTCAAGCGAAAGAGGGTTGAGGCCAGGACACCCTTAAGTAGTTGCAATTTCAATAGGCAGAGGCAGAGGCAGAGTCTTCAATAGGACAGCCGTACAGGGAAAGGCCCTAGCAGGGTGCCACTTCGGCACGTGCAGGCTTGCTGTCCCCTAGGGCTACAGTACTTAACAATTCCTAATTCAAAGGTAACAGTTCTCTCAGCTTTACTACAACTTCTACTTGTAGTTCTTCAGCCTCTTGAGCTCCTAGTCTCTCACTGGACTCTCTGATTCACTGACTCTGAATCCCCTGAGCTCCTCAAGGCTTTTGCAGTGGTATCTCCCTCAAGCGTCACCCACGCTTCCCTGCTGGGTCCCTAGTTTGGCACTTCAGATACCTTTCAAACTTCACCCCCGCTGACCTGGTTTGACAAACAAGGCTGCTCTGCAAGTGTCACCCCCACTGGTTGGGTCCCTGACTTGATCACTGTGGTCCCTGGTAAAGGTGGCTGGTCCCTTAGTGGCGACAGCTTCCCATCCACCTCCGACCAAGACAGGTTCTCTGGCCAGCAGAACCGTCAGTTTTGGTTGGACTGCAAGCCGCAGTCCCAGCCCTGCGCTGCCCTCATACTTCTGGATAGGCCCTCACATAGCCTGGCAGCCAGATGCCCCCGGAATAGGCCCAGTCTCTGGCCTAGCAGCCCGGGGCAGACAACACATGTCCACCCAGATGGTAGTCTGGGTGGCACAGAACACAGATCACCTGACTCTACCCGAATAAATAGGCTCTCCTAGCAGGCCAAGGGATTCAAGAAAACCCCTGCCCATTGGCTGAGATACCCCATATACCCAAAACCTGACCTTGAGTTGTCCTTCTCATATCTAGTACCACCTAGTGGTAGAAGAGAAAAGTACAACAAGGCCAAACTTAGGGAGAAATCAATAGATCGCTAACAATTTAACTATGATAGCTACGCCTGACAAAGAATTTGGTGAGGAGCTCCCTAACTAAACCCCAGGGTGCTACAGTAGAAATCTATTTCTTTTCCTATGTGACTAGTTCAAACCTATGCACTGCAGTTTTACATGAAAGGCAAAGGGAATCTATATCAGCCCTTTCAAACCTACTTATCTGCTTTATTGTGCGCTCTGTATACACATGGAACAGTGTGAATCCATATTTACCACTAATCTCTGGAAACCATCTCAGAACCAGCACGTAAGGTATGCTGAGAGCTATGAAAGAAGTGAATAAGCATAGGTCACACATGACAGGGTGGACGGGGAACCTGACAGCATGGGGTTAACTAGTTTGAAATTGTGTGGAAAGTCATGATGCTTACTTGATTGTGTTGAGCAGACAAGGTGATTGGGAGGAGCAAGGGAGGGTATTTGGTGGGGAGGAGTGGCGTAGATTCATGACAAGTGTCCCCAGAGCTGCACTAACTCTGACAGGTCTCCCCTTCGCCCCCTGCTACACCGACTCACAGCTGGGAACCCCCCCTTCCCCCAGGGGCTGCCTCACAGCACTTTGTCCGGAGACTCCCAGTGTAATAGGACACCGCAGTCGGCTACTGTCTGAACAAAGCTGGATGGAATTGGCCAATAGAAGTAAGCTATTTTTATGATCCATTCATGGGGACACCAGTGCTGGAATCTACTGGCAGGGTCACAGTGGTGAGGGCATCGGTTCTCTCCTTATACAAGAGCGTGTTTGATCTCTATAACCTGAGATCAACCCAGTCCAGTAAGAGGCTTGAATATCTGTGGGGATAGCACTTTAAGCACGCCAGCACTGATTTGTCTGTGTCCAGCATTGAACACGTTTGACCACTTGGAATATTATTTATGTCGATTTGGACTGTTTTTTATACATATATGACCTTTTGTGTTATGTACTGTAATTGTAACTATAGGTATATTTGTTAAAGGGATAGGTGCATTTTTTTTGTACTTGATATTATTATATGTATATCACATTAAGAGGATATGTGCAATTTATTTATTGCTTGTAAGTGTTGTTGATAATTTTAGTTAGCTGATCTTCACATATACTGATGAGGTTTAAAGGACATGTGCTCTTTTTTGTTTGTTTAAATAGATTTAGAGTCTAGTATTCAGGCTGTTTGGTGCAGCAGTCAGCAATGCTCTTCAAGCTTAGCGATCAGAAGTCATTGGATGATTTTCCTTCCCTCCTGCCCTCCTGCCCTAAATGTTCTTATTATAGTGTTATGTATTTGTTTTGTGGTTGTTCAGCGGTTTGTGGTCCGTTTCTTGGTAAAACAGTGGGATCCATCGTAGGTATGGTGTCCTCTAATTGGTCTGGTTCAGTTCAGAGTGACCCAGTAGTGGTAAGATTAGTAGGTGTCTGAGTTTAGCTAGTCCCCAAGGTGGTGTTTGGCGGCTGTGGACATAACTTAGCCAAATGGTGCCATAGACACAAAGTTTTTGTTAGATGGTGCCATCATGGACCTGCAACCATTTTGACCTGCATTGTTATGATTTTGTTATTTAAAGTTTATGATTAACCACTTCAGCCCCGGAAGATTTTACCCCCTTCCTGACCAGAGCACTTTTTGCCATTCGGCACTGCGTCGCTTTAACTGAAAATTGCGCGGTCGTGCAACGTTGCACTCAAACAAAATTGATGTCCTTTTTTTCCCACAAATAGAGCTTTCTTTTGGTGGTATTTGATCACCTCTGCGTTTTTTATTTTTTGCGCTATGAACAAAAAAAGAGCGACAATTTTGAAAAATGCATCATTTTTTACTTTTTGCTATAATAAATATCCCCCAAAAATATATAAGAAAAAAAAAATTTTCCTCAGTTTAGGCCGATATGTATTCTTTTACATATTTTTGGTAATAAAAATCGCAATAAGCATATATTGATTGGTTTGCACAAAAGTTATAGCGTCTACAAAATAAGGGATAGTTTTATGGCATTTTTATTATTATTTTTTTTTTTATTAGAAATGGTGGTGATGTGCGATTTTTATCAGGGCAGCGACATTATGGCGGACACATCGGACATTTTTTACACTATTTTGGGACCATTGTCATTTATACAGTGATCAGTGCTATAAAAATGCATTGATTACTGTGTAAATGACACTGGCAGTGAAGGTGTTAACCACTAGGGGGCAATGAAGGGGTTAAGTGTGTCCTAGGGAGTGATTCTAACTGTGAGGGGGATGGGCTACTAGTCACATGACAGCGATCACTGCTTCCAATGACAGAGAGCAGTGATATCTGTCATGACACAAGGCAGAATGGGGAAGTGCCTTGTTTACATAGGCCCTTCCCAGTTCTGAGGCTCCGTGACACGATTGCCGGGAGACCGATGGACATCGAGTCCGCCGGTCCCGCAGGCATGGTCACGCTGTACGCGTGCCTGCTATCACCGGCTCTTAAAGGGGACGTACAGGTACACCCATTTGCCCACCGCTGCCAGTGTGCCGACGTATATCGGTGTGCGGCGGTCGGCAACTGGTTAATAAAGGGCAGATTTGGACATTTTTAACTCCACTTCTGAGTAGATTCATTCTTTTGGAGGAGTGGTTTACTGAGGTGTCCTGTACTTAGGTGAGCTCTGAACTACTCTGGTCAAGGCTTGATTAACACTGTCCCCAGTGTGTGTGGAGACATGCGTGCATAAGGGTAAATACACCTATACAGTTCCCCCTTCACATTAAAGTAATGTTAAAGTCTTGTTTTTTTTTTTCTTTTTAAATAACAAACATGTTATACTTGCCTGCTCTGTGCAGTGGTTTTTCACAGAGCAGCCCAAAGCCTCCTCTTCTTGGGTCCCCCACTGACGCTCCTGGCCCCTACCGAGCTACTTGGTCTGGGGGCACCCAAGCAGGCTCGCTCCCGAGCAGCGGCCCTGTGTGTTCATTCACACAGAGTCACAGCTTGGCCCTGCCCCCTCCCTCTCCTAAATATGCCCACCGGCTGTGAGTGACAGCAGCGGGAGCCAATGGCTCCTGCTGCTGCCTCAGCCAATGAGTAGTGAGAGTCCCCGGAGAGCTGAGGCTCTCATGCAGATCGTTGAATTGAGATAGTGTTCTAGTAAGTAATAGGAATGCAGAAAGTAGTTTTTTTTTACCTTTATGAATAGAATTTGTGAGGGTGAAAAACCTTGAGTGTTTAGAACTAATTTAAACGTCAGTGCATATATGTGAACCAGATCCATTGGAACTAATGGGATTTCTACTTGATTTATGCAGCAAAATGCATACGTTTTGCTGCACAAAAACGGACAAGTGTGAATAAGTCTTTTATAACACACCATGCATTCAAAGCAGATGTAAACAGAGGCCAAGCAATGCACATACAAAGCACCACAGCAACCAGGCACAGATGTGAATGGAGTCTAAAGCTGACCATAGATGTGTAGAATTTCAAACAAAAGTTTTAGAAAAAGTTTTAGGAAAATTCGTAAGAAAATTCTCAGAACATTTGTTTGTCGTCGAAAGATTTTGTTTGCTTTTAACATTTGATTGTGGAATAAAAAATTTACTGAATGAAAAATTCAATTGTATGGGAAAAATTTTCCATCCTGCTTCTTCTTTAAATTTTCTCCTCACTGAGGTCAAAAATAAACATTGATTGCGCCCAGTAATAATTAGAAAAACGAACAAACTTTCTTAGAAACTTCTTTTCCCAAGAATTTTCAATCAAAATTTTTCCAATCTATGGCCAGCTTAGGACAAATTTGCTCTTTTGATGCAATCTATAAATAGATATATCAGCTTTTCATAGATTTCACAGGTTCCTGTGTATTGATGTATACTCGACGCTTGTAATGCCATCTCAAGAAAATATTTCATACCTTTTTTCACTGCCACACTTTATGCTTCTCCGTATTAAGGCCTTATTTATACGGACATACATATGTTTGGTGTATCGGTACGAAGAACTATGTTTGGGTCATCTGTGCATCCACATGCAGGTAGTCCCATTCATGTCTGCTCCCAATTTGACAGTCATGCAGGTGTGGGTGTGTGTCCCCAAACACAGATAGTACAGACATACCCCACTTTTAAGTACACAATGGGGTTTATTTACTAAAGTTTAAAAGTGCAAAATCAGGCTCACTTCTGCAAAGAAACCAATGAGCTTCCAGGTTATATGACCAAAGCTTTATTGAACAAGCTGGGGTTAGAAGCTCATTGGTTTCTTTGCAGAAGTGAGCCTGATTTTGCACTTTCCAGCTTTAGTAAATAAACCTCATTGTGTACTTAAAAGTGGGGTATGCCTGTATACATTTGAGGACATGCACCCATATCCACATGGCTACCAATAGATAGGAATGGGACTGCCTGCATGCAAATACACGGAACACCTGTGCATCCCATGGGGGCAAACAGGGCCCTTTGCACGTATGTCTGCTTAAGTATGCCTGTGTGAATGAGGCCTTACTTTTAAGCTGACCTCTTAGCCAGTACCTATATGAACTACTTTTGTTTTGTGTTTTCTCTACATTCCATGATTTGAAGATACAGTTCTTATCCACTCTTTTTTTTAATCCTAGAAATATTAAATTGACAGACTTGACCTGTGCCCAATAAATAAGTATGCCACATAGTTTTGTTTTTATATAACTCTGTCACTTAGTATGGTACACAGGAATACCGCCCTCTCCTATGTGCCAAACGCTGCGCTCACAGACCTACCCCTCACTGACAGCTGCTGCTTAAATTAAAACAATACAAAAATAATGATAAATGATTCACTAGTGCCTGCCCTCCCTCCAAGTGAAATCAGATAGCAGCGCTAATTATAAAAATGTGCATACATATGTGACTTAATCACAAACAAGCTGAAAAGTGACAACCTCTTAAGTGTCATATAAATAATGAGCAAAATTATTCTAATGTGAAAAAATTAAACAGTGTATAAATTGGTAACATAAAAGTCCAATAAAGTAGTGACGTAGTGATATGTGTGATGCTTCACAAATAATACAGATCTTCAGTGAGCAAAAATCTTCCACCACACCGCTGTGCACTGTGATCTCCACTCCCCTTCAGCGAGCAGACTCACCAGCTATTTTTGCCTTACACTCTCGTGCTTGGCTCACAGGCTATTCCCACACAGTAGGGGGTACAGTGATAATTTCCACTCAATTCCTGTTGGATATCCAGAGCATATGCTAGCGTACTATTTCAAAAACTTGAATCAAGCAGAATAGCACAGCACACATGGTCATCACCAAAAAACACTCTCCAAATAATAACCGGACGTATGGTGGTCACGGCGGACCCAGGCAGTCGGATGTTCGGATGACTCTCACCCGTTCCTCGCGTCTCCTGGAGCCGCTTCCCCGCTTTCCCGTATGGCGCCTCCTATCTCAGCGTCCTACGTCTAGCGCGTCAGATTGCCTCGTAGCCACGCCCCGACATGTTTCGTCACAAGGGACTTATTCATGGGATTGGCTGCGCTATCTGGCAATCTTTCTTAAATACCCTCCTCTCTCATATGACGCGGTAATGGTGACACCGCGCCTGCGCACTCCCTGTGTCTCCGCTCGCACCATACGTGTACATTGCTTAGTATACACAAGTTAACATGCATTTAAAAGCTTCAGTTACTGCAAGTGCTGAGTATGACACTATATATCTGCAAGAGAACTGCTTGGTAATCCCGTGAGCTCATGTCATAGGCCGTGCGGGTCACCAATCATCTTTACATGTGTTCTATATTGCAGGTCTTAAGTGTCATCTCAAAAAACATTTAAAAAAATATTTTTTGAAATTTATATCTTTTTTATTTCTATAAAAGACTGTCATTAATATTAAAGCTGAATGGTTGGAAAAGTGAATAAAAAAATATAGTATACAACAAATGATGAGTTACATGTAATGTAATGTAATGTAATGAACTCCTTGATTTCAAAAGTTTCATTTGCTCGATTAGTGATACTCTTCGTACTCCTACTCCTGTTCCTCACTGTTCTACAACATATGCATTTGTTGCATGGAAAAAAACCTTTAAGGTTAATTTTAATTGATGGTTGAACTGGGGGGTCAAGAATTTTCTTTACCACTTTGTCTCCAAAGTTGGGGGCCCTTCTAGAGTGGATAATAATATGCTGCACTTTGATAACTGTGGAAGGTGCACCATAGATAAAAAATTGTGTGTCGGTAGAACTCTTTCAGAATACCCAGGAGTACCTGAGATGGACCGTAATGGGTTAAGTTTTTTATATTTTTTTATTTTTATTTTTATTTTTATTTTTATTTTTATTTTTATTTTTATTTTATTTTTAATAATTTTTATATATTTTTTTATTCACTTTTCCAACCATTCAGCTTTAATATTAATGACAGTCTTTTATAGAAATAAAAAAGATATAAATTTCAAAAAATATTTTTTTAAATGTTTTTTGAGATGACACTTAAGACCTGCAATATAGAACACATGTAAAGATGATTGGTGACCCGCACGGCCTATGACATGAGCTCACGGGATTACCAAGCAGTTCTCTTGCAGATATATAGTGTCATACTCAGCACTTGCAGTAACTGAAGCTTTTAAATGCATGTTAACTTGTGTATACTAAGCAATGTACACGTATGGTGCGAGCGGAGACACAGGGAGTGCGCAGGCGCGGTGTCACCATTACCGCGTCATATGAGAGAGGAGGGTATTTAAGAAAGATTGCCAGATAGCGCAGCCAATCCCATGAATAAGTCCCTTGTGACGAAACATGTCGGGGCGTGGCTACGAGGCAATCTGACGCGCTAGACGTAGGACGCTGAGATAGGAGGCGCCATACGGGAAAGCGGGGAAGCGGCTCCAGGAGACGCGAGGAACGGGTGAGAGTCATCCGAACATCCGACTGCCTGGGTCCGCCGTGACCACCATACGTCCGGTTATTATTTGGAGAGTGTTTTTTGGTGATGACCATGTGTGCTGTGCTATTCTGCTTGATTCAAGTTTTTGAAATAGTACGCTAGCATATGCTCTGGATATCCAACAGGAATTGAGTGGAAATTATCACTGTACCCCCTACTGTGTGGGAATAGCCTGTGAGCCAAGCACGAGAGTGTAAGGCAAAAATAGCTGGTGAGTCTGCTCGCTGAAGGGGAGTGGAGATCACAGTGCACAGCGGTGTGGTGGAAGATTTTTGCTCACTGAAGATCTGTATTATTTGTGAAGCATCACACATATCACTACGTCACTACTTTATTGGACTTTTATGTTACCAATTTATACACTGTTTAATTTTTTCACATTAGAATAATTTTGCTCATTATTTATATGACACTTAAGAGGTTGTCACTTTTCAGCTTGTTTGTGATTAAGTCACATATGTATGCACATTTTTATAATTAGCGCTGCTATCTGATTTCACTTGGAGGGAGGGCAGGCACTAGTGAATCATTTATCATTATTTTTGTTTTTATATAGTCTAGGGAGCTATTTCAGCTTAGTAACATTTTGGCTAATAGTTCTGTGCCTGCTCTTGGAATTACATTTTCATCACATTTTTAAGTGGTGATGAAATGGAATGGGCAAATCCTTCAATGGAACATTGTCAAATCCATACATTTTACAGTTTTCGCATTTAATGTGAATCCTATTTTGTCTTAAACATGCCCAACTTTATAGGCTGGAAATCGCTGTAGTTTCTTAAACATTTGTGTAAACACAGTGAGGTTGATTTACTAAAAGAATATAAGCTGTTTACTTAGCAAAAATAATACCCATCTTGCAAATTAAGGTTGTTATATAAGGTGAAAAACAAAAAGGATAGTACCCAACCTTGTGCAATATCTTTAAAACGATTTATTAAAATATAAAAGCCAAAAACATACTCACAAAGGCCAAAGAGTACTGAAACTGAAAGGGTGTGAGTGCTTTGTGTGGCCTGGACCTCACTTGATAACAGACAAACACGCTGATGCGTTTTGAGGTCAAACCCCTCTTCTTTGTAGCTTAAACCTCCTGTCATTCTACCCCTTAGTTAAATAGGCCAATGGGCAAATATAATCCAGCTGTAAACCAATCCTCCATTGCTAAGGTATATTTTCTTTTGATTAGCCTCCTTATCCATTGAGGTTCTTGTCAGGTAGTTTGCCTTTAGAAATGTTGGGAAGCAGGATATGAGGGTTTCTGCAAACAAGCTGACCAAATTTCTAAATGGTCAATGATCGTATCTGAATGTACAAGTTAGTTCTCAGATGAAAAAGGGTGTATATGCTCACAAGCTTAAATGAGAAAAAAAAATGTATTAAAATAATAGACCAAAAGATTCAGTTTGTAGATATAACCTCCTTTGCGAAATGTAGACTTCCTAACTGGCCGTATATAAAGCACATTTTGAAACAGTTCCCCGCCTTCCCAACATTTGTCCAGTTTTCTGTTTTTTTCATGCATGAAACTTTGGTTTTGCAATGCTTGTCTTGAATAAAGTAATACATTTGGAGGAGGAGTGATTGGGAGAAGCTTACCAAAGTGAATTATTATTTTAAGTAGCTGCTCTGAGTATTTGTGTTTCAAAAGTATGTTAATGCTAAATAATGATAAACACGGCAGATACAGGAGGTCCTTCTACCATACCATAATAGTTTACAGATTTTTATCTTTCTTATCTTCTGTACCCCATATGAAGAAAACTGGTAACAATTGGAAAGGAAAAAAGATCTATTGTATTATTTATAGGAGAGGATAGAACATCTGATTACCTGGAAACTGAATGTGGTCAAGTCATTAGACTATGAAGTATAATCACTCTCACGTGAGCCTCATGACACTATGAAGCAAGAATAGGTTACCTAAGACCTATGTTAGACATTTGTGCTTTTTCATCTGAGAACATTCCAAACCTACAAAGAGCCCTGTTTTTATGTCACCTTACATGCAACTAGATACTGTGTGAACCATGTATACCATGGCTTTGGCCACAAGATCTACACTTCTTCAGGAGTAATATGAAGCTTAATACAATGCCATGGTAGTAGTAGGGTCTTCATTGGTGATGTAAAATTAATTAGCTCAGAGAGAGGTGAATATACGAAAAATAATATCTGACATATACTGTAGCATGCGATAGCCTGAACCTAGTCAATATGAGGGGCAGCATCAAAGCACAATATTTGCACAATTTGTAGTGTGTTTGTGCCTTGTCTCTCCATATCAGGACACTAGCAAAAAAAAATTGAACTTAAGTTGACTACTGAGAAAAGTAACAAGATGTTCTATAGGTCTAATGTGCCTAGGTCATCTTCTCTTTCTCTACATCCTTCTTGTGGATGGAATTATTTCATGTTTTTAACTTAACACATTTAACATCTGACATTTAGTACGAGGTTTCTTCAAAAAGTTTCCGCACTTTTTTAAAACTCTATTAAATATAAAAATGTGCAGATACTTTTTAAAGACCCCTTGTATATATCTATAAGCCCAGCAAAAGTATTTTTTAATTTAAAAAAAAATGCTATTTGTTTCAAAAAGATTTTATATAAGTGCTGAAGCTTTCAGTGCACTTTCCTTAATATGGATGAAATTCATATACGCTGCTACCATTGGTTCAAAGTGAATCCTGCAGATTCAAGATTCAAAGTCCCAGGCAAATGCATATACAAATTTGCCCAGGATAATTTTACATAACAGTGTTCTGCATGACATTTGACCTATGGCCAGCAGACTTAGAAGGGGCAATATGGTTAAGCCAGCTCACATAAAAGGGGGAGACAGAGTGACCATAGGGGTTGATTTAGGCAAATCCACGCAAGTGTTCTTGGAAGTGCAGTCGCTTTAGATCTGAGGGGAAGATCTGAAATGAGGGGAAGCTCTGCTAATTTTATCATCCAATCATGTACAAGCAAAAATGCTGTTTTTTATTTTCCTTGCATGCCCCCCTCAGATCTACAGTGACTGCACTTCCAAGTGCACTTGCAGTGCACTTCTAGTGCAAAGTGGTTTTGCCTTTAGTAAATAAATCCCACTGTGTAAGTGTATGTGGCGAACAAAGCTTCTATATACCTTTTTTGCAGATCTCTTCAGGCCGGTCACGTGACACCCGGCCGCTCTTCTACTTTGATCCGGGGCTTCAGCGGGAGGAGCCGAGGTCTCCCCCTGATGTCAGCGTGAACGCTGTGCTGGCCACTCCCGCTGTAGCTCTTAGATGGGGACACTGAGTGTTATACCCAGGTACAAGAGAGGGGCTGGCAGTACGTTTTTTAAAGTTTTGATGCTTACTAATAGTGGCAGGAGGAGAGGGGAGGGGCGGCTCTCACACACATACAGAGCTGACAGGCAGGAAGGGAGGGGGAGAGAGCACAGAGGAGACAGAGAGCAGGGCTGCGGATGACGGATGATGGAGGCACGTAAACTGACCACGGTGTCAGGGCTCTGCAGCCATGATTATCGTGGTCAGTTAACAGGGGGGATGGTATAGCCAGGCAGGATCAGCCAGGTATTTCAAGTGTTATGGGGGGGGGGGCAAATTACACAGCACAAGCACTGTTCTGTATAAAGGGCTTGAGCCCTGGTTCACATTGATGCGATTTGGCATGCAATTTGACGTGTCAAATCGGCGGCTATTGCCTGCAATGGATCAATCCGAATTGGTGTGATGCCGATTTTGTGGCGCAGCACCGATTCCCAAAAGTAGTTTCTGTACTACTTTTGGCGATTTCAGGTG
Source organism: Lithobates clamitans (assembly GCA_037952925.1). Lineage (NCBI taxonomy): Eukaryota > Metazoa > Chordata > Amphibia > Anura > Ranidae > Lithobates > Lithobates clamitans. Next base: position 1,198,107 of record JBBGZY010000798.1, on the reverse strand, counting down.
CAATTTCAATAGACATCTGTGCAGGAAACTGCACAGATGTCTCTGAAATCGTCTGCCTGACAGGAAGGAAATCGTACGAGTTCAGCTGAACTCGCTCAATAGGTTAACATTTAGGTTAACAAACGCTTTAACCTTGCTCAATAGGATTGTCCTGCTACTGGAAAATTTTACACTACTATATAATCTGCTGTCTACTAATTCTTGTAGTAAAACATCAGCCTGTACTCCAATTTTACACTGCTAATATACTCTATAGTATATTAATTCTTGAAGTAAACCTCCGCCTGTGTGCTTTGTCTCTAGTAAATTTGGGCTTAGCATTGCTATTTAAAATTGTCCTGATGCTGAACAATTTTAGACTGCTATACTATTTGCAGTATTTTATTACTTGTAGTAAAACACCTGCCTGTACCCTTTTTCACTAGTACATTTTGGCAAATTCTCCCACATTAAATTTGCCCTCCTTTTAGCCAAATTTACATTGCTTTATCATCTGCAGTCTCTTAATTCTTAATGGGGGCTTGATATAAATTGGCCAGTGGTAGACAGATTTCCATCAGTGAGAATAGAGACAGTCATGGTGGATTACTGGCCAAGCATGTTATTTAAGGGGATTTGTGTATTTTCAATGTTGCCTTTGACGCTTCATACTCAGCCCCCCCACTGTCTCCACTGTACTGTATTTTTTTTTCAAGTGCCTGTGTTGGTACATGTCCCCAGTTTACATTGGTACATGTGCCCACTTTCCCATGCCTTTTATGACAGTAGTTTGTCTTTTTACCCTAAAAATGTCCAAAATGAACACCAAGATGTGCCCCGGTCAACTTCAATGTGGTTTGCCTCTAAGTTTGTGTTTGACGAACTTTGAACAAGATTCACCGACCCTTGACGAATCAAATGTGGGCAGATTACTATTCATTAAAGCAGTAAGGTGTTAATAATGGGCAATAGTACTGAAGCCCACAGCAGGGATAATGTCCAACCTGACTGGTCAGTGAGAGATGGATCTGTTTTTTTTACTTCCAGTTATTGTACTTTGCACATCACTCTTTGCCTCATTGAATCAATCAACTTGTTAAACCAATACAGTCAGAAATACACATGGTCCTTCTACATGGTTCTAGAAGAAACATCTCAGACAGATGCTTGTTTCACAGTATGCAAACAAAAGCCTAAATACTAAATACAGAGCAAGCCTTGGATGCATTCTGTTTTTAGCTAAACACAGCTATTTTAAAACACTAAAGGTCTTCAGGCAAATTTTAATGCACACCATCTGAAAGCAGTGAATGTCTGATGTAAGAGTGCATTTTGTGCTTCAAGGAGTTTATATTTCTTTGTAATGTGCCAAATATAAGCTTTTTACAGGTGCCTTATTATCAGGGTGTGTGAGACAAGTTGACATTGCAGGATTTGGAGAATTTTATTGATAATATTAGTGCACATGCTTCATTTTTCCACTTTTAATTTTGTTGTTTTTATATTGCAAACATGCTCTTATGAATACCAGCATGCCAAAAAGTAATATTTACCAGTGATCCTTACCCTAACCTAAACCTAACCCCAAAAAACACTTAACCTGAACTTAACCTATAAACTTAACCCCTAAAAATGAACTAAACCTCTGTACTAATGTGAACCTGAGAGTATAGAATATGGGAGCTGACATTTTTGGTTTGGTTTTGAAAAGTGAAATCTCTGAGGTCTTATTCTTATGAAAACTCAAACTTTGTGAGTGATAAACGTCTAAATTCCTCTCCTACTGTACATGTTTAATCAAAGTCTTTGATACCTAGGCACAAACTTTTTTGTGTTGATTTTGTAAGGGTCGATAAGTCTAGGTTAAATTTTATGTATTATCCAGAACATTTTCTTTTGGTTTTGGATACAGTTGGCACGTGTTAAAACCCCTGTCAATGTATGGCCAGCTTAACATGCACCTGACAAGTGCACTCCGTATGCTGGGCTGTACAATACATACCCCTGACTCATGTACACTAGATCACTGTTGCCCCTCGTGTGGGTCACATGCAGCCTGTGTCTCCATCAGAAGATTTACCCTTTATTCCTGTTCTGTGAACAACTCAACATATTTGAGTTTCCTTCATTTCAGTCCCAATGACAATAGTCCTCCGGACATGTAAATCTCCCTAGCTGAGACACAGGCAGCAATTACATCTGTTTGATAAGTAAAAAAAAATACCTGACAGAAATCTAATGAGATGATAACTTCCTGTGTGATTTACTGATTGTTAATAATTAGCATTGCTCCCAGTTCTCTCTTTGGAATACAGAACACCTACCCCATGTGATATTCTGTGTTCCGTCCATGGGGTGACAATACTGCTCCTAGATACAGTATGTGGAGTAAACATTGTCACCCTAGGACAGGAAGTATGTTACTGATTGGATCACCAGGTGAAAATAAAGTAGAAAAAAGACTAAAGAACACAAATGCATCCATCGCATCTAGGGAATGGCATGCTGCAATATATTACATTTTTGTTCATGGGTTTAAATATTCTTCAAAGTGGAACTGAAGTTTCACTGTACGAGCAGGCAGGCTTTAATTGTAGAAACGGTCTCTTCTGCAATGAAATACCCCTACCTGCCTGCTGACTGCTCGCTATCTTCATTGGCACTATAAACTGTGCTGCGCATGCATAGCTCAGCTTACAGTGCTGGTCTGGTCTCTAAGAGTCAGGATGATTAGTTTCTGCGCATGCGCAGGAGTGACGTCAATCCTCACCACCAATAAAGAGACCAGGACACACAAAAAAGATGTGACGCCGGTGAAGGAATGTTGGACAGGTAAGTATTCAGCCTTTAGTTCCTCCTCAGTTAATAGTTTACAATACTGTATTTTTGTAATAATATAATAACTTGTGATGGCTTGTGGTGTGGCACTTCTGGTCTCTAGGTGAATCAGATAAATGAAAATCCCCGCAGAGCCAGCCGAAATGTGATCCATGTATGGCCGTTCCCTAATCAAAAGAAGTTGATCCAACAAGGAATGTTGGAAAATTTTGACAGCCATCAGCTGCAGCTGCTGATCAGTGTATTCTGACAGCAAAGGAGTCCTGCCATCAGACTACAATGGCACAGTAGGGAGAATTCCAGCAACCACCTCTCTTGTGTGGTTGGAAGAATCTGTTCAAAAAAAAAAAAAGTTATCTAATAGCAGCCTTAAATTTGAGCTCCACCAAAAAGAAGGAGCTCCGCTTGTTTGCACCACCCCCCCTCACTGCCACATTTGGCACTTTTTGGGGGGGAAGGGGAAGCAGGTACCTGGTTTTGACAGGAAGCCACTCCCACTTCCTGCTCAGATCACCAGGGCAGAAAGCGCAGTATGACTTGCACATGTACAGTAGGAAACTGGCTGTGAATGGCTGTCAATGCCGGTTTCCCTTACCTAAGATGCCCGGAGCCGACATCGCTGGATCCCTGGACAGGTAAGTGTTCTTATATTAAACGTCTGCAGCTACAGTATTTGTAGCTGCTGACTTTTTAATTTAGATTAGGTAATTTTCTTTCCCTTTACCATGGGTAGAAGGAAAGAAAATTGCTTGATTACCCCACCAACACAGTCATAGTTGATGGGGAAATTCCTCCTGAGGCGCTATTGTATTCTGCAGGCAAGTAGCGAGGGGAGCCTTCCCTGTCAACAGAACACAATGATTACTTTTGCCGGCTATAGCGAGTGGCACTAATCATTTTAAAAAAAACCAACAGGCTGATTGTGTACAAAAGTCTCTGCTGAACCGAATTTCGATCCGTGTATTGCCAGCTTTAGTTTTGTGCTTAAAATAAAATCCAACTCCCCTGATCCTTGGTTTCAAACTGAATGAGTGCTATTCATAGATATGATGGTTGTTGCCTGAAATTGGTTACATCAGGCAACATCCTTTATATGTCAATTGTTCATTAATGTGTACCTGCCAGTGGACACAGTAGCAGACATCTCCAAGCACCTGCACAGTTTCATTTTGTTGGCTAAATTACTGTGGAACCCTGATATCTTGGGGTTTTAGTTATGAAAATATTGGCTTCAGTACAAAAAGCAGCACAGTGGACCCCTGCTATTCCGATAGAGTTCACTATTGGGACATTGCTGTAGAGCAGCTATTCTCAATCAGGGTTCAATGGAACCCTAAGGTTCCTCTGGGTGTTGCTGGGAAGCAAGGAGCAATTTCGGCTTCTCAGATAAGTAACCATTGAAGCCAATGATCTTTTCAGCTATCTGTAAGAGGGTAGTCTTCCCAGTGATCACAAATGTAAGGAGCATTCTTCCCTCTGACCACCACACTAATGTACCATGAGCTGTAGCTATAGTAACTCTTAGCAGGTGTTCTCTGAGACAAAAAGGTTATTTCAAGAGTTCCTCCATGTTAAAAAGGTTAACATTGGTTGCTGTAGAGGGCTGTTCTCCAGAACAATCTTGATGTGCTGTTGGGGTACTATTGTATCCAGCTGCTAGACTATTAGTAGTAATTTTAATTCAATTGAATTAATTTTAATTCAAGCATGTCCTGGCCAAACATCCTAAGAGATAACTGGGTAGTGTAGAATAGAGATTAAGAAACAAGTAGTAACAAGTTGTTAATTGTAATGCAAAGCCTTTTTCCAATCAATCGAGGATTATTATTTCTTTCCAGAGAAAATGAACTAGTGCTTCATGCCTTATTCAAACAACTATCATGCCAAAAAAATGTAATGCCAGAAAAGCTCTGGCTTCTATTTAAATGTGCCAGGTCATAGGTGTTGAAAAGATTCTTAACTGAATCTGTATTATAAAATTACTTGATCTGCCTGTGCACACTTTATATAATGCTACATGACTAGGGTATTAAATATGGCTTGTCCTAAACTGCTCGAACCATGACCTCACCCCCTCCGATATAATACCCACACAACGACAGATTGGAGTTAATGGCCATAGCAGCCTTTTATTAACCAAATATAAACAACAAATAACTGATAAATAACATAATAAAATAAGCACACAGTGCATAAAAAAATGGAGCCCCAAGTTCCTATTAGGCATTAAACAAAGACAGTATCTGCGTATCAGCGGTCGCAGGACAAAGCGACCCATACCAAACAAAATTTCCTACACTGAAAGATCAACAAATGCAGGGCAGGAGGGTGGGAAGTTTTCCCCACTCGACTGACCTCCAACTGAAAACCCCCCAACCCAGCTACCAGGCAAAACCCCCACAGCTCCACCCATCCCTGACCCAATCAAATAAACTTTTCCTTCTGCCTACTTTTTAAACAGCAACACCCCCCCCCCCCCCACCTTATCTATACCCAAGCCCCTTTAACCCCTGTCATATCAGCCCTCAGTCTATTTGCATTCTTATTTTTACTCCGGGCCTAACTGCTGGAGTGCTTGCTTTTGCTTAGCTTTTTTTTTTTGGTGTGACACCATTCTAGTCTGGAAACCTATAAAAAGTAATAGCGTATTGCACTGAGAAAAGCTGAACCAGGTTGCATACAGCAGATTTGCCTTTTAAAATCTGCAAATAACTATTTAACTAGAGTAATAAGCTGAAAGAGGGCAAAAGGAGGGATTTTCCAATTTCTGGTTTTACTTATAGCATTTACTTTTGATCAATATACTGTCATGCAGTTAACATTTCTACAATTTAAATAAGTGTTTTAGTTGCTTCATATGAAGGAAACACTTGACTACAGATTTCTGCCACTATATCCCTAATTGTGTTACACTGTTTTTCAAAAACGGTCTTAATTTTCACACAGTGTTGTGCTTAGCTTTGTAATGTCATATTTCAGCACTCAAGCCAAGATATTGTAATATTTTAACAACTATGTGGGGTAGAAGCTGTAAAAATGCTGAGCCCAACCTGTGTTTTTTTTTTTTTTAGCCTTGTCCTTTCTACATAGACAGATAGAGACATTTTGAAAATAATCTCTTAATGTCCATATAAACAGATAAATGATAATTTTAACAATATTATTTATGTTGATTAACAGCGTCTTTGCATAAGTAATCATCCACAATGCATTTGTTTCAGGCTGGATTGATTAGGACAGACAGTAGTGAGTTCTTTATTGAGCCTTTAGAACGAGGACGGCAGAATGATGAGGAGAATGGCCGTGCACATGTGGTCTACAGGAGATCAGCTTTGCAAGACAAAACTGGAACCCAAGGGGAGATGCATAATGAAGGTACCTTAAATGTGAAACATGTGGTTGGTTTCTTTTTTCAGATGGGACTATATTTATGTCATTTGACATATATCCAGTTGTTGATGTGTAATTTTCTAGAAGCTGAAAACAATTATGTTTGAAATGAATACAATATTTTAGTGAGCTATTTATATTACACCTTTAAAACCAAATGTCTTCTACTGTTAAAATAGCATGGCTTTTGTAGATGGAACTCATGTGTTTACCACTCTACCCTAAACCGCTAAGGACCAGATTGTGTTTTCCAAAATATTTTCTCAAAATTACAGCATATAATGTGTTTATTCAAATACTGCTGTATGTTCCAGTCTCACATTAATCTTCCAACAAGCCCAGTTGCCAGTTATTTTCATCATTAGTTGTAGCACGCATGTAACCATTCTGAAGCTAGGCATTATATAGTCTATGGACATACATGCACAACTCGACCACAAAGCACATAGACTTGCATGCATATATTTAATGTCTTCTACTGTTGAAATAGCATGGCTTTTGTAGACGGAACTCATGTGTTTACCACTCTACCCTAAACCCCTAAGGACCAGATTGTGTTTTCCAAAATATTTTCTCAAAATTACAGCATACAATGTGTTTATTCAAATACTGCTGTATGCTCCGGTCTCACATTATTCTTCCAACAAGCCCAGTTGCCAGTTATTCTCATCATTAGTTATAGCACGCATGTAACCATTCTGAAGCTAGGCATTATATAGTCTATGGACATACATGCACAACTCGACCACAAAGCACATAGACTTGCATGCATATATTATATAAATATGCATATGTTTGTGTTTTGTTCGCATGCCTTGGTACAGTTTTTATTTAAAGACAAAAGCAGGTAATTAACCAGAATATGCAAAGCAGGAGGGTTTTAGGTTTCTCTGCTGCATATTTCCATGCTCTCCAAAGAAAGAGTTGGCCAATTTATTAAAATTAGAATAAAACAGGCATATACAGCTGGTAGATTTGATTATTAAGTGAGCCCACAAATGCATTATGAGATCCTATAACTCTCAATATACTGTATGTATTCTGTCATTTCATCTCAAAATATCACCCAAATTGTCATCTTCGCTCTTCCCAATACCTCCTGGAATTTAGCTTCTATGTCACCTCCTCCCATGCTTGCATTCAAGACTTCTCCAGACCCTCTCTTATCTTCTGGAACTTCCTATCTCAATTTGTTCAGCTATCTTCTACTCTGTCCACCTATACACAATTCTTGAAAATTCATCTCTACAGGGAACCCTATCTTGCCTTTTCTGTCTTCATCAAGTCTTCCCCGCACAGTTATTATCTATTGTCCCAATTGCTCTTCCATTTTAGATTGAAAACTCTCACACGAATAGCCTTTCTAACCATCTTATCTTGATTTGTATTGTAACTGTACTGTCTCCCTTTATATTGTAAAGTGCACAAACTGTTTGTAAATCCGGTTTAAAGTGTTACTAAAGCCAGGACACTGCATTCACTATATCTGGTCTCCCACAGTACACAGAACATGGAAATGCAATTATTTTAGTAAATATAAACTGCTAAATACCTTTACTCATCAGCAGTAAATAGCAGTCTTGTGATTTCTATCAGTTCCTGATGAAACTTGTAGGAGTAGCTTTCATACTGCACTGAGCTGTCCTATGAGGATCCAGGGCTCCTGACCCTCTGTCTGGACAGTGCTGATTTGCCCTGTGCTGATCACATGCACCCTCCCAAGAAAAAAAAAAACCTCTCTAGAAATGCACACCAAACTAAGCATGTGCAGCTTGACTCTCAAGGCTCCAGACTTGTCCAGGGGGACAGTGTAGGGAGGGGAGGATCTGTGCGTACACGATCAAACAGCCTTTTTACACAATGCAGAGGATTATCCCCTTTAGGTTCCACAGTGAGTCTAACAAGCATGATTTACTGTATATACCGACGTTTTACTGTTGTGGGTTTAGTAACACTTTAGTAATAACAACTTAATACCTTAGACAAATATCTAATTGATACTAGAAATCCCAGAATAGCAAGCTCACCTTTGAGATCACAAAATTTATAAGTCTTATGAAAACTTTATATAATGATTCATTATATAATAATGAAGGTCTTTGTTTAAATATAACTTAAAGTGATACTAAAGTCTGTTTTTTTTTTTTTTAAACAAACATGTTATACTTACCTGCTCTCAGCAGTGGTTTTGCACAGAGCAGCCTAGATCCTCCTCTTCTCATGTCCCTCTTTGGTCCTCTTGGCCCCTACCTCCTGTCGAGTGCCAGCACATCAAGCAGCTTGCTATGGGGGGCATCCGAGCCGAGCCGCAGCTCTGTGTGTCTATTCAGACACAAAGCTGCAGTTCGGCCCCCCTCTCTCTCTCTTGATTGGCTAACTGGCTTTGATTGGTTTGAGCCATTGGCTCCCGCTGCTGTGTCTCAGCCAATCAGGAGGGAGAGTCCTGGATGACTGACGCACTAGTGTACATTGCTGGATAGAGATGGGGTTCAGGTAAGTATTAGGGGGGCTGAGGGGGGCTGCTGCATACAGAAGTTTTTTTATCTTAATGATTAAGAAAAAAAACCTTCTGCCTTTACAACCACTTTAACCGCTTGCCGCCCACCCACCGTCATATGACGTTGCCCCAGAATGGCCGCTCTCGCGTGCCCGCAGGGGACCTCAGCGTGGCAATTGTGGCCGTGCTGTGTTCCTTGAGCATGGTGCGACCCCGATCTCTGTAAAGAACCGATGATGCAGGTCTTTAACTAACCAATTTTTCTGCCCCTGTTTAACAGGGGGCATGTAATTAGAATTTTTAAAATGATATTGTTCTTGCGCCCAACAAGACTAACTGGGAGGGGTTACAGTGTTCTGGCGCCACCAACACCTAAGGCCCAATGTTTCTGCCCCTGTTTAACAGGGGCATATAATTAACATTTTTTAAATAATAATAAACAGCAGAGCTCCTTCCTGCGCCCAACAAGAGTAATGCCCCATACACACGGTCGGATTTTCCGAAGGAAAATGTGTGATAGGACCTTGTTGTCGGAAATTCCGACCGTGTGTAGGCTCCATCACACATTTTCCATCGGAATTTCCGACAAACAAAGTTTGAGAGCTTGCTATAAAATTTTCCGACAACCAAATCCGTTGTCGGAAATTCCGATCGCGTGTACACAAATCCGACAGACAAAGTGCCACGCATGCTCATAATAAATTAAGAGACTAAAGCTATTGGCTACTGCCCCGTTTATAGTCCCAACGTACGTGTTTTACGTCACTACGTTCAGAATGATCGGATTTTCCGACAACTTTTTGTGACTGTGTGTATACAAGACAAGTTTGAACCAACATCCGTCGGAAAAAATCCATGGATTTTGTTGTCGGAATGTCCGATCAATGCCCGACCGTGTGTACAGGGCATAACTGTGAGGGGTTACAGTGTTGTGGCACCACCACCACCCAAGGTCCAATTTTTCTGCCGTTGTTTAACAGGGGCATTTAATTACAATTTTTGAAATAATATTTAAGAGCAGGACCCCTTCCTGCGCCCAACAAGGGTAACTGTGAGGGGTTACAGTGTTGCGGCACCACCACCAAAGCCCCAATTTTTCTGCCCTTTTTGAAATGATATTTAACAGCAGGGCCCATTCCTGTGCCCAACAAGAGTAACTGTGAGGGGTTACTGGCACCACCAACACCTAAGGCCCAATGTTTCTGCCCCTGTTTAATAGGGGCATGTAATTAAAATTTTTGAAATAATATTTAACAGCAGGGCCCATTCCTGCGCCCAACAAGAATAACTGTGAGGAGTTACCGTGTTCTGCCACCCCAAACACCTAAGGCCCAATTTTTCAGCAGAGTATATAGTGCAGTCCGTATAGTATATATACTGCAGTTCAGAGTATATAGTGCAGTCAGTGTAGTATATATAATACAGTGCAGGGTATATAGTGCAGTGTACAATATATAATATAGTGTATTGAAGTGGTAAAGGGGAGCCCTATGACAGAATTAAGAAAAAAACGGTATGGGTTCCCCTGTCCATACAGGCCCTTTGGGTCTGGCATGGATTTTGGGGGGAACCCCCATGCCATTTACAAAAAAATTTGGCGTGGAGTTCCCCTTAATACCCACACCAGACCCGAAGGGCCTGGTATGGACTGGGGGGGGGGGACCCACGCTGTTTTTTTCAATGATTTTTTATGTATATTGCCGGGATCTGGCAATACATTACAGCCGTGAGCAATTTTAAATGACATTTTTTCCTTTAGAAATGTGATTTTGCTGCGGTACTGTTCTAAACATGGGATAAAATGCGCTACTTTACAGGCAGACTAAGGGGACCCACCAGGCACAATATTTAAAGGAATATTTAATTTTTATTGTTTCACTTTAAGCATTCTTAAAATCACTGCTCTTGAAAAAAACGTTCATTTTAAAAACTTTTTTTGCATTGATACATGTCCCCTGGGGCAGGACCCGGGTCCCCAAATACTTTTTATGGCAATAACTTGCATATGAGCACTTTTCATTTTTTAAGTTTGTGTCCCATAGACTTTAATGGTGTTCGCATGTTCGAGCAAATTTTTTGTCTGTTCGCAAGTTCTGGTGCAAACCAAACCGCGGGGTGTTCGGCTCATCCTTATTTATAAGTAATGTAAAGAGCGCATGGGTCAGGAGTGAACAAAGCACAAAATATACAGTCATCTACTGGTCCTAAGTGCCGGTTCACACTGGTGCGATGCGAGAACACTGCGAATCCACTGCGTGTTCCCGCATCGCATGTCAGTTCACACTGCCATATGCAAATCGCTAGGGAGTGTCAATACATTGTTAACTGCGAACTGACAGTTCAGACATGAATCGGATCGCATATGTGTGAACACACATGCAATCCGATTCTGGTCCGAACAGAAAAAAGGGTCCTGTGCGTGTTTGCACCGAATGCGGTGCGATATCAGCCATACACACTCTATGGCTGATATTGCACCACACAGACATCGCATGTAATGTGAGCGGCAGTGCGCTGCGAATTACATGCGATGTCTGTGCGATGTTTGGCATCGCACCAGTGTGAACCGGCACTTAAGAGGTCAGTGCTTCCATCAGCCGCCCTCCTAATCCATGCGCCCGTCCCTTAATCTACATGCAGGGCACTAGACGCATAGATTTCAATGGGTTTTTCTTTTTTTGAAGCACATGATTAGAGCCTGAGTCTTTAACTGGCTTCAAAAAAGGATGGGATCGCCCAGTTGTGTGACAATAGCAAATTAATATTCGCTATTGTCTTCCAGATTCTCCTCCCGGCCAATCAGGAAGCAGATCTTAAGACCCGATTGGCTGAGAAGAGAAGCAATCATATTGGCTACCGAGGGAAGCCGCCAAGGACAAAGCCGCCATGAAGCTGGAGACGCAGGGTGAAGCCACCGAGGAGGAAGCTGCCGCTAATAGAGAAGGAGACGCAGGAAGGAGCCGAAGCTGCTAAATGGGGTAAGTGTGGGGCTGGTGGGGGGGACGGACGAGCGACCGACCGTCTGACTGGGGGGCGGTTGCCAACTGGTGTCTTGTTGGCCGCCCTCCCAAATATACAGCACCAGCTGCCACTGGCTTCCAGACAGATCATTTTGCTACCTTTACAGCCTCTTTCACATAGGCAGCCAGGGGACAATAAAAACATGTGGCTGAGCTGCAGTTTTACCACCCCCTGGCCTCCCACCTAAAGTCTAAAATACACCTGGAGGAAGTTATTCACACATTGCACCAAACTTAATGCAGCATGTGGAGTTGACAGCTGGGATCACATGTAAGGCTCAACCACTAAAGTCAATATAGCTGTCCTGCAACCACGAACCAAAAGCTTGGCTTGCAACCATCCCCATCATAAACTGTCATGAACAAAAACACACAGACATTCCTAAAGTGGCAAGATCACCTCCTGAATGCCTGATAGTGGATGCTTAGTGGCCCACTGCAGATTGCTTATCAGGGTATCGGCTAGTGTAAATCTAGCCTAATAACAATCGTTGTAATGCTACCCATATTCCTATCCTTTTGTCATGGTGACAGTAACCTGACACCTATACTGCACAGGTGGCATTACAATGACTGATATCAAAAGGGGGGGGGGTGCAATTCCAGCAGCACTCCATTAATTACTGCTGGGGCAAAAAACTCTCTTACCCACTTCTCCCTCACCTCAATCACTATATTGCTTCTCTTCATCAAAAGCTGCTCCATCCTGCATCCTGCACCAACCCGCAGGATGAGCGATGGACAGCACACCCTGTGTACCCATTGGTTGAGGCGGCAGTGGGAGGCAGTGCAGCCTGCTGCCTCCTAAGCCAATGGATAGTTGAAGTTCCTTCCTAAGTCCCTCCCTCCTGGCATCTTTGGAGTCCCAGCTTGCTAGCTTCTATGAAGGCAGGCTGGGAGGATGTGTATTGCAATAGGAGACAAACCCACATTAAAGGGTGGTAACCCTTATCCACAGCCTCCCTGCTAACCTTACAGGACCTAGGCCTGCTACGGGAGGACCACCTGTACCCCCTTATTGGTGGTGGGCCTGCCTACACTCACCACTGCGATTACCTAGCTAATCCTGCGCTAATACCTAAGTTGGAATATAAGTGCACAAAAAGCAACAAGAGGGGAGGTAAGATGGGAAGGGGAGTAAAATAAATGACAGCCTATATTAATATATAAAATAAGAGGATACCTACCAAATCATTTTATTTTAGGTTTACTTTTAAAGTAGTGCTGTATCAAATTATTTACAGATAACCATTACCATTATTTCGAAATATGTTTGTGCCCATTGGAAAAGTACTGAACAGCAATCTAACATTAGCATACTTTAAACACAGGGTAGCTTGGTTATTAGTCATTCCAAATGCATAGTCTGCCAAGTGTCTGCGTTCCATAACACATTAATATTAATTTAAAAGAAGGATTTTTTTTGAATCAAGCAATTTTTATTAATAAAAGAAGGATATTTACATGAAGTACATACTAATATAATTTAAACCTTACTACCTCAGTATTTGGGAAACTAATGTCAGGCAGCCAAGTGGATAAAAACTGAAGCACTAGAGCAGCCTTTCTCAAATGTTTTAGCACAAAGAAACCCTGCACTCGTGACCATTGGGAAGAATCCCCCTTTACCTAACTGAGAGGCAGATAATGTTCACATCTCAAGGAACCCCTAGCAACCTCTGGAGGAACCCTAGGGTTCAACGGAACCCTGATTGAGAAAGGCTGTGCCATAGAGTTATTTAGCTGGGAGTCTTAAGCCTAGTACACACCACTAGTTTTTTTTCTGGTTGGGTGGAAAAAAACTGACAGCTCAAGTCAGATCTGCTGTACTAACAATCTTCTGTTAGTACCGCGATCTTCCCTTCTGTTCTATTGTGTTCTGACAGGGGGCGTGCCCCCGCCCCCCGGCCTGAACACTCTGGTCAGCACTCTCAGTCATTGGCAGGTTGGCCTTTTTCGGTCATGAGCCTTCGCCTGTTGGACCGGCTGCCATACACACGGGCTAAATGTCGACCGTTTTTTTTGGCCCATGTGTACTAGGCTTTAGGGTTATTAGACAGCTGTTAATGGAAAGATTCACCTTCACCCTTTGTTCTGGTGACAACTCAAACATTTTAAATTTCCCCTCATTTTCTGTCAGTAGCAGTGGTCAAAAGAACAAATAAAGGCTTAAATCTCCACAGTTGGGATACAGATAGCAATAAAAATGTAAAAACCTTCTCTACTCTATTCAAAACTAATAAAAAAGTTTTGCATTTATATACACTTTAACCCTGTTAGTCAGAACATTTCCTTACTGTGACTCCTTGAAAGGTGTTTCACTATGGGCCTGAAATCTCTTATTTCTACCATTAGTGGGACTCCTCGGCACCTGCTTTGGATAGGGGGCTGGCGGTTGACAAGAATTACCTTGAAGTCAAAGTCACTAACAAAAAAGCACTAGTTTCAAAGACAGACAGGAGAGACTAATATTAGTAATAGCAAGTATCTTATGGCAGTTTGTTAGGCAGGACTTCTACACTTAAGGTGGTTGTAAACCTCAGACATGAAATATAAACAAAGCATATGAACAAAGCATATCCCTCTATAGTGTGTTTCTGTCTCAATCCAGAGCACTGTGTCATTTCTGTCTGCTGCTCTGTTCTGCTATCTGCCTGAGTCATATCTGACAAGCTATCCTGACACCAAGAAAAAAAGAGCACAGCATGTTATTAACAACCTCAACTCTGCTTCTGTGTGCTGTCTGACAGGGGTGTGTCCCTTCACTCCAATCAGCTCTCAGAACTCTCCTCGCTGAGCACTGCAGTGTGTAATTTTAGCTCTCCACCCCTTGTTTTCTGATGGCTTAGACAAACTTTATAAATTCTGGACTTTGAACAGATGTAGAGAAGAGAATACGGCAGATAAACAGGTGCAACTTATGAAGGAGGATTTGTTTCATCTCTGTGTATCACCTGAGGTCAGTCACTTCACTGCATGGGTATATTTATGGGTTTGCAACCACTTTAATATTTCATAATTGCGGACAGTTTTACTTTAAAGTGGACTTTCCATAAGAAATAGAAGGCTTGCTTTTCAGCCAATACCCTGCCGTCCAATCACAAATAGCTGCAAATAAACTTTATAAATAAAATGGTAATAAAAAAGTATTAAAAAGTACACACCTTGGTCTTGGCTTCTGACCATTCCAGGAGGCACAGGTGACATCACTGGGTCTCACTGCTGCCTTCTGAAAAAGCTTGGCATTTCAAATCCACAAGAATGTATCCAGTTGATTACAGAAGTGAATTCTCATGGAATTTTGAGTGCCCAGGAGGTAGCAGTGAGCCGCAGTGACATCATCCATGCTTTCCTGGAGTATTGAAAGCTGGGACCAAGGTAAGTTTTTTTTTTTTTGTTATAACATCCTAATTATTAGTTTTTTCAGCTAATGTTTAGGTGGCAAGGATGGCAGACAGGAGAACTTTCCATTTGCCTAGAAGGATCATTTTAACACCCAAGAAGATCTTGAAACCTGTGCAAAATCATGCCAGGCAGCCCAGTTATAACTTGTACGTGTATCTGGAGTAGAAAATAATAGCTACAATCTAGTTGGTTCACATTGCTTTAATATGTTTAATAACTAAAATCTATTTTTGGTATTTAGTAGTCTTGATACAGTAAAAGTAGAGGAGTTAAAAGCAAAAAAAAGAGTTTATTGTGCATTCATTTTCTGATGCAATTGCAAATGATTAATTCCCATTCACTGAAATAGGTTGGTAGTGGCTTGTTAGCATAGCCTATGTTAGCCTATTAGATTAAAGCTGTCTAATCCTTCTTACTGTGCAAATTAGGTTATCTAAGACTTCACATGCCAACCAGAAAGTCCCTCTTGTACAAATGATTTCTAGGAAGAAGAAAAAAAATGCTGTCTGTATGTACTGTGTGACATGTCTGAGGGGCCAAGTAGGTAAACCACTGACTCGACATACAGTCAATTAAATCTGTCTAGTCTGGAGTATGCGTTTCTTTTCTTGCATGTTGCTATAGAAAGTTGGTTAAAACCCAATTGTGTTCTTTTTGGATACATTTTGTACACAATGAAAAATAGCCATCCAAAAAAAATCTACTTTACAGATGTACAGAAACACATTTATTTCTAAACGGTTTCTATATTAAAGGATTATTGGGTACAAATTAAAAAATACATTAAATGACCTTCCACTAACAATCCCATTCCACACAAAACAGATTCTTCCAGTTTTAAACTGGTGTTGGTCATGCATACAGAGCTGCTTAAAGAGGTTGTAACCCTAACAAAATTAAATATGATTCTGTTTCTTTAAAGCATGTTAAACCGCATAGTGCTTGTGAGGTGTCATTTGTCCCATTCTATGTTGTAATATACCTGGTTGATCCTGCCTGTTCCTGTGTCCCCTTTAGTGTGTTGATCACAGTAATCATGGCTGCTGATCCATGATACCCTGGTTAGTTTATGTGCCTCCGTCATCATGTTGCTCTCCTCTCTCTCCCTCCCTCTCTCACTGTCACTTCCTAGTGTGTGAGCTGATAAAAAACTTGCTCCTCCCCTCTTGCTGCTATTCCGTGTGACAGTAAAGTTAGTGATCCCAATTACTGCCAGCCCCTCTGTAATAATAAGATATATAACACAGTGTGTGTTTTTTGAAAGTTTGGCAGCTAAATACCTTTGTTTATATGATGTGCGGTCATGTGACCGCAAGGCTGACATCAGAGGGATATCTCAGCCCCCCCCCCCCACTGTGGTCCTTAAGGAGTAAGGAGAGCGGCGGGCGGTCATGTGACCGCACATCAGCAATGTGAAAAAAGGTATATACCTGCCAAATTTTTAAGAAACACACACAATGGGGGTTATTTACTAAAGGCAAATCCACTTTGCACTACAAGTGCACTTGGAAGTGCAGTCACTGTAGATCTGAGGGGGACATGCAAGGAAAATAAAAAACATAATTTTTGCTTGTACATGATTGGATGATAAAATCAGCAGAGTTTCCCCTCATTTCAGTTATTCCCCTCAGATCTAAAGAGATTGCACTTCCAAGTGCACTTGTAGTGCAAAGTGGATTTGCCTTTAGTAAATCAACCCCACTATGTAGTATATATTATTATTACTAGGGCTTTTTATCAGCCAGAACGGCGTTCCGCCACCTCTGGCTAGCCCAATCCTCTCCAACCTGTCACTAATCACAGAAGGCGGTAGAGGAAGTTTTTGAACTACTCACTTCCTCCGCCGGCTTCTGTGAGCTATTGTCAGGCATCCAGGGCATGTGCAGGTAAGGCATATGTTGGTGGATGCCCCCGGTCCCAGCCCCGCAAATGCTCTCATTTTGTTCTTTCTTTGCTGTTCCTGTGCTGCTTCGGGAAGCCGCTCCTGTCCCCACCCCCACCTGTCCGACCTGTGTAGCACAGAGCCGAGTGAAGCGTTCCAGCTCTCCACATTCAGCTCTGTGCTCTTGGGTCCGTGGTAAGTTACGATGTGTTGGGGAAAAAAACGGCACACGCCGCACATCTAGAACAGATTTGCCAGCTGCAGCCCTGTGAGGCTCGTTTGAAAAGGTGAGAGAGGGCAGTGGAAGAAAGGGGGGGCGTTTGCAGGGAGGCAGCTGTGGGGAGGTTAGAGGTGTAGTGCAGAAGTGACAGCTGGGGGAGTGGGGAGATTTATGAAAAGGTAAGAGCTGTGAGAACGGGAGGGAGGGGGGATATAAGAAGATATGAGAGCTGTGAGAACAGGAGGGGGGATGTGAGAAGAGATGAGAGCTGTGAGAAATGAGGGAGGTGGGAACTTATAAAGAATGGGGGGAATTTCTAAAGTGTGGAGGGGGGGAATTTATAAAGAATGGAGGGAATTTGTGAAGTGTGGAAATGTATAAAGAATGGGGGAAAATTGAAGCATGAAGGGGGGAATTTATAAAGAATGGAGGGAATTCCTGAAGCGTGGAGGGGGGGAATTTGTGAAGAATGGGGGGAATTTGTGAAGGGGGAATTTATAAAGAATGGGCAGGATTTTTGAAGTGCGGAGGGGGAATTTATAAAGAATGGGGGGGGGGGAATTTGTGAAGTGTGGAGGGGGGGAGATTTATAAAGAATGAGGGGAATTTATGAAGCGTGGAAATTTCTAAAGAATGGGGGGGACTTGTGAATCGTGGAGGGGGGAATTGATAAAGAATGGGGGGATTTTCTGAAGCGTGGAGGGGGGAATTTATAAAGAATGGGGGGAATTTCTGAAGCGTGGAGGGGGTATTTTCTGAAGCGTGGAGGGGGGAATTTATAAAGAATGGAGGGATTTTCTGAAGCGTGGAGGGGGGAGTTTATGAAAATGGGGGGAATTTATATAGAGGGGGGAATATGTGAAGTGTGGAGGGGGGAATTTGTGAAGCGTGGAGGAAGGAATTTATAAAGAATAGGAGGAATTTGTGAAGCGTGGGGGATTTATAAAGAATGGGGAGGAATTTGTGAAGCGTGGGGGGGATTTATAAAGAATGGGGGGAATTTGTGAAGTGTTGGGGGGAATTTATAAAGAATGGGGGGAATTTGTGAAGAAGGGGGAGGGGAATTTGTGAAGACTGGATAGGGAAATTCGTGAAGAAGTTGGGGGGGTTGTGAAGGATGTGGGGGGGAATTTATGAAGAGGTGAGAGCTGTAAAGGGGGGATTTGTAAAGAGTAGGGGGGTTTGTGAATAGGTGAGAGCTGTGAAGGTGGGGGAGGGGATCTGTGGAGAAGAGAGCTGTAAAGACTTGGGGGGGGGGATTTATGAAAAAGCGGTAAATATTGAGAGCCGGGGGCAGGTTGTAAAGAGGTAAGCACTGGGGGGGGGGTTTGCAAGTGAGACCTTTTGGGAAAATGGGGAAGGGGTGGTTGTGCAGAGAAGCAACATAGGGGAGGACTGGGGGGGGGTGCAGAGTTAAACTGTTGACAGGGCGTACAAAGGATAGTTGTGGGGGTGCTAAGGTGAACTTTGGACAGGAGTACAGAGATGTGCTGTGGACAGAGGAAGAAGAGGTGAACTGTGGACAAGGGGAGGAAGAGGTGAGCTGTGGACAAGGGGAAGAAGAAGTGAGCTGTGGACAAGGGGAAGAAGAGGTGAGCTGTGGACAAGGGGAAGAGGAGGTGAGCTGTGGACAAGAGGAAGAGGAGGTGAGCTGTGGACAAGGGGAAGAGGAGGTGAGCTGTGGACAAGGGGAAGAGGAGGTGAGCTGTAGACAAGGGGAAGAGGAGGTGAGATGTGGACCGAGAAAGAAGAGGTGAGCTGTGGACAGAGGAAAAAGAGGTGAGCTGTGGCCAGAGGAAAAAGAGGTGAGCTGTGGACAGAAGAAGAAGAAGAGGTGAGCTGTGGACAAGGAGAAGAAGAGGTGAGCTGTGGACAGAGGAAGAAGAGGTGAGCAGTGGACAGAAGAAGAGAAGAGGTGAGCTGTGGACAGAAGAAGAGGTGAACTGTGGACAAGGAGCAGAAGAGGTGAGCTGTGGACAAGGGGAAGAGGAGGTAAGATATGAACGAGGGTTGTAGAGGTGAGCTGTGGACAGGGGTACAGAGGTGAGCTGTGAATGGGAGGCACAGAGGTGTGGAATAGATGGTTACCTTGGGAAGGAATATGTAAATCACTTGTGCTGATTTGTTTCTGTGCCTTGTGTGATACACACACCTCAGCACTGCACAGTATGCACTCCAGAGCCCTCTGTGTTATTCGCTCCTGAGTGTGGTACTTTGTACCTCTTGCACCTTGTGCAAAGCACAGCTTATTTAATGTTGATTTACGTCTCTCCTCGGGGAATGACGTGATTGGAGGCAGGAAGTTGGCTGGGGAAGGTGAGTTCCTGCACCTATTCTCTGAGAAAAAAAGCCCTGATTATTACACAGGTGCTGGCAGGAATTGGGATCACTGGTTTACAACCACTTTAAGGATGCGGTCCAGAGCAAAAACCACACTTGGGCTCATCAGCAACTTTGGTTAAACAGGGATTAAAGCCTGAAATATCTATGCTTTTAAAAAAAATGCACAAAACATTTATTTAATGATACAAACTGCTGTGTTATGGTTCTACTAGTTTAGGTTTGATGAAGAATTTTCACATTTCGGTTTGGAGGTAAGTTTATAGGGAGAGATTTACTATAACTAATGCGCGCAGAATCTGGTGCAGCTGTACATAGTAACCAATCAGCTTCTAGGTTTTATTGAAGCCGATTGGTCACGATGCAGAGCTGCACCAGATTCTGTGTGAACGATTGCAGTATGCTATGAAAATCATGGTCTATTCTACTCACCTGTGAGCAGCGGTTCTTTTCACTTCTTTATGAACCAGTTTTAGTCTCCCCCATAATGTCACACAACAAAAATGAACCCCAATGTGTTCTTCCTCAAAGTTGTAGTGTCAGGGATGGGTATAGATTGATAGGCATCCATGCTACCTTGAGGAAGCTCCTGTGATACCTAAAATGCTTGATGGTACTAGAACTGCTTTTGTCAACATCTGGTATGTGAGCGTCTTACACTCTTATATTTCTCATGCTTCATTTTTATGTAGTGTCAACTGATAATGGTACATAGGCTGCGGGTAATTGATAGGTAGAACAATCTAGTGCTCTTTTTTAAGCTTAGCTCAAATATTAGATATTATTATTTCTATAATATATCATTCGTCTGAAATCAGAACTTATGATGTGCTGTGCCTTATTCTTTCAGTTGCAAGGAGTGAAGTTGGTGCTCTCCCTGTTACTGTGGATTTGATGCAAGACAGAATATGGGAAAGTGAGCGGAAGAAACGTCATGCCAAAAAGGATGACTATAACATAGAGGTGTTGCTGGCGGTGGATGATTCTGTTGTACGCTTCCATGGAAAGGAACATGTCCAAAACTACGTCCTCACCCTTATGAACATAGTGAGATTTTAAATTTTGTTTTGTTATTTTTCTGTTTAAATGTGATGTACATGCCCAAACACAGATTGGTTTGATCGCCTGCCTCCCTAGTCACTAACGGCCAGGTAAACAAAAAATTGAAAGTGGAAGTGACATAATACACTTAGCTTCTGGCTTAAATCAAATGTGTGGCCACCGGCGCAATAAATTAATAAAATTACTAAAATCCCATATAATGTAGTGTGACCCCACTACTGTGACAAAAAATATTGTTTGCTGCGGTCAAATGTATATTCCACTGTGGGGTGGAAAACAATATGAAACAATAAAGTGTTGACTGTGCTAACCCTTATATTATATCATTTATATCATATATATCATTTATTATAAAAGAGGTAAAAAAGACTGTATCACTCACATTATTATAGTGTGCCCATATGTCGGCACCAAACTTTTCCAGCGGTTTAGATGAAGGTGTCGCCGTTTACTCCTATTGTCATCATAACGCCGTAAGATCCTATTGCGGCGAGCGCCTCCTTATGGCTCTTACGGCGTTATGATGACAATAGGAGTAAACGGACGACACTATAATGTGAGTGATACAGTCTTTTTTACCTCTTTTATAATAAATGATATATATATTGCACAATGATTTTTATGAGGACGAACATTTCCTTTATCCAATTACTAGGAGCAGCATAGACCTAAGTGCAGTGGTTATCCCTATTAATGAACCAAAGTCATTTTCTATACTAATATCTGGTGAGTGGCCAATCACTATGGTGGTGGTGTAGTCACTATACTGGTGGATAAAGCACATGGAAATCACGAATGCAAGAGATATATGCACAGGAGTAGTTTTAAACACACAGTGGAGAGTTTGCAGTTGCACTAACTGTTGGCATATTTAAACCAGCAGCAACACTGGACACTTATATTTAATTTTAATTTAAATTGTTTGAGTTTTTTGTAAATTTCTAAATTGTTATATCTTTTTAAACAATTGGGAGGTTCGTTGTTAGAATTTTGGGGCACTAAATAATAATTCACCTATGTAATGTAAGGCACTGGTATATTGCATGTAATGAACGCTTATTGCACTATAATATTCTTTGTAAAGTTTTTTTTTTTCAGGATAACATAAGTGGTGTATCATCAAGGATATAATATAAGGGTTAGCGCAGTCAACACTTTTTTGTTTCATATAGTTTCTGGCTTGGCTCATCACAGAGGAGGGGGAGGAACAGATGCTCCCCTTTATCCTCTGTCCTCAGCTGATCTGACCCCTGGGATGAGAGAGCTTGGAAACAGTGGTGGGCAGCGACAGGAGGGTGGTTGGGGGCCCTTCCAAGCCCCGTTAAAGTGATTGGACGGCAGTAGAGTCACTTAGATCCCTTTTTACGTAAAGCCAATCACTGGCTGAAAATTTTGATACCAGGATAATCCAGGATCCGGGTATAACCACTTCCTCCTGAGGGTGTATATACAGTATACGGACTAAGGGCTGGAAGCTCTTAAACATTTCTTGAATTTAATTTACTGATTTTAAATGATAAGATACCTTTGAACATACAGATAATTATATTTATTTATGCTCAAACCAAAGTATGATCATCACTCGTCAGTAAGCACTGACTTTTTAGAAGAATTGAGTGTATAGTATATAAGTATATATTAAATATAAACATGTTTTCATGTATAGCTTAAGCACTGTTATGTATTTATTGAGCAAGTTTGTTTTACACAGGAAAGTCATAATTTTTACTTTATCCCTATTTATTATTTTGTTGGTAGTGAAGGCATTTTTTTAGTGCTTATCAAAAAAATGTGTGTTTCCCAAGCATCCATAATTTCCTTAGCATTTTATTTGTGTTATTATTATTTTTTTTTTAGTACATATATGTAAAAATTATGAACATATATGTAACCTTTTATAAAGCTGTGGAGCTTGGTAGCAACCAAAACCAGCACAGGGCAGTTTTTATAGCTAGAATGTTTCATTGATTGAGCCTATAATTCTCTATAGTAAAATTTGGCAACTATGGCAAACATAACTTTGATCAATACAAGATCATAGCAGAAAATACATTCTTCAGAAAAAGTAAATGAGCGCAAATGCATGAAATGCATAAGATTAACCACTTGACCACTGGGCACTTAAACCCCCTTCCTAACCAGACCAATTTTCAGCTTTCGGTGCTCTCACACTTTGAATGACAATTACTCAGTCATACAACACTTTACCCATATGAAATTTTTATCCTTTTTTTCACACAAATAGAGCTTTCTTTTGGTGGTATTTAATCACCGTTGGGTTTTTTATTTTTTGCGCTATAAAAGAAAAAAGACTGAAAATTTGGTAAAAAAATGAATTTTTCTTTGTTTCTGTTATAAAATTTAGCAAATTAGTAATTTTTCTTCGTAAATTTTGGCCAAAATTTATACCGCTACATATCTTTGGTAAAAATAAGTACAACTTGGTGTATATTATTTGGTCTTTGTGAATGTTAGAGAGTCCAAAAGCTACGGTGCCAATATCTGAAAATTGATCACACCTGAATTACTGACGGCCTATCTCATTTCTTGAGACCCTAACATGCCAGAAAAGTACAAATACCCCTCAAATGACCCCTTTTTGGAAAGAAGACATTCCAAGGTATTTAGAAAGATGCATGGTGAGTTTTTTTGAAATTGTCATCTTTTCCCACAATTCTTTGCAAAATCAAGATTTTTTTTTTCTTTCACAAAATTGTCATATTAGAAGGTTATTTCTCACACACAGCATATGCATACCACAAATTACACCCCAAAACACATTCTGCTATTACTCCCGAGTACGGCGATACCACATATGTGAGACTTTTACACAGCGTGGCCACATACAGAGGCCCAACATGCAGGG
The DNA here is from genome assembly GCA_037952925.1 of Lithobates clamitans. Lineage (NCBI taxonomy): Eukaryota > Metazoa > Chordata > Amphibia > Anura > Ranidae > Lithobates > Lithobates clamitans. The sequence continues at coordinate 1,174,608 of JBBGZY010000798.1, read as the reverse complement.
GAGCACCTCCAGGCGTTCTGGAGCGCCCAGGCCAATTCTGACATTTCTCTCCTACATGTAAAAATCATCATTTATTTGCTAGAAAATGACATAGAACCCCAAAACATTATATATATTTTTTTTAGCAAAGACCCTAGAGAATACAATGGCGGTTGTTGCAACTTTTTATCTCGCACGGTATTTGTGCAGCAATTTTTCGAACGCGTTTTTTTGGGGAAAGAAACAGTTTTGTGCGTTAAAAAAAAACAAAACAGTAAAGTTAGCCCAATGTTTTTGCATAATGTGAAAGATGAAGTTACGCCGAGTAAATAGATACCCAACATGTCACCCTTCAAAATTGCACACTCTCATGGAATGGTGCCAGACGTCGCTACTTAAAAATCTGCATAGGTGACACTTAAAAATTTTTTCCTGGTTACATGTTTTGAGTTACAGAGGAGGTCTAGGGCCAAAATTATTGCTCTCGCTCTACCGATCGCAGCGATACCTCACATGTGTGGTTTGAACACCGTTTTCATATGTGGGCGGGACTTACGTATGTGTTCGCTTCTGCATGCGAGCACACAGGGACAGGGGCGCTTTAAATTTTTTTTTTTTTTTTTTATTGTTTATTTTACTTTATTTATTTTAGTTTGACACTTTCCCCCCCCCCAAAAATTTTTTGATCACTTTTATTTCTATTACAAGGAATGTAAACATCCTTGTAATAGGAATATGGCATGACAGGTCCTCTTTACAGTGAGATATGGGGTCAATAAGACCCCACATCTCACCTCTAGGCTGGGAAGCCTGAAATAATAATAAAAAAAAAACGATCTTGGCTTCGATCGTAGCGGTGAGTCGGTAGAAGCACCGGAGGGTGGCGGGAAGGGGGGGGGGGGCGTCCCCTCTCGCCTCCCATAAGAATGATCAAGCAGTGGAACAGTCGCTATGATCATTCCTATGGTGTAGAAAATCGCTGGCTGAAAAAGCTGATATCTGAATGATGCCTGTAGCTGCACCCATCATTCAGATATACCCGCTCAAAGTCAAGGACGTCATATGACTGTGGGCGGGAACTGGTTAAAAATTGCGGAGTATTGCGGGCTATTGCAGAGTATTGCGGGCTATATTGCAGAGTATTGCGGGCTATATTGCAGAGTATTGCGGGCTATATTGCAGAGTATTGCGGGCTATATTGCAGAGTATTGCGGGGTATATTGCAGAGTATTGCGGGGTATATTGCAGAGTATTGCGGGGTATATTGCAGAGTAGTGCCCGGGTATATTGCAGAGTAGTGCCCGGGTATATTGCAGAGTAGTGCCCGGGTATATTGCAGAGTAGTGCCCGGGTATATTGCAGAGTAGTACCCGGGTATATTGCAGAGTATTGCGGGCTATATTGCAGAGTATTGCGGGCTATATTGCAGAGTATTGCGGGCTATATTGCAGAGTATTGCGGGCTATTGCAGAGTATTGCGGGCTATATTGCAGAGTATTGCGGGGTATATTGCAGAGTATTGCGGGGTATATTGCAGAGTATTGCGGGGTATATTGCAGAGTAGTGCCCGGGTATATTGCAGAGTATTGCGGGGTATATTGCAGAGTATTGCGGGGTATATTGCAGAGTATTGCGGGCTATATTGCAGAGTATTGCGGGGTATATTGCAGAGTATTGCGGGGTATATTGCAGAGTATTGCGGGGTATATTGCAGAGTATTGCGGGGTATATTGCAGAGTAGTGCCCGGGTATATTGCAGAGTAGTGCCCGGGTATATTGCAGAGTAGTGCCCGGGTATATTGCAGAGTAGTGCCCGGGTATATTGCAGAGTATTGCGGGGTATATTGCAGAGTATTGCGGGGTATATTGCAGAGTATTGCGGGCTATATTGCAGAGTATTGCGGGCTATATTGCAGAGTATTGCGGGGTATATTGCAGAGTAGTGCCCGGGTATATTGCAGAGTAGTGCCCGGGTATATTGCAGAGTAGTGCCCGGGTATATTGCAGAGTAGTGCCCGGGTATATTGCAGAGTAGTGCCCGGGTATATTGCAGAGTAGTGCCGGGTATATTGCAGAGTAGTGCCCGGGTATAATGCAGAGTATTGCCTCGTATAGTGCAGAGTATTGCAGGGTATGGTGCAGAGTATTGCAGGGTATGGTGCAGAGTATTGCAGGGTATGGTGCAGAGTATTGCAGGGTATGGTGCAGAGTATTGCAGGGTATGGTGCAGAGTATTGCAGGGTGTTATGCAGAGTATTGCAGGGTATGGTGCAGAGTATTGCAGGGTGTTATGCAGAGTATTGCAGGGTATGGTGCAGAGTATTGCAGGGTGTTATGCAGAGTATTGCAGGGTATGGTGCAGAGTATTGCAGGGTATGGTGCAGAGTATTGCAGGGTGTTATGCAGAGTATTGCAGGGTATAGTGCAGAGTATTGCAGGGTATAGTGCAGAGTATTGCAGGGATGGCTGAGCATTGAGGGATGGATGTGACTGCAAATGTCACTGAGCACCGCTGTGGGCACTACACATGCAGCCCACAGCGGTGCTGCCATCCGATCTCTCCCCCTCTCCTCTGGCACTGTACCGATTAGTGATGTCCAGTTCATGAACGAATCGTTCTTTTGAATCGATTCTTTTCAGTGAACTGGATGAATCGATTCATCTGAGTGAACTGATCCGTTTGAAACAGTTCACTATGCACTCAATACTAGCATAGCAGAGCAGGCCTGGTAATATGATCATAGAGTGAGAGAGCTTGGCCCCTCCCTGCAACCAATCAGCATGCTCAAGGCACAGTGACACTCAGGAACTGGATACAAACTTAAAACAAGAGTCAGGAGTACACAGTACACCGAGTTAAAGAATCATACAGGTTACCGAGTTAAAGAATCATACAGGTTACCGAGTTAAAGAATCATAGGAGTTGTTAGAACATAGTAAACTGAAAGAACCATGAGTCGCCACCAGTAGAACAATACACTAAATCAATGATCAGGTAGCAGCACTACACTACAGACTGCTTTAGGCTGGGTTCACACTGCTGCGGTGGCAAACATCGCATGTGATTCGCAGCGCACTGCTGTTCACATTACATGCGATGTCTGTGCTGTGCGATATCAGCCATACAGATAGTATGGCTGATATCGCACCGCATTCGGTCCAAACTCGCACAGGACCCTTTTTTTTTTTTTTTGTTCGGACCAGAATCGGATCGCATGAATGTTCACACCTATGCGATCCGATACATGTCCGAATTGTCAGTTCGCAGTGCGATATGCGGGCTGAACTGGGGGTGTCATTAACATTGTATGACACTCCCCAGCAGTTCGCATATGGCAGTGTGAACTGCCGTGCGAGTTGGTGCGATGCGGGAACCCGCAGTAAATTCGCTGCGTTCCCGCACTGCAGCAGTGTGAACCCAGCCTTAAAGACAGAGAGGACAAAGTCAAGATAACAAGCCTCTATGTGATAGTTTGTTGAAGTGACAGGTTCTCTTTATTGCATCTTGGGTCTGTTATATGATCACATGATTATAGGATTGTGCTCAGTAACCTGGGTAGCAGGTGTGTCAGATCAAGCAATCTATAGGAGTAGCCAATATTGCCACTTACGTGATGCACAAATAGCTGTGTAAAGGAAAAGCGGGTTTTTGTGCATGTGAACTGCATTCTGATGGGCCAACTTCACAGTTAAGATTGCTAGCCATCAGATTTGTCCGCAGTCTTTACAGTGCATAATGAGGCCCCTTTCACACTTGTGTGACTTGTCCTGCGACTTGGGACTACAAATCGCATGACAAGTGGTACCCTATGATTTCCAATGAGTACCATTCATATCTGTGCATCTTCAAGTCACAGCGACTTCAAAGTAGTCACTGCATTACTTTGGTCCTATTTTGATGCGACTTGAGGCAGAGACCTCAAGATTACATAGGTAATTCTTCAAGTCGCATCAAAGTCACGGTAAAAATCGTGACAAAAATTGCACGACTTTCAAATGGCACAAGTGTGAAAGGAGCCTAACGATTGGATTTTACTACCGTGGGTACTTCGCCCGCCCGTGGTAATAAAATCCGATAATTTTTTCTGTGCATGCGCTGTAAAGATTACGGAAAAATCTGATGGCTAGCAATATTAACTGTGAAGTTAGCCCATCAGAATGAGGTTCACACGCACAAAAACCCGCTTTTCATCTACACAGCGTTTTGTGCGACACCAAAATTGATGACACTGGCTGCTCTGACAAATTGTGGTCTGACAGTCTGACACAGCAATAGTATTGTGCTTGTGCTCTGAGCAACAAACTAAATACAAGTAAACCTCCCCAGGACCTGCCAACCTTCTGTGAAGAATCATTCTTTTGATTCTAATCATTTAAGAAGGTTGAGTCAGAGATTTGGTTCACTTGCTTGTCAGTAGACTCAGCAAGTGAACCGAAGAACCGAAGAATCGATTCATTGAATCGGTTCATTTCAGTGAGTAGTTCGAAATGAACCGATTCAATTAAAAGATCCGGACTTCCCATCACTAGTACCGATCGGTACAGAGAGGGGAGGGAGGAACCGGCGTCATGAGATGACGCCGGTCTGTTGACATGTGATCGCTCCGTCATTTGACGGAGCGATCACATGGTAAACGGCCGCGATTAGCGGCCGTTTACCGTGATCCGTGATGCGCCGGGTCCTCTGGACCCGGCGGTCACGAAGTTCTCGGGTGCGCGCCCCAGGGGGCGCGCGAGAGCAGTATTCTGGGAGGACGTCCCACGGACGTCCACCCAGAACTAGCCGACCGCGCTGCAGCCGTCTTTCGGCTATGGCCCGGTCGGCAAGTGGTTAAACGTATAGAACACTGGTAATTTCTTTAAATATCAGAGGCTTGGACTGGCTGCATATGTATTCCAAGTCTGTATTGAAGGCAAATGATCAGCATGAAAGCTAGGCAGCTATCTTTTTTCAAAATAAGGCCAGCAACAGCAGCTTGCATGTTTCTGACAAGTGCCCTTAAAACAATTATCAAAGGTTGGAGAGGTTACCTAAATGTTAAACTACCTGTTCAAATATAATTCACTTACTTGCATCACAGCAATATTGCTTGTGTCTCAAAAGACCTCCATATTCCCCCTTACAATGTCTAGGTGCTCCTTTCTTCCCAGAAGGCTAGTGTCGTCTGTGTTCAGACTTCATTCAGAATCAGTATCTACTTCCTGTAGTAAATTTGGTGCTGGGGTTGTGTATAGGGTTGTGTACATTATGTGTACAAAATTGCATTGGATAAATCACAGGGCAAGCATTTTACCTTAATTTGTACTTTCTGCTGAGTGAAAACCGGTAAATATACTGTAAATATATATATATATATATATATATATATATATATATATATATATATATATATATAAGCAAATTTTATCGCACAACTGTCCTGAAAAAAGAAAAAAGATGCATAATGCATTAGGCTGGATTACCTCAGTTAAAATTTATATAGTACAGAAAGAAACAGCACATTTCCTAAATGAAAGGTAGAAAGGGGGGGAAGTGTCAGACTCTAAATTGGTTAAAGACAACCGTGTATAATAATATGATTCTCCATTGAATGGTTTTACATCCTTACTCCTCATGGATTGCCTTTGTTTTGACTATTTACTTGTATTTTCACCTTGCCAGAACAGAAATGTCAAGGTAGGAAAGAAAGGACTTTGTTAACTGACAATTTTACCCTCCCCCCAGAAACTCAGTCAGAGTGTCAGTTATCAGTCCCAACCTCAGTTTGAAGACAAGTGAGTCTCCATGATGACAGCTGGGTTAACATTTCTCCTCTAGCAGAAAATATGTAAAGTGAATAATGGCACACACATATAGTTACATAGCTAGTCTGGTTGAAAAAAGACACAAGTCCATCTAGTTCAACCAATAAAAAGGAAAAAAAATCCTAAAACAAAAAAAATCATACAATCCCATATACACAATCCTATACCTACAGTTAATCCAGAGGAAGGCAAATAACCCTAGCAAAGCAGGATCCAATTTGCTACAGCAGGGGAAAAAATTCCTTCCTGATCCCCCGTGAGGCAATTGGACATTCCCTGGATCAACATTACCTATAAATATTAGTATCCAGTTATATTATGTACATTTAGTAAATAATCCAGATCTTTTTTAAAGTTGGACAGAACAAGCTCTTAAGGGAGTCTATTCCACATTTTTACAGCTCTTACTGTGAAGAAGCCTTTCTGTATGTGGAGATTTCCTCTAGGCGTAAAGAGTTCCCCCTTGTCCTCTGTGATGACCTTAAAGTGAATAACTCAACACCAAGTTCACTATACTGACCACTTATGTATTTATACATGTTGATCATATCTCCCCTTAATCTCCTCTTCTCAAGAGAGAATAAATTCAGTTCCTCTAATCTTCCCTCATAGCTGAGCTCCTCCATGCCCCTTATAAGTTTGGTTGCCCTTCTCTGCACTTTCTCCAGTTCCCCGATATCCTTTCTGTCCTGAAACTTAAAATTTAGAAATGGGCAAAATAAAAAATGACACACGGTATATGAAGCAGTCTGTCACTAACAATAAAATAGAACTATAGGCAAAACATTTTCTCTCATTTTGGATAGTCAGTTTCTCTTTAGCCATCTGTGTCCCATTGGGGAGATTTACCTTCACTTCCTGTCCAATAACCAAAATAGGAAGTGAGAGGGAATCCTTGCAAATAAGGGAAGCTTTGGGGCCTCCCAGGTCACCGGAAGTAGTGTTCCCATTGGAAGATTTCCCCTCAACTTTTCTGGGGACAACCCAAAATCTGGAATTTCCTTTTTTACTTTTCCTTTAATTATACTCTAACACTGTAGGTTTCATTTTTCTTGAGCCCCCCCCCCCCCCCCCCGTTAACATTTTATTAATTTATTAATTTATTATTATATTATTTATGAATATGTTGTATGTTCTACAGTAAAATTCCACAGCAGCTTACCCTGTGAGACAAAATATCTCAGATGTAAGAGAAGCCTATTTATAAAAAAACAACCATTGACCATTACATTTTTTCTTTGGGAAATACAATTTCCATCTTTTTAAAACAATATTTTAGACAGTTTTTTGGCATAAGGTGACTAAGGTGACAATGTGTCAATATTTTTTTTTTTATATTCTTGAACTAAGGTGACAATAACCAGAAAAATTTAATATGTGAATACATACACTACCAACAGATTGAAACTAAATAACGAACTTTCCTCGAGATGGTGTGTTTGTTCTTTTGCTGTTTTTTAAAGCTTTTAATATTTTTTTTCATAACAATCTGCATATTTTCAACAAATTTTTTTACTAAAATTTAAAACACATTTATTTTTTTTTTCAAATGTGAACTTTTTTAAGCTGGAGAAATTTAGTGGTGAAATATGGTGAGGTTTTGCTATGCCAGATGCAATATGTTTGCTCATATTTATAGATAAGCACCTAAAATGAGTCAACAACCTTTTGTGAATTACCTTTTTAAAAGGTTGTGCTGGTTCGTTCATGTTGTTTAAAATGTTTTTTCAACTTTGTAGTTTTACTTGAAATGCCTTTTGTAGCACTGATGTCTAGGACGTTATACGTCATACTTATCTGGGCACCAGATGCTGCCTGTAGAGAATTTTTTTCCGTTCCATCGCTTTTCTTGTTTTTTCAAATATGTTTTATTTAGTCCACTATAATATCATAATTAGTCAAAATAAGACTAGATTAGTCAAAATAAGACTAGCTTGTCAAATAAGCTGAGGGGTTATTGTTTTCACATACAGGTGCACAATAGATTATTAAAATACTATACATGGATATGTGGAGCCTTGTCACCATCAGATTACACTTGCATATGGAGAAAGTTGTACAGGCATAAGATTTGGAAAACAATTCCAAGAATGCGTTAATAATGGCTTTTTGAGAGCTTTGAAGCAAAGCTGAACATTATTCCAAACCATCCACAGCAAAATATAACTGCTGCCTAACACATGATAAGGAATGCTATGAATTTGGATGTCTCTTTTTAAAAGTGTCATAGTTGACCATTTGAGAAACTTACCAAAAAATACATGGAAATCCTGTGCCTTCAATTTAGTCAATGATGGAATGGTTTTGGAAGTTATATCAGTCAAGTAAGATTTTTATTTCATACCAGTGCAGTGAAGATTTTGATAAAATGTACAATACTCATATTTAGCATGATCAAAATTCTAACACATTTACCATTATGACTGTATTTTTAAGTTGCTACAGGAGACCCATACTCACAAAATCACACATGTATACTGGATTATAATGATTTTAATTGTATTTATCTTTTTTTGTCAGCCAAAATAATAATCTTAGCAATAACCGATTTCATTACCTATTTGTAATTCAAATATTTTGTGAATAACGCTAAAATATATGCTGTCAGGGAATCACGCCCATGCCAAATTGCTAACCAATGTAAGATTCTTTTTTTCTTTGAGGAGGGATGAGGAGAGGGCTTGCCTCGGGAATTTAAAACAAGTCTGTAAAGCTGTGATTACTGTTTGCAATACCGTTAGCCAGCAGTTGAGATGGATTCACCCAAATATAGCTGGCCGGGCACACAAAGGCAGGTGCAAATTTCCAGTCTGGTGCACTTTAAGGGTTGTCTATCAGCTAGGTGATTTCCATATGTTTCTGAGATTCTCCAAAAAATCACTAAAAAACAGGTGCAAACAAGGGAAATCAGGATACCTTGATGGAAAAAAAACACACAATTAGAATAGTCACCAAACTTGGGCCGCAGCTTCCAAAACTCATATTAACTGTTTCTTATTGAATACCGTTTTCTGGTTTTTATTGCAATTGTTGGCAGCCCCAACCTTATTTTTGCTTTTTGTGCCAATGAAGAACATTTATCACATTTGGGAACTTATATATAGTTCATTCATCATTTCCTGGATCAGCGCTTATTTATTTGTTTTTATTTTCTGAGATTCCCCAAGCTATCTTGTGATCCAGACTGATAGCTTCCACACTTGACACTAGTTCGCATGCAATCATATTGGCCACCTTATGCTCTGTCAGCCAACTGCTGCAATTAGTGTATAGCCACATACAACAATCTCTCTAGGATACTTAGCTTAGTACACAGAAGGCCACTTATTCATTTTTAACTGTAATATCCCTAGGTGGACAGTGCATAGGAATGTGTACAAAAGTAAAAATTACAAAAGACAAGAAAGAAAATGACATACAGAAATATTGTCTTTTTGCGATACAATAAAGTTAAACAGCAATATATATACTATACTTGCCGTTTGGGTGGTATCATTTTATCCTGTTAAGGGGTATCCAAGACTGTTTTCGAACACACTCCAGACAAATTACAATTTTCATTTTCATGCTACTTTATTTATTCTAGTAAGATGTGGGATGGACTCTGTCTCTTTTACCATGAGCAGGGTCCATAAAACTGTTTAGCCAGTCCTTACATGGCTCTTTACGGCCAGGGCATACCATTATACATCCTCATGCAGCTCATAGGGCGTACTATCAAAAGGAATGACCTTCATCTCTTGGGGACTAATATTTTATGATAGATTAAACGTAATCCCTCTGATTGAAGAAAATGAGTGGTGACAGGGGACAGTGTGGTGCCCTTAGTATGCAATATCCATTACCCCTGCTGATTTTGCAGTCACCAGGGTAACGCCTCGAATGTCCAGGCCCTAGATTTTTAGATACTAAATTGTGAACATTTGTCCACACTACTGACCACTAGATTAGGAAAACATATCCGCAATACTATTATCTCACCCTCTATATTTAATGTTACATTTGATATATAAAAATTGTGGCACTGTGCAAACCATTATATACTTATGTAGTTGTTAGTTTTTGGTAAATTGATTAAACAAAATTGCAATGATTATTAAATACACAGGCAGCTTTTCCTTGTACAGTTACTGGCCACATATTTTCTCCCATTTTCAGTTAAAATAAATTCATTTCTAATAAGCTGATTTGTACATTGTCACAATGTTCTGAGCCAGGCTGGAAACAGTAAACCCTGAAAATGTTCTGTGTAAATAAAGTGTTATTGCCAGAGGGGTGTTGTTTCAGGCTGTATGTTCACAGGGTCCAGAAATTGAAATTTGACAAAGTGAGGTTGTTTGATAAATGAATGGAGAGTGTTCACTTAGCAAAATGAGTGTTCACTGAGCTTAGTAAATAAGATGAAGCTATCTTCTTTTTTTTCTGTTTGCTTCACACATGATTGGGTATTCAAATGAACATAGGTTCACCTTATTTGCTGTCAATCACATGAACATACATTTTTTATAGTAAACAGTCACTTTGCTAAGCGAACAGCCATTTTTTTTTTTTTACTAAACCTAACCCAATAAATTTTGGTCAAAATTATACTCTATGCCTCGTGTTACATATCCCATTGTAAACTAATCAGTGGCAGCTGTTTAATAGAAAATCAAGTCATATTGGCCCAGTTAAACCTAATTTTATATCACATCATATCATATGCAATGGATATTAAAATTCTATAAACCCCTGTTAAAATGACAGGCTTCTGTGATGTAAAAAAATGATAAAAAGATCATTTATTTCAGAGCTTTTTCCACATTTAATATGACCTATAAACTGTACAACTCAATTGAAAAACAAACTGAAATCTTTTAGGGGGGGGGGGGGGGATGAAAAAAAACAAAATAAAATAATGTGGTTGCATAAGTGTGCACACCCTCTTATAAATGGGAATGTAGCTGTGTTCAGAATTAAGCAATCACATTCAAACTCATGTTAAATAGTAGTGAGTACACCCCTACCATCATATAAAGTTTAGCTGTTCTAGTAGGTTTTTCCTGATCTTTTCTTAGTCGCATCCTACAGAAAAAGTCATGGTCCGTAGAAAGCTTCCAAAGCATCAGAGGGATTTCATTGTTAAAGGGTATCAGTCAGGAAAAGGGTACAAAAGAATTTCCAAAGCATTAGATATACCATGCAACACAGTGAAGACAGTAATCATCAAGTGAAGAAAATATGGCACAACAGTGACATTATCAAGAACTGGATGTTCCTCCAAAATTGATGAAAAGATGAGAAGAAAATTGGTCAGGCAGGCTGCCAAGAGGCCTATAGCAACGTTAAAAGAGCTGCAGGAATATCTGGCAAGTACTGGCTGTGTGGTATATGTGACAACAATCTCCCGTATTCTTCATATGTCTGGGCTATGGGGTAGAGTGGCATAATGGAAGCCTTTCCTTACAAAGAAAAACATCCAAGCCCGGCTAAAAAACACATTTAATTCTCCGAAAAGCACATGGGAAAATGTGTTATGGTCTTATGAAACCAAGGTTGAACTTTTTGGCCATAACTCCAAAAGATATGTTTGGCGCAAAAACAACACTGCACATTACCAAAAGAACACCATACCCACAGTAAAGCATAGTGGTGGCAGCATCATGCTTTGGGGCTGACCAGAGTCAGAATAACGTTTTGGAATGGCCCAGCCAGAGCCCAGACCTGAATCCGATTAAAAATCTGTGGGGTGATCTGAAGAGTGCTGTGCACGGGTGATGCCCTCACAATCTGACAGATTTGGAGCGTTTTTGCAAAGAAGAGTGGGCAAATATTGTGAAGTCAAGATGTGCCATGCTGATAGCCTCATACACAAAAAGACTGAGTGCTGTAATAAAATCAAAAGGTGCTTCAACAAAGTATTAGTTTAAGTGTGTGCACACTTATGCAAACCACATTATTTAAAATGTTTATTTTTACATCCCTCCACCTAAAAGATTTCAGTTTGTTGTTCAACTGAGTTGTACAGTTTATAGGTCACATTAAAGGTGGAAAAAGTTAAGAAATGTATGAAAGTTATGATTTATCTTTGTCTAGTTTTTTTACATCACAGAAACCTGACATTTTAACAGGAGTGTGTAGACTTTTTATATCCACTGTATCATATCATATAATATAGTCCTCCTGTGTATATTATCTTTTATTTACCCCTCGACATATCTGTGTTATATGTAAGCTGTGAGATTTTTTTGCTAAGACTTGGAGAACATTAGTTTTAATGCAGACCTAGGTTTTGCCTGCAACTGCACATGTTTTCTAAAGGAGGCCCTGAATACAAGGTGCATAGAACAGAATGTTTGGACAGTATCCACAGAGAAGTTTATCAACCAATAGGCACTACAGAGCAAAACCTGAACATTGTTCAGCTAAGGCACATTTTAGTCTGATTATTACATCGCCACTCTGCTGATTGTGGCTATGTACCACCATAAAATAAAAAGCCCTCAGTCAGTTCCTACATATGACCAAAAATACAGCTGCAGGTGGGGAAAACATAAAACCAGAAATTGTACAGGGAAGGATGTACACTTGGTAGGTGCTTGATTCACTCGGAGCATTGCTTGTAAAAATATTCCCTTCCCCCAAGAGCATGTGTGTGGTTGTGAAGAGACAGAACGCAGAGGCTGTAGACAGGCCAGCAGACAACATTATGTAGCAATGGAAAAGGCTTTAAGAGGACTGCATACATGGAAGATTGACAGGATTACCTGGGGCTACAGGATTTATATTGGATAAATACATGTGTCCTTGGTCTAAGAGGAGCGTGGCCAGTGAGGATGGGTTGTTAAATAAAGCTAGTTATCCAATAAATATATTTTTAATTCATGTTTTTCATAACAATATTAGCTATAATCTTTGCCTGGCCTGGCTATAAAATCCAAACACGTGATAGAAAAAAATACTTTTTGACCTGCAAACTTTAAAAGATAGCTGGCCTCCCAAGCAAACAATGATTTAAAAAAAAAAAGGAAAAAAAAAGAATCTATTTAAATGTTGTTGTTTTTTAAATAATTTAACATAGGCAAAGATGGCATTTGGATATGCTGGGCATGCATTCTGTTGGTCCGCAGATAGGCAAGCTAATGCAAGGTTGTGTGAAATGTTCATGTCTAAGCACTGGGCAGTTCCTTTCAGTCCATGTTTATTTTCTAATTATATTGGGGGTAAAAAAAGAGCCATGGACTTATTGAAATGAACCAAGACCGCAGGGACTGGGCAAAGATAATCAACAAACATAGGTATGTCAGACAGACATACTTTAAGGGTTTGCATTTTAAGGGTACTTGCACATGGTGCTGATGTATGAACATTAAATATTCCTGGCATAAAAAATGCAAAGATGAGCTATATAGCACATGTACGTGTTTACGTGTATGTGTACACACATGTAAAAATTCTTCTAGATTTTTTTTAATCAAGGGAGTGTGGCGTATTTGCCCTTATATGCAGGTAAAAATACTGACCAACACAGATTTTTGTAATTTTTTTACTGATCTATAGGCAGCACAAGTCCATTAAAAACAATGGGCTGTATTTGGATCAGTTAAAAAAAAAAACGCCCGAATGCCCAAAAACATGGCGTTTTTAGGCTTCCATGTGCAAGAGGCCTAAAAATTGATGCTGTAGCTACAGAACAGATAAACCATGTCAGACAGTATTTACAGAACACACAAGAGCTTTCAAAGTGCTGCTTTTTCATAATCTGCTAGTCATAAAAGGCAAAAGAAAAATGACTAGCCTATGTAGCACTACAATTTCAATATACATGTGATTGCAGCATTGCTCAGGATAGGTATTTATATATTAGCTAGAGGGTTTTTACAGAGGAAAGTTAGAGACTAATGCATGGATTCAGTGGACCAAAGTACGCAGACGGGGGAGAATTATACCATTGTTTAGACTCTTAAATATAAAATATGTTACCAATTTCGAAGAAACCTCAGCAAAGCAACCTGTAGTTTGTGGTCTGAAAGACCCATGAGAAGAATAGGGTAAGTTAGAGTTCGCTCCATAAAATTCATGCCAACTACGATAAATCAAACCTTGAACAAGCCCACACAACTAACACTAATCCTTATCCTATTAGTCAAGGCATAGCCGAGATGGGTAACTGCTGATATTTCATGACAGTTTGAAACAGACTGTTAGTCACTGGCTGGAAAAGATTTAAAAAGCGAGATGAGTATATAACATATTATTAATGTAATCAATATTATTTCCTGGGGAGAACACAGAATATGCAAATTCTATGGCTTTTGCATGGTATGTTACTGCGTGGCAATATTTATAAGAGAACTTTTTTACACAACAAATCCTTTAATGCTTTTAGCCTGCTTTGGCCTTCACAGTGTTTTCACTTTGTTAAGATGATTAAAATGTAGGGCAAGTGAAAAGCATACCTGTAATATTGTTCCTAGGTATATTAAAAAATATAATTTTGCTGCCCTCCATTTTGGCAGCTTTCTTTTCTTCTACACTGCAGCAAGTTTAGACATAGATAGCACTTATCTATAGCATCCCCTGTCTACATAACCATATAAAGCCAATGTTAACACTGGCTGAGATATATTTTGCATCTCTATTGAGCAAAGGGCATCCTGTGGGGCTAAAGAACAATATAATTATAGTACATTGCTTTTTTATTTTAATATATTTTAGATTGTAACATGATTTCAGAAATCATATTGTTTGGAAAGATATGATATGTATAAGTACTGGGCAAATGGTGATTTTGTACTATTCTGTAAACGTTAGTGGTCGGCAGTTTGTTATCCCACCACCAGCACTGCTTGGTCCAGGGTAGAAGCACTTTGTCAGCAGTGTTAGCTGTCTGGGAGGCCTTGGAGCGTTTTAGGGCTGCTGGTTGGGGTACATTTTTGCTGACATTTGATCAGGCTAAGGCCTTTGATTGGGTTAATCATGAGTACTAATGGCTCTTTCTTGGCAAATATGGCCTGGAGGGGGGTTTCATTAATTGGCTCAAGATTTTGTACAAAGGGGCAGAAAGCTTTCTTCTGGTTAATGGTTGGGTCAGGCAGCCCTTTGCGGTCAGCTCAGGTGCATCAGGGTTGTCCATTGAGTCCTCTGCTATATGTGATTGCAATCGACCCCTTCATTCGAAGGCTAGAGAGTGGACCATTGTGTGGGTACCTTTGGGCATCGCTGGTGAGCCTCCTTTGAAGGTTGTGGCCTATGATGATGATGTTTCTGTTTTCGTCTCTGGGACTGGGGAGGCGCAAGAGGTGGTCTCAGTGATAAGGCAGTATACAGGGCTTTCTGGATGGTCGTAGAAGGTGAGAGCTTTGTTCTCCTGTGAATTCCCGGAGCCCCAGCAAAAAATGAGAGTTCTAGGCATTAAATTTGGCCCAGGTGACTATGGTCATGGTCATGCAAATTGGGTGAACAGGCTGGAGAATGCCGATGCCAAGGTGGCAAGCTGGAAAGGTTGGCGGCTTTCTTTGAGGGAAAAGGTTGATCTGATCAAGACTTGCCTGATTATGATTTTTCTGTATGTCAGTTTTGTTTACATTTTGCCAATTTCTCTCTATACTATAGTTGTTTCTTCCAGCTCTTATGGGGAAACAAAATAAACCTTGTTAAAAGGAATGTGATTTACCTTCCTAGGCAGGAGGGTGGTCTAGGCATGATCAACCCTGTAGTCTTTTTCTCTCTGATGTTTGTGAAGTACAATCTTGGTAACATGTTGGCAGAGAGACCGCCTGGGTGGGTTGGTATTTTCCAGTCCTGGTTTAGGCCCTTTCTGTGAGACTGGGAAAATGGTAGGCCAGTAAAAAGCCTGAGGGTCAAGCATGATAAGCTCCCGGCTTATTTTACCCTGTGTTTGAGAATGCTTCGGCAGTGGCAAGTAACAGCAGGAGAAGTCAGATCTCTTCCAAGGAAACTTCTTAAGAAGCGGATCATGAGCTCTGCTTTTTGCGAGCCACTGGCCTTAAGGGATTGCCCAAGCCTGGTTTTGGGGGTGGGTTTGTGATTGATTATTTTGGAGAGAATCCCAATGAAGTTTAGGGATCAGGCTTGGCTTGCCTTTCATGGAAAACTACATGTGAAGGGCAACTTGAAGTTTCTTTCCATGAGTGATCGGGGCTGCCCGAGAGTGGAGTGTGGAAGAGTGGTGGAGTCCATGGATCACTTTGTACTTCATTGCCCTTTTAATATAGAGGTGTACAAGAGGGTGGGGAGGGCTCTGAGTATACCCTTCCTCCCCCATATGAGTTATGCAGAGTGGGTGTATGGGACATTCCAGACTCGTCGGGATTATTATTTGGAAACACTTTTTTTAGTTAGTCTGGTAGTAGTCTGTTATTTCACGTGGAGTGCACAGTGTCAGGTATTCTTACGGAGTAAAATCCTCCCCGTCGAAGTGGTGATGCAGGACGTTCTGGGTGAGGTTGGGAAGATTCAGGGTCTTGAGAAAGACAGGTGGCAGCAGGAGGCCTGGATGAGGGCGTGGAGAAATATCAGGACTCTGTAGCTGCTGCCTGTGGATCTTGTGGTGTGCGTTTTTTCTTTGTATGCTGGTTTCACTCCCCTAGATTTTCAGATCAAATATATTTTTGATAAAAGGCTACATGCATGGTGATTGTGATGTTCCTTAGTCTGGCTCTCTCGTAGGGATTATGTTGTGTGCAGTTTGGTTTGCACCATTTATTATGTTCTTTTTTTTTTTGTTTTGTATATTCGTATTCAATTATTTTGTAAATATGTTTTATTTATTTATTATGGTTTTATTTTATATAAGTTGTTGTTTGTAAGATTTCTCAAAAAAACAAAATGAACCCCTGATAATGGGCACAGTGGGTGTACAGACCCAGGAACTCAGTACAGGGATGATGGGAACCCCTCATAATGGGCACAGCAGGTGTACAGACCCAGGAACTCAGCACAGGGATGGTGGGTACCCCTCATAATGGGCACAGTGGGTGTACAGACCCGGGAACTCAGCACAGGGATGGTGGGAACCCGTTATGATGGACACAGCAGCCAGCAGGTGTGCAGACCCGGAAACTCAGCACAGGGATGGCGGGAACCCCTCATAATGGGCACAGCACCAACAGGTGTACAGACCCGGGAACTCAGCATAGGGATGGTGAGAACCCATCATAATGGGCACAGCAGCCAACAGGTGTACAGACCCAGTGAACTCAGCACAGGGATGGTGGGAAACTGCCATTCAATTCTGCTCCTTGACATTGAGGTGTGAGGTTGCTGGTTCCTTAGCTCTTGTGCTTCCAGAGACCAGAGGCTGGAGTTGCTTCTCTGCCCCAGGAGGGATGCTGGATCTAGGGGAGGACCCTGGCGGGGGCCCCCTGGATAGGCCTGTGGAAGATACTGGGCCTGGCCCAAGGAGTGATGAGTCCCTGTCTGCCTTTAGACAGAGGATTATCAGTAAGCTGAAACAGATTGAGAAAGAAGAGGAGAAATTGTTGATTTTGATGGCTGAATTTAGGAAGAAAAAACAGATTTGTGCCTAACTATACAGCAAGAAGAGACCGGCTCTGAGGCCTGAGTTGAAGGACTTGGAACAAGCTGTGAAGAAGCAGAAAGAATGGATGATGGAGAATAGTGGAATATTTAAAGAAAATTATAGAAATGAGGAACGAATCAACTGCATGAGGAGAGGATCCGCTTCCTGCATGGAAAGTGACCCACTCAGTGAGGAGATACAGGTACCGACAGAGTCAGCACAGAGTGAGAAAGTGGGCTCGGAGAATGAACCCAGCTCTTCAACACCTCAGGCATCTGCTGAGCCCTCAATGGACCAGACACAGCGGTTGTTCCTGAGAATGGTGGAGGAGATGCTGGGAGCAGTAGTGCTACAACTCTCCAGGAGTCTGCAGTAATTAAGACTGTGATTGATCCCAGGAAAGAAGCTGAGTGTTTAGAGCAGGTGGAGAGGGCGGGTCCTGCCTCTGCTAATCAGAAGACTGCTATCCCAGCTGATTCAGACTCTCTGCTAGCAGGTTTGAATGTGTCTAAGGACAAGACTGCAAATGCTGGTGCTGTAAGAAAAACTTATGCTGGTATTGCTGCTACAGTATCTGGCAAGGGGCAGCAAGTAGGGAAGGAATATGAAAATGTTTTATCTTCCTCCCTGTTTAAAAGGAGGAATGTTGTTCAGTTAAAATGGGAGGGCGGTGGAAACCCCCCACATAGGAGGGCAGTGGTGGATAAGATTTTGCACATGGGGTTTAGGCCTGTGGATATCTCCGCCCTGATCAGTCCGGCAGGTTCCTAAGAGTGCGATTTGTCCTTTATCCGTCCTGAGTCTTTGGACATATTTTGGGAGAAGTATGAGCATGTGTGTAGGGGCTTGCCGGACTGGAAAGTGCTCATCCCCAAGCTTGTATCATGCCAGCCACTCATTAAAATGGTGACAGTTCTTGTCCGCAATGAGTCCATACCACAAGGGGATTTATCTATATGGTTGAGGAGGTATGGAGATGTCTTGAGCCCTCTAAAGAAGTTTTTGGACGATCGGGGAATATGGACAGGGGGTGGCCTGTGAAGTTAAAATTAAAAGTAATTGACAATGTTGTCCAGCATCTGCCATCCTCAGCTTTCCTGGGGAGGGACAGGCTGACCATCTTCTACCCGGGCCAGTCAAAGCTATGCAATACGTGTTGAGATAAAGGGCATTCTGCATCCTCCTGTCCGGTGATGAAGTTCTCTCTGTGTCAGGGTATAGGACATTTGGCAAAGGACCAAAGGACTGTAATATTATAAGGTGCAATCTATGCAATGCGGTGGGACATCCTCATAATCATAGTCCTGAGGCAATGCACAACAAGCCTGAGCTCATGAGAGAGTTCTTCCGCCTGGACATGGAGGATGCTCAGAGCTCAGCAGCTGGAGTGCCTGTGAGTCCATCTGAGTCTGTGTCAATACCCAATATGTCTGTGTCTTCCCAGTTGCCCCAATATGTGCCAATACCCAGTATGTCTGTGTCTTCCCAGTCTGTGCATTTACCTAGTGTGCCAGTGTCTTCCTAGTCTGTAGGTAAGGTTTCAGTTACCAAGAATGTGTCTATTCCGTCTGTCTTCTAAAATTGCAGAGGCAGCAAGAGGTGCTGAGGCAGGTGCATCCAGTGCAGTGCCAGTCCCCCTCCCCCGGCGCTGCAAGGCTTCTATTGAGTATCGTGGGGTGCAGAGGAGTGGGGAAAATGGTGAAGAGGCTGGTCTGGTGATAGATAAGGGAAGGGAGAGTGGGGTGTAGGGGGGTGAAGGGGAGGATAGGTGTGGGGAGGTTGTTGATTCCAGTTTGTCCAAGGATGATATGGAGTGGTTGGAGGATAAAAGGAGGAGGGGCAAAACAAAGGAAAAAAAAGAGGTCCTAAGGTTTTGCCTTTGGCAAATAAGTTTGAAGTCCTGTCAGATGATGATGATGAATGGGACTCGTTGAGTACGGCATCCTCTATGGATGATAAGTGCCAGGGTGCAATGAAGCGCGCTGGTTCTACAGGGAGAGGGAGTAGTCAGGCTAAGAAACGGCTACCTCAACTACGATAATGGCAGTTCCCACTCCGTTTTTATAAAAGGCTACATGCATGGTGACGGTGATGTTCCTTAATCTGGTTCTCCCGTAGAGATTATGTTGTGCACAATTTGGTTTTCACCATCTATTATGTTCTTGTTTTTTTTGTTTTTTATAGTCATATTCAATTATTTTGTAAATTTGTTTTATTTATTTATTATGGTTTTATTGTATATGAGTTGTTGTTTGTAAGATTTTCAATAAACAAAATTAACCCCTCATAATGGCCACAGTGGTTGCAGACCGGGAACTCAGCACAGGGATAGAGGGAACCCCTCATAATGGACACAGCAGGTGTACAGACCCGGGAACTCAGCGCAGGGATGGTGGGAAAACCTCATAATGGGCACAGCAGGTGTACAGACCCGGGAACTCAGTGCAGGATGGTGGGAACCCCTCATAATGGGCACAGCAGGTGTACAGACCCGAGAACTCAGCACAGGGATGGTGGGAACCCCTCATAATGGGCACAGCAGGTGTACGAATCCGGGAACCTAGTACAGGGATGGTGGGAACCCCCACATAATGGGCACAATGAGGCTGAATTTGATGAGCACAGTGAGGCTGCATATGATGGGCACAGTTTTATCTAGCAGTAATGATACATTATCACCTGCTAAATGGCTAATAACCCTGCATTACTAACAGTTTAATTTTTCAGTTTGTTTGCGCCTCCCCCAAGAATTTTGAGCACCAGCCGCCACAGGCTAGGGGACTCTACAAGCTCCTCAAACACACAGGAGACCCAATTATGGGAAGAAAGGGCAGCAATAAAGCATGCTGAAAGCACAGTTGTGTGTGTTTTTACATAAATTGAACCTGACCTGGCCTATAAACAGTTGAGGTAACAACAGTTCTCAAGGTTTAAGGAAATTAAATGAAATTAAATTAGAAATTAATCCCTGTGAACTCCCTTGGATCCTAGACCCATGCTGTACAGTGCATGGGTTCTCAGTTTATACCCAGTTTGAGATTAGGCCCCAAACCATTGACGTTAATTTATACCCTGTCAGATGTAAAGAAATGCCAGAATCTTAGTGCTCAACAGAGGCTCTAGCTTTTGTCAAATGAATGACAGGGGATGGGACTTAGTAGGATTTAGTAATTGAGGCCCTGTATACAGTTTGGGTTTCAAGGGGCTCCACAAGGACACAGCATCTGATCTGAACACTAACACTGTTCTTATGCAGGCCATACTGTACATGGGTCAAATTCCGAACAAATTTTCTTTTGATAATCAGAAATTTTATGCTTTTTGTGATCCGATGGTGCCAGCATTGAATTCAAAATTCGACCAACCAAGCCTTCAATTTTACCTCACATTGCTGCAGAAAAGAATTGTTGTGATCGGGAATCTTCTTTTGTTTCCATGTCACAGCTCATGCACATTTCTTTTTTTATTATATTTCTTGCACAATTCTCCCATCATTGATTAGTAAAGGTTTAATTTTTCAAAAAATTTCCACCATGCCCGATCACTCAAGTTCGATGGGTGCACGAAAATCGACCATTTCTGCGATCCACTAATGGTGCGAAATTCGAACAAAAATTCTTAGTTACGATTTTTGAAAGAAAATTATTTTAGAATTCGACTCATGTATGGCCGGCCCTAGTCACCGTTTAAGGCCAGATCATCTTCATTTTTTATTGTCACTTTCTTTGCTAAAATAGCATTTTAAATGGGCCTAGCATAATGGCAGTGATGCAGTGGATATATTCTGTAGCTCAGAAAAGTTGTATATTTGAGCTTATACTTGCAGATATAACAATGGACCACTGAACTTATGTTCCAGAAGTCTGCTGGTTGCACCCCACAACACAAAGGATGTATTGAATCAAATAGCTCAAAACATGCAAGCAGTTAGCAAAACATATGGGACCCCTCACAAGCTGAATAGTGTGAAATATGTCTTCAGCAGTGAAAAACTGTTTTGATTAGTGTTTCTACTAAGGGTGACACTAAACATACATGCAGAGAGCACTACATGTAAATTGAGTGATTAATCTATGCATTTTTTATTCTTTATATTGTTGCAAACGTGATGTTGATCAGGCATGAATAAAAAGCTATCTGAAATAATTTACAATTGAAATTGGAATAAGTTCTAAACTAAATATTATCCAAGGGTAGTTACGGATTCCCTCTATTATTCCATATATGTAATACCTTGTCTATTCCTATAGTTAGCTATTCTATTAAAACTCTGATCACATGTTACTGTTGATAGTACAATAATATAAGGTTAGCTATGAAAACAAACACACTGCTTAATTAAACAATGTCTTATTTATTTCCCAAGAAAATAGGAAAACGCTAACATGAAAATACTAAAGAAAGATATTACAAAGCATATAACAACAGAACATCAAAGATACTTATCGCATGGTCTCCTCAGCAAGGCTCAAAAATGGTAGAGAAAGAGCCATGCTGCTGAGAGCCACCAGGCACGAGGCAAGAGCGAAAAGGGACACATTCTCTCCTGGGTGCCCTTTTTAAACTTCATCTATACACGTTCAGACCCAACCCCATTGCCTGCCCATTTAGGTTTCTAACGAGTGAACGTAGTTCCAGGGCAGTCCTTCTCAATATATTATATTACTGGTCGTCCTGCTGTATTGGCCTCTCGGTGCAGCATTGTCCATGTATCTTCAATGCCTTTTGATCCTTTGATCTTTGTAGCAGGACATTCATCAATCATCTTGTCAGCTATGGTCCATTTGAAGCTGGCTCGCAGAGGGCTAATCAAGGATTTCCATGTTATTACACCAGACAACCAGGAACCAAGCTTTGTTCAGCCTTGATGGAGGCCTGATCTCTGAGTATTCTGATATGCTACAAAGCTTTGATGTCCAACTTGTTGCATTTCAACTTGGTAATATCAACCAGAAAGAAACTCCAGAACTATGATATTAAACCGTGTTGCCTTCCAACACTATCTATGAATTAGGGCTGAAACAACTAATCGATTAATCGACAACTAATCGATTATGAAAATAGTTGTCCACTATTTTCATAATCGATTAATCGGCCAGCCGATTATTTGGCCTGCATACAGAATGCATTATTTGTTTACATATCAGGAAATACAGTGCAGCACACATACAGCTCAGTGCACCATCCATACATGTCAGGAAGTGCCTGAGAACTTGTGAATGTGAATGTGTGAGGAGCAATGCCTCATGGAACATGCAGTCCTGGACAGGAAGTGAGTGGGTCTAAAAGCAGAAGTTTTTTTTACCTTGCTATAGGGGCACGCTATACTATAATTTGCAGCTTGCTATTGGGGCACTCTAAAGGCAGGAGGAGCCAGAGGCATCGGTGAGGGACCCCAGAAGAGAAGAATCGGGGCTGCTCTGTGCAAAACCATTACACAGAGTAGGTAAGTATACCATGTTTGTTTTTAAAAAAAATGACTTTAAAGACTGCAGGGAAGATCAGCATCTGAACCCACAGAAGGTGGAGGCTGATAGACTGGAGGTAATAAAAGGCATTACTATTACATTTAAAGTAAACTTTTACATGGAGGCAGGGCACATTACGTGGGAGCAGGGCACATTTCAAGGAGGCAGGGCACATTATGTGGGAGCAGGGCACATTACATGTGCCCCGGTGTGAATGGGATCTAAATAAAAAATTTGATCTCTGAGTCTAATATTTACCAGATTCAACCTCCAATAGTATATACAGTATATATCTCTTCTGTCTGTTATTCTCAGAGTGGATTAGAGATTTTGCTCCCTAATCATATAGTTGATTATTTATATTTAACACTGCATATAGATTTTGAAGAATAAATTGCCTTTTTTTTAAACTTTACATATTAAATTATACACCACACTTTTTTTAAGGTTATTATCCGATTAATCGATTAATCGAAACAATAATCGGCCAACTAATCGATTATGAAAATAATCGTTAGTTGCAGCCCTACTATGAATGGAGGATGGGCAGATGAATGAAAGTTCCTCCTCCATTCATGTTCTACGCTTGTAATAAAATGTTCTGCTTTTTAAGTGCAGTCAATAATACAGACATGTATTTGGTGCAGGATAATCCCATATAATCACACTTCCTTTCATATATATTTTTTTCATATATGAAAGCTATAGTACAGCTTCCATGAATGGAGGAGGAGGGCAGAAAGGGTGGGCAAAACTGGCACTCTTGATGAGTGCCTTTGACAATCCCCCAGCTTTAAAAACCCCTGAAGCCCTGAAAGATTACAGCCGTCTGGGTAGGGGAGATTGGGAGGACTCCTAAAGCAGCCAGGTATCTAAAGTACTTAAAGCATTTGTTACCCCAACACTTCATATTCCTGATGTGTGCCTGCTTTACCATGTACTTGTATGAGAAAGTATTCTGTTCTCTTTGTATAGTATTCTGTTCTTTGTATTGCTTTCTTTGTGTGAAATCCCTGGTGTTCCTGCTAGTCCAACTGCTTTTCCTATTAAAAACTAACCACACTAAGCAGGAGAACACACCATAGTCAGTTCTCTAGCTATGCTGGGAATTCAGTGTGCTCTCCTCCAATGATCAGACTTGTCCTGACACGCCCCCCGCTGCAAAGCCATTCACTGACAAGCTCAGTATGCTGCTGCTTCGCCTCCCCCCAGCTTTTATGCAGCTGAGAACAGAGGAAATGTGATCATTTATAAAAAAAGGGAAAAAGGTATTTATAATGTTTTTTTATATCTATACAAAAATGTTGTATCTTTCATTTCTATTTTAAACTGATGGGTTGTTTTACAAGGTGATCATTTACAATCACTTTAAAGTGATTGTAAAGGCTCGTTTTTTTGTTTGTTTTTAAAAAACAAACATATTATACTTACCTCCTCTGTGCAGTTGGATTTGCACAGAGCAGCCTGGATCCTCCTCTTCTCGGATCCCTCTTTGCTGCTCCTACCTCCTGCCTCCTTTGAGTGCCCCTTAGCCAGCAGCTTGCTACAGGGGGCACCCAAGGCGATTCAGAGCTCCGTGTATCCATTCAGAAACAGAACATGACCTGGGCCCGCCCCCTCTCTCCCCTGATTGGCTGACTGACTTTGATTGACAGCTGCGGGAGCCAATGGCGCCGCCGCTCTGTCTCAGCCAATAAGGAGGAGTGTCCTGGGGGGATCGTGGACATCACTGGAGAGAGAAGGGGCTCAGGTAGATAATTAGGGGGTGCTGGGGGCCTGCTACACACAGAAGGTTTTTTAACTTATTTGCATAGAATTCATTAAGATAAAAAACCTTCTGCCTTTACAACTCCTTTAAGGCTGTGTTCACACTATCTGCACATGCGGCTCACAGCAGGGGTCCGGTGCGTCCATGTTCACCATTTCAGGTCTGATTTCAACCTGAATTTTTGGCTGAATTCGGACCTGAAATTAACCAAAAGACGCACAGGGCTCCTGTGCAAATTTGCACTGGAGCCACAGCGGAGATATGTGAACCGACTCCATAGACAGCCAGTCAAAATCTCCTGCTGTTGCGAATTGGATGCGGGCAACCCACATCCAATTCAGAATAGTGCGAACTCAGCCTAAATCTTTACACTTTCTTGTGCCCAGAATCTAAAAGCTAGTGGAGGACTAAGCAAAAGGCTTGAATAATGGGTCTGGACTTTCAGAAGTGTGAATGCAGCTGAAAAACAAAAGGATACAAGACACTCGATCATTTCAAATATGTTTAAATTACCACGGCAAGCTGCTGAACTACACATATTAGGGGCACTTTTGAATAAGGTTTATTAAAATCGAGCTGTTATAGTTGAGTCCAGCAGTCTCATAACATGGGCTGGGCGTGGTTTTCGAGATGGCGGCATTTACTCTTTCCTTGATTTGAGCTTTACATTGGTCTAGTAATAGGCCATGTGCCAGAGCTATTCCACTGCCTGAGCCCTGTGACAGCAGGCTTTTCCTTCAGCATACATGCTTGTTTAATAAAGGTTTTACACAGATTATAAACTTTGGTTTTACATAATCTTATTATCAGAGCAGTGTAATTCCTTTAGGTACACAGAGCTGAAAAACAGGTGCAGCTATTTCAGTGTATATATATTTATATATATCAGTGCCATTAATAGTCTTGCCTCCAGGACTCCAGCAGGCACATGAACGCACTACAAGTAGGCAGGGTAGATTGCCAGATTATTCTCCAAAGATTACTGTTTAAAGGTTTTTTTTCCACCTGTCCACCTGTGCAATTCATTCCAAGGTGGTGAGATTAGCACTGATTAAAAAAATAAGAGGAAATATAATTCTTTGAGATGGCCTGTACACCCATAAGACGAGACTATATTGCACCTACCTGGGTCAAGTAGTTTCTACAGTGCCTTGAAAAAGAATTCATACCCCTTGAAATTTTCCACATTTTTCATGTTACAACCGAAAACGTAAATGTATTTTATTGTAATTTTATGTGATTGACCAACACAAAGTGGCAGATATTTGTGAAGTGGAAGGAAAATGATCTGAAAACTGAGGAAAACTGAGATATCGGGGGAGAAGGGCTTTAGTCAGGGAGGTGACCAAGAACCCGATGGTCAATCTGACAGAGCTCCAGTGTTTCTCTGTGGAGAGAGGAGAACCTTCCAGAAGAACAACCATCTCTACAGCACTCCGCCAATCAGGCCTGCATGGTAGAGTGGTCAGACAGAAGCCACTCCTCAGTAAAAGGCACATAACAGCCCGCCTGGAGCCAAAAGGCACCCGAAGGACTCTCAGACCATGAGAAACAAAATTCTTTGGTATGATGAAACAAAGACTAAACTCTTTGGCCTGAAAGGCAAGCGTCATGTCTGGAGGAAACCAGGCACTGCTCATCACCTGCCCAATACTATCCCTACAGTGAAGCATGGTGGTGGCAGCATCATGCTGTGGGGATGTTTTGTGGTGGCAGGAACTGGGAGACTAATCAAGATTGAGGGAAAGATGAATGCAGCAATGTACAGAGACATCCTTGATGAAAACCTTCTGCAGAGCACTCTGGACCTCAGACTGGGTCGAAGGTTCATCTTCCAACAGGATTAGGACCTTAGGCACACAGCCAAGATAACAAAGGAATGGCTATGGGACAACTCTGTAAATCTCCTTGAGTGGCCCAGGCAGAGCTCAGACCTGAACCTGATTGAACATCTCTGGAGAGATCTAAAAATGGCTGTGCACCGACGCTCCCCATCCAACCTGATGGAGCTTGAGAGGTCCTGCAAAGAAAAATGGGAGAAACTGCCAAAAAATAGGTGTGCCAAGCTTGTAGCATCATACTCAAAGACTTGATGCTGTAATTGGTGCCAAAGGTGCTTCAACAAAGCATTGAGCAAAGGCTGTGAATACTTATGTGCATATGATTTATTTTTTTTGTTTCTAATTTTTAATAAATTTGCAAAGATTTCATACAAACTTCTTTCACATTGTCATTATGGGGTATTGTTTATAGAATTTTGAGGAAAATAATTACTTTAATCCATTTTGCAATAAGGCTGTCACATAACAAAATGTGGAAAAAAGTGAAGCATTGTGAATACTTTCCGGATGCACTGTAGGCAGATCAACGCTCTGCCTGTATCCCGAATGATCGGCGGGTCCAATCACAGCAGTAGCGGGTCGCCAGTGGTGCGTGTGTGCGCCCCAGTCCCAGAAGTGCAGAATCATATACAGGTATGTGATTCTGACCAGAGCGGCCACTCTGCCGCAGTAAATGTACGTGGGGCGGTCAGCATCTGGTTAAGGTGTCTAAACCCAAACACGTAAAGTTTACATTTGCAGGTAAAAAAAATGTGCATTTATTATTTTTTTACTAGGAGCCTGCAAAGCATTGTACCCAAGATCAGCAGATTGCGGGTGCAATTCAGGACTCCTGAAGACTGTCAGTGTAAGCTGTCTACTCGTACCTCATATGGGCAGGCAGATACACACTGACAGGAAGAAACAATGAACTACCTAGAGCGCTCAACAGCACCCTGGTAGTTTATTGAGAACTACAAGCCGACAGCCGTAGTTCTCCCATTCACAGAACTATGTGACAGCGAGTTTGGGGAGGAGATTTCCAGCTCGCTATCACTAGTGGCAGTGGGTCGGGGAGAGGCTGCAGCAGTGGAAACACGTTAAACCCCAAAACAGGTGGAGCATGTAACATGTTCCCAAAGGTCATCTTATCCTTTAAGCTAAATATGGTGCTGTACGTGTTCTTGTAATTTCACATTTAAACCTATTGTTTATATTACGATTATATAGGATTTATATAGCACCAATAGTTTGAGCAGCTCTTTACAAAATAAACAGAGACAGTACAGTTACAATACAATTCAATACAAGAGGATTTAGAGGGCCCTGTTTTTGAGAGTTTACAATCTAAAAGAGAGGGTCAAGTGATACAAATGGTAATGGAGAAAGTAGATGTACAGTTTATAATGTGGGGTCAGAATAGGCCTGACTGAAGAAATGTATTTTTAGGGATTGTCTAAAGGCGAACAAAATAGGAGATACAGTAGCTGGATAGATTGGTGTAGGGAGTTCCAGACAATGGGAGAGACTCTAGAAAGGTCGTGAGCATGGGAGTAGATGATGAGGGGGTTAAAGTTATTGTAAAGTCAGAAGGTTTTTTCATCCTAATGCATTATGCATTAAGATAAAAAGCCTTCTGTGTGCAGCAGCCCCCTTCAGCACCCCTAATACTTACCTGAAGTCTATATAGATCCAGTGAGGAGGTAAGTATAACATGTTTGTTATTTTTAATGAAAAAAAAAACAGACTTTACAATCACTTTAAAGAGCAAGAGGTCTTGGGAGGAGCAAAAGGGATGGTTTGGGTGATATTTTGGCAATAGGTTGGTGATGTATCTTGGGGCAGAGTTGTGGATGACTTTGTATGTTAACATTTTGTTGGGTGAGCCAGTGAAGGGATTGACAGAGAGGGTCAGTGGACACTGAGTGGTTAGTAAGGTGAAGTCTGACAGCAGCATTCATGATAGACTGAAGAGGGATAGTCTATGTCAATGTTTCTTAACTCCAGTCCTCAAGGCACCCCAACAGGTCATGTTTTCAGGATTTTCCTCAGATGAAACAGCTGTGGTAATTACTAAGGCAGTGAAACTGATCAAATCACCTGTGCAAAAAAATGGAAAGCCTCAAAACATGACCTGTTGGGGCTCCTTGAGGACTGGTGTTGAGAAACACTGGTCTATGTAACGGAAGGCCAACAATGAGGGAGTTGCAATAGTTGAGGCAAAAGATAACAAGGCTGTGCATTAGTAGCTTTGTGCTGACTTTGGTTTAGGTGCATATTTTGGAGATGTTACAAAGGCTTAAGGCTGCAAGATTTGGACAGCGATTAGATGTGGAACCAAAAGAAGAGATCAGAGTCCAGGATTACAACTAGCACCCTGGCACAAAGTTGCTCCATTGAGCTCAATGGAGAAGTCAAGGGAGGAAGCATAGGAGAGGGTGTTAGGGGGTGGGAGGGATATATGAGCTCAATTGTGGAAATTCTAAGTTTGAGGAAATGGTATTACACTAATACTGGTTTGTCAGTTATTAAATTTGTGATACCCGAGGATGAATGAAGCCATGGGAGGTTATTAGCTGACCCAGATTAGAGGTGTACAGACGAGAATAGAAGGAGTCCAAGGTCAGAACCTTGGGGGACTTCTACAGAAGGAGGAATTGTAAGTAACATTGAAGTTGAAGTGACTGAAGGCACTGCTGCTTTTGACTATTAGTTTCAGAAGATTTGGAGTGAAATCTGGTGATATCACTAGTGTGAGGCTCACTGTTCTCCTTGCTGGAGGCTCTGACATGAAAAAGCAAAACCTACTTCTACCAAGAATGTCACCTTCACAAAGAGCCACAGTACAGAACAATGCATGGCAAATCAGTAATGAAGAGAAGATCAGATGCAAGAGAGCACAGGCAATACTGGGAAGTAGGGATAAGCTTGGGTTTTGTCTGAACCCAAAAGGTAGCTAGCTGTTAGTGCCAGGTCATTTGGGGGATTCCCTTATTCCCACTAGGCCATATTAAGTCAATTATGTCACAATCCCCACCTCTTTGTGTGTGAGCGAGGAACCCCCTGCCCACCACTCATTGGCCTTGCGCTGACAGCTTTCTCCTGGGTTCAGTTAAACATGGGTTCCGATGATAACTCAAGTAAAATCCAAGTTCATCCCTACTGGGGACAAGTCCTTTGCAAGCTTCCTGGCTTCTTGCAGGCTGTTTCTAGAGGTCAGTTCCTCTTTAAGACCTGACTTTAGCCTGGATAGGACACTGTAAGCTCTAGCATATCCACTGACTTATAGCCGTCTTGTTCTCACACTTGGTAATTGTGTTAACTATCCGCTTACTTCTTTAGTATGTTTACAAACACCAACTAAATAGAGGCAATGTCATTTCCTGACTAATATGTCTAGGTCCAGCTTTTTAAACAAGGCAAACATGACTCTGCTTCATTTCCTAGTACTTTATGTTGCAGTGCTGTTGAACAGGGCACATTTGTTCCTAAAAAACACTTAGGACCCAGAGGGACTAATGGGGAACAGAGACCTGTGTATTCCATTTTCATTGGCATATCTCCAGTTACCAATTGTATTCAGAGTCAGTATGAAACCCTGGATTGTAAGTTTATGTTGAAACCTCAAGCTCTTTTCTCCTTGCAGCTCAATATACTTTTGCTTTCCATTTGTTACCTCCACATGTATTTTAACTACATAATTTCCCTTTTAATCCTTAAGGATATAAAACATCCAAATATACATTATAAATTAGGCAATGTTGTTATTCTTATAAAAGAGATAGAAAATATCCAGTGCAATTAAATAAAAAAAGAGGTTTGTAAACGTTTTGATTTAAAGTCCAGATTTATGCAGGTATTTATATAGTGCCAACAATTTATGCAGCCCTTTACATATATTGTAGATTTACATGCAGTCCTTGCCCTGCATGAATTTAAAATCTAAAGTCCCTACCTCACATGCATTCACATACTATGGCCAGTTTAAAAAGGAGTCAATTACCCTACCAGTATGTCTTCGGAGTGCAGGAAGAAAGCCAGACAAGCACTGGGTGAACATACAAACTCTTTGCAGGTAGTGTTGTGGTTGGGATTCAAATTGAGGGCCCAAAAGCTGCAAGGCAAAAGTGCTAATCACTAAACCACTGTTCTGCCCTGATTTTGCTGCCGTGGATACAGCCAGATGTTTGGGATCAGCTGCAGACAGGAAGCATGTACAAATCAATGACAGGCTGCCATGGTACACAGACAGCTTGCATCCAGGGCCGCTAATCGGTCCCTAATTGCAGGCAAATG
This sequence comes from Lithobates clamitans, assembly GCA_037952925.1. Lineage (NCBI taxonomy): Eukaryota > Metazoa > Chordata > Amphibia > Anura > Ranidae > Lithobates > Lithobates clamitans. The sequence goes on along the minus strand of JBBGZY010000798.1, from coordinate 1,143,948 downwards.
CTCCATGTATGATTACATGTGAGCAGTCAGTCTGTCATTGACGTGACATTGATTGCAAAATCCTAGCCTCACCTGCTACAATAAATGAGGATCTGGATGGTTTATGGCCCTAGACAGCCAGGTGAATGAACACAAATTGTAATATCAAGTCCGTTTGCAGACCACTCTTGTTGCAAACATTTGTGAAGAGAACTATGTTTTGAAAAATGTTTGAAATGTAGACAGATTCACATGAAGGTGATGCCTTAAAAAAAAAAAAGTTACCTTAGGTTTCTTCTGAGACAAAAGAATTATAAAACAGAGATCAGGGCTTGCAAAATTATAAATACTGTCTGTACCATACTAGGAACCTCTGTGGCAATTGCTAAAAACATATCCTACTTTCTTCCCACATTTAATAGAACGCATTGATCTGCATTTTGAGCTTCTATCTTTCTTTGTTAATTTCCTGAATAAAGAATAAAGTAGTGACAGCCCTATACTTGTGCAACTGCATTTGTTACATCTAAACCACACATTTCCCATATACCTCCAAAGTAGATATAGTGCTCAGTGACACTTTGCCTAACAGTATAGATTAGGGGTCTCCAAACTTTTTAAACAAGGGGCCAGTTTACTGTCCTTCAAGCTTTAGGGGGGCAAGACTGTGGTCAATGAGAGTAGAAAAATTGCATAACGCCTGTGGTCATTCCCATATTGGGTATTAGTGACAGGAATAATCCCCTATAGGTGTCAGTGGGAGGGATAGTGCCCCATCATTGGTGTTAGTGGGGGGAATAGAGCCCCATCATTGGTGTAAGTGGAGGGAATAGTGCCCATCATTATTGACAGTGAAAAAAATAATGTTTCAATGTTTATATCAGTGGGAGGAAAAGTGCTTTATATGTTTGGGAGGAATTCTCAAAGTCCGGATAAAGGCATGCAAAGAGTGGCAGTTTACAGAGCACTGGTGTAGACTGTTGCAGAATGCTAATGTTTTAGGTGCACCAAGAAATCAGAAGGTTGTCATCAATACTCACACCCGAGCTTCACCCTGAGAACCGTTGACCTTGATCACAGATAGCAAGCAATTGAGCTGCAAGTTTGAAAATGACTTGCTAAGCTATTGCTAGACTTGCCAGGCTTCACAAGTTTGTTGCACAATTGCAGCAAGTCCGCATTGCATGACTACAGATCACCTTTCTTTGCAAACATTCTGCAAGTCTGCTGCAAGTTTTGGTTCAGTTATGTTGTGCAATAGTCATCCCACCACAGGGGTCACTGTGACTTGCAGAGCTCTTTCTATAGACTCACCATTGCAACTTTGCTCTTGATAGAGACTTGTCACGCAAATCTGCTACAAATTGGGAAACTGTCAACTAGAACTTGTGCTTTAGGTGCTCTGCAAGTGTACAACTTGCCAGTAAAAATGTGCAGCAAGTTAACAAGAATTGCAATTCAACACTGCCACAAATTTGTGGCAAGTTATCCTTGCTATCTGGGATGTGGTGATCATTGTATCATGCATGTAATTGGGATGATTTACCAAAAAAAAGCAGAGAATATTTACCTAGCAAAGTAATTGTTCATGTCAAGTGTTTTTTTTTCCACTTTTGCAGCCAGATTGGGATAACACTTTCTTTATATTTGTTACATGTCCCCATTCACATAGCATAACTGTGCTGGCAGATCCCATTATCAATTGTAAACTAGATTTCAACATTGTCTGTCCTAACAAAGGCTTATAGATCTGGAGACTTGGGGTTTGCATTGTCAGTTAATCAGGGGGAACTGACTCTGTCCCCTCTTTGGCCCTCTGAAATTGTTCACAATAGCTTGCATTCCTGTGTATAAACAAATAAGAAAGGTAATAAATATATTTTAGGTATACTGTGTGAATGAACACACAGCAAACATATAATGGTGATTTATCAAAATTGACTGCAAAGTGGAAATACACTTTAATGGTTATGGGGAATTTGCATTCATTTTGTGCAAGTGATATTGTAATGTGCAAGTGATATTAAACAGAAACATTTATTGCACACGATTGAATGATTGAAGGGAACACAATTTAACCCTAATAATTTTGTCATTGCACAATTCTCTAATCATTTAGCAAATTAACCTCAAAGTGTATAAGCAATGTATTAATACTAGCTGCATTCAGGTCGCACCCGGATTCTGCCATGAGTGTATGAGTGTTCTGAAACCTTCCGATGCATCCATTTTTTTACTATACATGTATGCTTTATATTATCGAAAATCAAAATTAGCAATGTTATCATAATGCTTATTACAACTCTTATTGTGTATCTGTTTCAAGTAATATATTTATACTTTTCATTTCTGAAACTGTACATGCTGAATTCTCCTATTACTGGTTTTAGTCTTTCCCGTGGGACTTTTTTTTAGTTTAAAGGGGTTGTAAAGGCAGGAGGTTTTTTATCCTAATGAATTCTATGCACATTCTGTGTGTGCAGCAGCCCCCCTCAGCCCCCTAATACTTACCTGAGGTCTCTCTCTGTCTAGCAATGTACACGAGTGTCTCAGACATCTGTGATTCTCCTTCCTGATTGGCTAGGACACAGCAGCTGCGCCGTTGGCTCCCACTGCTGTCAATCAAAGTAAGCTAGCCAATCAGGGGAGAGGGGGTGGGGTCGGGGCGGGGCTCCGTGTCTGAATGGATACACCAAGCTGTTATTCAGCTCAGGTGCCCTCATAGCAAGCTGCTTGCTGTGGGGGGCACTGAACAGGAGGGAGGGGCCAGGATCACAGAAGAGGGACCCGATCTAGCCTGGTCTGTGCACTGCCACAGAGCAGGTAAGTATAACATGTTTATTATTTTTATAGGAAAAAAAAACAAGTCTTTACAATCACTTTAAGTGTCACCAGTTCTTGTCACTTAAATCAGATTAAAGTATGGAAAATCCCCCTCAGATTTTCACAGCCAGTCACACTCAATCTGTAACAGTTACGATTTGGATTTACTGGGGGAGTTAATGCTGGTAAATGAGAAAGCCAAGGCTAATAATATCAGCAGTGATTACAGCTTTAACCAAATTCCATATGTTTTTTCAGGGAATTATATCACTTTTTTAAAATGATCTATTCTATTGATTATTGTTAATAGAATAAGAAAGATTAAATGTGATGTATCAACTCATATAACTCACATATCCATTATAGATTACAGCTACTATAGAGGGAAAAATACATATAAAAGCAGCATATTTTCTATATGCTGTTTGTTAAAATTAAAATAATTTAAATTGCAGAGAGCTAATTAAGGGATATTGACTTGGGATACAGGTAGGAAAGGGAATTATTATTGATTGCTAAATTTTCAATGGTGAGATTTTTTCTTACCTCCTGGCTCACTGACACTGGTCACTAGGACAGGAAGTAAGGAGAAATTTCTTCAACAGAATAACAAACATCAATATAAACCTTTTGTTTATTCAAGTTAGGATTATTACCCTAACTATACAGGATGAAATGATCAATAAAACTAAATCCAACACATTTCCAAGGCTCAGACACTCCCCTGCATCAGGGCTTATGTATTATGAAATCTCAAATGTAGTTGGACTGGACTAAAATGAAAAAACAGTTTTATAAGTTATTACACAATATATTACCAAAAGTATTGGGACACCTGCCTTTATACGCACATTAACTTTTATGGCATTCCAGTCCTAGTCCATAGGGTTAAATATTGAGTTGGCCCACCCTTTGCAGCTATAACAGTTTCAACTCTTCTGGGAAGGCTGTCTACAAGGTTTAAGAGTGTGTCTATGGGAATGTTTGACCATTCTTCCAGAAGTGCATTTGTGAGGTCAGGTACTGATGTGGATGAGAAGGCCTGACTCGCAGTCTCCGCTCTAATTCATCCCAAAGGTGTTCTATGGGGTTGAGGTCAGAACTCTGTGCAGGCCAGTCAAGTTCCTCCACCCCAAACTCTCTCATCCATGACTTTATGGACCTTGCTTTGTGAACTGGTCCAGATCATTTGGTGGAGGGGAGATTATGGTGTGGGGTTGTTTTTCATAGGTTAGGCTTTCAGTAAAGGGAACTATTAAGGCGTCAGCATACCAAGACATTTTGGACAATTTCATGCTCCCAACTTTTTGAGAACTGTTTGGGGATGGCCCCTTCCTGGTACAACATGACTGTCCATAAAGACATGGATGAGTGAGTTTGGGGTGGAGGAACTTGACTGGCCTGCACAGAGTCCTGACCTCAACCCCATAGAACACCTTTAGGATGAATTAAAGTGGAGACTGCGAGCCAGGCCTTCTCATTCACATCAGTACCTAACCTCACAAACGCACTTCTGGAAGAATGGTCAAACATTCCTATAGACACACTCCTAACCTTTGTGGACAACCTTCCCAGAAGAGTTGAAGCTGTTATAGCTGCAAAGGGTGGGCCAACTCAATATTGAACCCTATGGACTAAGACTGAGATGTCATTAAAGTTCATGTGTGTGTAAAGGCAGGTGTCCCAATACTTTTGGTAAGTTTCTACCATTGGCAGTTTGTGCAGGGTAGAGCTGTCACCAGACCTGGAAATGAAAGGAAATCTCCCCATTAGTGACTGAAGTAGCAATAAAAACAAGATAATGTAAAGTTATGGCTGGAGTTCCAATTTAAAGGGAAATTGTTTTCCTATAAAATATTATTTAGATTAAATAAAATATTATACAGTTTGGTGCCTGTGAAGGCTCTCGTTTATCCAGGCCATGGTATATCTAGAAGTAGTTAGTCACATTCAATCGGACTGGATTGGTTCTGTTATGTTGAAACAGCTACCCTGTTTCCCTGAAAATAAGACCTAGCGTGACTGTCGGTGATGGCTGCAATATAAGCCCTACCCCCCAAATAAGCCCTAGTTAAAGTCCTTGTAGGTCTTATTTTCAGGGTAGGGCTTATTTTCGGTGAAACAGGGTAGGGCTTACTTGGGGGGGGGGTAGGGCTTATATTGCAGCCATCACCGACAATCACGCTAGGTCTTATTTTCGGGGAAACAGGGTAAGAAACATCCTCAGGATTACAAAACAAGTGCAGTTGAATATGATTACTTACAACTAGATATTAAGTTTGATGGAATGATTTTTTTCCAAATTATCCTTTAAAATGATCTCAAAAGAAATTAGATTTACATAATTCAAAAAATATCCTGACACACCAAAACGAAAAGTTGGCTATAGGAGCATTAGTTGCCAGATTTATGTATCTCTTTTATAATTTTCAAGAGATTTACTTATGCATTATTTTGCTCATAATCACTTCATTAAATTTTTGGTTTGGTTACTTAATTGTATGTGGTAAGAAAGATTCCTGAAGGCGTTTCAGGTCAAAACAGTGTCAGGTTCCATAACAGCTGGCTCCGTCTGCACTTGAACCAGCGCCAGTCACTTTCTTGCAGCATGACTCCTTTGTAGGAGTTCCTAGGCTTAATGCACTTGTGTGAACTGTGTCATATCTTCTAGTGGAGACTACCATTGAAAGCATTAACCCGTCATTGTTGTGCTCTGAGCAGGAATTTGGCTGTTTTATTATTTCTTATAGCTGATACCCCCTCTGGGACACCCTAACCTGCAGGTGTTTTTCTCATCAAGACACAAAGGTTGTTTCATTTCAGCTTCTCAGAGGACAGAGGTCCTTGCAGGGAAAGTTTAAGGCAAATAAGAACCCGGACAAAAATGAACAGTGGTGGGTCTGTTAAAATAACACATTTACTATGCTATTTTCCCCAGCTACTGCAAACCTGCATTGTAACTGTTGACATAAAACCTTTAGCTTAGTTACTCATGATCTCTGTAAAAATAATAGCAAGCGCTAAATTTATGACCGCACACACTTCTGCAGTCAGCACTAGTTTCCCCCTTCCCATTCTCTGTATTTTGGCTGTCAAAAGCTGGTAGATGTATGTATTGTACATAGAAAAACAATTGGCATTAAAGAATATAAAATATTTTATCAGTTAATACAAATACATCTATAAATAAAATACTGTTGAGGGAAATGTGTAGTTTTAATAAAAGAGAAGTTTGTTTTTTTTTTTTTTTCAAAATCCAACTTACCTAGGTGGATGCAGCATTGGTCCCCCACCAGCTCTAAGACTGGGAACCGAGCGATCAAAGAGTGCTGATTGCTCGGTCGGACTGTCAGTCACAGCTCTCTGCTCTGCCCCCCCCACGCTCTCATTGGAGCATTGGGCTGTAGAGGGGGCGGGAGCTGCTGGCTCAGCCTCTCAGCGGCTTACTGTCAGGTGGCGGTCCAGGGTTGTGGGCAGATCCCGACTTTATTGTTGTGATCTTGCCCCAGCCTGGACTGGCCCTTTGATGCCAGCCGACAGCGGGCTTCAGCCCACTGTCTGCTGAAAACAGGTTACAGGAGTGCATTTCATTCTGCACTCCTGTGACCCGTTTGAGCTTTGGTTGTACTACTATTTTAATGAAGAAGCTATTACAGCAGAACTAAACCCCGTGATTTAAATATTTTTAAAAATAGATAGATTTAGGGCATGCCTTGAATGATAATTGTCACAGATGCTTGTGCTCTCAATTGAATGGTGAAGCCATCAAATTGCTGGTGTCTGTATGGCAATGGCAACTGTAGATCAAACAAAGGCTTATGCCACGTACACACGGACAATTCGATCGTGTGTGGGCTTCATCTGACCTTTTCTGTCTCAAAATCTGAGGGACCTTAGAAATAGAACAAGTTTCAAATCTTTCCGACAGACTCGATTCCTATAGAAAAATCCGTTCGTCTGTATGCTAGTCCGACGGACCAAAAACGACGCAAGGGCAGCTATTGGCTACTGGCTATGAACTTCCTTATTCTAGTCCGGTCGTACGTCATCACGTTCAAAACGATCGGACTTTGGTGTGATCGTGTGTAGGCGAGTCCGTTTCATTGGAACTCCATTGGAACTCTGTCGAAAAGTCCTTCGGAGTTCAGTCCGACGAAAAGTCCACTCGTGTGTAGGCGGCATAAGATGGCAGCTTTTTTGGCTGTAAAGGATAGGAGGGTTTAGTTCCACTTTAACTGGGGGTTGCCATAATTTATCACACACTGGCTTATTATTCAAAAATGCAATATTTAAAAGTGTGATTGCCAATAATAGCATATAATAATAATCAGAATTCATTACACAACAGAAAACTGAAATAGTCACATAGTGATTTAGGAATAGGGGATCATGTTGCCTCCTCCCACGAATCAGTGCTGTGTCTTATGCCTGAACACTATCAGTGTCAATGGATGGTAACCATCATGTACCCTGTGTAAGCTCCAAAATCATCCAACATGTGGTTATTACAAGTTTAGGACTGAAAAGTAATGGAATAGTGCAGAGAAGTTGATTTTAAGTGGGTTGGGCATTCAAGAGACTGTTACTTTGAATGGCAAAAATGACAGGGTAACATTATTAAAAAATTGTGTCCATTGAGTTAAACTTCTCACAAACCCCAGGTGGCTTGTACATCACATAGTGCAAGGAAATGTTGTGGTGTTAATCTTAGCAAAAAAAGTGGTAATTAACCCCAAAGCAAACATTTTTTTATTTGCAGCGTACCAATTCTTAGATGTGATGGTTGCATTGTTTCCTTTTCTCTCCTTCATTTTTACCTGGCAATCTGGCCAGTAAGTCTGCTGTTTTTAAACAGAACAACTCCCCTGCAAATGTAGCAGGTACAATGTTGGGACAACCCATATACCACTGACAGAGGTGCTTAGAAGGATTAGCTTTTATTTATTAATGCAAAACCTTTATCCCAAAAGGAAAAGAAAACTGTTGCTCTAACTGCTTCTGTAACTGTAGTGTAAAGTGGAGTTTGGCTTCAATTTGTTAGATTATCTAAATCTGCTAGTACATCTAACACTCTCCTCACCCTAGACTGACAATGCTGCTTCCCAAAGGTGCCCCTGTGCTCTTTCATCCAGAGTGGGGACACTTTAACACTTTAGGAGGTGTGTTATTGGCCAGATCACCAGGTAAAAAGAGGAGAAAAAAAAAAGAAAAGAAAATAAATGCAGCTACCACATCTAAGGATTGGTAAACTGCAATATATTACATTAAGGTGAATTTACAAACTTTAGAAAAATCACAATTTGAGTATATGTACTTCTTCTGCAGCAAACATGTATATAAATGAATACGTGTCATTTAGACCCCTTTCACACTAAGGCGGTTTTAAGGAGTTTTGGCACTAAAAATAGCACCTGTAAAGCACGTGAAAACTGCCTCTCATGCCTCCCCAGTGTGAGAGCCCGAGTGCTTTCACACTGGGACAGTGCGCTTGCGGGACAGGAAAAAAAGTCCTGCAAGCAGCATCTTTGAGGCGGTGTAGGAGTGATGTATATACCGCTCCTCCACCACCCCTGCCCATTGGAATGAATGGGCAGCGCTTCCGTAGCGCCCGAAAAGCGCTTTGGAAGCGCCACAACACGAGCACTTTAACCTCTTCTTCGCTTTTAACCTCCGCTAGCGGCCGAAAAGTCTTCTTCGCTTTTAACCTCCGCTAGCGGCCGAAAAGCATCACTAAAACAGCAGTAAAGCACCTCTAAAACTAGCTTTACCGCTAACGGACCCGCCGCCCCTGTGTGACTGGGGTCTAAGAAAACTGATGTTTTAGAAATGTACTCCAGTTTCCTCCCACACTCCAAAGACATGCTGGTGGGTGAATTGGATCCTGTCTAAATTGTCCCTAGTGTGTGTGTGTATGAATGTGAGTTAGGGACCTTAGATTGTAAGCTGCTTGAGGGCAGGGACTGATGTGAATGTACAATATATATGTAAAGCGCTGTGTAAATTGACGGTGCTATATAAGTACCTATAATAAATGTTAATGTCATTTTTAATTTGTGAAACATGTTACCTTTTACATCTGTTCTAATTGAGGACAAATATTGATGAGATCTTTTCTACAATAGTAGCGTCTGAAACTGCTTGGAAATGATGTAGCGTAGATGTGTGGTTCCATGCTGGAATTACAATAAAAATTGTATTTTGTCCCAGATATCTTTGATATTAGAACACAGGTAAGATTTTTGCCTCAATTGATGGACAAACCTTTCCCCAGGTCAATATTGTGAATCTTTGAGAAATCTTAATGATATATGTACATGACAGGAACAAGAGTTTTACTTCTAATTTTTCTTAATTTAATTGTAGACACAACCTGTATATAACCTGTATTGTGACTACTGAATGATTTTAAATAAAGAAACCCATGTGTTTTACCTATTTTCTCCATTTTCTTCTTAGCCCCCTACTCTGCTTCATCTTAGGATGATTTAAAAAGTATTTTTGACTCCTTTTTAAGTGAAATATTACATGGACTAGGTTTCTGTTCAGTTTCCATTCAGGCCTCAGGAAAGCTTGCAAAAGTCTGTTAAACCAAGTGCTAGAAAAGGGAAAGGACGGCAGGTTTGTATATTTATGTATCTATGGAGACTCTTCAAACAGTCTCCCTTCTGATATATGTTTCTTTATTTGGCGTTAACATCTTTCAAGGCAGCTTCATCCCTCATCCACCTAGAGCACAATTGGAACTATGTTCTTGGAAGTCACTGGGTTATGTGATACCCTAATCCGGAAAGGAAGGGGGATACCATAGTGCTAGCTTTTCTCTCTTCTTCACATACAGCTTTGGATTCCTAACACTGTGCCTAGAGAGACAGAATAAAACTGCTCTAAAGTGTTACTGACAAAATGCACAGCTAACAGCTTATATAGGCTGCTTCTCAATACTGTAGCAGCAAAAGGAAAAAAAACATATAAAATTTTTTTTCTTAGCCATAAAAAGAAATACATACAGTATGAAAGTAAGGGGTGTCGGTTTTAAGACCCCCCAAACTCATGGGTCTGTGATATCTGAGCCGTTTCCAGGCTCCCCTTTTCTCTAGGCAGGTGGGTGGAGTTAGGTTTTAGAATCAACTAATCACCTGTCAGGACAGGTCAAAAAGGATCAGCCGACCTGTTCAGGTCAGCTGATCTCTAGGAAAGGTCACATGACCTTTTGGAATTTTCTAGAAGGGGGTCCCCCCCTATATAAAGCAGCTTCCGCGGGGGTCCCACTGTGCCAGTCTCAAGATCTCCTCCTTGTGAGCTCCCCTCCCTCCTTCCCTGTCACGGCCTAACTATTATGTGGGTTGGTCACCTTTCATTTGCTAGAAAGGGGGACAGTTATTAAAAATGGTTTTGATGTATGGCAACTCGAGCCATAGTGGCTGGGTTGTTCTTTCACTGGTCTGTTATGAGTAAGCTTATTATTATTTAATTATAACAGCGTTATTTATTATTGAATTGTTATGTTTAAAATATATACAGTACCAATAATAAAGAGGCCGTGGCCATTTTACCTCCACCATTTAGCTCTTGTCTTTATTCTGTGCTCCATTTGCTGTCTACAGTCCCATGTGTGTGATGATGTTTGTATATTCACAAATATGCTTTTTTGAGAGTATGCTTACATCCAACAAACCAAAAAACTGATCTAAAATATGCATGTAGTGACTGAAACATGGCCGCCATCGCTGACTTTCTTCTAAAATGCCAGTGGCCTAGCTCTTTCTGGCTTCAATATTCAAAATCAGTAATCTAGAATGACCATATACAGTAAGCAAAGTCAGATTAAAGTCAACACCCCTAATCTGTATACTTATTCTGGGTCAGTGATGTAAAAAAGTGCCAGCCATTAGATGAGTATGGAAGCTAGACAGCTTGCATTTTTAGAGTGGAAAGTCAGCAACGGTGGTCCACATGTTCATAACAGGTTTCCTTTAGACCCCTTTCCTTTCACACTGAGCTTTACCGGTGTTTTAGCGGCACTATTCGCCCGCTAGTGGGGCGGTTTTAACCCCCTGCTATCGGCCCAAAAGGGGTTAAATCTGCCGGCAAAACACCACTGCAGCGGCGCTTTGCCGGCGGTATCACGGCACTGCCCCATTGTTTTCAATGTGGAGGAGCGGTGTAGGAGCGGTCTATTCACCGAAAGAAGCTGCTGGCAGGACTTTTTGTGATGCCCTGCCATTGCAACGCCTCAGTGTAAAAGCACTCTGGCTTTCACACTGGGTTTGCAGCTAAGGCTTTTTTCAGGCGCTTTACAGGCGTTATTTTTAGAGCTGTAGCGCCTGAAAAACTCCTCAGTGTGAAAGGGGTTTTAATATTCGGTGGGGCACCACTATCCACTATCCATTATACTTTGCAGTATTGTTTAATACCTCATTTATTTTATTAGTACTCTGCTGGCTTCCCGAAGCTGCAGAGTGGTAAGCACATTTGTAAAACACATTGCTGTGGTATGCTAATTATAATGCTAATTATAAATGTGTGCTTTGTTTTGTTTTTGTTTGAAAGCAGCGGTATGGCCGAGTTAAGGTCATAACGTGGCCCCAATTATATAATTCATTTTAACCAGCCCATGCAGTAATGGATTAGAATCATTATATCACATAGGCTGTAGCTGTGAGCAGATTTTCATCATTGTGTATATTTGCTTTTAAGCTTTTTTAAAGCAGTATCATATTTGGATTTGTTTGCCTTGTTAAATGTGATAAATTATTGTTGTTACAGTCAGGGCTTTTTTTCTCAGAGAATAGGTGCAGGAACTCCGCCTTTTGGAGTTGGCCCTGGTCTCTGCTCCTACCCACCTCTGAGCACCGTTACTTGGTTCCACCCCCTTTCCACCTCCCAATACTGCCCCTTTTAGAAAATACAGAACCAAGTAACAATTGTGGTACTAAGTAATTTGTATGGAATTTGGTAATGATAACAAGAGCAGTAAAAAAGATCCCCTGCAGCCACCAATAGACCCCTCCCCCCCAGAAACAATAAACCATCTGCAAAAAATACCCCCCTCCAGCAACAATAGACCCCCGGCAGAAACAACAGATCTCCCCTCCACAGGCAGCATCAATAGACCCTCCAGCAGCCAGCTACAATAGACTGCTCCCTCAACAGTAAATCCCCACAACAACAACTGACTCCACAGCAACAATTTATCCCCGCCAGCAACAATAAATCCCCCCGCCAGCAACAACAGACCTCCCCCTGTAAAAATAGATTGCTTCCAGACACAACAGGTCCCCCAGCAGCAACAATAGACCTCCCAAGCAACAATAAACCCCTGCAAAAAAATAGCACCTCCAGTAACAATAGATCCCCCAGCAGCCAGCATCAATAGACACTGTAACACAACCCAGCACCCCTTGCCATTACATACATTCAGTGCTGAAGGTGCCAGAACTGCGTTCCCCAGCGTTCCCGCTGAAAAAAAGCCCTGGTTACGGTACTCATTGAGTAATATAAACTTCTTTGGGGATCCTGTTAGATCATGGTTGCTTATGTCCTGCCTTGGTTCTTTGTGCACATATATTGCTGGTAGACAGGTGGCGATAAAGGTTAATTCTTCTGCTTTATCTGCTTTTTATACAAGCACCCTTGGAATTTGGAAATCTAGGTGCTCCCATTATGAAAGTACTGATTTTAATAGGAAAATAGAATAAGTCTTTCTGCTGTCTCTTTATTGGTCAATGAGGCTGCCTATCGCAATAATAGGCAAATGGGAAACAAGGGAAACTGGGTCTTTGATGAATTTGTTATTTGTGTAGCAGAGTGTGTCGAGGTTTTATGCTCTTGGTGTTGTGGCAAAAAGCGGAAATTTAGGAAAATGGAAATGCATTATTTTGTTTTTTGTTGTCACAATACAAAGATTCGAATCTCTAAAGGTACACTTCAACATTAGAGTTATGTACTATTTATGAATTATCTTTCATAGGTATTTTACTCCTAATACAATATGCATACTTACAAAAATGAGTATTGCATTTACAGTGGGGACGGAAAGTATTCAGACCCCCTTAAATTTTTCACTCTTTGTTATATTGCAGCCATTTGCTAAAACCATTTAAGTTCATTTTTTTTTCCTCGTTAATGTACACACAGCACCCCATATTGACAGAAAAACACAGAATTGTTGACATTTTTGCAGATTTATTAAAAAAGAAAAACTGAAATATCACATGGTCCTAAGTATTCAGACCCTTTGCTCAGTATTTAGTTGAAGCACCCTTTTGATCTAATGCAGCCATGAGTCTTTTTGGGAAAGATGCAACAAGTTTTTCACACCTGGATTTGGGGATCCTCTGCCATCCCTCCTTGCAGATCCTCTCCAGTTCTGTCAGGTTGGATGGTAAACGTTGGTGGACAGCCATTTTTAGGTCTCTCCAGAGATGCTCAATTGGGTTTAAGTCAGGGCTCTGGCTGGGCCATTCAAGAACAGTCACTGAGTTGTTGTGAAGCCACTCCTTCGTTATTTTAGCTGTGTGCTTAGGGACATTGTCTTGTTGGAAGGTAAACCTTCGGCCCAGTCTGAGGTCCTGAGCACTCCGGTGAAGGTTTTCGGCCAAAATATCCCTGTACTTGACCGCATTTATCTTTCCCTCAATTGCAACCAGTTGCCCTGTCCCTGCAGCTGAAAAATACCCCCACAGCATGATGCTGCCACCACCATGCTTCACTGTTGGGACTGTATTGGACAGGTGATGAGCAGTGCCTGGTTTTCTCCACACATACCGCTTAGAATTAAGGCCAAAAAGTTCTATCTTGGTCTCATCAGACCAGAGAATCTTATTTCTCACCATCTTGGAGTCCTTCGGGTGTTTTTTTTAGCAAACTCCATGCTGGCTTTCATGTGTCTTGCACTGAGGAGAGGCTTCCGTCGGGCCACTCTGCCATAAAGCCCCAACTGATGGAGGGCTACAGTGATGGTTGACTTTCTACAACTTTCTACAACTTTCTCCCATCTCCCGACTGCATCTCTGGAGCTCAGCCATAGTGATCTTTGGGTTCTTCTTTACCTCTCTCACCAAGGCTTTTCTCCCCCGATAGCTCAGTTTGGCCGGACGGCCAGCTTTAGGAAGGGTTCTGATCGTCCCAAACATCTTCCATTTAAGGATTTTGAAGGCCACTGTACTCTTAGGAACCTTAAATGCAGCAGAATTTTTTTTGTAACCTTGGCCAGATCTGTGCCTGCCACAATTCTGTCTCTTGCTCTGACATGCACTGTGAGCTGTAAGGTCTTATATAGACAGGTGTGTGGCTTTCCTAATCAAGTCCAATCAGTATAATCAAACACAGCTGGACTCATATGAAGGTTAAGTCCTCATGCACATGGACGTTTTTACAGCTGTTTTTTTGAGCTTTTTTTGCAGCTTAAAAAGGCCTGTCTATGTTAGTCTATGGCTTCATGCCCACCTAGGCGTTTTTGAGCTGCAAGTGGCATAAGCGTTTTTAAGCTGTAAAAAAAACCCAGGACCAGTGCGTTCTGAAAGACATTTTTCAGCTGTAAAAACGTTCTAACACTGAAAAACGCTCAAAAACGCTCAAAAACGCTTAAAAACGCTCAAAAACGCTCAAAAACGCTCAAAACGCTAACGCGGAAAAACGCTCAAAAACGCTAAAAAACGCTATTGCAAAAACGCTGAAAAAAGCTGAAAAAAGTTAAAAAAATTCACTGCAAAGATACTGACATTTTCATAACGTTTTTTTAACAGCCTGTGTGCATGAGGGCATAGAACCATCTCAAGGATGATCAGAAGAAATGGACAGTTAAATATATGAGTGTCACAGCAAAGGGTCTGAATACTTAGGACCATGTGATATTTAAGTTTTTCTTTTTTAATAAATCTGCAAAAATGCCAACAATTCTGTGTTTTTCTGTCAATATGGGGTGCTGTGTGTACATTAATGAGGAAAAAAAGTGAACTTAAATGATTTTAGCAAATGGCTGCAATATAACAAAGAGTGAAAAATTTAAGGGGGTCTGAATACTTTCTGTCCCCACTGTATATGAGTATATAAGATATGTAAAAATATCCCCTCCAGAAAGAATCTCAGGTACTGCTATGTTTCGCATGGCAGGCTTGTAAGTGTCTGAGCCACCTGTTGAATATTTAAAGCAACCACATTGGCTTTGGGATCAGAATGACGATCCATTTTTGTATATATTTCCAAGAAGGCTTGCTTCCAAATCTTCCCTATTAGTGCTAGGAATGTAAAATACAAAAGAGTAAATATAGTTTGTATTTGATTCTTTCAGCAAATGTCATGATTTTGTCATTTTCAATTAAAAGAAATACATACATTTTTGTTACAGGTAGATGAAATTTACCATGACGAATCTTTGGGGGTTCACATCAACATAGTATTGGTCCGTATAATTATGGTAGGGTACAGACAGGTAAGAAATTCAGAGAATGGATGTTGAAAAATAATAATGTGCTGTGAAAATACAATGCTGATGTATTAACCTATTAAAATATATAAAAAATTTGTTTAGATTTAAAAGTGTTCAAAATAATTACATGATATAATCAACCTTAATGTTTTGTTTTTACTTCAAGCATTTTAAAGCAAAAAAGAAACTATGGGGGTACATATTCTAGTAGTTTGTGTAATTTTTCATTGACATAATAGGGTGCCTAATAAAAAGTGAGGCCATTAGAAGCTGAATATGTATGGGCCACAAAACAGCCAGCACAGATCTGCCTTGTCATGAACTGTCAGATGCTTATCATGGTCGAATCTAGCTTTGCAATAGCTACATCTGACCAGTTACACAACCGTTTTATTTTTTATTCATTATTCTATTTTCAGACAGTTACAAATTTCATACAAAACACAATTTGTTATCCAATAGTCTCACTTAACTCTCAAAGGGATCTAGATCAAAGCAGTAGCATGTCAGTGTGAAAATATTTTGAAGTGGTAATTCTGTTTAAACATTTAGTCCTCTAGTGCTGTGTTGCTAAGTACCAGTCTGATCTTGTCTCCCTCTGGTAAAGTCTGCTTCATTTATGTGATGTAGACCATAAAACGTTTTAGTTGTTCTTTATGTTTACCTCTGTACTTTTGGAGATGGCAACTTTACACAACACACAATGATTATACGCCATTAAACCTGGCTTTGAGTGATGTGTTTTTATTTTGTATATTTAAAAAGCTTTCTTATAGATAATATGACTTCCTGCTTAATAATGTATTTTGGTTACCCCAACCTCTGAGCTGCACTGCTTACTTATATTTATGCTATTTGACATTTTAAGATCGCAGTGCTTTCCCCCTTTTTTTAACATTGTGTTTCTATTTTCTTGGCAGTTTGATTCACATGTCATATAATGCAATGTTATAGTATTTTACATTTTTATTATATTAGATCAAACCAGTCAATTGAGTAGCAAGGCCAGCTTCATAGAGCTGATTGAAACAATGTTGGAATTTCTATTCTTTAGAAAAGGGCTGAATGAAGGCTGAATAATCAAGTATAATATGTAGCAGCGCTCAAGTCCAATAGTATAAAAAAATAGTCCAATGCTATATGGTTGAAACATATATAATATAAGTCTATTATAAAGTCTATGGATAATTGGTGATTGGAGATGGATATAGAAACCAGGGGGATCTCGATAGACACAGTACTAAGGGCAGCTTCCTGTTGGGTGAAGTCAGCTCTCCATAGCATTCATGAAAAAACAAAGAGAAAGCGCCTCTAAGTACAAGTGTTTAATTCAATATAAAAAGCACATATTCGCACTTAAATAAAGATATATGAGTGTCAGCTTCCAATGGGAACTGTATCCAGGGTAAGTTAAAGGACCGTATGCGTGTGGCTTCGATGTAATCCGACGGGATGGCCGCGGACCTCCGTACGGAGAAGCCGGCTGCAGTGCGGTTAGGCTGGATGACCACTTCCGCATTCCAGCGAGGCACACGAGAACGTTGACGTCACCCGGATGGTTCAGATAGACGGGGATATATTATTAACAAAAAAGTCCCCACTCCGGAATCCCATAACCCAATTCAAGTTAGACCATCCCCCAAACCCAGGTACTTACTTACCTTTTCTTGAGGGCAGCCTCCTCTGTTTTTTATAGCCTTCTGCACCAAATCTTTGCTAGCACTACATGAGCCAGCACAGTGACTTTCTATAAATTTGAATGGGACCATACCTGAGATACTGTTGAGTTTCATTCAAGTTTATGGAAGTTATGGCACAGGCAGCAATGAAGAAGATTTTGTGCAGGAGGCCGAAAACACCAGAGGAGGCCATCACCATCAGAAACAGGTAAATAAGCGCATGGATTTGTGTGTGTGTGAGACATGTGCACTTTGTTTCATTCGTTCTTTAATAGTTTTATAAACTATTAAATTATAGGTAAAATAGCTGAAGTCAGTAATTCTTCTATTCAGGTCTCTGCACCATAGCAGCTAATTTGGCATAGATTAGATTTACATTTTTTTGGAATTTCCTTTCAAATTGGGTAAAGTAACTGTTAGTGAACATAACGAATACGAATGCATCCGAAGTTACTGAATGCCGCATGTAAATGAATGGTACGGAACGAATACAAATGCATCCGAAGTTGCGAATTATCCAAAGTAACTAATGCTGCATGTAAACAAATGGAACGGAACGAATACGAATGCAGTCAAAGTTACGAATGATCCGAAGTAACGAAATGCCAATCATAAAAAATGACCTGATAAACGAAAAAAACAAAAACGAATATAACGAAACAAAACAAATTTTTCGGTAGTGCACATGTCTAGCGTGTGTGTGTGTGTGTGTGTTTGGGATGAAGGTGGGGAGGGAAATCTAGCTTAGAGTAGGTTAGAGGGTGCTGTTTTTTCTCAAGGACTTAGGGTTTGGGGTTTTAGGGCAGCCACAACTATTTACTAGATGTTCTAGAAACATATGGCATTTTTGGTGCTTCTCTGAATTAGGATTCACTTCAAGTTACCCATCCTTTAACTATGTTTATTTCAATGCTTGCTGTAACTGAATAATAACTATGCTTCATTATATTAAAATATACAAAGTTTGGACATTTTGTAGTAAAGAGGTAATTTATCTAATGTGATCTGATTGTTGTACTCTCTCTGCAGTCCATCAGTCTTATAGAACGTGGAAACCCATCAAGGAGCCTTGAACAAGTATGTCGTTGGGCCCATTCCCAGCAACGTTCAGATCCAGATCATGCTGAGCACCATGATCATGCTGTGTTTCTCACCAGGCAAGATTTTGGTCCTGCAGGTATGCAAGGTACTGTATTTTGTATGATGTCAACCAGGTATGTGCAGCATGCTGGTTGAGAGTGAGAACATAACCAATTGCTAATCTGTTTGTGCAGATAGATACTTGTAGGCTAGTTATAGATCAGTTTTGTTGGCTGGCTAAATATACTTTGTGTGTGTCTTTTTGACTCTGAAATGTATATAACCTACTAAAGAAAATGGTTTGGCTAAAATAGGGACTTTCACTATTCACCAAATCACTTTTTACACAATTGATTTACAAACAAAGGTCAATTTAAAAAAGTATATTTTTAAAATTATTTTTAATAGATTTTTTTTTTCAGTTCAAGCACTGAGCCTGCATTAATTATTTTTCACCTGTAAAACCAGTTAATATGCTTATATGTCACAACAGGCCAGTCTTTATATTTGTTTTGCTGCCTGTCAGGGTGTCTGTGTTATTGCATCTTATTTGGCCACATCATGCCGGCTACTGAAACCCTTAGGCCCCTTTCACACTGGGGCGCGAAGTGCGTCTGCGGTTTTACCCCCTGCTAGCGGCCGAGAAAGGGTTAAAAACCACCGCAAAGCGCCTCTTTAGAGGCGCTTTGCCGGCGGTATAGCTGCGCTGCCCCATTGATTTCAATGGGCAGGAGCGGTGAAGGAGCGGTGTATACACCGCTCCGAAGATGCTGCTAGCAGGACTTTTTTTCCCGTCCTGCTAACGCACCGCTCCAGTGTGAAAGCCCTCAGGCTTTTACACTGGAGACACCGCAACGGCTGTTTCGGGTCAGTTTGCAGGCGCTATTTTTAGCGCAATAACGCCTGCAAACCTCCCCAGTGTGAAAGGGGTCTTATTGTTGTTATTCATGTGTTTAGGTGCTGGTTTGGTCGGTCCGTGTTCCTATGTAATTCCCTTGCAGTGCGATTTGACAGCCCATTCATTTGAATGGACTGCAAATTGCACTGAAATGCACAAAGAGTAGTGCATGCACTACTTTTGCAAAATGCACTGCACCAAATCGCATAGTACTGTGGTACCATATGATCAGATGCCCGCAAACTAGATGTGATCTGCATTTAGGGGTTCCCCTAATTTATTGGCACTCGCAGCAGATCACAAAGGCAATGTGTTTTTAATGCAGGGCAGAAAATGAGCATGGAACATGCCTTTTCGGCACCGCATTGCGGTGTTAAACCGGCTGTAATACTCAACTCCAACTAAACTTTTGTTGTTGTATTAGACAGACATGGTAAATGTAAACACTTCTGACAAGTTTTTATTGCTGTCTGTTGCCCCACCACTACTCTGATCAGCAAATGGTAGTAGAAGAAGCCACACTATGTAAGCTATAAGTTTCTAGTCATAGCTTACATTGAACTATGGTCACCCCCCATGCAACAACATTGTAATTGGCCTAGCACTGTCACAGGGAGTGATTCACCTGCTCATTTATATCTGGAAGAGTATTTTCTTTATTTCCTGTGGCTGTATGAAATTGTGGGATAGTAAAGACAAAAGAGTACACAGAGTAGAGGAATTAAAAAAAACTGTTGTTTTTCCCACCTTAAGCAAAGCACAGGTTTGCTTGGGGTTTACAGCACACACTATGTTATTAAAAAGCATATTACAGAAATAAAAAACAAAAAAAAAAACAAAGTAATGGCCTTCTAACTATCAAACTGGGAAGAAAAACAACAGTTTAACTACTTCAGCCCAGGAAGGATTTACACCCTTAATGACCAGGCCATTTTTTGCGATACGGCACTGACAATTGCGCGGTCATGCGACCTATACCCAAACAAAATTAACATCCTTTTTTTCCCACAAATAGAGCTTTCTTTTGGTGGTAGTTGATCACTTCTGCAGTTTTTATTTTTTGGGCTATAAACAAACAAAGAGCGACGGTTTTGAAAAAAACTTTTTTTACTTTTTGTTATAATACATATTCAAAAATAAATAAATAAAAAATCACATTTATTCATCAGTTTAGGCCGATATATATTCTTCTACATATTTTTTGTAAAAAAAAAACGCAATAGGCGTACATTGATTTTGCGCAAAAAGCCTACAAACTATGGGATAGATTTAGGGACTTTTATTTATTTTTTATTGTTTTTACTAGTAATGGCGGCAATCTGCGATTTTTAGCAGAACTGCGACATTGTGGCGGACAAATCTGAACCCAAATTACACTTTTTGGGGACCAGTGACATTATTACATTAATCAGTACTATAAAAATGCACTGATCAATGTAAAAATGACACTGGCGAGGAAGGGGTTAACACTAAGGGGCGATCAAGGAGTTAAGTGTGTTCCCTGGGTGTGTTCTAACTGTAGGGGGAATGGGCTCACTGGGACATGGCAGAGATCACTGTTCCGGATCACTGGGAACAGAAGATCTCTGACATGTCTCCTGTCAGAACGGGGAATCGCCTTTTTACATAGGCAGTTCCCCGTTCTGCCTCTGTACTGGATGATCGCGGGTCGCCAGCAGACATTGAGTCCGCCCTACCCGTGGGCACACTCTCGCAGCGGGAGCGAGAGCGCGACTGCGCGCCCGCAACTGCGCGCCTGCCCGCAACTGCGCGCCTGCCTGCAACTGCACGAGCCACCGTACAGGTACAGTGATTCGCGCAGGAGAGCCGACCTACCTATAACGTTGGCGGCTGGTCGGCAAGTGGTTAAAGCAAAACTAAACTCCTTGATTTAAATTGGAACTAATTTCATCAAGTTAATGGTTTCAAAAAACAGTTCTATTCCCGGCATGCCGGGAATGCTAACTGTTATGTTTGCTTGTGCTCTTAACCTGTCAAACCATCAAATGGCTGGTGTCATAACTAATCACATGTGCAGCACATGGCAGTTGCAAATTAAACAGAGGCTAAGATGGCAGCTTCCTTAGCTAAAAGGGATAGAAGGGTTTAGTTTCACTTTAAAAAGTAACTCCACTTTTGTGGGGAAAAAAAAGCAAATAAAGAAAAAATAATATAGCGTTTACAATTGCACCACAAGTCATATTGTAATTGAATGTTATTAAAAATGACCTTTCCTTTTCAATCTGCAGCCGCTGTAATTTTCTGAAAATGCAATAAAATATGGCTACCTGGAGTTGTTCTGTACACAGAGTGTGTAATGAACACACTGCAGAAAAATATTTTCCTGCTTGTGTGATCGGCTCACCAATTTTCCCAGAAGTTTGCCTAAGATACAAGTCAGATTTCAGGCATCCCCTGCAACAAAAATGTCATTTTGGGTGAGATACTCCCAATAGGAGCACGTCTAAAGGGATACAGGCCCAGCAGATTTTATCATTAGTGCTCTGCAGCTGCCACAGCTGACTGATAATTATGAAACCACTCCCATTAGACCCACTCAGCACAGAGGAACAAACAGTAAATTCTTCAGCAAAACAAAAGGTAGGAGGAATATGCAATAAAGGTTGTTATAATTCTTGCAATGTACATAGATCACTCAAAGGGGAATGCTTTTTTCTCAACAAAAGTGGAGTTACGCTTTAACTGTTTCCTAAAACTGTTACATTCAAAGCATACTGTGAATGATAATTGTCACAGTTGCTTGTAATCTCAATTAAACTTTCAAGCCATCAAATGGCTGGTGTTATTTTACTTGTGCATTACCATGTCAACTGCAGATCAAACACAGGCTAAGATGGCAGTTTCCATGGCCGTAAAGAATAGGAGGGTTTAATTCCCCTTTAAGTGTGGTCAGACAAAGCAGCGAAACTGAAATTCTTAACCGTGGACCTTTAGAGTGATAAAGTGACCTTTAGAGTGATAAACTTGAGAGACATAAATGTGACAAACGTTCTTCTCAATGACAATTTATTATTGGAAGCATTTCCCCAATTCACAGTGGTGGTTTGTTTAAACTTTGACCTGCAAACTACTGTAATTCTGTATTCCCGCATTCCATAAATGACATGCTTGGCCATAGGTCATGGTTTATTCTTGCTACTGGAAAAGATGTCACTTGCAGAGCTGCCTTATGTTATAATGCTACTGACTGGCTTGTTGAAGTTGCATGATGCTGACTAATGACAGTAAGGATTTCTAAGGGTATAACAGGCCTCACCTGACACCCTAAGCCTATCTTTCTCAGAAGAAAAAAAAAGGAGTCGACCATATGCAGTGATGGATGTGTTAGAATGATTGAGCATTGCTTCCTTTAAAGAGTTCCACCCGTTTTTTAGTTTATTAAAAGTCAGCACCTACAAAAAGTGTAGCTGCTGACTTTTAATAAACAGACACTTACCTGTCCCATGGTCCAGCTATGCGGGCGTCCAGAGCCTCCCTCCTCTCCCCCTCCTCTCCACGGCGCCGTCATAGCAACTGTGGGCACCCAGTCGTGACAGCTTACAGCTTCATGGCCAGGCACACACTGCACATGCGCCAGACGCGCTGCGCTCTGCTATTGGCCAGGCAATCTTTTGGGACCTGTGACGTGTCCCAGAAGATTGCTGGCAGGGAGGGGCCACCTAGGATGAGAGGAGGAGTCACCTAGGTGGCCGAGAAGAGGAAGGAGGAAGTGGGACAGGAAATCCCACTAAAAAGAAGGTACCCACTCCCCCCCCCCCAAAAAAAATGACATGCCAAATGTGGCATGTAAGGGGGCGAGGAGTGCTTAAAGCGGAAGTTCCACTTTTGGGTGGAACTCCGCTTTATTTTGTGTGTGTATATATAGCCAAACATTTTTCAAGTTTTGATAGATTCGGGAAAGGTCAGAACACTTGACAAGATTTTATTACTGTTTGTGTCCCCAAAGGTCACATTCACATTCTATTTGTCCTGATTACCACTGTCAGTGTGTTAGAAAGTAATGGAAATGTAAAGAGGGTACATCTTCAAATGGGGACGTGTTTGAGTGACAACTGTCCCTCATTTTTTAAAATCTTCCCCCACTTCCTGTTGGACCTCCAGTGCAAGAAGTGATGATAAATCTTAAAGAAACACACACAATGAAAATAAACTGGCAGGGGTTGTTATGCTTCCCACTCTATCCAACACAAAATATTAGCTATAAACACACTTTGAAATCAGAATATTGCCAGGCACATTTTTGTTCATCTCTAGAATAGATAGTTAGGGTGATCTTTTTTTCTTTTCAAATATTTTTTATTAAGGTTTTACAATATACAATGAAAACGTTACATTACACGCCTTAGAGCAATGGTTCTCAACCCGGGGGTTGAATGACGATTTGTCAGGGGTCACTTAATCCTGGACTGTTCCTGAATCCAGCACCGCTCTCTCAGACTTTTCGCAGCCACCCAGCTGGGCTGTTTCTGCAGCCCGCGGCCGCCCACTCAGGCTCTTCGCAGCCACCCATTCAGTTCACAGCATGGCTGGGGGGCAGAGACTAGAGGTCAGCTGACTGGTGACATGGGAGGGGCTGAAGGAGACCCTATCCCTGATTTCGGCATAGGTGTCACTGCTGCGAGACACCACAAAGTCAGAGACACAGTGAAGCTGGAGACACAGTGAGTAACACTACCTGTGATTATTACAGTTCTCAGATCAGCAGATGACCTTGATCAAGAGCACCTAAGTGGGATGATCAGAACTCCACCCAGCACTGCCACTCATCCCATTCTCCCCACCAAGGAGTAAGAGAAGGAATAAAAATAGAGACAACATGGAAGGGAGAGAAAAAGAGGGTGAGGAACAAAGAAAAAGGGAGAGAAAGAATAAGAGAAAGAACAAGAAAGACGGCTAGAGAGAGAGAGATGAGGGAAAAACAATAAATTAGGATAGCGAGAAATAAAAGGGAAAGAAAGGAGAACAAAGAGAAAGAGTGGTACATCCTAAAATGTACTATAGGGGGTTTTAATACTGTACGAGTGGAAGGGACTCGGAGCGCTAAATGTCCCTGGGTTAGGGGCGCAAATTGATTGTCTTGCCTTGGGTGCTGACAAACCAGGCTACGATAATAATTTTACTGTTGGGGTCCCCACAACTTGGGAAATTCTATCCAGGGGTCACAGCACTAGTAAGGTTGAGTGCTTTAACAGTAACATGAAAATGCAACTGAATGTTGTCAATTACAATACCAAATAGCAGTGTTGCCAACCGTCAGTATTTTTACTGGCAGCCAATAAAAAAATCAGCACTTTTCTCCTGCCAGTAAATGCCAGTGACAGGAAAAGGTTGCCACTAAAAAAATGGCTGTGAAGCACAGCTCGAAACTGCCTGCTAGAGTGTGTTTGGACGGGTCTGGCGGAAGCGGTGCCTGAGCGTGTCGTGTGATGTCAAGGTGCAAGGGAGTTGAGCTGAGTGGCCAGAGCCTCATGTGTGGGTCTGTGGGACAGGAGCAAGGCAAGCAGGGTGCAGGACAATCAGTGCTGTTTGGACTGAAGTGACCACCTCGCATAAACTGTCACTGTGACTCAGGAGGGGACGTGTCATGGCGGTGAGGTGTCATCTTCATCATCTGTGCTGCTGTACACTGCTGTCAGTGTCATTGTGAGTGTCAATTTCATGTGTGTGTGCCTGACCATTCTAATTTCTTGCCCTCTTGAGTCCTGTCCCTGAGATACTTACTTACTATATGGAAAATAAAATAAGAAATATGTAGGGCTGTGGAAATTAACGATTAATTCCTCGATTAATCGTTAATCTTTTTGATCAATCAAAATTTTTTTGATCGGTAGGCTGCCTTCCCTGGGGCCGCTTTGGGCCAAGCTGTGGCTGCAGCGCAGCGCTCCGCTCCCTCCTCCTCCTTCTCCACTATATGTTATACACAGTCTGCGGGCATCTCCCACTGTGTGTCTCCGAGCTGAGTGTGAAAACTTTGGCCGCGCTGTGAGAAAAGTCCCGCCCTCCTCCTAGATCAGCTCATGTGATAGACGCAATGTTCTGTCTATCACACGAGACGCAGTGTTCTGTCTATCACGACGCAGTGTTCTGTCTATCACACGAGCTGATCTAGGAGGGGGGAGGGACTTTTCTCACTGCGCGGCCAAAATTTATTTTCACACTCAGCTCCGAGACACACAATGGGAGATGCCTGCAGACTGTGTAATCCAGGCATAGGCACTGACTACAGTGAGGCGGCGATTATGGGCACAGTGAGGCTGCGATTATTGGCACAGTGAGGCTGCCATTATAGGCATGGCGAGGCTGTGATTATGGGCACAGTGAGACTGCATTATGGGAACGGTGAGGCTGCATTATGGGAACGGTGAGGCTGCGATTATGGGCATGGTAAGTCTGAGATTATGGGCACGGTGAGACTGCATTATGGGCTTAGTAAGGCAGTGATTATGGGCATGGTAAGGCTGAGATTATGGGCACGGTGAGGCTGAGTTTATGACGTGTGACATCCTAGCCATGCCCCGCTATGTCCGGCTTCGGACGTTGCCATAACAACGGTGCTAAATCAGCTAAAAGTAGTTGGAGCTGTATGTGCGTTATAATTAATCGAAATTAGTCGATTAATCGATTAAACAAAAAATCGATTAATCAAACACGAAAATTTTAATCAGTAACAGCCCTAGAAATATGTTTTTGCCTTAAAGCAGTGATGGTATTATGGTATTCAAGCATAGGGCTTCAATGGCCTGCCTGTTTCTATCTTATGCACAATCGCTCAGTCACCACACTCTTTATAGTCCCATACTCTACACATCACTTTTTCTGAGGTCTCCCTCTACTGGTAGCACTAAGTTTGTCACAGCTTTCTTCCCCCACTGACTTGGATCTATACTGGCTGCATTGTACCCTGCGCCGCAAGGCTTCACTTCCTGATTCCCTTACCAAAGATGGCGGCGCCTCCACCCGAGGGACTGATCGGCTTCAGGTGAGGACATCACGGGCCCCCTGGACAGGTAAGTGTCCATATTTTAAAAGTCAGCAGCTTCAGTATTTGTGGCTGCTGACTTTAAAAAAAAAAATGTTGGCAGAACTCCGCGTTAATATCTACCTTAAATCACATTGTGAATGGCATATTGTACTTGTTTGTAGCCTAAATACTGAAATTTGCACTTAAAACTGTAATTCTGTAACTTTTGGAAATTCCAGTAAAAACTTGGCTGTGCCAGTAAATTTTGGGTGTTGTGTCAGTAAATTTCAATGTGGTAGCTTGGCAACACTGCCAAGTAGTACTGCTCCCAGCGTGTGTACCTTATTACATTAGAGAATTTTTGTTATTGAATATACATGGAAGTGGGGTGATCTTTTGAATTGAATTTTTGTTAAAATATGAGCACTATTTTATAGCAATTGGACCTTCTGTAAATTGGCTGCCCATTCTAGTTGAAATAATCACAATTTGCTGAACAAACTCTAAAAGCTCTACAGCAAAATCCAAGAACTTTGTTGCAAGCAAAACCGGTTTCCTCACCCTTATGGCCCATACACACGATACGAATATCGTACGAAAACAGTCGTCCGAGGAAGAATCGTACGATATTCGGATCGTGCGTACACTACTTTCGACAGCCGAACGTACGATTTTCGTTTAGTCAGTATAGTTGTCGTCCGAAAATACAATACAAATACATTACAACACATGACATCACTTCCAATTTTTTTGTCCGTCGTACGGGAATTTTCGTGACTTTATTTAGCTATTCAATGTCTACTTGCGACTATTAAGCGAGAACGGTCATACGATCGGTCGTACGATATTCGGAACGTGTGTACGAGGCATAACCCTATGCTATTATAATTTTTTATATTGAGATCAGCTGAACCACTGACAAAATTCAAACTGTGTGCTACCAGGCTTAGCCAATTACTTGCCACACAATTTTTACGCAAAATCAATGGTAGATAAAGTAGTGGTGGCAGATAAAGTCTTTAAAGGCCACAAAATTAATTTCTGGATCCTATAATTCAAATTTTGGCATGTACAAACACTTGTTTGCTGTGTGTAGATAGATAAAGAGATACACACATGCATACATACAGATTAAGATTAGATTTTTTTTTATACTCTAAACTCTCTCATAATTCATAATATGCTGCTGGGGTCAATCAACAAACACCTCCTTTTGTCTATTCTAAAAAATATTAGCAAGTGCTCGACCTACATCTAATATAAATTATGTGATCTAATTCCCAGAGGATCCTTGTGCAACTGTAAAATCTGGACAAATGGTACATCAGCTCCCATTTCTCAGGATAATACAAACAACTGGCCACTGTCCCCACCTATAACTGGCCTTTACAGCAAGGAGTACATGGAAGGGCAACGCATGTACTCACCGACCAGTCTGCAACCAACTGAATCATCCTGTCTAACAAAATGCATTAAAAACAGGGGTTTAGTTTGCACACATTTGCAAATACATGCGTCAGCTGCAGAGCCATTTCACGGCACCCCAGTATGATCTGCAGTACTAACTCTGAATTTTGAGAGCCTCCACAGTGGAAATACATGCATTATAATAGATAGGCAGAGGGCAGGTGAGCCTGGAGGGTGCCCACCTCTCCTTAAAGGCACGGGGGCACACTCCCAGCATGTAGCACTTACCCCTGGATTCCACTTCCAAGTTCCACTGCATATAGCTTCTCAGAATAATTGTGTATTTTCTGATAGAAACAGTCCTAAGAAAGAAATACTGGATACAAGGGTTATGCAAAAGGATGTTTGTGACATAGTCACTTGTAGATGAGTATGGGTGTGTTGTACACTTTCAAAACAGTTTTATAATGTAGTGATTGCTATACAGTATAGGTATTATATACCATTTTATGCATGAGCTGTTTACCAACAAAGTGTTTATGTACTGTATGTACATACAGTCAAATGCACATGTTTTGAAAAATATTTAGCCTTGAAAGTTGAGAGTTCATTTTTTAGACTGAGTAGTCCACTTGATGTGTCATTTAATTTTTTTGTATTTTTTTTTTGTTCTACACATTTGCTCTGTATACTCTGGCAGAATGTGGTTTTATTTTAAATCTCACTTCTCTCAAATCCATTTTTGTCTCTGTTATTAGAACCACTACTTCTTGCCAAAACAAACCGTAAAAAAAAGTACTCTTGTTCTAGACAGGCATTTGGCTGACCTGTAGAGTCTATGTGGGTAGCAAAATTATAGGGACACTTTCAGGGTAGGAAGGGTTAGTAGGTTTGTTTTACTACAAGCTGTAAATTTGACTTCTGTTTGAAAATGCTGTATTCAGACGGGTTACTGAAATTTAAAAACCTCTTTGAAAAACAGAGGTTAAGTAGATTCTTGACTTATTTGGAGCCTCTGAATCTGTTCTTTTACTATAATCATCAGTGATTAGGCTTTTGTGACTGATCATTGGTCATAATGTTTAATGAAACACATGTGTAGTCCAAGAAAAGTCAAAATGATGTAGTTGATAATTCAATCTAAATATATTAGGTCTGGGTAGAGTGATGATTAGGGAACTTTGCTTTTAAAATGCATACTTACCCCTGGACCCCACTTCCAAGTTCCACTGCTGTGTGGTCACCCAGGAATATATTTTGCTGTAATTCCACTGCTAGAACTGTTAGATTAGTCATTCATTATGCCATACTATCTAGTTATAAGTCTCGACTGAGCATTGCTAGTAACTATCTTGTGAAATTAATGGGTAATAAATCAGCGATAACAGCACTCATGTATGAGTGCTGAGTGCAGAAGAATAACTGGAGTCAGCTTGGATGTACAACAAACGTAAATATAATACTGTATTTATTCATTCTTGCGGAAAGATCAGAACACCTACTTGACCATATTTAAAGCAAAACTAAAGTTAAATTAAAAAATGTTGATGGTAGGCTTTTATGACAGAAGAGACTCTGTGAGTTGGTTTACTAAAAGCGGATAGGCAGTTCACTTTGCAAGGGAATTTTCCCTTAGCTTAGTGAATGTGGTAAAAAATTTACTTTGCAAAGGGTATCCAATCATGTGCAAAGAAAATCAAAACAGTATTTTTGCTTGCTCATGATTGGATGATGGAAGTCAGCAGAGCTTTACCTCATTCATTAGACCAAAGCATGGGTGCTCAACCTGTGGCCCTCCAGCTGTTGTGGAACTACAAGTCCCATAAGACATTGCAAGGCATGATGTGACTTGTAGTTCCCCAACAGCTGGAGGGCCACAGGTTGAGCATCCATGAACTAAAGGAAAGTTTCCTTGCAGAGTAAAAAAATCCCTTGCCAAGTGAACAGCCTATTTATCTGTAAATCAACCCTTTATATGTCTCTTTCAGTACTTCTCCCAGTCTGTCACATGTGCAGCTTAGTGCATAGTGTTGGCATGATTTTGTGGTGAGATTAGGTAAAATATCGTCCCAGCTCAGCCAATCAACATGGCTGAAGACTCCAAACCTGGAAGACAAACCAAGAGAAGGTGTAAGCTCAGGCAATATAGCAACTAGGGCAGTGATGGTGAACCTTGGCACCCCAGATGTTTTGGAACTACGTTTCCTATGATGCTCACCTACACTGCAGAGTACATGAGCATCGTGGGAAATGTGGTTCCAAAACATCTGGGGTGCCAAGGTTTGCCATCACTGAACTAGGGGAACACAGACATCACAGCTAGACATGCTAGAGGGGGGCACTTTGCAAAAAAGGTGGGACATAATATGCAAATATGCTGTGCATATTTGCAAATTATGCCGAAAGCTTCTTGGGTCTTCAAAACATTGTGTGTGGTTTAGTTCCACTTTCATCTGTCCATAGACTTGAGACAGCAGTTATTCATGCATAATCCAACTTCTCTCAGAGCATGTTATTAACAAAGCTGTCATTAAACTTTTCCAAACTTACAAATTTAGGTGAAAGAATAGGGATTAAGTGGGTACTACATTCAGGAGGCTGAATACAGATCATCAGGAGGGGGAACTAAGCAATTGGTAAATAACGTCAAACTTGTCTGATCAACTGTTTTCCCCACTGGACAGCTGGCGGGTTGTAGCCCTCCCATAGACATGGAAAATTGTCTGAATTGGCCATAAATAGTCGCATCTGTTATCTCATGCCTATAGGTGTCCTAAGAGTATGGTAGAATACATGTAAGCTGGATTTAATTGATAGTGTCCCACAAATAATGTGCACAATCCATACTCTTACAAGGTGGGCAAAGACATTTTTTCATGTGCTTTATGTTGTATTTTCATTTACATTTGAACTAATAAGTTAGAATAGATACACAGGCTTAAAACCATAAACTAAACTTTTTGTTTATTCAGGTACCGTAATTAACTTTTTGGATTCAGCTAGTTACAACCCCAGAGCCCAGCTGAAAATCAGACTCAACCACAATTAGCAACTTACTTTTGTCACTTGGCCAAGAGTTTTGTTATGTGACATATTAGTGTATTCTTGGCATGTAAGGCTAAGATGATGTAACTGGTGAGGAAGCTTATGATGTACTGGAAACTGGCCAACTATGTTACCAGTGGAGAATGTTATATTACTGCCCTTCTCTCTATTTGATGTGCACAGCTGCAGAGTTAAGTGTCTTCTGTTCTAGGTTACTCAACTGTTAAGCATGTCTCCTATGTTAATGTTTTTAATCTGCAGCTATTGCTGTGGAAAATCAATGCAAGTACCAGTTGACTTGTTCATTTTATCCTTTTGTGCAAATATAGCAATAAAAGTAATATCAATTAGTTGGCTGTATTTTAAATGCAGAATGTAATCCATGCTATTAAATATTCTCCTGTGAATGTGCCTCAAACACATGGTGTGATGTACCGTCTTGGCTGCATAGAACTTTGTAATTCTGATCAGCTAGTCTTGTGATCCAGACACCACTGCCAGACAGCACACTCAGGCCTTTATTAACCCCTTCCTGCTGAGGTTATGTACAGTATATACAGTATGTGGGCTCATGGAAATGGATTTTAATACTGTGGGGCCTCATTAATGATTACCTGTATTTGTGCTGGGAGCGCACTGCACAGTGCACTCCCAGCATAGAGACTAGGCTTTCACCGAGAGCCCTGGGTCCCATACTAACGATCAGGAACCGGGAGGTTTGGTTCCTGATCACCACTGACTGGCTATCACAATGATCAGTCGCAATTCAGCCTGCCCCTGTGTTTTTCCTCCTCTTGAATAGAGAAAAAGTTACATTGTATTATTTTTTTTTTGCTAGGAAAGTAAAGTTTCAACAAAGAAGTTTTGTGTAAAAAAAAAAAAAAAGCTTTGTCAATAACCTTATCCAGGCCAACTAATTGGACAAAAGGTGCTTACTCCTTCTGTAAGCATGCTCTTTGACAGGGCTGTATACTGCAGATGGGTAAACCTAAACAAGAATTTAGAGAATTCCAAAAAAATAATTAATACCCACCTAGATGGCTACAGCACTGATCCCAGCTGCAGCTGTCCCCCACCGGCTCTACCCTGAGAAATGAGCGACCAAACGCCGCTGATCGTTCAGTTTAGTTCTCACCCTCTGCTCTGAGCAAAGAGCAGAGGCTGTACATCACTGGCTCTCTGCTCTGCCCCTCCAGCACTTGCTGGTTTGCTGGGCTGTGGAGGGGGCAGGCTTTCAGTAGATCGATTTGAGAATTGAAGGCACAGGGCAGAAACAGGAGGAAAGGAGTTGGACTGAATGAGAGAAATCTAAATATGCATAACTAGCCATACAGAGAGATTTTACAGTGTATGGCCAGCTTTAGAGCTGGTCCTCCCCTTTCTTTGTTCTGCTGTACAAAGGATTACAAGAGGCAGACCAACTCAGGTACTGAATAAATTGTATGTAAAGGATTTGTTATTGAATACATAACTGAATTGCTTGGTATTTTTTTAAATCTGCCCCACAATCTGCTTTAAAGCATTCCCTAAGTGTGATGGTCAGCAAGGAATGAAAGGTTTAATGCCAGGAGTATTTTCCTTGTCAAAAGAAGTTTATTGAGTATACAATATTATAAAGATACATAAAGTAAGTTTACAAGGATCTATAAAGTAAGCTCATTGTTTTACAGTAGGGTTTATATAGGTAAATATCAGGTATAGGTAAATATCATGAAATTTCAAATATTAAACATTGGGTTCACGTAAACCTAAATTAAAGATATATATAATTTCCTTAGTTACTTTTGTAGGTATTTAAATGATTTATACCTACTATACATATTGTTTACAAGTAGAGTGTATATAGGTCAAATAAATTCTGATAATGAGCTTTAATCGTAAGGTGGAGAAAAGGAAAGAGAAGAAAAAGGGTTGAAAGGTAGAGGTATGGTCCACAAGGTTGTCCCGCTCGTCAGTTTATTATTCTTTTTAGTTCTCTTTGAAGCCTTAGAATGGGTGTCTCTGTAAGTAATTTAATCTGTTACCATGGCAACAGGACAGAGTCATTGAAGTTTGACAGGAACTGTTGTTTTATCCAAGGGTGCCAAAGTTTTTCAAATTTTGGAATTTGATTTTGATCGATGGCTACCATCTTAGCATGGGACATTGTATTATTCATTCTGTGAATTGTTTCTGCTAGTACCAATGTAGGAGATTTCCATGCCTTGGCCACTGTTTGTTTTGCAGCCGTTATTAGTTGGATCATAAGTTTGAATTGAGAGAGTGTTAACCATTCCGGTTTTAGATTAAGTAAAGTTAAATATGGATCTGGTTGTATTATTTTTTTAAATATTTTAGATGCAATCACGAAGACTTCCCTCCAGAAGGTTTGGATTACTGGGCACGTCCACCATATGTGTAAATATGTGCCTATTTCTGGGCATCCTCGAAAACAAAGAACTGAGGTATTAGGTGAATATTTTGCCACTCTAGCGGGTACAAGGTACCAGCGAGTTAGGACTTTATAATTTGTCTCCAGTGCTAAGATGTTGGGTGAAGATGACTTAGATGTGAGCCACATGTTAGACCAGTCCGTGTCTTCTAAAGTTCGTCCCAGGTCCTCCTCCCACCTCTGAACGTAAGAGGGTCTATTAAGATTTGCTACTCCATATAATTGATTATAAAGTGATGAAATTGTACCTTTAGCAAATGGATCTTTTGTACAGATTGATTCAAAAATGGATAATTGGGATAATGGTGTGTCCCCCTTTAGGAATGGTGTATAGAAATTTTTGATTTGGAGATATCTAAATATCTCAGAGTTTGGTAGATCATATTTTTCTCTAAGCGATGGGAATGAAAGGAATGATTTAGATGCTATGAAGTCATTTAGTGTCCGAATGCCTGATGTTGTCCAAGCTTTAAAAGAATTTGGGTAGATCCATGCCGGATAAAAGGCCGGATTTCTGATAAAAGAAAGGAGAGGATTGTGTGGAGATTGTAACTGATATTTGGTTTTTAGTTTATCCCAGAGAGATAAGAAGTGTTTAGTTATGGGATTATGAATTTTAAAGCGGTCTTTAGGATCAAGCCATAATAAATTTGATATTAATAGAGGGTCATTTTCTGAAGCCTCTATAAATACCCATAATGGGAATTCCTGTTTTGCATGGTATTTGGACAGACTGGCCAAATGTGCTGCTCTGTAGTAGTTGGTAAAATTAGGGTATCCCAGGCCTCCTTTATTTTTGGGAAGATGTAGTGTGTGTATAGGTATACGTGGTTTAGAAGAGCCCCATATAAACAAAGTTGCTCTTTTTTGTACTATTCTCAAAAAATAGGAAGGAATTGGAATAGGGAGGACTCTGAATAGATAATGCAATTTGGGTAGAATAGTCATTTTGATTGCATTAATCTTCCCTATCCAGGATAAAGGAAGTTGCGACCATTGTTTTATTAGATTTGTGATCTGTCTTAATACAGGAGGATAATTGGTTGAGAATAAGTCAGAATGAGATGCTGTTAAATGAATTCCAAGATATGGGATTGATTTTTCTGCCCATGTGAATGGGAGTGCAGCCCTAGCCGGGATCAATTCCATGTTTGTGAGTAAAATATTAAGCACTAGGCATTTCTTAGGATTAATCATAAGGCCGGATAGGGCTGCAAATCCATCAAGAGCTGGTATTAAGTTAGGACCAGAGACCTGTGGTGATGATAGAAAAAGTAATATATCGTCTGCAAATATACATAATTTGTGTGTAATACCTCCTACTTCAATGCCAGTTATAGTTTGGTTTGTTCTGATGTATTGGGCCATGGGTTCGAGTATAAGGGCAAATAATAAGGGAGATAATGGGCAACCCTGTCGGGTACCTCTTTCGATATTAAAGGCATCAGATTTGTATCCAGCATATTTTATATAGGCTTTGGGTTTATTATATAATGCTTTGATCCATGTTAAAAAGTGGGGTCCAAAACCCCATTTTTGTAATGAATATTGCATATATTGCCAGGATACTGTGTCAAATGCCCTCTTAATATCGAGAGATAGAAAACATAAAGGGATTTTCCGTTTTTTAGCAATATGTGCCAATAACACTGCCCTGCGTATATTATCGCCTGCCTGTCTATTTGGCATGAAGCCTACTTGATCTCTATGTATTAATTTTCCTATAATGCTATTGAGGCGTTTTGCTATTATTTTTGCTAATAATTTAATATCGAGGTTTAACAGAGAGATAGGCCGATAATTCACACAGGAAGTATCATCAGAGAGGGGTTTTGGGATCATACAAACAATTGCCATTAGTGTTTCTTGCCGAAAAGAATGTCCATCTAGAAGTTTGTTAAAAGTTTCAGTGAGAATGGGAGAGAGTATTTCTGAGAATGTTTTATAGTATAAAGCCGAGTAGCCGTCTGGGCCTGGTCTTTTGTTAAGTTTTAGGTCTTTTATGGCGTTAGCAACTTCATCTATAGTTATAGGTTCATCCAAACTGCTTTTTTGATTCTGAGATAACTCAGGTAAGGTTATTTTTGAGAAGAAGGATTCAGCCTCTGTAGGATTAAATTCATTGTTTGTCTTGTATAAAGTTGCGAGATGTGAGTGAAATTTATGGACTATTTTAACTGGATTACAAGTGTAAACAATTTTTGATAATTTCAAACGTATTGGTTTGAAAGATTTGTTAGTTGAATTTAATGCCCGAGCCAAATATGTACCTGGTTTGTTTGTATTCATGTAGAAATTGTGTTTGGAGCGTTTGAGGGATTTATCAACTGACTCAGTGAGAAATAGATCGTATTCCAATCTAGATTTTTCCAGATGAGATTTTGTACTCTGAGAATGATTATCTTGAAATGATATGTAGGCTGCATTAAAATTGAGTTCTAGTTTTTTTGCTAGATTTTTGCGTTCCCGTTTAAATAGTGCCATTTGTCTTTGTATTGTACCACGCAAGACAGGCTTATGAGCTTCCCACAGTGTTATTGGGGAGATGTCTGAATGCCAGGAGTATTTTATGATTACTTCATATAAGACTTTCAGAGAACTGCTTAAACAGAAGACAGACAAAATAAGCTCTGTGCAAATGGCGACACAAAGTATGTTTTCTTGTCACTTACATTTTTTTGAAGATGCTCTTGGTAAATCAGCTGGTTAATGGAAAACTCTTGTAATAATTGTACAAGGCAGGAATTTGAATTTAATCTAATTTACAATTTAAAGTGTTTGTTACCTCAGCCTTTGTCAGGGCTCGGCTCTCAGCCCTCCCTTCTCAGCTCTCAGGTTGCTCAGCTGTCGGTTAATTGCCAGCACTTATCGTTCCACTGTGGGTCACCTGGTGATCATTTCCTGCTCGTTACTCCAGCCTACAGCCAGCCCCTTCTGTCTATTTAGGCCTGGTTCACACCTGTGCATTTTTAGTGCGATTTCAGTCTTGCAGAAACACACTACATTCCATTTAACATGGTTTCCTATGGATGTAGTTTACATCTGTGCATTATATGGAAAGGGCAAGGGACTTTTTTCCTGCTTTTGGTTCCATAGACTTCGATGGATCAAAAGCGTGTACTGAAAAACGCAAAATGCATCTGCAATATACAAACTGCAACCTGCATAGGTGTGAACCAGGCCTAAAACTGCCTGGTTCATTTTTCCTGTGCCTTTGCCTAGGTCAAACATATCAAGAGACTCTCTGCTGTGTTCCTGTTGAAGACTTGCCTGGCTGACGTCCCTTCTGGTTCCTGATCCTGTCTGCTGCCTCCAACTACGCTGATCTCTGGCTTCCTGATTTACTGGCTTGTTCTGATTACCCACTTTGGCTACCGTACCCTGGCTATGTTTTGACTATGTTTTCTATTTGTATCACAATATTAAAAAGTGTGATTTTAACTGCATTTTCTGTCTACGTCTGATTCATGGTTCCTGCCAGTAGGTGAAGGCCATGAATTCAGAAGATGCAGGCAATCCACCTAGTGGGAATATTTTTTCCAGATTGGATGAGCAGGATCACTGCATGGATCAGTTTGCCATAGCGTTACAGATGCTCCTGATTCGCACTGCTCACCTGGATCCTTTTAGACGATCCCTGAAAACCCTTCTCTTCAGAGAAGTCTACCCTACCCACACCTAACAACTGTATTTTCATTTTCTCCATCAGCTCACCCCCCACAGTTATTACCTTTTGTTTCCACTTGACCCTCCCTTCTAGATTGTAAGCTCTAACAAGCAGAGCCCTCTGATTCCTTCTGTATTGATTTGTATTGTAAGTGTACTGTCTGCCCTCATGTTGTAAAGTGCTGCGCAAACTGTTGGCGCTATATAAATCCTGTATAATAATAATAATAATTTGTGAATGCTTGAGAACAGTGATATGTTCATTAGTTTAGAGCATCACAAATTCCACTTTTTAAGTGAATATTTTAATATTGGTAAGTCTAACATATATCTTGTAGGTGTACACACACATGCTATTTGCTTTTCTTTACAGTGTATCTCTACCCAAAGTTTTTTTATGTGTTAATGGAGTACATTAATTGAGGCGAATAACTGAGATGGAGAGAGCTAAATTGACAGCAGGGCAATGGTGTGAGCTGAAATTCCTGATTTTTTTTTAGACAAATTCTGTAGAGAAATCCAGTAGTAGTAGCTCTAGACACCCACAGTTTAGGATACCAACCCCATAGTGGTTTCCCTAGTAGAAATGTGCTTTAGAGAATGGAGCCAGAAGGTTCAGCTCACAACAGTGAAAGGTTAAGGGAAATCTCTTCTATCAAAACCTACAGAGTGCTACTCAAAACTATAAAAAAAAGTTTGGGGAAGAGTTAATGTTCTAGAGAATAAGATTAAGGGGTCTTCTGTGAAGGACTGTGGTTATGTGTAATATGCATCCATGACTGTTTACTGTAAGTTAATGCATGTCATTATGTTAACTTCATGACATAATCAGGAATGGACTTCATGGTGATTTTTATTGTGTTGGCCCATTGACTAAGTATTTTTTGTTTGTGGTAAAATACTAATCTTAAAGTTTCTGCTCACAAATTAGGTCCTTGAGATTCTGGAATCTTCAGGACCTGGTTTAAGGTAACCTGTGAGTTTGAACTGTTACATCATACCAGTCTTATGCTGGCCTGAGCATCATAGTGGATGCTCACGTCAGCATTAAACAAAAAATAACGCCCTCCCAGAACCTGACCTCCCTAGGCTTCATCCTGTTTCCATGCATTTAGGACTAGATGCATGTAAGTGGTATTTTTTGTCACCTT
Source organism: Lithobates clamitans (assembly GCA_037952925.1). Classification (NCBI taxonomy): domain Eukaryota; kingdom Metazoa; phylum Chordata; class Amphibia; order Anura; family Ranidae; genus Lithobates; species Lithobates clamitans. The sequence goes on along the minus strand of JBBGZY010000798.1, from coordinate 1,106,377 downwards.
TCATTCACATTATTGCCTTTTTAAATGTGAGAAAGACTGAAACATCTTAGCTATTGAGCTCCGAGGAACAGCTGTAAACACAAAGTATTAAGAAAACCATTGGAGCGAAAAGCATTTTGATTTTTTTGTGCTGACATTTTTTTCCTAATTATGAAGATTGTATTGTTATTATATTTCTTTTATATGACTTCTGTAATAATGGAAAACTTCTTTGATCTGTCCGAGATAACTTATTTTTTTAGTCAGTAGAAATGCAGGCTTGTGCAGAATGTCATCATACTGATTATTATGCTAAAGGAGTTAAGCCTTAAGAAGAATACCATCACAGACAAGTATCTCTTTTGGCCTTACTGTAGGGATGTTTTTTTGCTTTGTTTTTATTTTGCTTTCAAACAGAAAATTTGAAAAAGCAAAGTAAAGATGCTTCTGCTGCAGTTTTTTGCATTCACATACTGCTTCAATTAGATCTTGTTACAGTAGGTTTAGTGTATGTAAAAGCACTGTTAAAGATAACCATATCAATCTACAACACATACTCAAAAACATTTGGCTAACTGTTGTCCTTATTTTTTTTCTGGCAGGTTATGCTCCTGTCACAGGAATGTGCCACCCCCTACGTAGTTGTACTCTAAATCATGAGGATGGTTTTTCTTCTGCATTTGTGGTTGCCCATGAAACAGGTCATGTGTAAGTGTTTTTGTATTTTTTTATTTTTGTGTGTTTAACAAATATAAGTTCAAAGTGAACACAGGTTTAATACCAATACAGTCAGCAACAATCTTTATTAAAACATCAATCTGAGATGGCCAGCTTCTGGGGCACAGCTCATCCATTCAATTCCACTGACGAAAAAAAAAAACAATTACCAATTAGGCCAAGCATTTGTGTTTATGTGCATGCTAGAAGACCAATGTTCCAACAATGCTGGAGGATAGTCTGATCATGTATGAGTGATTTTAGACATTAAAGCACTGCACACAGTGACAAAATTGGGTAAGATTTAAAAAAGGTTAACTGATTGTCAGCCACTTACAAATGACTGAAGTTATCTGTTGTATACGCACATCTGGAGATCAAAGATCTTATGATGACTTCATATGAACTGCATTACTCTGGCCACCTGGAGCCTACAATGAGGTATATATATTTGGAATGGGATTGTTTAAAGTTTTGTAAGCATTTTTAATTCCAAGGTTTTTTTTTATTAGTTTCTGCTAACTTTGCTTCTTTGTTGTATACACTATGATTCAGAATTTACTCACTCTTAACCACATGAGACTTCAAAATTGAGCAAACAATCATGCTGATTGACAGCATCTGCTTCCTACACCAAAGAAGGTATTATTAGAGTAGGTCACCATTGAAGTATTTTTAAAAAATAATCATCCGTGTATATTGGCAGGATGTTGGCGCTTTCATACTTTAGTCACTAAAGTTGCTGAGGCCAAACAAAAATGTGATTAGAACTGGTGTTCAAACCCTTAAACTCAGTAGTAGGAGAATAAAATGTTGGCATCTTCTAAACAGCAGAGGTTTGTTCATCAGGAGGATAAGGAAGGGTAAGAAAGGTAAAAGTAGTATAGAGTATGTTTGTTGCAGTGCGTTGCCATTCTTTCTTAATGTAACTTCAATGCACATATATAGTGCCCTAGTGACTACAATACCTTTATATTGTATGTCTTGTTGCAGTGCGTGCCCCACACATCAAGTCAGTTTTAAATTTAAAATAGGTACATGCTCAACTTTTGGTGTATGAGCAGCATTTGAGCTTCTTCTACAGAGCTGATTGCATGTTTCAGTGTTCTAAAACCTCTTGACACTCCTATCCACTCTTATCTTCCATGGCAAAGGTTAAAATAGGGCAAGCATTGTCTAAATTGCCTGTAGCATGCAAGGTGGAGCAAAATGGCATAGACCCAGGACAATCCAGCCCATTGTGACCCAGAACAACCAGTCCTTAGACAACCAGAGATACAGTGCCTTGAAAAAGTATTCATACCTCTTGAAATTTTCCACATTTTGTCATCTTGCAACCAAAAGGGTAAATTTATTTTATAGAGATTTTATTTGATAGACCAACACAAAGTGGCACATAATTGTGAAGTGGAAGGAAAATTATTCTACTACTCCTCCTGAGTATGGTGGTACTTCATGTGTGAGACTTTTACACAGCCCGGCCACATACACAGGCCCAACATTGAAGTAGCATCTTCAGGCATTTTACGAGCATAAATTACACATCTCATTTCTCAACCACCTATTACACTTTTGAAGGCCCTGGAGCACCAGGACAATGGAATTGCCCACAAAATGACCCCATTTTGGAGAGCAAACACCCCAACGTATAATCTATGAGGCATAATGAGCCTTTTGAACATTTTTTTTCCAGAAATTTTTGGAAAATGTGGAAAAAATAATGAAAACTAATTTTTGTTTTACACAAAGTTGTCTATTTATAAGATATTTCTAACACATAGCATGTACCTAGAAAAAATGACACCCCAAAATACCTTCTGCTACTCTTCCTGAGTATAGCAATACCACATGTGTGAGACTTTTACACAGCCTGGCCACATAGAGAGGCCCAACGTTGAAGTAGCACCTTCTGGCGTTCTACGAGCATAAATTACACATCTCATTTCTCAACCACCTATAACACATTTGGAGCACCAGGACAATGGAATTGCCCACAAAATGGCCCCATTTTGGAAAGCAAACACCCCAATATATAATCTACGAGGCATAATGAGTCTTTTGAATGGTTCATTTTTGCCCAAAAGATTACCTGTGGTTTTAGTAGTGCAGCGGTCCACAGAGGAGAGCATTCGTCCAGGCAGCAGGCAGCAGGCGGGGATGTGGTCAGCGACAACAAAAGCAATTGTCCAGGCAGCAGGCAGGAATACTGTCCATAGTTAGTATAGATAGAGATACTGTCAGCACAGCCAAAGCATTGGTCCAGGTAGCAGGCGGAGATGTCCAGGCAGAAATACTGTTCATAGTCAGTAGAGGCAGCAGGCAGAGATATGGTCAACACAGCCAAAGTATTGGTCCAGACAGCAGGAAGAAACATGGTCCATAAAGTCCTGGGTTATTACAGGCAACAATATGGTCACCACAGCCAAAGTATTGGTCCAGGCAGCAGGAAGGACCATCAAGCTTAGGGCCAGGGGGACAGGGGTAGAGGCTTCTCCCACCCAAATCTCTTTGAAGCCTCCGGACAACAGACCCTGTTCTGGGAACACAGAAAACCAAAAATGGATTTTCTCTACTCAGAACGCAATTCTGAAGCCCCTCACATATGTGAGACCCCTGTGTACTAAAGTAGAACTGCACTTTTTTAAGGTACTGCAGGCCAGGGTTTGTTTACTGTAAAAGTGACGAAAAAGGAGCAAGTTAGTATAATAATTTTCCACATATAAATGGTATCCTTTTTTGAACAGGGGGTATGCCAGCTCCGAGTCCCAGACAATTTTCCCACTGGTTCCAATATATATGGGGCACTCATGGGGCTGGAGCCGGGAGTCTTTGCCTTCACAAATTTGAAAGGTGTACATGTATCCAGTGGCTCGATCACACAGTTTATTCAATTTTAACATGTACCTGGCTGTCTTTATTGGGATATACTGCTTATCTTGCTGGTCTGGGATAAACACTTCAGCAAATTGCTGGAAAAAATAATTTATTAGGGGGTGTATTTTGTATAATTTGTCAAGGTTGGGGTGATCTCAGGGAGGGCACTGCGAATTGTCGTTAAAGTGTAGAAAACGCATTTATCATGTCATAGCGTATATATCAGCATGTTTAAATTCGTCTAGTGTGAGACGTCACCAATGGAACATACGGGCGTAGGACAAATTGGGGTTGGAGGCAATAAATTGATCTGCATAGAAATCACCGCGGTGCACACATCCAGGGGGTGCGCATCAGGCGCTCCTCCTCAACTACTCTGAAGTGACCGGCTGTGATTGAACACAACCAATCACGTGGTTGGGAACAGGCTATGTCCAAGGGACATGCGCCATCCCGATCATCGTGCTGTGTGCCCCCCGCAGGTGCGTGCTAGGGGGTTATCCTACTGGACGTCATATGACGCCCAGTCAGGTTAACGAAACCACCGCCCGGCCGTCATTCTGCTATAGGCTGGGCGGGAAGTGGTTAAGAATCCTATAAGGACAGCTCTAAGCTATATGTAGTAGAAATGGGACACATTAACCAGATCAGTCAGTAAAGGGTTAGGCCCCTTCCACACTGGGGCTGCCCGTACATTAGCAGTAAAGAGTTGCTAGTTTTAGCAGCAGTTTACCGCTGTTTAAGTGGCGCTTTTTGGCCACTAGCGGGGCACTTTTAACCCCCGCTAGCAGCCGAAGAAGGTTAAAAACGCCCATGTTGCGGTGGTTCCAAAGCACTTTTCAGGCGCAATTGCAAATTCCAAAGATGCTGCTTGCAGGACTTTTTCTAATGTCCTGCAAGCGCACCGCCCCAGTGTGAAAGCACTCAGGATTTCACATTCGGGCGGAATAGGAGGCAGGTTTCAGGCACTTTACAGTCGCTATTTCTAGCACTAAAACACCTGAAATTTGCCTCAGTGTGAAAGGGGTCTTAAAATAGTGGTGGCTGAGCAGTGATACATGGATTTGTAGGGGGAACTGAGAGTATTATGGGTGATGACAGTGTAGAGGGGAGAGGTTACATTGGATAGGGTAATAGGATTTGTGGCAGTGAACTGAGGGGGTAAACCAGACTAAGAGGGAGGAGCTACATAAACACTGAGCCCCGCTGCATAAGATAAGATAAACCACATCTATGGCTGTGACTGTGTCAGGGAGGAAGAGTTGGAGGGGGGTGAGCAGAAAGGAATATACAGGCTGGGAAGTTGGAGGAACGGGATGGACTGTGATAGTACAGGAGTGACTGCATGGAGACTGACCTGGGCACAATCAACTGAGAAGGGAGAAAGATAAGAGCGAGATTACAAGGATGAGGGGCGATATATGACAGGGGGAGTGAGCAGGACAAGAATCTGAAAGGGGTGGATGAGACACAAACTTACCAATGTAAGTAGAAGGTAATGCAGGAAGCAGAGTTAACATCAGAGCACTGAGCCGTGCTGACCAGAGTATGACAGGAGACTGTGGATCGGCTGCAAATGTAGCAGAAATACAGAGGGAGAGAGACGCTTCTCAGCTGCACGAGCCCCTTGTTGAACTGAAGAAGCGCGGACCCGGTACAGGAGGACCGGTGGTCCCCTCTTATCAGCGGCCCTGGCTCTGCATTGCGGTGTGCCACATTGCTAAAAATAGTGAGCATATGGCTTATGAGCCTATTCAAGTGGAATAGGCTTCCTAAATGCAACACACAAAATACAGAACTACTATTTTTGGCAACTCACCACAATGTTAAAGTTAATGCATGCATACATCAGCAAGGGTGCTCTCTTCATAATTACTCTGTACATGTTTAAATGTTTGCTGTGAATACAGTCTCACTTTACTTCACTACACAGCACCTGAGATGCAATAACCGGCTTCCCAAGCTATATTCAACACGGCAATGAAATGTATAGAACCTTGTACTAGAATATTTTGGGTGTTCTCATAAATAACAACAAATTGAAGTCTTCTGCTTACTTCAAATACTATTGTTTGTCTTTGTGGAGAGCAGGGATGGTACAGATCAGTAAGTTTTCATGATGATCCATTTACCTTATGATGGCTTTTCTCCATCATGTTTCCGTAGATCCCTAGAGTTCCTCTCAGGGCCGGATTTGCCATAAGGCCACCGAGGCCAGGCCTCGGGGCGGCAGCGGTGCAGGGGCGGCGCCGCTCCTGCGGCGACTTCGCGGCCGCCCCCCCTTTCAGGCTGCCCGTTAAATTTGATTAAGGGCACCTGTGCCCTTAGAAAAGATGGCCGCGAGCCGCCCTCTACTGCGCATGTGCAGTTCTGAAGTGGCTGGGCTCGGGAAGTTCGTACGCGCTCGGCCGGACGGCGCATGCGCAGTAGCGTGATTGTGCCGCCCGGCGCCATTTTTGAAAAGATTAACAAGTAATGTCAGCGGTGCGGCGGCGGGGGGAGAGAGATGACATCTCTCATTGCCAGCACCGCTGTTCCGCCCTCCTTCATCTGGTGGCAGACAGGCAGCGTAGCAAGTGACATCCCCATCTGGTGGCAGCGGGGCAAGTGACATCCCCATCTGGTGGCAGTGTGGCAAGTGACATCCCCATCTGGTGGCAGTGTGTCAAGTGACATCCCCATCTGGTGGCAGTGTGGCAAGTGAGGTCTCCATCTGGTGGCAGCATGGCAAGTGACATCCCCATCTGGTGGCAGCGTGGCAAGTGACATCCCCATCTGGTGGCAGCGTGGCAAGTGACATCCCCATCTGGTGGCAGCATCGCAAGTGACATCCCCATCTGGTGGCAGTGTGGCAAGTGACATCCCCATCTGGTGGCAGTGTGGCAAGTGACATCCCCATCTGGTGGCAGTGTGGCAAGTGAGGTCTCCATCTGGTGGCAGCATGGCAAGTGACATCCCCATCTGGTGGCAGCGTGGCAAGTGACATCCCCATCTGGTGGCAGCGTGGCAAGTGACATCCCCATCTGGTGGCAGCATCGCAAGTGACATCCCCATCTGGTGGCAGTGTGGCAAGTGACATCCCCATCTGGTGGCAGTGTGGCAAGTGACATCCCCATCTGGTGGCAGTGTGGCAAGTGACATCCCCATCTGGTGGCAGTGTGGCAAGTGACATCCCCATCTGGTGGCAGTGTGGCAAGTGACATTTCCATCTGGTGGCAGTGTGGCAAGTGACATCCCCATCTGGTGGCAGCATGGCAGTGTGGCAAGTGACATCTCCATCTAGTGGCAGCATGGCAAGTGACATCCCCATCTGGTGGCAGGCAGAGTGGCAAGTGACATCTCCATCTGGTGGCAGCGTGGCAAGTGACATCCCCATCTGGTGGCAGTGTGGCAAGTGACATTCCCATCTGGTGGCAGTGTGGCAAGTGACGTCTCCATCTGGTGGCAGCATGGCAAGTGACATCCCCATCTGGTGGCAGCGTGGCAAGTGACATCCCCATCTGGTGGCAGTGTGGCAAGTGACATCCCCATCTGGTGGCAGTGTGGCAAGTGACATCCCCATCTGGTGGCAGTGTGGCAAGTGAGGTCTCCATCTGGTGGAAGCATGGCAAGTGACATCCCCATCTGGTGGCAGCGTGGCAAGTGACATCCCCATCTGGTGGCAGCGTGGCAAGTGACATCCCCATCTGGTGGCAGCGTGGCAAGTGACATCCCCATCTGGTGGCAGCGTGGCAAGTGACATCCCCATCTGGTGGCAGCGTGGCAAGTGACATCCCCATCTGGTGGCAGTGTGGCAAGTGACATCCCCATCTGGTGGCAGTGTGGCAAGTGACATCCCCATCTGGTGGCAGTGTGGCAAGTGACATCCCCATCTGGTGGCAGCATGGCAGTGTGGCAAGTGACATCTCCATCTAGTGGCAGCATGGCAAGTGACATCCCCATCTGGTGGCAGCGTGGCAAGTGACATCCCCATCTGGTGGCAGAGTGGCAAGTAACATCTCCATCTGGTGGCAGCGTGGCAAGTGACATCCCCATCTGGTGGCAGCCAGGCAGTGTGGCAAGTGACATCCCCATGTGGTGGCATCATGGCAAGTGACATCTCCATCTGGTGGCAGGCATAGTGTCAAGTGACAAGCGATGGTGGCAAGTGACACGCTCAGGGCTCCCAATGATTCTGCATTATGGTGAGTTGAACTATTTCATTTTATATTACAATGTAATGATAGAAGTAATGTGTTTCAATCATCCTGACACCATACCAACCATGGTGCCGGGGATGATTGAGGCACTAACACCAGCCATTGCCCTGAAAAATTGCCAGCGAAAAATCCTTACCCCTCGCGCGCTTACCCTGAGGTATTTTTAGTCTGTACAATTAAAGCCAGTTGTTTTCAGTGTTCACGTGTATGGAGATATGTTTTTAATTGATCTATTGTAGCAGTCATCGATAAAGGACGAGAATGGTGGTGTGTGTGTGTGTGTGGGGGGGGGGGGGCGGCATTGAAGGACCCGGCCTTGGGGCGGCAAAGGGAGTAAATCTGGGCCTGGTTCCTCTATAGCAGTGGTCTCCAAACTGTGGGCTGGGGTCCAGATGCGGCCTCTTGCTTGCTTTTATCCAGCCCTTGGGGCACTATTTCATCCACTGATACCAACAATGGGGCATAATTCCCTACTGCTGTCTTCATTCACAACACTGATGCTCTGGGATGTCAGGTCAGGAACATGCGTTCTGGGCTTGCCGACCCGCCATCACAGCAGGAGGTCGCGGGCCATCATCAGAGGGGTCTGCGGTTGGCCCCCGGGTCACTGGTTAGGCACCCCTACTCTATACTCACCAAATTGAGGTGTACTTTGCCATAAACAATAATGATTGCCTAGGCATCAAAAATTGCAGCCACCCATCTCATACTATATATTAAGAAGTGTTCTCAATCAATAGCATCGCCAATATATTTATTGTCCAGATCTAAAAATGCATATTTTATTATCTGATTTTTACCCCGAACTTTTGTAAGCCACTTTACAGAGTTTGTTACAAACAGTCTGTTCCCTGTTTAGTTATCTAAGACCTCTATAAAACAAACATATGAAAAAAATAAAAAAATGTGCATGCTAGAAGTCAGATGTCTAAGAAAAATAGGGCCAGCTGTTCATGGAACAAGTAATGCTTTGCTTCAGTTCACAGTTCCTGCATAAGGCACAAGTGAAAAACATAATTAACCCTACAGTAACCAGTCTAGCCTTCAATTCAGAAGGCGTTTTAGTTCATGACTGCATATTTGCCATGAGTAATTCATAAAATAAGTTAACAGTCAATAAATACACCTAAATAGACTTCACAGGGGGAAAGAAGTCAGGCTGCTGTAGGTATGAACTGCAGGTAGAGATGTTTGCACATACCTTCCTTCAGTAGCCTCTCTGTCATGGCTGAATGGCAAAGATTCAGAAATGACAGGAAATGTGTATGTGCAGGTTTCTGCACTTCAAATGGTTGAAAAGCTGCTGCAGAACACTACAACACTACTGCCCAGTGACAGAACTTATGATTACAATATAATATATGAGAATTGTTGCTGCACCTATTTTTGTATAGACAGCGTGCTAGCACCCCAGTCAACAACTAATTCTCAAATAATTCCATCTTCTTTTGGAGTTCTGTAAACTTTTGGTTTGGTAGGTTTGGTAGGGGATTTGTGATAGTATCTATTATCATCCTATCAGTTTCACAGTTTTCAAGTACAATCACATTTTGTTCCACAATGTATTGGAGGTAATGGTGTCCAGCATTAATGTGTTTGGTTCTGGCATTGATTATTTCATTTATTTGCAATTTTTTCAAATTCTTGATTGTCATCATATAAAATTGTTGGTTGAGACACTGGTTTTCCAAGATATTCTAGTAGTTGCTGCCACCAAATTACTTCTTGACAAGCATAAGCTTTTTAGATGTTTTCAGCTTCTGTAAAACATAATGCCACTAAGATTTGTCTTTTTGCTGAACCAGGATTTTGGGCTGTTGCCTAATTGGAGGCATTTGTAGATTTGGGAGTACTAAGATTACCTGCCCAATCTGAGTTCACATATATAAGGCTGTTTTCACACTTATGCGAATTGGATGCAGGTTTCACTCTCTATGGAGCCAGTTCACACATTTCGGAGCTGCTCCAGTGCGAATTGCACAGGAGTCCTGTGCATCTTTTGGTCTGTTTCAGTTCTGAATTCAGTCCAACAATCGGTCTGAAATCGGACCTGAAACAGTGAATGGAGACGCACCGGACTCCTGCTGTGAGCCGCTGCGTGTTCCAGTGTGAACCTAGCCTTAAGTTCTGGGTTAGCATTTCCAGATAATCCCAGGTTCTTGAAACTACTTTAGGTACTTCATGACTGTTTTAATTGCTATATATGGGGAGGCAGGGAATATGGGGTTATTTCGGTGCCAAAGACAAGTTAGAACACACTTATTATAAAAAATATATTTGTATTGAAATACAATTCTAAAAAGTATACATAATTAATACATATACTGTAACCGAGTAAACTAAACAAAAGGCGCTTAACAATTATAGATATTCACCGACACCAAAGATGTTGAAAGGTAGTCGATAGTTAATTGATCCCCACTAGTTTCGCAAAAACATTGGCTTCATCAGGGGAGTAAGCAAATAATACATAGGAGTAAAAACACTGGAAAAGGGGAAAAGGAAATACATTAGTCATAAGTCCCAAATATCATGAAATAATTCAAGTTAACGATCATGCTACAGAGAAATCACAGTTTTGTCTGACCTAGACCCCCAGCCCCCCCCCCCAACCCAGTCCCCACGTCAAAGACGTACCGTGCCAAACTCCCAGGATATAGAGCGGGCACCACCAAGCAGCAGGGGACAGTAGTCGATCCCAACCCAGTAATTGGCTACAGGGGGCCCAAAAGAGTGCCTATAAAAACTGAAAATTGACACATTGATTATTGTGCTTGACTAAAATTAATTAAGAATTAATCATTTAGGCTAATAAGCCTCAATTACATACCATAGTTGGACACATGGAGGGCACTAGGAAATGTGCTGAGTGGATTAAGATAGGTGCTTGAATATGTTTGGACCAGAAAATATATTTTGTAGTCAAAGGAGCTAAGACAAAGATATAATGCATAATAGTGGCATTAATAAAAGGTTAATGGGGCTTTAAATGAGAAGCATCTTATTATATAGAAAAAAAAGAGATAAGCCTCCAAATGAATCCGAAAGGCTAGATTATCTAAATACAAGTTCAGTATATACTCATTATTTTTAGGCTTATCTCTTTTTTGGGGGGTTTCCGTGTTCAGCTTCTTTGACGGCGGGACTCAAGAGTACTGTGCATCTCATTGCTATCATTGGCGTTTGCATTTTTATGGTAAGCGCCTTCATATTTACATTCAATTTACACTTTGTTAAATTTGTGATTGCTATATAATAAGATGCCTTTCATCTAAAGCCCCATTAACATTTTATTAATGCCACTATTATGCATTATATCTTTGTCTTAGCATAACATATTCAAGCACCTATCTTAATCCACTCAGCGCATTTCCTAGTGCCCTCCATGCCTCCAACTATGGTATGTAATTGACGCTTATTAGCCTAAATGATTAATTCTTAATTAATTTTAGTCAAGCACAATAATCAATGTGTCAATTTTCAGTTTTTATAGGCACCCTTTTGGGCCCCCTGTAGCCAATTACTGGGTTGGGATCGACTACTGTCCCCTGCTGCTTGGTGGTGCCCGCTCTATGTCCTGGGAGTTTGGTACGGTATGTCTTTGATGTGAGGACTGGGTTGGGGGGGGGGGCTGGGGGTCTAGGTCAGACAAAACTGTAATTTCTCTGTAGCATGATTGCTCACTTGAATTATTTCATGATATTTGGGTCTTATGACTAATGTATTTTCTTTTCCCTTTTTCCAGTGTTTTTACTCTTGTGTATTATTTGCTTACTCCCCTGATGAAGCCAATGTTTTGGCGAAACTAGTAGGGATCAATTAACTATCGACTACCTTTCAACATCTTTGGTGTCGGTGAATATCTAGAATTGTTAAGTGCCTTTTGTTTTGTTTACTTGGTTACAGTATATGTATTAATTATGTATACTTTTTAGAATTGTGTTTCAATAAAAATATATTTTTTATAATAAGTGTGTTCTAACTTGTCTTTGGCACCGAAATAATCCCATTTTCCCTGCCTCCCCATATATAATATTTTTTTAGGGATGAGGTGCCGTATCTATTAGGACATTCCACCCACCACCTACTGTTTTAATTGCATTTCAGTCCCTGTACCAGGGTTTACATACACACATTAGTAGTGAAATTATAGCTTCTACATCTGGATGTGTAATGTTTGCAATGTATACAAGTGCCCCCTGCTTGTCTGTGCTGTCTATTATTGGGTAGAATATGTTCTTCTCCTTTCAACTTTAGGCAATCTGTTTCATTTGGTATGCCTTGCATGCAAGTTTGGAACTGATTGAAAGATGCATTCTCTTCATTTGAAGCTTAATCTACATTTGCTTCCAATGAACAGGTAGCTTTTGCATTTCTCCCCATTACACTGGCTCAGGCTGTTGTGCTGTACAAACTATATATGATAATCCGCTAGCTGTCATGCCTCTCGCAGATTATCTTGTTGCAGGTAGTTCTGCTTCTAAATTTGCAGTAAATAAATCACTAATACCAGTTCCAATTTCATTGATGTTTTGTTCTTTTTCCTGCAGTATGGGTGGTGCTTTGCTCAGGCTATTTCAGACCAGTGGTGGCTGGTGCTAAAAAAATTTGGGGGGGGGCGCAAACAAACTGAAAAATGAAACTGTCAAGGTAATCATTCAAAAAACGCACACACTGTGAAGTTGCCTAAGCACTGGCCAGTAGCACTATTTGAAAATACAAATCCTTTCTTCCTGGCTTGCAAATTTCTCAATGACCTGCATGACTCACATGGGATCCAGCTAGCCAACTCCATTTCCCATAAGAAGTGGTGGAAAAGCACCGAGTGTACGCTTGACCGCGATCACTTGACTGCTGCTGAATTTGCAAGTTGGGTCGATCTGGTCCAAACTCCTTTATTCTCCTTTTTTCTTCATCCAAAAGCTTTGTGAAGGGGTATTGTTGCAAAGATAAAATCGAGTTTTCTTTCATTATGAGATATTTTGCTTGCTTCCACATTGATCAGTACCGGTCAGTCAAATGACAACCTGCTGAGTGGGAATGAGACTCATTGAGAACGGTCCAAATACATGAGACCAATATAAAAGCAATATTGATTTGCTAAAATCAAAAGTGGGCGGGTTCGGGGCACAGTACTCTGTGCCCCGAGGACAATCTGAAACTAGCCAATTAGAGCACAGCCTCAAATCGCATGCTTTTCAAAAGTTTACGGACCTAATAGACAACCATTAGTCTGGCACCCCACACACATATATGAATGAAATACAGTTTTTATTTTCTTAAGAATTGCTAATATGACTAACAGTGGAATAGTGCGACTAAATTATTTTATTTTGTTATTAATTTGCGATATATATTCAACTAAATTTTAGCATGTTACAGTAGCTTTCTTCTTTGGCAAACTTTGGGGGGGGCTGCCCCCCTTAATGACTGGCCTCCACTGGTTCAGACCATTATGGGGTTTTTAATGCAAAGGTTTTTCGTAATTGCACTTCTGATTGTTACCTTATTGGTGTCTGGATGCAGAATTTTGTAACATTTTTGAGACTCCCTTTGGCCAACAAAATATACCTTCCTTAGCACAAGGTTCCAATTTTGTACTTTTTTTGGGACATGTATGTATACTATGCTTCCAAGGGTTTTAATATATTTTATGTCAGATCTTCCTCTATTCTATAGCTCATATGGAGTTTTCTCTCTTGCTTTTCCAGGTTAATAGGCTGAAACATGCTTCTGCCATATCCACATAAAGTGCAGTTCATTCTCTCTCTGCAACACTATTTTGTGGTTAGATATAGTATATAGTATATAGTGTGTGTGTGTGTATGTATATGTGTGTATATATATATATATGTATATGTATGTATGTATAGTACAGAAGTCTGGAGCATAATTCTTTTACAAATTTTTTAGTAAAAAGAAGGTGATCACAAAGTACAGCAACAAGGATATAGGCATAGATACAGTAAACATGGGGGTTTGCACATATTAATTGAACACGTCACATGTGGCAGTCAATAAACAAGAGAGCGAAAAACCAAGGTACATAGTCAAAAAAAATTCCATGGGGTAAAGTCAGCAAGTGATACAAGCAAAAACAAAGAGAACAAAACATTCCCTGTGGATATACAGTAGTTGTGGAGAGTAAATACCACATCGTGATTGCACAATAAAGAAAAACGGGAGAACAGAGGGAGTAGAAAATCTGAAGAAAGGTAAAGATGGTAAATGCATTGAATAGAAAAGAAAAGAAATAAAAGTAAAAGAACAGAAAGAGAAGGTAAAGATACAAGTAAAGAGATCCCAGGGGGTACAACATCTCACTAATGTCAAATAGATAGAAAAGGGCAGCAAATTTCTCATTAATAAAATATCAGTCACCCTGTATTTTACTATCTCAGAGTTAAGGGTAGGGGTTTTCTATGCCCTAGCAATTGTTAAAGTCTGGAATATCATTTAATTCTTCCTCCAAATAGCTTGTGTTCTAACACGTGTGTACTCTGTGCCAGAATGCTTGCTGCACTTATGTGAAAGAGCATTCTTAAATTTATATTACCTAAAGCATAATAATTATTTAATTATTATGCTTGGTAATGTATGCTTGATGGGATTATCATGTGGCACACTTTTCTTCCAGAGTGAAGATAAACCTAGTTTTCTTAAATTCCCACTACAACAATTTCTTTGAATAGTTTTAGATAGGTTAAGGAGCCCCCAGTTAGCAGGACAGGAAATTAAGAAATATCTCCCAATGTGGACACGAAAAAGCAATTAAAACCTTTTAGAGGTTCTAACTCTTCTCTGCTGTTTTTTAGTTATTTGATTGCTTTCTGTGTTTCTGTAGGAAAGGTAGCCCCTCACTTGACCCAGTGACCATTTTTCACTAGGACAGGAAGTGGGGGAATCCCCTAAATGGAGATCCAAACAGCCCAAAAAAACAAAACAAAAACAACTTGACAGAGGATCTAACTCAAGGGCGCCCAACCTTTTGAAGAGTGAGGGCCACTTAAGCAACTTGGTAATCGGTCCCGGGCCACACTGAGTGGAGTAAGCCCGTGTTCACTCTGCATATTCAGAGCGGACACAGACACAGCCCACTCTACTCTATGGGCCCTCTGATCCGATCCGCTCAGATGGAAGGGGACGAATCCCCTTCTGTTTTTTTAGTGGATAGGATTGGAGGTAGGTGGGTGTAAACGGACACTCCATTTACATCTGCTGCTCCATAGAGATGAATAGCGGGTCCGATTGGGTCGGACATATTATGTGAAAGTGGCCTAAGGCTGCTTTTACACTGATGTGCTGTGGTTTACCCACACTGCGGGTACAGTGCAGTGCACTTGTGGCTTTCCTGCTGGTTAGCTGTACTTTGCCACAGATTTCTATTATATCCTGCAGGTGTGGTGCACTTTCTGAAAGCTCACCAAACCCGCAGATAATAACTGAAGTCTATGGCTCAGTGCAGGTACTCCGTGCACCTGCCGATCAGTTTGAAAGCAGCCCAGTAGCCACTGCAGGTATCTCCAGCTGTTGCTGTCTCAGGGAGAGTGCATTCAATATCACTCCGTCTGTGACAGGAGTTGGCTCTATACAGGAAGCATTGGCTTATGCGGCTCTGCTCCGCAGGCGCTTGCTTCCACTACCGCCGGTTTGATTTAAAACACTGGTGCTCTGGAATGGTGGGTTAGCAGCCTGCGATATGAGCTTGCCAACCCGCCATCCCAGAGAAGGAGGTCACGGGCCACATCAGAGGGCTCCGCGGGCCACTGGTTGGGAACCCTGATCTAATTCTTCTTAAAGTGGAACTTTAGTCAGAAAATTAAGTCCTGTTAGATCACTCAAGGCTGGCTCCTTTTGCAGGTATAGCTATGTAAAACATAAAAAAATAAGTGTCTATACTATTTAAAATCCAGTAATACACTGCCTCACCCTGCTCTGCATATGCTCAGTTGCTCCCCATTTTTAGGCATTTTTTAGGCACTACCGAATTTGTAGAGGCCGATCTGCTGACAGCCTTAAAGCAGAATTAAACCATCCTATTGTTTACTGCCAAGGAAGCTGCTTCTGTTTGATATGCAACTGCTATGGGGCTACATTTGTGATCAGTTATGACACCAGCCATTTGATGGTTTGATAGTTTGGTTGGGAACACAAGCAATTTGACATGTTTCTTGAAACTGTTAAACTGATGAAATTGGTTCTGCTTTATGATTTACTGCTGTTCGGGGGCCCTGGGCTTCAGAAAAATGGCAGCCTAAGGCAAGAAGAAACAGGAGTAATTTACAGTACACACTAATGTTGGTAGCCTAATTATTAATGTGGAATGTATGTTCCTTGCTAAAGAACATTATTTTTTATTAAGTTGTTATAGGTAAAGCTCCGCTTTAAAGTGGTTAAAAAGTCAAGATTAATAAATCCTGTAATTCACTGTGTTACAGGATTATATCATATCATTATATGTGTGTCTTTGTGTAACATTATTGCGATAAATGCCTTATTTACAGCGCCGCTGGGGGCTCACCTGACCCCCTGGAGCTCTCCGTTCCCACTCGGAGCACTGTAGAGGGAAGGGCTGAGATCCCCCGCTGATGTCAGCCAGGAGGAGAGGAGGAGAGCAGCGGGAGGTCACGTGAGCCCCCAACGGTGCTATATATAAGGTATTAATCGCAATTATTTTAAACAAAGACACACAGCGGATTACAGGATTTCCTAATGTTAATACTACAGACTCCCGAGCTGACAGGCAGGGAGGGAGAGGGGAAAGAGGAGAGACAGAGAGGATGACGGAGGCACGTAAGCTGACCACGGTAATCAGAGCTCAGCAGCCATGATAACCGTGGTCAGCAGAGACGGGGACACAGGAACTGGCAGGATCAACCAGGTTTTTTAGAACATAGAGAGGGGTACATGACACAGCACAAGCACTGTGCTGTATAACACGTTTAAAGGATCAGGATAATTTTATTTAGGGTTACAACCATTTTAAATTGATTCAATTCTAACCAAAAGGTTTTGGCTGGTTTTGGGCTACAAGCGATTGTAGTAATATATTTGACTTTCATATGTTGTATGTTCTGTGCTTATTGTGAATATGTGTGGATCAAACATGCTTTTAGTTGAATCCATTCTCAATCCATGTGTTAATACATTTGTAGCAAGTTTTCTGTATATATACAGTATATTTTTATTTGTTATAAATACATTTGTGTCCAGTTCAAAAACGCTGAAGTTTTGCAGTCATTGATCTTCATTGTGCTGATGACTGAATGTAGACAAGACCTTAATACATTCTTTCTCTTGCAGGCTTGGTATGGAGCATGATGGGCAGGGAAACCGCTGTGCTGATGAAACCAGTATGGGAAGCATCATGGCCCCCTTGGTACAGGCTGCTTTCCATCGTTATCACTGGTCTAGGTGCAGCAAGCAAGAACTTAACAGATATATACAGTGAGTTGGAATTAAGTGTAAAGTGTATACAGTATACATTTTTGTGTACATACATTCAACAAACAGGTTTGATACTAATAAGAATGTGTTGGCCGGTTACATTTCTCTTCAGCTTCAGGTTTAACTTTGGAATTGCTTTAATACCCAAGAGGGTAATCTGAACATCTGTATGTAAAAACTGTAAATGGTGGATGAGTCATAAGCCACAATGGAAGTCTAGACAATCTTTTGTAGTGTGGTCGTGCTCTTACTAAGTGCAATTACTACCTGGAAGCTGTCTGTTTCCTTATACGTATATATAGTATGTGAGCTTTTGTCTTTGTCCATTCCATCAATGCCTCATACCAAACATCATGGTTAAACTTTGATGGCACTAAGAATTATTACATTTGTGAATACTTTCTCACTCAGTTCTATATGTCACCTCAAAATAATAAATATGATTAATTGTCATTTACTAGCCATAAGCCCCATTTGTCCCATTTGATCTCATTCTTTGTAAAATATAACTATATATTTTTTTTTAATTGACACCAAAGCATCTTCAAGCCTCGTTCAAAGTATACTTGCTCCATTTTAATGTTTATATTTTGGGGTACCTACTCTGGGCGCGATGATACAGTATCTCACAAAAGTGAGTACAACCCTCACATTTTTGTAAATATTTTATTATATCTTTTCATGTGACAACACTGAAGAAAATACACTTTTCTACAATGTAAAGTAGTGAAAATTTGCTGTCCCCTCAAAATAACTCAAACACACAGCCATAAATGTCTAAACCTCTGGCAACAAAAGTGAGTACACCCTGAAAATGTCCAAATTGGCCCAATAAGCCATATTCCCTCCCCGGTGTGCTTTTACACTGTCCATAATTCTCCCACTCAGTAATGCCCACTCTATGGCGTATAAATGTAATGTTGCTGTGGGTGACAGAGGTGGTGTGCCAGTGACCTCACTGTTCTAACTCACAGAAGCTCCTGTGCACATTGACCATAATGACATTCCTTTGTTGCACTGCATGTAATGCCAAAGGGGAAAATGATTTAAATATAATTAAAGCTTTTTACTACATAATTGAGCACAACAATTATAACGCTAGCCTTACTGAGGTCAGTGCAGAACAGCTTTAATGATGTCAATAAAAGCAAAAAAAAGCTAAAAGGCAGGGTAGGCTGGGGCAGGGTAGAAAAAGGACACAGTTCTCAAGGAAAGAGTGCTTTGATAGTACAACATTACACAAACTAGTTGACATAGGAAAAGATTTATCAAGGTATACTGTATATACCACTCAATGTGTGTGGCTGTCCTTTGCAAAGTGCTAGTCTGACTGCTTGCAGCCCAGCAAATCAGTCATAAAAGGAAACAAATCACCAATTTCTGGGCTGCAGTGAGTTTTCTTGTTTGTTAAATAGCAGCAGGGGTCAACTCTGATATGTTTCATGCAGAAAAGCAGAAAAGCAAAAAAAAATATTTCAGTGATTCTCCCAATTAAATCAATAACAATGGCAAAAAAGGAATGACCTTTTGTTCAAAACACATATACGTCTGGAGAATGCTTAATTGGGTCCTGAGTTCAGAATTTCAGATTTGCTTATTAGTTTTACTATGAAAACAGATTTGATGACACTTAACTACCCCTTTCAGCATGTTTTCCCCATTAGTACTTTATACTGTTCAGTTTAGCAACATGGACAAATAGACTCTGCAGGAGGTTTCAGATAAATTTATCTACCTACGAAATACAAGTCATGCCTTTCTATTCTCCGCTTGACACTATAGTTATAGATATATTTTGAGAGAATAGCAATCACAATCAGTTGTTATTGGGTATATACACTATCTCACAAAAGTGAGTACACCCCTCACATTTTTGTAAATATTTTATTATATCTTTTCATGTGACAACACTGAAGAAATGACACTTTGCTATAATGTAAAGTAGTGAGTGTACAGCTTGTATAACAGTGTACATTTTCTATCCCCTCAAAATAATTCAACACACATCCATTAATGTCTAAACCGCTGGCAACAAAATCGAGTACACCCCTAAGTAAAAATGTCCAAACTGGGCCCAATTAGACATTTTCCCTCCCCAGTGTCATGTGACTCGTTAGTGTTACAAGGTCTCAGGTGTGAATGGGGAGCAGGTGTGTTAAATTTGGTGTGATCACTCTCACTCTCTCATACTTGTTGTCATTGTTGCTCTACATAAAGATGGCCTAGGCTATAAGAAGATTGCCAAGACCCTGGAACTGAGCTGCAGCATGGTGGCCAAGACCATACAGTGGTTTAACAGGACAGGTTCCACTCAGAAAAGGCCTCGCCATGGTCGACCAAAGGAGTTGAGTGCACGTGCTCAGCGTCATATCCAGAGGTAGTCTTTGGGAAATAGACATATGAGTGTTGCAAGCATTGCTGCAAAGGTTGAAGGGGTGGGGGTCAGCCTATCAATGCTCAGACCATACGCTGCATACTGCATCAAATTGGTCTGCATGACTGTCATCCCAGAAGGAAGCCTCTTCTAAAGGTGATGCACAAGAAAGCCCACAAACAGTTTGCTGAAGACAAGCAGACTAAGGACATGGGTTACTGAAACCATGTCCTGTGGTCTGATGAGACCAAGATAAACTTATTTGGTTCAGATGGTGTCAAGCGTGTGTGGCAGTAACAAGTACAAAGACAAGTGTGTCTGGCCTACAGTCAAGCATTGTGGTGAACATGTCATTGTCTGGGGCTGCATGAGTGCTGCCAACACTGGGGAGCTACAGTTCATTGAGGGAACCATGAATGCCAACATGTACTGTGACATACTGCAGCAGAACATGAATGGGGCAGTATTCCAACATGATAACGACCCCAAACACACCTCCAAGATGACCTTGCTAAAGAAGCTGAGGGTAAAGGTGATGGACTAGCCAAGCATGTCTCCAGATCTAAACCCTATTGAGCATCTGTGGGGCATTCTCAAACGGAAGGTGGAGGAGCGCAAGGTCTCTAACATCCACCAGCTTCAAGATGTTGTCATGTGTGGAAGAGGACTCCAGTGGCAACCTATGAAGCTATGAAGCTCTGGTGAACTCCATGCCCAGGAGGGTTAAGGCAGTGCTGGAAAATAATGGTGGCCACACAAAATGGCAAAAAATTTACACTTTGGGCCCAATTTGGACATTTTCACTTAGGGGTGTACTCACTTTTGTTGCCAGCGGTTTAGACATTAATGGCTGTGTGTTAAGTTATTTTGAGGGGACAGCAAATTTACACTGTTATACAAGCTGTACACTCACTACTTTTCATTGTAGCAAAGTGTCATTTCTTCAGTGTTGTCACATGAAAAGATATAATAAAATATTTCCAAAAATGTGAAGGGTGTACTCAATTTTGTGAGATACTGTATGGGGGGGGGGGGCTAAAAGCTTGTCTTCCAGCTGCTGTCACTCCTATGATTGCATTTTGTTTTGCCAAATATTCACATATGTGTTTTGCCAATTAACCCCAAGCCAGTCTGGGATAAATACGCTGCCCCTTTCAGTTAAAGCTCCTTTGTTGTTTGGCCAAATAGCTGAGTTCTGCTCTTTGTGAACTCTGTTCATTTTCACTCCATGAGTAATGCTGATATCTTCTTAGGTATATAAAAGTCACTTTTACACTTTCAGTATGCCTTTACACGCCATTAATCTTGATCGTGACATGTTTAGTTAGACGTCAATGGCTACTAAAAGAAGAATTCCAGGTTTTACATTTTTTACATAGTTATATTGGTCCAGCTTGGACCAATGCAACTGCATATACCATACTTGTGGTATCCCTCTAATAGCTGAAAATCCCTGTAGCAGACCCCACTACTACAGTGATCTAAACTAATTTCCAGGTCGTGTGCTGAGTGGCTGCCCTGCTGCATTGTGCACACAGAAGTGTAGCTGCTCAGGACAGCTGCCATTAAGAGATCACTTTTCATTTTCTCAATGAATGCAAAGTTTTCTTTGATTAGACAAGGTGGAGATGCGGGATGGTGACATCACACTCTTCACCTCATCCAATCAGAGAATAGTTTGCATCCGTTGAGAAAATGCAAAGTATCTCTGAAACACGCCTGTGCCCAGTGGCCACCCTCCTGTGTTCACAATGCCGCAGAGCAGCCGCTCGGCACAGGATTTGGAAGCTAGTGGAGATCACTGGAGTGGTGGTGTCTGCTACAATGATTTCCAGCTTCTAGAGGGATCCCAAAAGTATGATATAATCATAATTACATTGGTCCATGCTTGATCAAGATAACTATTTAAAAAATGCCTTGCCTAAGTGCAGCCATAATAATAATAATAAAAAAAAAAAAACACAAGACTTGTCCGTCTTATCGTTTTTAGCTCTGGTCTTTGAACGGTCAAGAACAAAAATATAATAAAGACATAAGGGTCTCTTTACATTCGTGCATTCATTATGTCGCACTTGAATGTGAATTGCATTAAGACAGCCAACTGAAATCAAGGTGCTCTGAAGCATAAAAACATCCCAAATATCAGACATGCCTCAGTTTATTGGGTTGCCATTCAAAAATGGCACTGCAGTGTGTTAACACATGTAACTTGTATTGCAATACCTAGTGGAGCAGTCCATAGGAGTAAAATAGCCCTGCCTGTTACAGTATGAATAAAACTTACTTTTGGGCAACTGTGTACAAGAGTCACTCCGTTTCTTCTTCAGATTCTTAAATGAAGTATTTCAAAATGATTATTTTGCAATGGACATGATTAATTACCCTTCTTCTCTTTAATTATTTAGTTCCTATGATTGCCTTCTGGATGACCCCTTTGAGCACAAATGGCCAAAACTACCAGAGCTTCCAGGAATCAACTACTCCATGGATGAACAATGCAGATTTGATTTTGGAGTCGGCTACAAGATGTGCACTGCTGTAAGCATTGCTGGAGTGAAATTTATAAACACCACTGAAATTATTGCTTTATTTTTGACATAGACATTTATTCTGTCAAACTGCAGTGTAAAAATAGTTGAAAATGTATACTTTGTGGCAGTTCAAGGCCAAATGTGAGAAAAAAATTAAAGCCTGATGCCATCTTCTGTTCTATGATGCACAAATCCATTTTTTTTACATTTTTATTTTATTTATTTATTTATGTTTTCATTTTTCCATTTGTCCTTGACAGTAAAGCTTTTTTGTCTGAGTATAGATCTATGTTTGCCTCAAGCACGTTTGAAGTCATTTACTGTTGACTGTCTCACTACCTCTACTGGAAGTTTATTCCAAGCATCGACTACCCTTTCAGTAAAATAATACTTTCTAAAATTTGTTTAGAACTTCCCTCTAGTTAGTTTGAGGTCATGTCCCCGTGTTCTTGATTTTGGTTTCATATTGAAAAAACTGCCCTCCTGAACCTCATTCACCCCTTAATGTGTTTAAAGGTTTTAATCATGTCTCCCCTTTCCCTCCTTTCTTCCAGACTGTACATATTACAGTTCACACAAACATTTTGCAAGCATTTGTGAAGCTTTCAACAAGCTTTACGCAGTTTAATTGAAACCTTTAATAGCTTCAACAAAGCTTACTGAATGCTTTGCAAATATTGTACATTACTGCTACTGTACATGCTTTAGGCTCCTTCCACACTCATGGTAGTGTTCACCGCAGCTCTGACAAGTGGTCTGCGGTGTATCCCCTTTCAGAAGGCAGTGAAAGGAGTTTTTCAGGCATTCAGGAAGCAATACTACTGTCTCCTATGGCAATTTAGCATTGCTGGAATGCAGCAAAACTGTGAGCCAAGTGTCCGGCTCACGTTTGTAGCATTGCTCTGATCACTTACATGGGAGAGTTTGACAGGCAATGCAAAGATGTGGCAATAGGTATGCACCCAAGCGCCACTATGTCTACTTTTAAGTGGGTTGTTCGGGGACTGTAAAACGCACATCAATTGCCAGCTTTACCACCCCCTGGGCACCTGTGTGAATGGAGCCTTTAGGCTGGCCATAGACAGAGCAAATTTATTTCCTGCAACTGTGGGTGTTGTTCCATTGTGTTCTCCCGGCAGGGGGGCGGGGGGGGGGCAGAGAAGACAGTAATTTCTGCTAGCGGCTATAACAGCTACCTCCGCCCCCACCAGGAGAACACAAAAATTCGGCGGGAGGCATTCTCCTGTGAACACTGTCTGTGTTGATGGGGGAATCAAGCAAATTTCTTTCCTGCCTTAGTTTGTGCTTTTCTAGATAGGGTTTTAATTAAGATTTCTTATATGGCTTATATAAATGAATATAGTTAACAGCAGCAATAACCCAAAGATAGGGTTATTGACACCTAGGATGGCTGATAATTTAGTGCATCTACCATTTCATTTATGCAAAGCAGTTTAAATTAAATTTGGACTATGGGTAAAAATAAATTATTGTAAGTAGTATGTATATGTATGTTTGTTCTGTGAAAAGGTAAAAAGCCTATGGGCATGGGGGTAAAAGGATTTGTGTTTCAAACTGTGAATTTTATCTGAACTCATGCATTTTAAGAAATTATTTTTATAGTAGTTTTTTTTGTCCCTCCACATGGTAATTCAGATTGTACCATCATATATGTTATCACACTGTATTACGTAGCCAGGTGATACTACCACAAAATACTGTTCATAGTGAGAAATTTTAACTTTACAAAGTGAATGTTTATTGAACTTAGTAACTACGGTGAACCTGTGTTGGCTTCAATCATCCAATCACACTAAAATTGTTTTTTTTTATATACCTTGCACATAATTGGGTATAAAAAATGAATACAGCTTCA
The DNA here is from genome assembly GCA_037952925.1 of Lithobates clamitans. NCBI lineage: Eukaryota > Metazoa > Chordata > Amphibia > Anura > Ranidae > Lithobates > Lithobates clamitans. The sequence continues at coordinate 1,082,380 of JBBGZY010000798.1, read as the reverse complement.
TCCTATTTCCTAAGCTCAGTTAACTTTCACTTTTTTTAAGTGTACATTCACTTTTCTAAATGAACCATATTTACATTAATACATCTGTATTAAATCAACCCCTCTGTCTTTAGCAAGTATTTTTGGCTAAGGTGGCTTATTCATTTGCAGACCGGGACAGACAAAATGTCTACACCTGGACTGTAAGGCCCCGTTTACACCTGAGCGTACGGGAATCGGGTAAATCTGCCCGTGATTCCAGAACCACGGCAAAACGTGGGACACATTTGCGATAACATTATTTCTTAATGGTACCCCAAATGCGGTGCAATTTTGCCACGATTGTCAAGCGACAGAACGAGCAAAAATTGCACCACGAAACGTTCCTGGCTCTGTGCCAAGATTTGGTACATAAGCTTCTTTGGAGCGTTTTTTGAGCATAGGGAGGCCCATTCAAATGAATGCTCCAAAAACGCACCACAAAAAAACAAACAAAAAAAAAACACAAGTTAAAAAAAAAAAACGCGCTATGCTTAGGTGTGAATGGAACCTAAGAGCAGTGGAGGTTTTATTGGATTGATTTGGTTGTTTTGCTTAGGTGCTAAATGCTAGAATGCACGTGAATATTTGAGAGTGGCATATATGCACTTACAGAGTCATTATGATTGTATCTCAGTAGTTTTCTTCACAGCAAATATGCGGTGGCCTTGAAGGTAGTTTGCCGTTCATACATGATCATAAATGTAATATACTGTATGTCAGCTTATCAATCATTAGATATGGTGACTGCATTTGTTTTTTTTGTTTTTTCTTTTTTTAGGGGGGGGGGTCTTTTTCCCCTCCCTGGTGATTTGCCTGCTAATACACCTCCTGTGTTAGCGTACCTTCACTCTGGCTGAAGGAGGAACAGCGGCATTGTCAGTCTGGGGGGAGGGGAGTGTTCACAGCACTAGCAGATTTAGATACACTAATAAACTGTAACCAAATTCCAGCTATCATTTTATAAGCAGTTACAGTAACGGTTGTATTCTTTTTGGGATAAAGGTTATACATAAAAAAAAATCTGACCACGGTAAGCACCCTTGTCTATTGTAAATGTCCAGATAGCGTGGATAACGTGCCACAAATTTGTTGCATTGTTAAATTGTAAGTCTGTTAACTTGCTGCACATTTTCACTGGCAAGTTGTACACTGGCAGAGCACTTGAAGCACAAGTTCTAGTTGACATTTTTTCAATTTGTAGAAAATTTTCATGGAAAGTCTCTCGTAAGAGAGTTGCAGTGGTGAGTCTACAGCAAGAGCTCTTCAAGTCTACAGCATGAAAATTCAGCCACAGTGACCCCTGTGGTGGGATGACTATTGCACAACATAACTGAACCAGGACTTGCAGCAGACTTGAAGGATGTTTGCAAAGAAAGTTGATCTGGAGTCATGCAATGCAGACTTGCTGCAATTGTGCAACAAACTAGTGAAGCATTGAAGCAAGTCATTTTCAAATGTGCAGCACAATTGCTTGCTATCTGGGTGGTTTGTATGACATGCTTATTTATTTATTTTTATAAAGAAGGTTTACAATCACTTCAATTTCTTTTTTTTTCGAAAAGCTGGAAGCAGAGGCATCTGCAGGGTATTTCCCCTGTCTCGCTCTACAGTCAAAAATACAGAACAACCATTTGCGTTTCACGATCTATATGGCCAGCACAAATGCCTGAGGGGGGGTTGGATCCTTTTCGTATAAATGCCATCTGGTGTCTATAGCCAGCTTTAAAGAGGAAGTAAACCCTGATGGGTTTTACTTCCTCTTTATTCCTCTGCAAAGTAAAAGCATAATGGGCTAGTATGCACCACATACTAGCCCATTATGTGCCACTTACCTGCAAACGGAGCTCGCGATGTCCCAGCTGGAGGAAGCATCTATCTTCACCCCTCTTCCTTCTGGGGCCGTGGACTCTGGCTCTGTGACTGGTCAGAGTCTTGTGACGTCACTCCCGTGCATGTGTGTGGGAGCCGATGGTGATGGCAGGGCCCTATAGAAACGGCACGGTTGTGCCCTTTCTATAGTGCGCATGCGCTGATGACGTCGGCACAAGCGTATATGGTAAATATCTCCTAAACCATGCAGGTTTATGAAATATTTCCAGTACCTACAGGTAAGCCTTATAATAGGCTTACCTGTAGGTAAAAGTGGTCTGTAAGGTTTAACAACCACTATAAGTCTCCTATACACTGGTTGTAAGCCTCTGGTTTAAGAAAAATGCTTGCTGAACTTTAATTTCTACCTCTACCAGCTGCATTGCCTGTACTACAGGAAGTTCTTCCTTTAGATCCTGTTAATAATAACTGACTATAAAGTAGGAGCATACAGCAATGAGGGTGTGCCTCATACCTAACACTGATATACTATAGTTTGACATGCAATGTATTAGAGGTAGAGTAGTTGTCATTTTTTATTAAGTGCTGTGAGCTAAGGAATGATATTACCGTAGTTTGTTTTCTGCACACAGTTATCCATACTGCCTGGGTGTTAATGTTTTCCTTAATTTATTATGAAGTGATTTTTATTTTCCATCCATGATATATTTAAATATGTTTATTTTGGTTTTGTTTTGTTACTTGGCTCCTTCCTATGTTCATTTCAATACTGAATGTTTTACTGAATAAATCAAATGAAAGCTGCTCATGTATAATCAAGTGTTTGTTCTCACAGTTTAGGACTTTCGACCCTTGCAAGCAGCTGTGGTGTAGCCACCCAGACAATCCTTATTTTTGCAAAACGAAGAAGGGGCCCCCTCTTGATGGAACTGAATGTTCTCCTGGCAAGGTACAGATTTTCTTATTAGAAGATTAACCAATGTATGTTGCAGATAATGGTTATCTTAGCTCACTAAAGTTTATTGCAAAATGTTTTTAGACTTTGAATATCATTCAAATAATTTGTACACCCTATTCCCAAGTGTAGCAACATATCGAATAAAATATAAAGTACTGTAGTATGTTCTTAGCGACCTTCTTATGTCAGAGGGATTGGGCAAACAATGAAAGACAGGAGAGTGGTTAATATCTAACGACTAAGATTCCCTGGTAAGCACTTTGGGTCCCTTATTATTTAGACCTGGGGGTGAAATGGTGTTAGAACATACATCTCATGCGCTCTGATTCAGTGTATCCCTCTGACCACTTGCAACCTGGGAATTTATAGATTCTGTGGCTTTTGGTTTGCCACTGGATTTGACCCAAAAAAAGTTAATTGCAGGTGTTCCTCTCTGTGTTGTCGTTTGCTGACTTCCTCCACTGCATGGCTGCTGTAAATTTTCAGAAAGGCTGAATGAGCAACCCCTCTATAGCTTGCAACCCTTAGCATGTATCTATTTTTTAAATGCACTGCACTTCACTAGTGCAAACAAAAAGTTCAGTGCTACTATTCATTGTACACTGTGGTTTCCTGAATAAAAGCAAGATTTTAGAGCAATATCGCTTGTGCGGATCATCTTCATGGACTGCAATTCACTTTTACTAAAGCAAATCTTATCATCCTTGCAAGCTCTATGTATGTAATAAAGGCCAAGTATACATGCAACAAAAAGAAACAGAAACAGTGCAGGGATACTACAGATAAAAAAACTTTTCTGAACTGAAATGGTAAAAATGCACTTACAATGAAATTACTTGAACAGGATATATCATCAGGACAAACCTTCTAGGGGTATGCCAGGTCATGCCAACATACTGTATGCTGGAGCACTCTTGCTAAGATGATGGCAATAGGAGAGGATGCAAGCCAAGGTGGATGCTTTTTGGTGGATACTGGGGAACTAAAAGATTGGAAAATACGAAGACATTCCAAGATGGTGCAGAAGGGGGACAGAAATTGTATCCTAAGTGGTGAAGTCTCTCAACTACACTTAGTTTAGTTGATATACTTGGTTTGCCTCCTCTCCTAATGCTGGCATCCTGTTCGGAGTATTCCAAGATCTGTTGTTGTGACTTGGTTTGTCCTGGTGATATGTCCTGATTCTGAAGTCTATTCATTTAAGTGCATTTTTTATCATTTCAGTCTATTATCTAGTGTGCTCTGTTTTCTGTTACTATTTTAGTACATATCTGTGTGATCAGGAAGCTCAAGCAACATGTCTCCATATTGATCCAGTGTTTAGCTATCTAGTACATTCATTTTAGATGTATTAAACTAGGTGATTCTATTTATTGGCCCTGGGGTGACCTTTACATCACTCTGTCCAAAACTAGATGGTAATGTTTTTTAGACACATATTATTTTTTATTTAACCCACTGACACATTATAATTATGTTTTGCTGATATTGTTGCATTTGTTTATTATCTTCAGTGGTGCTTTAAAGGACACTGCATTTGGAAGACACCAGAACAGCAATATAGTCAAGATGGCGGGTGGGGCTCATGGTCACGGTTTAGTTCTTGTTCCCGAACCTGTGGAGGTGGAGTGCGCTCCCGTAGCAGGCAGTGTAATAATCCACCGTAAGTATAATATAGGTCAACAATACAGTAATGTCTTACTGCTGTGGCAATGTAAGTCACAGGCATAAACAAGATTTCCAGATTTGTTTAAAATTGTAGTGAGCAAAGAGCATTATTATTTGGATGCATAGACTACATGTGTCTATTTTGTATTTAGGTCAATAATTTCTACCACCTGCTACATAAAACTCTTAGGTTTGTATTACTTCTGTTTCCAGTAAACTGGTGGATCTGCTTTCCTATAGAGTCTCAGCAAGATAAAATCAAGCAAATTTGTACTGAAATGTAGGGATGTTCTGTGAACATACTGTACTATTTCTGTATATAGCAGTATGTGCAGGTGTGTACTTATTGGACAAGGTTTTCTCTTATCATTATACAGTATACGGCAGTGATGGCGAACCTTGGCACTCCAGATGTTTTGGAACTACATTTCCCATGATACTCATCTGCACTGCAGAGTGCCTGAGCATCATGGGAAATGTAGTTCCAAAACATCTGGGGTGCCAAGGTTCGCCATCACTGGTATACGGGATCCTATCTAAGTGACCCATGTTCCTTACCATTTTAATACCAGTCTTGTTTACACTTTTCTAACTCATTTGTATTTGAATGCTAAGTCAGGAAAAATATCAATATGATTCCCATTGTACTGTGGACAACCTACAATGTGCTGTGTGGAGAATGGTTTTCTTTTATTGAAATCTAGTAGCTTCACCAGTAGTGGTCTGGATGGCGAGCCCTAGAGCAAAGGCCTAATTCATGGGTACAGTATAAATACTGATGGTTAAGCTCCGCTATGTGCCACATCCCTGGGATACAGATGTAAAGGACAACAATTCCCCTAGTATTGGGACTTTTGCGGAAATCGATAATAAAACATATGAAATTAATAATTATAAAAGGATTTTTAGTAATACTTAATTAGATAAAAAAACAAAAGAACAGTGTATACAGCTATAGATACACCAATTATGAGAGATAACGATAATGTGATGTAGCTTCCTCCATCCGACGCATTTCAGAGAATAAATATCTCCTGCATCAGGGGTGTGGGAGGTGTCATTAGTAATCAATCAAATCGCATTACAGATGGACAATCCGTGTATTTCTTAAAGACAAAGTTTGAGAGTTCTGCTCTTCCGCCCAACCTTAGGTGTAGTATGTATCATTATATATCAAAAAGCAATTAGTGGGAAATTAACTGCTTGGGGTGCACCACCCTCAGAAATGGAGCATGTATCATTGAGACCTTGAAGACTCAATCCTGCACCCAAGATAGGTCCTGGACTTCAAAATGTAAACATGATGGGTAGGGTATCAAATCTGTAAGGGTATTGTTGCAATCAGGTTTGTCCAGAGAAAGCAGAGTTTTGCGTTGTCAGGAGGGGGTGCACAGCAGAAAAGGGTACACGGTGTGCACTTTGAATAGCAAAAAAATAATTTTAAGTTCCCACTGATTGTTTAAGGCATGTTTCCTGAATTTTGTGGGCTTACCACCTTCCCATCAGGAGGAGGCCAAAAAGATGCAAGCAGTTTTGTTGGAGGTGATCCTCCGTTTGCTTAATAGAGTAGAATGACCCATAACCTTAGTTTGGCTCGCTTAAGGTCTGTTGTTTAAGGGAGTGCCACATCCACAACTTCACTGATTCTCTGTTAAACCCCTTGGAACAATTTTGGGATTTTCCAAACATCCTGCATAAGTACTGAGAAATCCAATCTACAGTGTCTATCTGGTTAGTCAAGGAGGTTTGGCATTGATGTATTGCATCAAGGATTTGAGTAACCATCAGCTACAAAGTTGCATAGTAAGTCAGGTTGAAAAAAGACACAAGTCCATCTAGTTCAACCAATAAAAGAGAAAAAAATCATACAATCCCATATACCCAATCCTATACCCACAGTTAATCCAGAGGAAGGTGAAAAATCCCAGCAAAGCATGATCCAACTTGCTACAGCAGGGGGAAAAAAATTCCTTCCTGATGCCCCAAGAGGCAATTGGATCAACTTTACCCATAAATGCTAGTACCCAGTTATATTTTGTAAACTTAGGAAATAATCCAGTTGTTTTCTTAAATCAATCTACTGAGTTAGCCAGGACCAGCTCTTGAGGAGTCTATTTCACATTTTCACAGCTCTTACTGTGAAGAAACCTTTCCATATTTGGAGATAAAATCTCTTTTCTAGACATAAAGAGTGCCCCCTTGTCCTCTGTGATTAGCTTACAGTGAATAACTTAACACCAAGTTTACTATATAGACCCCTTATGTATGTGTACATGTTAATCGTATCCCCCTTAATCTCCTTTTCTCAAGTGAGAATAAATTCAGTTCCTCTAATCTATCCTCATAGCTGAGATCCTCTGTGTCTCTTATCAGTTTGTTTGCCCTTCTCTGCTCTTTCTCCAGTTTCCCCATGTCATTTTTGAAAACATTGAGATACATTTATCAACATTAAATCTCATTTGCTACCTAGTTGCCCCATTAACCACTTCAGCCCCGGAAGGATTTACCCCCTTCCTGACCAGAGCACTTTTTGAGATTCAGCACTGCGTCGTTTTAACTGACAATTGCGTGGTCGTGCGACGTGGCTCCGAAACAAAATTGACATCCTTTTTTTCCCACAAATAGAGCTTTCTTTTGGTGGTATTTGATCACCTCTGTGATTTTTATTTCATGTGCTATAAACAAAATAAGACCGACAATTTTTTTTAAAAAAACGCATTATTTTTTACTTTTTGCTATAATAAATATCCCCAAAAAATATATTAAAAAACATTTTTTTTCCTCAGTTTAGGCGGATACGTATTCTTCTACATATTTTTGGTAAACAAAATCACAATAAGCATTTATTGATTGGTTTGCGCAAAAGTTATAGCGTTTACAAAATAGGGGATAGTTTTATGGCATTTTTATTAATTTTTTTTTTTTACTAGTAATGGCGGCGAGCTGCGATTTTTATTGTGACTGCGACATTATGGCGGACACATCGGACGTTTTTGACATATTTTTGGGACCATTGTCATTTATACAGCAATCAGTGCTATAAAAATGCACTGATTCCTGTGTAAATGACACTGGCAGCGAAGGGGTTAACCACTAGGGGGCGGGGAGGGGTTAAGTATGTCCTAGAGGAGTGATTCTAACTGTAAGGGGGATGGGCTGTGTGTGTCACTACACTGATCTCTGCTCTGATGACAGGGAGCAGAGATCCAGCGACACTGTCACTAGGCAGAACGGGGAGATGCTGTTTACAACGGTATCTTCCCATTCGTCCTCTCCGTGAGGCGATCGCGGGTATGCGGGACCCGCGACCCGATTCACGGAGATCACAGCAGGCGCGCGCACAGTGGCAAACTTAAAGTAACGTACCCCTTGAAATTTTCCACATTTTTTCATGTTACAACCAAAAACATAAATGTATTTTATTGGGATTTTATGTGATAGACCAACACAAAGTGGCACATAATAGTGAAGTGGAAGGAAAATTATAAATGGTTTTCAACATTTTTTACAAATAAATATCTGAAAAGTGTGGCGTGCATTTGTATTCAGCCCCCCTGAGTCAATACTTTGTAGAACCACCTTTCGCTGAAATGCAAGTCTTTTTGGGGATGTCTCTACCAATTTTGCACGTCTAGAGAGTGAAATTCTTGACCATTCTTCCTTGCAAAATAGCTCAAGCTCTGTCCGATTGGATGGAGAGTTTCTGTGACCAGCAATTTTTAAGTCTTGCCACAGATTCTCAATTTGATTTAGTTTTGGACTTTGACTGGGCCATTCTAATATATGAATATGCTTTGATCTAAACCATTCCATTGTAGCTCTGGCTGTTTGTTTAGGGTCATTGTCCTGCTAAAAGATGAACCTCCGCCCCAGTCTCAAGTCTTTTAAAACCCTCTAAAAGGTTTTCCTCTAAGATTCCTAAGATTGGCTCCATCCACCTTTCCATCAACTTTGACCAGTGTCCCTGTCCCTGCTGAAGAAAAGCATCCCCACAACAAGATGCTGCCACCACCATGTTTCACGGTGTGGATGGTGTGTTCAGGGTGATGTGTAGTGTTAGTTTTCCGCCACACATAGCGTTTTGCTTTTAGGCCAAAAAGTGACAGAGAAAATTAAGAACTGTCCGTGATACTTTTTTTATTTGCACTAACATACAATTTTTCAGGACAAGCTTTCGGAGGTATGTCCCCTTCTTCAAGGTCCAAGCAGTACTGATTCACAAATTTTTAAGCAGAATGTTAAAGAATAAATATGTCTATTTATCATGATATTGTGTTATCACATTCAATTTAAATCTCGTACTGTGATCTTATATAACATGCTTGTGATATTTAGAACTTCGCCAGTATATCTGTGGCCTTCAAAAAACATTTTTAGGTCAATAACTTTTTTGTTGAGTCAGTGAAGTCATGCAGCTTAGGGTTACCCTTTAAAATTGATGCAGATTTGTAGTAAAAATCTAAAAACTATTTTAGAAGATAACGGGTTAATCTTCCCGATGGAATTTGGTGTTTGAATCAATAGTGTCTTCTTATCACAAGTAACACAGATGTTCACATCTGCTGTTCACTTGCTTAAATTTTAGCCAGTTTTGCATCTCACAATGATAACATATACAGTCATAGTGAGAGAAGGGAGGGGGGGGGGGCTACAAAATATTACAGCATTTTTCTTTGAGAGAAGTAAGTCACACAGAGGTCAGCCAATAGTGTGTGAGTTAAAGTGATGACCAGATATTTTGCAGCCTGTTCATTCTCAGTTTGACTTCCCTTTAGTATGTGTCAACAAACGCTGTGTGCAAACGCAAGTAGATATTTTCTATATAGCCAAGGCTCCTATATAATCCATATACTTATCCTGGAGTTTGAAAAGCTCCCATTGTCAGACAAAATCACAAGTCAAAATTTTTAAACCATTCTGTCACACGGTTCTATTTATTTTTAAAGTGTTACATCACACCAGATTTTTAGCAGCACCAGACCACAAAATTATGTATTGCTTAAAAAAAGTGGTATTTGCCATTGGCGTGTTTATATGTTCATCAGGGAGTATGGTCCTGTGTATTTCTTTTACACATACCATTTGTCTTGAGTCATACCGTGGGCATTTTCTGCAGGTATAGTCAAATATGGTACTGTAGCAATTTTTCAAGATACGTTCTTTAAGCTGCCAAGGACAAAACATGTTTAGACCTGAGATAGAATTTAGTGATTATAGGAGATAACATAACGATTAGCTGCTACTAAGCAATGTCTAATAAGTTTAAATACAGAAGATTGAATAGATCAGACTTCTAACTTGTGCCCTGTATCCCTTCAAATTCCAGTTCCCCAAAATGTAAACATATGTTATGCTTCTGGTGGTTCTTTCTTCTCCATATAGTCACATCTGTATGCTCTTTTTGTTCTTTCCCCACCGTTTTTTTTTTTTTTCTCCAGATAACATAAACACAGACTTGGCACAAGGGATATAGCAAAACAATAAATTTTCAGAAGTTTGGATTTATTGAAGGCAAATGTTAATATAGCTCAAAGCCATCATTTGCTGTTTCAACTGCTTCTACTTTCTCAGATGTTTTTTCTTCTTTTTCTCGTTACCCTGTCATTTATTACTGCTGTACGTCATCACAAGACTTAGCGGTTTATACTTTAAGACAATTGAGCCTTGACAAAATGTGTTTTCAGAGGTGCCTAAAACATAAGAGACCTTTAAATCAAACATTTTATGTTAATGGAGAAAGTGATGATGGGCAAAATATAATTCACTGAGATCTGCAAATAGTATTCAAATATTTTATTGCTGTCACTATATATATGTGCTATCATAAAATATTACAGTAGAGACATCAACAAGGAAATTGCCATTCCATTTAATTCCAAAGAGGCGATTTATGTGGTCATGTACAGTAGGAAACAATTTAAAAAGTTTTGTGAAGTATTTTTTAAAATGTAATAATTTGGATATAGGCAGGTCCTTTGCTGATTTTTCAATTCAGTTCTGTAATGGCACATATTTAGTCACAAATAAATCTTTCAAATTATAAGCCAAAACCTTTTACATTTTTGAATAGGGAATTTATTTTCTGGTACCCTGTTTCCCCGAAAATAAGACCTAGCGTGATTGTCGGTGATGGCTGTAATATAAGCCCTACCCTCCAAATAAGCCCTAGTTAACCGCTTGTCGACCTGCGCACGCCGATGTACGTCGGCAGAGCGGCACGGCTGGGCAAATGGGCGTACCTGTACGTCCATTTGAATTTCCCGCCGTGCCCGTGCGTGTGCGCGCCGCCGGCGGCGCGCGCCGGCCGGGAGCTCCGTGAGTCGGGTCGCGGGTCCCGCGGACTCGATCGCCGCGGGGATACCCGCGATCGCCTCACGGAGCGGATGAACGGGGAGATGCCATTGTAAACAGCATCTCCCCGTTCTGCCTAGTGACAAGTGTCACTCGATCTCTGCTCCCTGTCATCGGAGCAGAGATCAGTGACGTCACCCACACAGCCCATCCCCCTACAGTTAGTAATCACTCCCTAGGTCACACTTAACCCCTCCCCGCCCCCTAGTGGTTAACCCCTTCACTGCCAGTGTCATTTACACAGTAATCAGTGCATTTTTAATCGCACTGATTGCTGTATAAATGACAATGGTCCCAAAAATGTGTCAAAAATGTCTGACATGTCCGCCATAACGTCGCAGTCACAATAAAAATCGCTGCTCGCCGCCATTACTAGTAAAAAAAAAAATTATTAATAAAAATGCCATAAAACTATCCCCTATTTAGTAAACACTATAACGTTTGCGCAAACCAATTAATAAACGCTTATTGCGATTTTTTTTACCAAAAATATGTAGAAGAATACGATCGGCCTAAACTGAAGAAAAAAAATGTTTTTTTTATATATTTTTGGGGGATATTTATTATAGCAAAATGTAAAAAATAATGCGTTTTTTTCAAAATTGTCGCTCTTATTTTGTTTATAGCGCAAAAAATAAAAATCGCAGAGGCGATCAAATACCACCAAAAGAAAGCTCTATTTGTGGGAAAAAAAGGACGTCAATTTTGTTTGGGAGCCACGTCGCACGACCGCGCAATTGTCAGTTAAAGTGACGCAGTGCCGAATCGCAAAAAACGCTCTGGTCAGGAAGGGGGTAAATCCTTCCGGGGCTGAAGTGGTTAAAGTCCTTGTAGGTCTTATTTTCAGGGTAGGGCTTTTTTTTGGGGAAACAGGGTAGGGCTTATTTGGGGGGCAGGGCTTATATTGCAGCCATCACCGACAATCATGGTAGGTCTTATTTTCGGGGAAACAGGGTACCTGTGTCTCATTGCGTAGATTCCTCTTCACTGCCTGTCTCATAAACACAACAGGAAGCAAGAGGAAATTTAAATGAGAGAAATCAGTTGACCATTCTCGCCAGAAAAAATGTAACCATTAAAAGTGCTACCCTCTATTTCTTTTCTGGTGATAATTCAAAATGTTGGTGGTCATCATCAGAACAAATAGAGTGGTTGAATCGCGGAGACTGGTAAAGCTCTGCATAGAAACCAATCAGCTTCCAGGTTTTATTGCCAAAGCTTAAAGGCTTACCTGTAGGTACAGTGAATATCTCATAAACCTTCATGATTTAGGAGATATTCACACTGCATGCAGCCGGTGACGTCACCATCTCATACGCTCTGAAGGGACGGCATACCCTTGCAGTCCCATCAGAGCTCCATGCCACGGTATGTGACTCGCGCGCGGGAGTGACGTTGTTGTGGCGCAGCCAGACGGCTGGAGGACACAAAACCGGATAGTGGACAGGGTGAAGATGGAAGCACCTTCAGCAGTGACAGCGTGCTGTTGGGGGCTTTGTTCTTAGATAAGTATTTCATAATGTGCTAGTATGAGACACAAACTAACACTTTATGCCATTGTCCTACAGGGTTAAAAAAATTTGGTTTACTACTGCTTTAATTGAACAAGCTGAAGTTAGAAGCTGATTGGCTATGATGCACAGCTGCACCAGATTCTGAGTGCACCAGTTTTAGTAAATCTACTCCGCTGAAACTCTGTGGGAGCACAAAGACACTTTTCGGATTTCAGCGCCACCTGACCACATTTTCTGCTACAATAAATTTTATTGTTGCACGTGAAAGTAACAAGACAGCTGATTACCCACGCAGGGGTTGTACAACAATGAACAGGACTGACAGAGTCAACTCTTCAGTACTCTATCAAAAACAAAATAAAACATTTTTAGCTTACACTTTTGCATACACTTTAGGACCAGACAGTAAAGGTGCCAATTTTTAAACAGGAAAGGTAAATATCCATAGTTAACTTTATAAAAATACATAAAAATAACTTGAATGAACTGATTCCATTAGCACTAAGCTGTGAGAAATAGTGCTTTTGACTTGTGGAAGATGGAATATTCTGCTTCATTGTACATATTAATTTCTGGATGGAAGTCCTAAATGCTTGGTGAAAACATTACGAACACCAGGTGTAACTTACAGTGGGGTTGATTTACTAAAACTGTAGCGTGTAAAATCTGGTGCATGGTGGTCAATCAGCTTCCAATTTCAGCTTGTTTAATTAAAAGGAAAGTATTTTTTTTTACCTATGTGGATGCAGCATCAGACTGATGCTACATCTGTCCCTCAGTGTCTTTGCACTGAGAACAGAGCCACCGAACATCGCCGATGGCTCGGTTTTCACAGATCCCGAGAGGAGAGCTGTTGAATGTCAGTCAGCGTCTCTCCTCTCTGCTCCTCCACGCTCATAGGAGTAATGAGCTGTGGAGGGGCGGGGAGCGACCATCTCAGTGGCTCGCTGAGACGCTGATACTGACATCAATCAAGGCAGCTGGCGGATCCAGACTTGGGAAGTCAGGATGACGCGCTGCCTCGACTGATGGCAGTGACGTCAGGGGAGAGAAGACTTCAGACCGCTCTTTGCTGAAAACGGGTCACAGGAGTGCAAAACGAATTGCACTCCTGTGACCCAGAGGAGAAGCCCAGCCTAAAAAGCTCAGGCTGGACTTCTCCTTTAAGCTTTGACAAAAAAACAACTGGAAGCTGATTGGTTTCTATGCAGAGCTGCACCGATTTCTGCACTCTCCAGTTTTAGTAAATCAACCTCTGTATTTGTACATGTTTCCATTTCCAGTTGTAGCCTTTGTTTATGGGACGGTGGAATCAGCCGCCTGCTTTGTTTGTCCAAGATAATTTATTTGTTATTTTATGTTCTGCAGTCCTGCTTATGGTGGTCGAGATTGTCCTGGTCCCACCTATGAATATCAGATGTGTAACAATGAAGAATGCAGAGGACCATTTGAAGATTTCCGTGCTCAGCAATGTTCACAACGTAACTCATACTATACTTACCAGAATACCAAGCACACTTGGCTTCCCTATGAGCATCATGATGGTGAGAGTGCTTCAAGTTCTGTTTTAAAAGCAATATCTATTCAGTACAATCCTAAATATTGTGTAGTGCTCACATGTAACAGAGTCTTGTTAAACATTAGTTACCTAAATGTGAATTTAAATGTAATCATCCATATTCCCCCAACTATCACATATCCCTAACACCTATCCTTGCCCTTACACCTGACCTTATCCTTCCTTTTTTAACCCACACCACCCTAAAACTTCCCCTACACAATAAAACGCTTGCTTGCCTAAAATTTATGTAATTTTTTTCCTCCAAATAGAGCTGTCTTTTGGTGGTATTTGATCACCTCTGCAGTTTTTATTTTTTGTGCTATAAACAAGCTACAAAGCTATAAAAAACCATTGACAATTTTGAAAAAAAAAAAACTATATTTTTTACTTTCTGCTATAAAACATGTCCAATAAAAATTGTAAAAAAATCAAATTTCTTCAAAAATTTAGGCCAATATGTGTTCTACTACATATTTTTGGTAAAAAAAAAAAAATCCCAATTAGCGTATATTGTTTGGTTTGCACAAACGTTATAGCGTCTACAAACTATGGGAAATATTTATAGAATTTATTTTTATTTTTTTACTAGTAATGGTGGTGATCAGCGACTTTAGCGGGACTGCAATATTACCGCAGACAAATCAGGCATTTAGCTGATTCTTTTGACAGTTTTTGTGGATCAGTGACACTAATACAGTGATCAGTGCTAAAAATATGCACTGTCACTGTACTAATGACACTGGCTGGCAAGGAGTTAACACCAGGGGCAATCAAAGGGTTAACTGTGTGCCTATCTAAAGTTTCAGTGTATTGGGGCTGGTGTTTTTTCTAGTGGAAGACATGGATCGGTGCTTTGCAGAAACACAGGATCCATGCCTTCTGTACTGACAAAACAGTACTCTGCCTTGTTTACATAGGCGAACTGCCATTCTGCCTGTGTACCGAACGATCAGCGGGTGGCGGTTAACATCGAGTCTGCAGGACATGCTGATCAGCTCCCGCTGTGTAAGATTACAGTGCTGCGCAGCGTCGCCGCCCTGTAGTAGTAAATCTGCTATGGGGTGGTCGACAAGTGGGTTGCGTTAGGCTACATTTACACGGGCAGATAGGGGTGAATAGCAGGACACAGCAACACCCTGTGCTATGGTCCCTATGGCCTCCTACAAACTAGCTGCGGCCCATTTGTGTGCGACCAGAACTCTGCAGAATCTCAGACTCTGGATGCACACTGTCTCTGACCAGGGTCAGTTAGTAGCCGCTGACAGCTACTGCTGTTTGCTTAAAGTATTTTCATGCAGCGTTTATTACCCCCCAGCAAGAATGTACTGATTCTCGCCAAGGGCTACCCCTGTGCAGACATGTGAATGTAGCCTTAAGGAATAAATTCTTCAGCGCAGGATATAGCACAACATAATTATTTTAGGTAGGATGTATAGACAGCATTGATAGTTTGTATCCACCCTCTAAAAATAAGGCCAGTGAGGAGATGTAGGCAGTTCAGTTATCTTAAATGAAGTGTTATATCCACCATCAAAACTTTACTGCAATCTTGATTTCATTGCAGATGCTCAGAAGTGTGAACTCATATGCCAGTCCAAGGAAACAGGAGATGTGGTATTCATGAATCAGGTGGTTCATGATGGTACCCGCTGCAGCTATAAAGATCCATACAGTGTCTGTGCCAGAGGAGAATGTGTGGTAAGTGCTTAGATCTAGAATATGTAACAGCCAATTCTGTAATGAGATACTACCATTGACAGAGCAAGACCTTTTCATATATATTTTTTAACACATCCCATTTGGGATTATTCTGGGTCAAAATAATATTGTCTTTTTTAACTTCTGTGTGAAAACATTGTTATAGACATCTTGATGAACGCTAGCATCTGAACTTCATTAACATTGATCTCACTCAACATTACCGTATATACTCGAGTATAAGTCGAATTTTTCAGCACATTTTTTTGTGCTGAAAGTGCCCCCCTCGACTTATACTCGAGTCAAGCACTTTTCTGCAGCAAAAAATTTCATTTTACGAACCGACTTTGGGGCCCCGTATCTCAGGGCCACTTGGTGCTAGGAAAATTTGGTGTGCAAACCCAGTGGAACTGGTTCGGAAAATGTCATTCTCTGCTGCAGGAAAGTGCTTTACATTTTCTGAACTGATTTTTGGGGCCCTGTATCTCGTGGCCACTTAGTGCTAGAAACCCCAGCTTTGGAAGTTTTATGGTGCTAGTTCCACTGGGTTTGCACACCAAATTTGGGATTCTTAGCACTAAGTGGCCCCGAGATACGGGGCCCCAAATTCGGTCAACTGTGTCTATCTGCAGCAATGTCATTTATGGACCCTTTGGGTTCAGAGACCCCAAATTTTGGCTGCAGCTAGGGGGCATCTAGGAACCCTTAACTACCGAGTTTGAAGTTCAGGGGACCTATGGCTGCAAATGGGCACAGTGATGCTGCAAATGGGCATTGTTGACCCTCTTTTCCACTTACAGTAGCTGTGCATTTCTCACCCTCGTCTTATACTCAGGTCAATAAGTTTTTCCCATTTTTTTTGTGGTAAATTAGGGCCTCGACTTATACTCGGAACGACTTATACTCGAGTATATACGGTATTTCCTGGTCTGAAGTATATTTTTTTTTAATACAAAGGGTGTCTTAGACAGTTCTTACTGTGGAAAAAATGATAAACGGTTACAGCGCTGATAATCATACAATAACGTGCTACGTGCTGAAAAATTAGATATTGATTATGTTATACATGTAACTACTAGTTACCACAATGTAAGTGATGAGTCAGTCAGTGTTACCTGACTAGACACCACCTGAGAAATGTATTAGTGAATGGTTGCCATATCAAAATAAAATACCAAAGGTGACTCTGATCACAATATACCAGTGCAGGAAATAATGTGAAAAAAACATATATAAAATATATATATAGTCCCGACCCAACTCGCCCCAGCTGGGCATAGATCTCAGACAGACAGCTTAATGGTATCCCGACAGCTCCTATGTGGACAAGTCAATCCGTACTCTAATCCAACATCAGGTGTTTCTATATGGATAAGTGGATATTATCTTATGGAGCCATATATCTTGCAAACGGTCACCCAAAATAGAAGGAGATAAAATATATATATGGTGAAGTACTGCGGGGTGTAAGAGCCAATCGCACTACAGACCGCTACTCACGCTTTCCCTGGTGACAGTCAGGCATAACAGGCATATCAGATGCTTCCGCGGTCGCCGCCTGGTAGCGTGCGCTCCACGAAGCCAGGAAGGTAAAAAAGCGTCACTTGGTTGTTTGAAGGCCGGATGTGACGTCTTACTGTGCTCCACTTTTCAGAGGGTGTTTGACGATCAGAAGGCATTACGTTGCATCCTCACTGCCTGTTTTAATCCTGAAAATGGCAACCCCATGCTTGAATGGGTCGCGTTCAGCGATGAAACTGCCCGCCAAATGTGACAGAGGGTTTCATTTTTGCCACGGCCGCCGATATATGCTCCCTACTGCCTACCCCCCTTAGCTGCAAATGCAGCCAGATGGGGTTTATATATGCCATGGCAAAAATATACTCCCCGTCATGTATGGCAGGCAATAACACCGCCGATTGTGACCCATTCAAGCAAATGGGGATGCAGCACAACCGTCCTGAAACTGCATGCAATGCAAGTGGCAGCATTTGCAGGGCAAACTTTTATTTTATTTTTTATTTATTATAGGTGCTTATATATAGCGCCATTAATTTTACACAGCACTTTGACATATATTGTACATTTATATATTTTTTTTCAGGTACTTATATAGAGCCATCAATTTACGCAGTGCTTTTACATATAGGAGCCTACAATTTATGGTCCCTAACTCACATTCATACACAATAGGGCCAATTTAGACAAGATCCGATTAACCTACCAGCATGTCTTTGGAGTGTGGTAGGAAACTGGAGTACCCAGAGGAAACCCATGCAGGCACAGGGAGAACATGCTAACTCCAGGCAGGTAGTGTTGTGGCTGGGTCATTCACATCAGTCCCTACCCTCAAGGAGCATACAATCTAGGGTCCCTAACTCGTTGTACACATAGTAGGGCCAATTTAGACAGGAGCCAATTAACCTACCAGCATGTCCTTGGAGTGTGGGAGGAAACCCATGCAGGTACAGGGAGAACAAGCAAACTCCAGCCAGGTAGTGACATGGTTGGGATTCGAACCAACAACCCTAGTGCTTCTAGGCGGAAGTGCTGATCACTTGGCAACTGTTCTGCCCAACTCTGCCCCCCTCCCCTTAACTGCAAAGGTAGCCAGATGGGGTATGCATATATCCTGTTGCAAAAATTATACCCCCGTCACGAAAATCCCCCGTCTGAAAATCATACATCCGCAGATCACTTTTCCAAGGTGGATCAATAATAGCTACACATCTAAATTTAGCATAATTGTCATAAGAAGAAACCAATCTCTTTAGCTGGTATATATTCCAGTAATCTGAACACCATGACATCACCCCTCGAGCCTGCGGGTCACTGGCAGCTGCTTTGCCCATTTACAAAACAATTCACTCAGTAGCCAGTGTGACCAGAACTGGCTATTAGGACTAGCAGAATTAGCAGTTCACAAGATAAAGCGGAGGTCCACCCAAAAGTAGAACCTCCGCTTATATGCTTCCTCCCCCCTCTGGTGCCACATTTGGCACCTTTCAGGGGTTGGGGGGAACAGGTACTTGCTTTTGACAGGTACTCTTTTCCACTTCTGGGAGAAAGCACTGCGGCATCGTCCCTTGGAAGTTTGCCCCTCCCCCTCCTTTCCCACCACCTGGACAGTTAGAAAGCACAGTGCGCTTTGCGCATGCACAGTAGGGAGCCAGCTGTGAAACCGAAAGGCTTCACTGCCAGTTTCCCTTACCTTGAATGGCGGCGGCAGCACCTGAGAGCCGATACAAAAATTGGCTTTGGATGCCAACATCGCAGGAACCCTGGAAAGGTAAGTGTCCTAATATTAAAAGTCAGCAGCTACAGTATTTGTAGCTGCTGCCTTTAAATTTTTTTGTGGTGGGGCGGAACTCCTCTTTAACCACTTGCCGACCACCTGCCGCAGTTATACTGTGATAAGGTGGCTCGGCTGCGCAAATCACCCTAGGTGTACGTCAGCTCGTGAACTCTCTTTTGTGTGCGCTCGCTCCCATTGGCCAGCAGGAGAGACAATCAGCAGGTCCGGCTGACTCTATGTCCGCTGGCCACCCACGATCGTTCCCCACAGAAACAGAATGGGGATCTGCCTGCGTAAACAAGGCAAATCTGTGTTCTGACAGAGGAGATCACACAGATCATGTCTTTCTGCTATGCAGGAAGATGGATCTGTGTGTTGTCCCAGTGAGCCCTTCCCCCATACAGTTAGAACCCACTGTGAGGGAACACAGTTAACCCCTTCATAGCTCCTGATGTTTACCCCTTCCCTGCCAGTGTCATTAGTTCAATAACAGTGTATATTTTTAGCACTGATTACTGTAGTAATGCCGCTGGTCCCCAGAAAAGTGTCAAAAATGTCCGTTAGGTGTCCGATCTGTCGCAGTCCTGCTAAAAATCACTGATCACCGCCATTAGTAGTAAAAAATAAATAAACATGCCATAACTTTGGTAACTTTGATACTTTGGTGCAAACAAATCAATATACACTTATTGGGATTTTTTACCAAAAATATGTAGCAGAATACATGCAGTATCTCACAAAAGTACCCCCCTTACATTTTTGTAAATATTTTATTACATCTTTTCATGTGACAACACTGAAGAAATAACACTTTGCTACAATGTAAAGTAGTGAGTGTACAGCTTGTATACCAGTGTACATTTGCTGTCCCCTCAAAGGAACTCAACACAGCCATTAATGTCTAAACTGCTGGCAACAAAAGTGAGTACACCCCTAAGTGAAAATGTCCAAATTGGGCAAAAAGGGTCAATATTTTGTATGGCCACTATTATTTTCCAGCACTGCATGGGCATGGAGTTCAACAGAGCTTCACAGGTTTGCACTGGAGTCCTCTTCCACTCCTCCATGACGACATCACGGAGCTGGTGGATGTTAGAGACCTTGCGCTCCTCCACCTTCCGTTTGATGATGCCCCACAGATGCTCAATAGCGTTTAGGTCTGGGGACACGCTTGGCCAGTCCATCACCTTTACCCTCAGCTTCTTTAGCAAGGTAGTGGTTGTCTTGGAGGTGTGTTTGTTATTATGTTGGAATACTGCCCTGTGGCCCAGTCTCTGAAGGGAGGGGATAATGCTCTGCTTCAGTATGTCACAGTACATGTTGGCATTCATGGTTCCCTCAATGAACAGTAGCACCCCAGTGCCGGCAGCACTCATGCAGCCCCAGACCATGACACTGCCACCACCATGCTTGACTGTAGGCAAGACACACTTGTCTTTGTACTCCTCACCTGGTTGCCGCGGCACACGCTTCTTGACACCATCTGAACCAAATAAGTTTATCTTGGTCTCATAAGACCACAGGACATGTTTTCAGTAATCCATGTCCTTAGTCTGCTTGTCCTCAGCAAACTGTTTGCGGGCTTTCTTGTGCATCATCTTTAGAAGAGGCTTCCTTCTGGGACGACAGCCATACAGACCAATTTGATGCAATGTGCGGCGTATGGTCTGAGCACTGACAGACTGACCCCCCACCCCTTTAACCTCGGCAGCAATGCTGGTAGCACTCATACGTCTATTTCCCAAAGACAACTGCCTGATATGATGCTGAGCACATGCATTCAACTTCTATGGTCGACCATGGTGAGGCCTGTTCTGAGTGGAACCTGTTTTGTTAAACCACTGTATGGTCTTGGCCACCATGCTGCAGCTCAGTTTCAGGGTCTTGGCAATCTTCTTATAGCCTAGACCATCTTTTTGTAGAGCAACATTTTTTTTTTTTAGATCCTCGGAGAGTTCTTTGCCATGAGGTGCCATGTTGAACTTACAGTGACCAGTATGAGTGAGAGTGATAACACCAAATTTAACACACCTGCTCCCCATTCATACCTGAGACCTTGTAACACTAATGAGTCACATAACACCACGGAGAGAAAATGGCTAATTGGGCCCAATTTGGACATTTTCACTTAGGAGTGTACTCACTTTTGTTGCCAGCGGTTTAGACATTAATGGCTGTGTGTTGAGGTATTTTGAGGGGACAGCAAATTTACACTGTTATACAAGCTGTACACTCACTACTTTACATTGTAGCAAAGTGTAATTTCTTCAGTGTTGTCACATAAAAAGATATAATAAAATATTTACAAAAATGTTAGGGGTGTACTCACTTTTGTGAGATACTGTATTGGCCTAAATTGATGAAGAAATTTGTTTTTTTACATTTGGGGGGGGGGGGGGGATGTTTTGTAACAGAAAGTAAAACATTTTGTTTGTTTTTTTTCAAAATTGTTACACTATTTTTGTTTATAGTGCAAAAAATAAAAACCACAGAGGTGATCAAGTACCACCAAAAGAAAGCTCTGTTATTGGGAAAAAAAGGACATCAATTTTGTTTGGGTACAGCTTTGCATGACCGCGCAATTGTCAGTTAAAGCGATGCAGTGCCGTATCGCAAAAAAATGGCTTGGTCATGAAGTGGGTAAATCCTTCCGGGGCTGAAGTGGTTAAAGTTGATTTTCTTAGGGAATAGTCAATGCTTCTTTTGCCAGGTGAATGTTCACTGAGCTTAGTAAATAAGGCAAAGCTGTGTGCAATTTGTTTACCCAGTCACAGGCAAGGGAAATTCATTTGGATGACGGATGACTGGAGTGAACACAGCTTTACCTTATTTACTACTATCAGTAAACAATCACTTTACAAAGTTTAGGTAATCAACCCAATTTCCTTTCTAGTTTACATATGAACTCCAAACAGATAAATACACGCATAGCATACATATAAGGAAGCTGCTCTATCTGGCAAAGGATTTGTATTTCTATTCATCTAGTTTAGATAGCATAGCCAGGCAAATTACATCACTCTCTCTGTTACAGTTTTAGATTGTAATAGGGATACAGTGGTGTACTCTTGCAATCCCCAGTCTATTGATTGGACAGTAAAGGCACATCAGGTGACTATCATCTCTCTGTTCACTCTGCTCTCTCCTTCAGCATGTTCCCCACAGTATCCCTCCTACATGTTTTAATGCAGCCCACTTTACTTCCTGTACTTCCTGTCCCATAATCAAAGCAGGAATTGAGAGAAAACCCTCCAAAGTGAGAGAATCCCTGATTGTCACCAGAGTGACTAGAACTATTGTCCACATTGAAAAACTTTCCTTCTCTTCCTGTTCTGGGGACAACCCAAAATATGAGACTTTTTTTTCACTTTAAGTTTTGGTGATGCCTTTATTCTAGCAACCAAGGTGGTGGTAATGTTTTTTTTTTTTTTGGAATGATCAACATAATATTTTGATCATATTTTTAATGTTTTGCAAAGGCCTCTTTTCACATGGGTGCACTAAAAGTGGTTGTAAAGCCAGTTTATGAAAAATGAACTAAACACATATATCTGCAATGTTTACTTATCTCTCTCCAAAGCTCTAAGTGCCGTTTCTCTCTGGTGCCCCGTTCCTCTGTTATCAGCATGAGTTACTTCTGACAAGCTCTCCGACACATGAGACAACAGTAGGTGAAAATTTGTGTTGAGGAAGGAGCTTATAGGGAGATAAGCAGAGAGCTTGTCAATTCATACTACAGCTCTGCATGTTCCTTTGTTCCTCTGCCTATGTAGAGGGGGTGGTGTCCTTTTCCTCCAATCAGCTCTCACACACAGTGTAAGTCTATTCTCCCCACCCACCCCCATGTGCTGCTGAAAGCGGGAGAAAGATTTTTAACATGACCTGCACTTTCCAAAGAGTGTAGAAAGCTGAAGACAGCAGATATAGACGTAAAACTTATGTAGGGAGATTTGTTTAATCTCTGTGTATCATCTGAGGCAGTTCACTTCACTTGGTATATGTGAGGGTTTACAACCACTTTAAGCATACACATTTTTGAGGCTGTATTTGCCCACACATGATACAATTCGTTGTGCAAGAAGTCCCATTCATGTCAATTGGGATGCAGCTGCTGCACGGACATAGCCGCTGCTTCCAAATTGGCATCCATGCAATTGTGGGTATGTGTCCCCGGACGCAGACAGTGTGAGTTTGGAGACAGGACTCCACATGAATGTCAAATCGAGAGCACTGTCTGTGCAGCTGTTGTGTCCCAATTGGCATGAATGGGACTTCTTGCACATGCGACCGTGCGGGCAAACCCATGCCTCATATAGGTGTATGCTTAGGTACGCCCGTGTGAATGAGGTCTAAGAGTGCAATAATAGTGCAGTTTAACAACACTTAAGAGTTTTAAAAACTTATATATCTACTGCTTCTCCACCTCTTACAACTAACTTTCAAGCTCTTCGCCAGGGGCGACTTCAAATGATTGGTTGCAAACAATCTATTGTAGCCAGTCCACCCTGCTTCCCAGTGAAAGTGGCTGTGAGGGGTGACTTTGATGCTTTTTTAACAACCATTCAGTGTCTCCAGTCTTCCCTGATTCCTAGTGAAAGGAGCTGGCAGGGGTGCCTTCCACTGCTTGGTTGCAATCCAATGTGGCCAGTCTTCCCTGATTCCCAGTGGAAAGGGCTGTCTTACAGACATGTCAGTTTTATAATACAGTATATCAATTTATATACACACAGATAGCTTTGACCTAGTTGTACAATAAAGTCTGATCATTTGTAAAGTAAATGTATTGATGTTTAATGGTGTGCATTCAAATGCTGGTCTTTCTCTGGTTATATGATATAGAAAAGTCAAAGTAATTTATTATCCAAATTCAAAACAGTGCTGCGCTGCTTACTAGTTATCAATAATTAACATTGGGGTGCATGCAGCAGCCGTGATGTGTTTTTTTTTTCAGATTTTTTATTTAGTCAAAGGACATGGTTCAAGGACATACAGCATAATATGAACAGTTTTGGTATACTATACATCATAACAGATATTCATTACATAAAATGAAACGTTGTAAACCCAGGATGACCATTGGCTACTCGAGGTGTCTTGTATATGCCAGGCTAGAGGTGAGGAAGATAGAACCTCGGAGCCGGGTATTATTAAGGTAAGTCATAGCCAAAACTCTAATGCCCCGTACACACGGTCGAACATTGATCGGACATTCCGACAACAAAATCCTAGGATTTTTTCCGACGGATGTTGGCTCAAACTTGTCTTGCATACACACGGTCACACAAAGTTGTCAGAAAATCTGATTATTCTGAACGCGGTGACGTAAAACACATACTTTGGGACTATAAACGGGGCAGTAGCCAATATCTTTCATCTCTTTATTTATTCTGAGCATGTGTGGCACTTTGTGCGTCGGATTTGTGTACACACAATTGGAAATTCCGACAACGGATTTTGTTGTCGGAAAATTTTATAGCCTGCTCTCAAACTTTGTGTGTCGGAAAATCCGATGGAAAATGTGTGATGGAGCCTACATACGGTCAGAATTTCCGACAACAAGGTCCTATCACACATTTTCCGTCGGAAAATCTGACCGTGTGTACGGGGCATTATATGTTCTGATAGGGTGAGGCCTCGGAACCAGCCCAAATCAGTTTTCTGATTTTGTATAGAAAAAGAGTAACATGGAGCCATAAGGACACTGGTCTATAAAGAAGAAATAGCGTAATATTAGAGAAGAGGAAGAAAGGGCATAAGAGAACGAAGAAGAGTAAGAGCTGGGGGAGGGAGAGGAACGGGGGGGGGGGGTCAGGGAAGGAATGGAGAGATACGAAATGTGAGGTCGCAGACTGCATAGTCAGCAGATGGGAGGCAGGTTTGGTATTTCTAGAAAACCAACTGGGGTCGTGGTCCAAGTAAGATAGGTTTAGTGGGCAGGGTCACAGTCAAAGAGGGCTCTACCTTCATCAGAGAAAATGAACATGTTCCAAGGCGACCAAGTCTTGGAGTAGCGTTCCTGTTGGTGGTGTGCCGAGAGAGAATGAGGTCTTACAGCTTATTTATTTTCCCTACCTTTCTAAGCCACATCCTGATGGTCGGAGGCTGTGGGGATTTCCATTTAAGAAGAATGCATGCCTTGGCGGTGTCCAGGAGATGGTGAATGATTAATTTTTGTAAAAAAAAATACAGTGGATAGTGGCACAGGCTGTAGTAGCATAAGTCCATAAGCTTTTTGTGAGAAGACAGTCTAATGTCAGGGCAGCCTTGCAGAGGGAGTTGATGCACACTCCAAACATGTGAAGAGAAAACAAGAAATAGGCGCCTCTGAGTGAAAC
Source organism: Lithobates clamitans (assembly GCA_037952925.1). NCBI lineage: Eukaryota > Metazoa > Chordata > Amphibia > Anura > Ranidae > Lithobates > Lithobates clamitans. Next base: position 1,057,149 of record JBBGZY010000798.1, on the reverse strand, counting down.
TGTTTGTGTTTAATAGACTAAACATATTAAAAGACTCACAATGTAGTATCTTTAGACAGGCACAGTGAAGTCCAGTGAAAACGCATGATCTCCATCTTTAGCTGTCAGCAGTGAGCTCTTCCTGTTGATCTGTGGGCGGCCAACGTCCTGGCCTGCAGGAGTCTTTTGGCGCTCAAACGGTATCCAGAACGAGGTCTGGAACTCAGCTGATGGATCACAGGAGGGGGCTGGAACGCAGCGTATGGCGTCACGAACGTTACAGTGACGCGTTTCAGAGCTTGCACACTGAAGGGATGTTAGCAGTGCGCTCTCCTTTGTCAAGCTAACGAGAAAAGGCTGCGAACAGTCTTTTTATGTGCCTTGGTGGTAAAGTAATTGCAGTCCAAATATACAGGTGGAGGCTTGCGAATTAAATACAATTGAATGAAGTAAGAGAGGAGGTAATATATACATACATATCTCTCTAAATACTTGGACAATAATATATAACACTGGAAATGGATCAGCAATACAAAAACAATATATAAATTATGTAAACACTTTAGAAACAAAATAGACAAACATTCATAACCATATAACTCAATAATTGGCTAAACGAAATATTGTTATATGCATGCTGACAAGACATGTCTGCGAGCATAGGATAGATAAAAAATTGAAATGAATATTAAAAGTAGGGTTTTTTTATGAACAGTGATACCTAGCTAGTATATAGGAAAATAATATCGATATACAGTATCTCACAAAAGTGAGTACACCCTTCACATTTTTGTCAATATTTTATTATATCTTTTCATGTGACAATGCTGAAGAAATGAAAACTTTGCTACAATGTAAAGTAGTGAGTGTATAGCTTGTATAACAGTGTAAATTTGCTGTCCCCTCAAAATAACTCAACACACAGCCATTAATGTCTAAACCACTGGCAACAAAAGTGAGTACTACCCTAAGTGAAAATGTCCAATTAGCCATTTTCCCTCCCCGGTGTCATGTGGCTCGTCAGTGTTACAAGGTCTCAGGTGTGATTGGGGAGCGGGTGTGTTAAATTTGGTGTTATCGCTCTCACTTTCTCATACTGGTCACTGGCAAAGAACTCCCTGAGGATCTGAAAAAAGAATTGTTGCTCTACATAAAGATGGCCTAGGCTATAAGAAGATTGCCAAGACCCTGAAACTGAGCTGCAGCACGATGGCCAAGACCATAAAGTGGTTTAACAGGACAGGTTCCACTCAGAACAGGCCTCGCCGTGGTCAACCAAAGAAGTTGAGTGCACGTGCTCAGCGTCATATTCAGAGGTTGTCTTTGGAAAATAGATGTATGAGTGCTGCCAGCATTGCTGCAGAGGTTGAAGGGGTGGGGGGTCAGCCTGTCAGTGCTCAGACAATACACCAGACACTGCATCAAATTGGTTTGCATGGCTGTCGTCCCAGAAAAAAGCCTCTTCTAAAGATGATACACAAGAAAGCCTGCAAACAGTTTGCTGAAGACAAGCAGACTAAGGACATGGATTACTGGAACCGTGTCCTGTGGTCTTATGAGACCAAGATAAATGTATTTGGTTCAGATGGTGTCAAGCGTGTGTGGTGGCAACCAGGTGAGAAGTACAAAGACAAGTGTGTTTTGCCTACAGTCAAGCATGGTGTTGGGAGTGTCATGGTCTGGGGCTGCATGAGTGCTGCCGGCACTGGGGAGCTACAGTTCATTGAGGGAACCATGAATGCCAACATGTACTGTGACATACTGAAGCAGAGCATGATCCCCTCCCTTCGGAGACTGGGCTGCAGGGTAGTATTCCAACATAACAACCCCAAACTTACCTCCAAGATGACCACTGCCTTGCTAAAGAAGCTGAGGGTAAAGGTGATGGACAGGCCAAGCATGTCTCTGGACCAAAACCCTATTGAGCATCTGTGGGGCATCCTCAAACGGAAGGTGGAGGAGCGCAAGGTCTCTAACATCCACCAGCTGTCGTCATGGAGGAGTGGAAGAGGACTCCAGTGGCAACCTGTGAAGCTCTGGTGAACTCCATGCCCAAGAGGGTTAAGGCAGTGCTGGACAATAATGGTGGCCACACAAAATATTGACACTTTGGGCCCAGTTTGGACATTTTCACTTAGGGGTGTACTCACTTTTGTTGCTAGCGGCTTAGACATTAATGGCTCTATGTTGAGTTATTTTGAGGGACAGCAAATTTACACTGTTATACAAGCTGTACACTCACTACTTTACATTGTAGCAAAGTTTAATTTCTTCAGTGTTGTCACATGAAAAGATATAATAAAATATTTACAAAAATATGAGGGGTGTACTCACTTTTGTGAGACACTGTTTATCTATACATCCATATTATTGTGTATATCCATACAAGCCGGCAGAATGTGCCTACATGCATGGGACAGATTCAAAATTTTTTTACTAAAATATGATGGAAATTAGTTAATATTAATAAGAAAGGTTGTAATTATATGAATGATGGCATATATTATTTTTTGTAGATTCTCCCAGGGGCATTAGAAGCATAGACGAGGAAAAAGGCTGGGTTGTCCGGTATCGGGCAATAATCAGAAGTTGCAGGAAAAATTTTGTGTAACCTCACCGGCGTTCTTTACCATCTAGTTAGAATTTTAAAGTTAGTTTCTTGCACCTTCGTGTAGATAGAGGATTTGTACGTAAATTGGAGGATATGTTGTCCTTTGTTGTGTACTGAACGAGTTACCAAGATCCCGCTCCCATTCGCGAATGCAGCCTAGGGAATGGGGTTCCAAAGGTGTGATCAGTAGGTTGTAGTTGGCTGAGAGAGTGTGAGGCATTGCTCCCGAATCCGAGCAGTACTCCTCAAAAGTTGTGAGGGGTCTACTGAAGCTGTTCGAGGATGGGAGGGATCGGAGAAAATGAGAGAGTTAAAGAACCTTTCAAAATCCCAAACAGAAGGTACCAGCCGGATTGACAAGAGCCGAGATTGGCGGCCAACGCCCCTCAATTAAGAAGCGAGAGGCCTGCGAATGTCCTGCTCTCATCAAGTTCCGAAAGGTTGGATCCCAAAATCCCAGGGTGAAAAGTGGGTTCCCCAATATTGGGAAAAATAGCGAGGTCGGGATGAGAGAGGAGAAGGGTCGAACAGAGTTTCGCTGATCAGAGGGTGGCATTTCACCTCCCTCGGTAGAAAGACATAGCACCAAGGTGCTTTACAGAGGGGTAAGACACTTTGAGCTTGCTCAACCCGAACCCATAATTTGAATTCGCCATGTCTATTCCTTAGGTGTATAGCCTGGTAGTATTTGCGTTTGTCTGGCACTACCAGTTCCCTGTATTATTTGGGTAGTGTGAGATGGCTGCCTTTCAATCCTGGGCGTTTATGGGTCCATATGAATGCAAAAAATACCTCTTGGATCTGTTTGAAGTAGTTAGATGTGATATGGATTGGTAGAGCTTGTATGAGATATAGGAACTTAGGAAGGATACTCATTTTGAGAATGTTGCAGCAGCCAAACAACGAGTGGAGTCCGATGTTCCATTTGTCCAGAAGAGCTCTGACTTTTTTCAGTAGTGGGGGGAAGTTTAGTTTGAATATTTTGGATATGTTGGAAGGGATAAGCATGCCCAAGTATGTCAGTGCTGTTCCATTTTATTTTAAAGTTGCTCTGGAGTTGTGAGAGAGTCGGCTGCAGGAGGTTGATTCCCATTGCTTCGGACTCGGAAAAATTAATTTTGGAGATTGGAGAGGGCAACATATATCTCAAATTCTTTCATCAGATTCGGTAGTGACTAGGTTCAGAAGAAGGTGTTGAATCCTATTTTCCAAGATTTTCGTGAAGAGTTTGAGGTCTAGATTGAGCAACAAAATCGGCTGATAGCTTCCACAGGAGGTTGGGTCTTTGCCCTCGTTAAGGATCACTGATATATGGGCCTGTAAGGTGTCTACCGCAAATGTTGCGGTAGAGCCTATTCCGTTAAACAGTTTGACCAAGAATGGGGCAAGAGAAGGTAGTAAGACCTTATAATATTGGATAGTAAGGCCGTCCGTGCCTGGCACCCTCCCCGGTTTAGTGACCCCTATGTCTCCCTGGAGTTCCTCTGTGGTGATGGGGTCTTCTAAGGTTTCCCTATCCGCACTGGATAGTTAGGGCATATGGGAGGAGGACAGGTAGGAATTTATGTGTTCCTGTGGTGGTGACCTAGTTGTCAGGTTGTATAGTGAGTTATAAAATTTTTGAAACTCTCGTGCTGCATCGTGAGACATTGTAACCTTGGGTCCGCCTGGCGGTATCAGATAAGGCACATAGGTCGCCAGTTTCTGTTCTCTCAGGGATATAGCTAGCATCTTGCCGCATTTATTTCCAGACCCATACGATATTTTCTGACAGATCTGCAGCGCCACTTTGGCTTTAAATTGCAGGAGGTCTGTAATTTGTGTACCCGGGGTGAGGAGTTCTTTCTCTAGGGAAGGAGACGGTGCATGTTTATGACGGGCTTCTAGGGCTTTCAAATCCTCCAACAATGATGTTAACTGTTTGGTACGTTGTCGCTTGAGCCTCGATCCATGCTTGATAAGCACACCGCAAATGACCGCTTTGTGCGCCTCCCAAACAATACCAGGGTCACAGTCTGATGTGTGGTTGGTTCTGAAGTAAAAATCTAGTTCCATAGTGACATCTGCAAGCAGTTCATTGTCCTGCAGGAGGCTTTCATTTAGCCTCCAGCTTTTGGATCTGGATGTCATGGAGTCAGTGAGAGCATAGGACAGGAATACCGGGGAATGGTCGGACCATGTAATGGAGCCTATGGTGGAGGCGCATACTGCATGTAATTGAGTGTGGAGTATTAAAAAGTAGTCAATGCGCAAGTATACCTTGTGGGGCAGTGAACAGAAAGTGAAATCCCTTTCTGTGGGATGTAAAATGCGTCACATGTCAATTAGTTGGCTCTTATGTAAAGAATGGGCAATGCATTTACAAGAGCCAGGGGAGATGGAGGACATACTCAGATGGGATTAAGGGGACGTTCAGGTCTCCCCCCACAATCCATCAAGCGAGCTAGCGTCTTACTTATGAAGACATCTTGGTGGTCATTAGGGACGTAGATATTTGCCAGGGTAACTTTGACAAATCATGCCTTTTAAAAACAGGAATCGATCTCCAGGGTCTGTAATGGACTCTATGCAGGACCATGGAACTCTGCTCAAAAAAAGAATAGAAACCCCTCTGCATCTTTGCCGTCAGATTCGTGGAATGGTAATTCATCGGGAAGGACCGATTCTTGAGTATGGCTAATTTGTCGTCCCTAAAATGGGTCTCCTGTACAAAAGCTACATCTGATTTAAGACAATGTAAGTCTTGCAGGAGCATCCGTCTTTTCTCTGGAACATTAAGTCCCTTAGCGTTGAGCAAAATCACATTGATAACCTCCATGGGTAAGGGTGGAATGGGGTAAAAAGCAGGGGGGAGGGTAGATAGAGTAGAAAAAGCTAGAAAAGAAAAAAATAGTAGTAGCTGAGCAGAAGAAGATAATAATTCACTAAGATGGAAGCTAACTATTGCTATTACGCTCAACGGTCCGAGACCGGAGACTGAGCGTTGGCCTATGTGGGGTTGTGGACAGACACAACCGGGAATGGATCCCCGGCTGCCCCCACCCACCCCAATCTTGAAAATCAATAAAAACAGTTAAGCCCAAAACTGATGTGCATAAATCAACATGCACAAACAATATACAACAGCATTACGAAGAGCAGCAAATGCGGTAAATAATACGTCTAGTAACTTAAACTGTAACTTCAACTATAACAGGTAGTATGGTCATCCCCGAACTGTAACCCAATGCACACGAGGGTTCAAGGCATACCAGACCTCCAAGAGTCTGTTCGTATGCATGAGAGTTCCCCCTTCCCCGAAAGGGAGAAAGAAATCTCCATACACCCACATGCACCGATGACCAGCTCACCCCAAGTACAGCAGAGACATCACAGTGTCTTGGAGGTGTTTATAAAGGCCCATCATAAGCTTAAGGCCTCCATGGGGGTGGGGGAGGTAGGGAAGTTAAGGAGGGGGAATGGGAGGGGAGGAGGGGTGTTGGGGAAAGGAGGGTTGGGGAATGGGAGAGGGGGGAGGAGGAGGAGGGGGGTGGGAAGGCATGGGGGTGGGATAGGGAGGAAGCCCGGGGGAGGTAGGGCCGTAGCCACCAGGACCCCTATCCCATACCAAGGGAGGGGCTACATAACAATAACAGGGCACAAGGATGGTGAGATGCAAACCTCAATGAGCAGCAGAAAGAACATGCCATGTAGGATTACTGGGGAACACTGATGGCTGACACATAACCCACCCGCTAGAAGGGCTGTACATGTCTTCACAGAAATGACACAATATATGCAAATCTACCATTGCAAAAGAGTTCCAGCCCCCAAGCAGCAGACCCATGAAAGAAGTCTAACATGGCGATAACAGGCAGGGAAATGTTAAATATTAAGGCAGACAAATTTAGATATGTAAATGCAATGTCTCCACTGCCCTAGTGCAGCATGTAGTAAACAATATACATTCCTAGTGAGCCGGATTAACAACGGTGCAATGGTAAACATTAGGCAGTATAGTCCTTTAGCAGGAAAACATTAAGGCTCTAAGACCTTGTTGAAGAATCTGTAGAAAGTCACTGAGTGCACTGCTAGATGGGAATCGTGTAACAGAGGAAGAAATTGAGGCACAAAGACCTTGCAGTCATATTAGGTCAGGTATCACAGCCTGTTAGCGGTATACGGGTACGCACCTATAGAGCTCCAAGGAGGGACGGAGGTCCTCTAAAGTGCAAGTAAGGGATGGAGCCAGCCACCCCAGCTGTATGTGAGTGGTGGGGACTGCTAGGAACGTCCACCATTAGTCTCGTAGTCACGTACCTCACAGTAGCTGGAATAGAATAAGCGCCATCTAGGATTCCTGTGACTTTTCTCCGGAGGGGGCACGGGATCTCCTCTGGGGTCTCTGCTGGCGTGCTTGAGGGAAACTCCGGGGACCCAGGAGGCCGGGGCGACCCCCTGTGCTTGGAAAAATCTGGATGGGTTCCACATCGAGGAAGGCAAATAATTCCAGTAGGTCAGCAGGGGTAGGGAGGGTAAAATAGAAAGCTCCCTGAAAGGTGATCGCCAGCAGGTGACCCCATCTGTAGGTGCAGCCTCGGTCTCTAGCCAGGTCAAGGACAGGGCGCAAGCGGGCCCTGTGCTGAAGTGTTGCCCTAGACAGGTCTGGGAGAATTTTGATGGGGCACCGTCAAATTCGATCTCACCATCTGCCCAGGCTGAACGGAGGATCAGTTCTTTTTGTGGGAAGCGATAAAGACGGCACACCACATCCCAGGCCTTTCGGGATCGTTAGATCTGGGGCCCAGAGGCCCTATGGACCCTGTCCAACTTCACTGTGAGCTGAGAGGATATGAGGGCTTTTTGAAAGATGGCACTCACCGTGGCTGGAAGGTCTTCGGTGCCTGTAGCCTCTGGTAGTCCCTGCATCCGCAAGTTGTTTCTGTGGCTTCTATGTTCCAGGTCTTCCAGGTGGAGTTGTAGGTTGATCGCCATGTCTGCTTGGAAAATTCAGAAGCGTTCTAGGGCTGCCACACGATGCTCTAGTGAGGATATCGATGCTTCCCCTGTATCCACCCTCTCCGAGAGCGAGTGAACGTCTGGATGTCCCGTCGGTGCGTCTCCTCCACTCGGAGGATCAGGGCCTCAATGACTTGCCTCGTGGGTAGGGCCTGTATGAGTACCCGGATATCTCCATCTAGGCGGCTTGTGTCCCCCCCCTTGGTGAGGAGTTAGCCAACAGAAGAGTGCAGGTGTCTCCGGTAAGGAGTCAGAGATGGAGGAGGGGGCATGAGATGCAGCCGGATCCGGCATGGTCTGGGTGCACCGGCCTGAGCCACGAGGTGTTGCCACTATGGCGCCCGGAGAGGTGCGGTGTGTGTGCTGGAAATAATGTTGTATATCCCCCTGGGAGGTGCGGGAACGGGTTGTTCGGGCTGACGATTTGGACCTGTACTTTCTCGCCATTCGCATGCCGGTGTAACAGGTGGTAGATGTCGGCACTGTTACGGGATAGGCAGAGGAGGCCCGGAGCTCACAGAAGACACGTCCTCACACCGCCATGTCCAGGCCACACCCCCTGTGATGTGTTTTTATTTATTATTTATTGGGATGGGTTCTATATCTATAGGCAATTGGTAAGCAGGGCAGCACAGTTTGTGGGATGTGGGATGTGGGAACACATTGGGGTGCACTCAGCAGCTTTGAGGTGTTATTTATTATTTATTGATTGTTTCTTTATAGGTGGCAGCGCATAAGAATTATTTGGTACTTTATCGAAGTAAATTGTTACATTTGACAAAATGTCGAAGTTTAGGTTCTCACTAACCTGCACAGGAAAATGCAGCAGTTTACTGAATAGGCTAGTGTCAGTGTCCACTCTGGTTAGTGCATATCTTATACAGATATATGCATTGCATACAGATATGAGGATAAATTTGAAGTGTGTGTATATATGATGTCTGGTGGCTCATGTCCCTAATGGGGATTTAAATATTTGATTAATTTGTCTTATGTTTATTTAAAGAAGTTGTAATTCTAGGGGTTGTAATTCTATGTGTTATGCATTCTATGCATTAAGGTGAAAAACCTTCCATGGTGCTGCAGCCCCCCCGAGCCCCCATTTTACTTACCTGACCCGATACTTCTCTGGCCGGGAACGAGCACACCAGCTCTAGCTGGTGTCTCGTGTCCTGATTGGAAAGATTGATAGCAGCGCAGCCATTGGCTCCCGCTGCTGTCAATCAAATCCAATGATGCGGTGACGGGGGGCGGGCCGAGTCCTACATTCTGTGTGAATGGACACAGATGCGGGACTCGGGAGCGTGCCTGCACGGGTGTCCACCAAGGAGAGCGCTTCTCCAACGTGGACACTGGATGCAGGGAGGAGCAAGGAGCGCCGCTGAGGGACCCCAGAAGGGGTAGATCGGGGGCCACTCTGTGCAAAACTAACTGCACAGTGGAGATAAGTATGACATGTTTGTTTGTTTTTTGTTTTTTTTAAAAACGAGGGTTTACAACCCCTTTAATTAATTGAACTGGCCCTCCCACATGAGGGAGGGGTCCGGAGCACATGATTAAAATTCACTTGATCCCAGTTATTCTATAAGAACCATCTATCTGCATACCAAACTTAGCTCTGAAGAAGAGGGTATACCCCTCGAAACACGTCAGCTCGTTTTGGACTTTCATCCCACCCCAGTGTACTGCCCAGCAGATCATGCTGAGTGATACATATGATGGACTTTTCCTTATCTGATTGATTTTACCACTCGTTTGTGAGTATGTTATTTTACCTATAAATACATTTTAGTGTTGCAAAGGTAATGCGCAAGGCTGGTGCACCCTCTGTTTTTATTTCCTTTTGGGAGTTGTGCAGTGCATGTTGCAGCGTATCACATGGCTTGTTTTTTTTTCAACTTTAATTGAAGTGTCATATAGTGAAATATCATTAATGTCCCTGAGCTGCTGTGGGGTGACATGCAATGCCATCCAATATGGTTTGGAAAAATGAAGACATGCTGCATTTTTCCACACTATGGCACACAGCACATCACACAAGTATTGTGATATGAATGAGACAAATATAAAACAATGATTTTCTATGTGCCCCAGCGGTGACCTGCATTTATTCAGTGCGGAAAAATGCAGGTCACCACTCATAGCGTGAACGAGCCTTAACCTTTTTGCCAAACCCATTAAAGGCAATTGTGTACAGATGTGGTTATACTCCTTCATTCATTGAATATAAAAGAATATAAAAAAGAACATCTACTGAAAATAGATACAGTACATTCTTTGATACTTATATACTTTAAAGAAAAATTTGACAATCTGCTTACAGATGTTAGCTTGTGGTCAGCCATGTCTCTGAACGCACCAGATCTTAATAATTCTTTTTATTAAAGAAAAAGTCCTTTATGTAAAAAAAAATGTAAGAAAGATTCTTATCTCCTGGCAATTCAGTAGATGGCTGGATATATGTTCCTAAGTGTTTATGATCATCTTGGTTTATTATGTTTATTGCAGTAACTTGAGTTTTCCAGATGCAGAAAGCAGTGGAGCCAAACCTAATTACTATTTCACATATGGTTCTTGTACTTATTTCTTGTTGCAAACAAAAGCTTTGGTTATACAGTGAGTGAAGAAATAGTTATGAAAGTATTGGCTGCTCATCACTGAAGTAGTATAAATACCCTCAGCCTAACACATTGAATACAATAAATGAAACATTCCCCAGACATCTTTTTGTATTTTCCCAGCATTTACAACGTTCAATGTTGCTGGCTCTTGCTCACTCAGTTCTGCATCTCTGAACTTCCAATCTTCATATGAAAGAATTAAAGCGGGGGTCCACCCACACCGCCAAAATAAAAAAAATATTAAAAGCCAGCAGCTACAAATACTGCAGCTGCTGACTTTTAATACATGGCCACTTACCTGTCCCAGGGTCCAGCGATGTCGGCAGGTGACGCCGAGAACCCGCTCGGTTCTCGGCAGCTGCCGCCGCCATCCTATGTGAGGGAATCAGGAAGTGAAGCGTTGCGGCTTCACTTCCCGGTTCCCTACTGCGCATGCGCGAGTCGCGCTGCACGTCCCAAGTGGTCCCCGCTCTCTCCTGGGAGCTGTGTGTTTCCCAGGAGACAGCGCGGTGGGGACGGGAAGAGGCGTAGACTCCCATGGGAGTCTATGCCGGAAGTGGGTGCAAATACCTGTCTTAGACAGGTATCTGCACCCCCCTCCCCCCTGAAATGCCAAATGTGACACCGGAGGGGGGGAGGGTTCAGAAAAGCGGAAGTTCCATTTTTGTGTGGAACTCCGCTTTAACAATGGAGAGTGCAGTTTCAAGCCAGTCTGTTATCTTGGAGAAGGGATGAGCAGGGGGGTGCCCTGCCATCTTAGGCTACTAGGCTGTGTTTTTCCCATGAGGCACACAATGTAGGCACATACAACTCTAGTCCCTAAATGTAAGGGTGGCTGCATAATATGCTGCAAGACAAAGGAGCCATCCTGAAACAGGAAACCTAGGGCAGCAGTCATGGCACTGACTTAATGTGGAATTTCTGCCTAAACTCATCTGTACTGTGAATTTTCTGCGTCCTGTTTTTATGGGCGTTTTACACACATTTTTTAGGTGTGCTGCCATTAAACATTAATTAGAATGCCTGTTTTATGAAAGGTCATCAAAGATGCAGCATGCAGGACTTTAATGGACTTTCATTAAAACATACATTCTAATGTCAGAGCACCTAAAAATGCATGTAAAATGCGCACACATATGTAAACTTGGCCTAACTATTCCTAAAAATGTCAACAATGGGTAAAACCTTGTGAGTTGCCATACTAAGCCTAAATTAACCTAAAATAAAGACAGAAGATATAACTATAATCAGCTGCCCGCACTTCCCCAGATTGTGATAATGCAATATATATAACACACTGTGCAGCGCTGATATATATGGAAACAATACTAATATAAATATATGAATCCAATAAACACTATATATAACATAAATGTCTAAAACATATCAACATATAAACACTATAAATAAAGTGCTCGTGCTCCGTGATATTGCACTCAGTCCTCAATGAGGTTATTAAACTAAACAGCAACAGTCCATATACAGTATATGAAAATAAAGTGCTCGTGCTCCGTGACTTTCAATTGATCCTCGATGAGTGTTTAAACTAAAACAGCAAAGGTCCATATTAACATCAACCATGTGATAATTGTTTCTTCATGCTTTGTGCACACACAACCCCAACCGGGTGTACCCTCACCTTAGGTGCTTAAAAAATAAGCCTGTAATTGATAGCAATAGCCTGCAGAGATCCTCCTTTGCTTCTGTAGCAGTACCCTCGTAAGGGCTGCTGAGTTGGTTATAGCAATCCGCCAATCACCCTGCTGCCATCCCCTCATCAATCACCCAAAAGACAATAAACAGTCAATTGCTCCGTTTTCTTGCTTTTATTTGTGGGATGAAACTTGGAGAGATATGAGGGATGTATGAGATGCCCAGGAAGATTTCAAAAGGATAGGTTATCATCTATGGCCTTGGCCTTGTGAATGGATTTCCCCTGTAGAGTCCTCACTGCAGACTATTGCTTCTTCTGTTATCTATCCGACTGAAGATTTACTACTCACAGCTTCCAGTTAAACAAGATAAATCACTCTGAATAATTCCCCTGTATTAGACTGATGTGGAATTCCTGCTACAAATCAGAGAGCCAAAGGCCTATACCGCCTATCTTCCATGGCTAAATTAACTAAACAGCCCCACAGTCTCTGAAAGTTACTGTAAACATGAACTTGGCACCTGATAAACGACAGACTATTGCTCCAGCCCGTCCACTTCTGTCCATACTGTGCTCCCCGGCCACACAGCATGCTAAGCTACTCTCCCCAGTACTTCTGCTTCTTATGTTACACTGACCTTCTCCTTTGTATCAAAGTTCTGTGTTCCCCGGTTACAGAAATCCGATATGCAGATCTGCTTCCGCTGCTTTACTCCTACTTCCTTCACTTGATCTTCTTCCCATCCAAGCTCTGTGTTCCCCGGTCACAGAAGCCCGATGAGCTCAGCAGAGCTGAAGATCTTTATCTTTAGTTTCCTGCCAGATGGCTCTTCCATCTCTCCTCCTCGGCGCACGGGGACGCCCAGGACAGCACCTCCCTTACTCCATGCTGTCTTTCCTCGAACTCCTCCCTGGAAGCATATGACCCCAGCTCATGTAGGAGGCTCGCCCCCTGCTAATGCAAGTTAATGATTGGTCAGGGCTCCTCACATGAGCTGCCTGCCACTCAAGTCTTAAGTCCAGCCTCTCTTCCAGAACAATTCTTCTAGAAGCAGAGGAGGCATCTTTGAGCCAAAGTGTAGGTGGCCACACCCCCACTATACCAACACTACCACTCCCAGATCAAAACAACCAGGCCTTAAATAAAACACAGGCCTGGCTAAATTTACCTGTATCTGAACCCTACCACTAGTAAAATACTAATCTAGCACCTACCTGAAAGTAGAGGGTGCTACACTCACCCCCACTAAAATCACAACTGTTCTCAGTTGTAGGAAAATGAATTGAAAAAATACCTCCTTGAGTAAGGAGGAGAGGCATCTCATATCAATTTAGTTGGAAGGGGGAATGGGTAAAAGGAACAAACTCGGATAGGAATAACATGGTATAAAAGTACAAAATGACACAAACCATATACACTTGTACAAATTACACATCCTGACTGCAGATCCCTGCAACTATCAGCTACATACATGCAGAACCAGAGCATTGCTCACTAGGGAGTAATACTCTGCTTACCACAGGTCTTCATCTGTTTCCAACAGTGGGGATAGACAGCCATCACATCCCAGGGTTTCCTAAGAGAAGACATAAGCCAAATACAAACTAACTAACAGACTGACTGAAAATGACACTTCACCAAACAGAGGGCGTTATGATCCTCTATTTGTTGACAGAACAATAAAGGATCAAAGTGGCATGGGTTTCCCTGTCAGGATTGTCACCCCCTCAAAAGGAGTCTAATGATTCGTTTCCACTGAGCGGATCGGTTCAGTTCGGTTCGGTACGGTACGCTATTTTGGGTGTTTCTTATGAAAGCGGCCCATACAACCGAACCGTACCGCTCCATTCAGGGTCCTGCTTCAGATGTGGGGCCATAGAAAATGGAACGGTTCGGTTAGGGTGGAGCTACGATACATTCCACTGATTGGCTGACATAAAAACCTCTGCTCTGCTATGCTGAGGCATTTTTTCTAAACCCTGTATGGCCCCTTGTGGTCCCACTTGCAGTGGAAACGCTCACCGGAATAGACCGGACCATTCTAGGCCAGTACCGACCCGAACCGATCTGCTCAGTGGAAACAAGGCATAAGAGACCTCCTGCAGGATGCAACCTGGACAGACATGCCAATGGTGAGACATATATGCCCATAGGCCAATATACTTTCTGTATGGCTCTAAATAGAAGTCTCTTTTTCTTTTTTTTTTTTTTAGCAAATATAGCAAAGGGGATGAACAGGGACAGCACACCCTAGTGTCCATGACTTGTCCTTGTCAGACGCCCTGAGTGGCAGCCCTGTAAAACAGTCATTAGGAAAGCCCACCCTAACCCAGCTGCCCCCTTGCAGTCAAACATGGGTAAACTTGAACACATCTGTGGCTACCTCACCAGAAGGGATGAGCTTCATGTTCGAGTCAAACCCATGTTCGACTCGAACATCATCTGTTCGACTTGAACATCGTCTGTTCGACCATTCGTGTGGTGCGTTACGGCCCATAATTCACTGCGGCATTGCAGTGCATTGCTGGCTGATGATTGGCCAAGCATGCACTATGACTCGCATGCTTGGCCAATGACAGTGCCATCGGTAGAGAGAGCTGTAATTGGCCAAAGCCAGGGTGGCTTTGGCCAATTATGGCTCAGGGGGTTTAGAACACGCCCCACACTATATAAGGCCACCTGCATGGCGGCCCTGTGTAGTGTGTTCTGGCGTGCTGAGAGATAGAGAGAGAGAGACAGTGTCATTTCATTTGAGATAGATAGATTAGGCAGGACAGTCAGTCAGTTAGCTGCACTTACAGTGTATTGTGTATATATATGCATCCCAGGTGTTGTGTGTGTGTGTATATATATATATATATATATATATATATATATATATATATATATATACTGTATTCAGTTTAGCTAGATCCGTTCCTGTTATCTTCCTACTGACAGGCAGGCTTGTCTTGTTACAGTATTTACAGCTACCTGAAGAAAATTGCTGGTGTTCTTTTGATCCTATTAGTACCACAGTCAGGCAGCTAGACTATTTACAGTTAGTGTAGTGCGTGCTCTGAACAGTGTTCAACTAAAGCTACAAGTTAGTGTAGTGCTTCCTCCTCACAGTGTTCAGCTAAAGCTACAAGTTAGTGTAGTGCGTGCTCTGAACAGTGTTCAGCTAAAGCTACAAGTTAGTGTAGTGCTTCCTCCTCACAGTGTTCAGCTAAAGCTACAAGTTAGTGTAGTGCGTCCTCCTCACAGTGTTCAGCTAAAACTACAGGTTAGTTTAGTGTGACCTCTGCACTGTGTTCAGTAGGGATGAGCTTCGAGTTCGAGTCGAACTCATGTTCTACTCGAACATTGGCTGTTCGCAAGTTCGCCGAACAGCGAACAATTTGGGGTGTTCGCGGCAAATTCGAATGCCGCGGAACACCCTTTAAAAGTCTATGGGAGAAATCAAAAGTGCTAATTTTAAAGGCTTATATGCAAGTTATTGTCATAAAAAGTGTTTGGGGACCCGGGTCCTGCCCCAGGGGACATGGATCAATGCAAAAAAAAGTTTTAAAAACGGACGTTTTTTCAGGAGCAGTGATTTTATTAATGCTTAAAGTCAAACAATAAAAGCGTAATATCCCTTTAAATTTCGTACCTAGGGGGTGTCTATAGTATGCCTGTAAAGGGGCGCATGTTTCCCGTGTTTAGAACAGTCTGACAGCAAAATGACATTTGGAAGGAAAAAACTCATTTAAAACTACCCGCGGCTATTGCATTGCCGACAATACACATAGAAGTTCATTGATAAAAACGGCATGGGAATTCCCCACAGGGCAACCCCGAACCAAAAAAAAAAAAAAAATGATGTGCGGGTCCCCCTAAATTCCATACAAGGCCCTTCAGGTCTGGTATGGATATTAAGGGGAACCCCAGCCAAAATTTAAAAAAAAAAATTGACGTGGGGTTCCCCCTAAATTCCATACCAGACCCTTCAGGTCTGGTATGGATTTTAAGGGGAACCCCGCGCCAAAAAAAAAAAAAAAAAAACGGCGTAGGGTCCCCCCAAAAATCCATACCAGACCCTTATCCGAGCACGCAACCTGGCAGGCCGCAGGAAAAGAGGGGGGGACGAGAGTGCGGCCCCCCCCCCTCCTGAACCGTACCAGGCCACATGCCCTCAACATTGGGAGGGTGCTTTGGGGTAGCCCCCCAAAACACCTTGTCCCCATGTTGATGAAGACAAGGGCCTCATCCCCACAACCCTGGCCGGTGGTTGTGGGGGTCTGCGGGCGGGGGGCTTATCAGAATCTGGAAGCCCCCTTTAACAAGGGGACCCCCAGATCCCGGCCCCCCCCTGTGTGAAATGGTAAGGGGGTACTTACCCCTACCATTTCACTAAAAAACTGTCAAAAATGTTAAAAATGACAAGAGACAGTTTTTGACAATTCCTTTATTTAAATGCTTCTTCTTTCTCCTTCATCTTCTTCTGGTTCTTCTGGCTCTTTTGGTTCTTCCCCCGGCGTTCTCGTCCAGCATCTCCTCCGCGGCGTCTTCTATCTTCTTCTCCTCGGGCCGCTCCGCACCCATGGCATGGGGGGGGAGGCTCCCGCTCTTCTCTTCATCTTCTTCTCTTCTTCATCTTCTTCTTCATCTTCTTCTTCTTCTTCTCTTCTTCCTTCTTCTCTTCTTCATTTCTTCTCCGGGCCGCTCCGCAGCCATGCTGTGGCATGGAGGGAGGCTCCCGCTGTGTGACGGCGTCTCTTCGTCTGACGGTTCTTAAATAACGGGGGGCGGGGCCATCCGGTGACCCCGCCCCCCTCTGACGCACGGTGACTTGACGGGACTTCCCTGTGACGTCACGGGGAATGCCACAGGGAAGTCCCGTCATGTCACCGTGCGTCAGAGGGGGGCGGGGTCACCGGGTGGCCCCGCCCCCTGTTATTTAAGAACCGTCAGACGAAGAGACGCCGTCACACAGCGGGAGCCTCCCTCCATGCCACAGCATGGCTGCGGAGCGGCCCGGAGAAGAAATGAAGAAGAGAAGAAGGAAGAAGAGAAGAAGAAGAAGAAGATGAAGAAGAAGATGAAGAAGAGAAGAAGATGAAGAGAAGAGCGGGAGCCTCCCCCCCATGCCATGGGTGCGGAGCGGCCCGAGGAGAAGAAGATAGAAGACGCCGCGGAGAAGATGCTGGACGAGAACGCCGGAGGAAGAACCAGAAGAGCCAGAAGAACCAGAAGAAGAAGAAGATGAAGGAAGAAAGAAGAAGCATTTAAATAAAGGAATTGTCAAAAACTGTCTCTTGTCATTTTTAACATTTTTGACAGTTTTTTAGTGAAATGGTAGGGGTAAGTACCCCCTTACCATTTCACACAGGGGGGGGGCCGGGATCTGGGGGTCCCCTTGTTAAAGGGGGCTTCCAGATTCCGATAAGCCCCCCGCCCGCAGACCCCCACAACCACCGGCCAGGGTTGTGGGGATGAGGCCCTTGTCTTCATCAACATGGGGACAAGGTGTTTTGGGGGGCTACCCCAAAGCACCCTCCCAATGTTGAGGGCATGTGGCCTGGTACGGTTCAGGAGGGGGGGGGGCCGCACTCTCGTCCCCCCCTCTTTTCCTGCGGCCTGCCAGGTTGCGTGCTCGGATAAGGGTCTGGTATGGATTTTTGGGGAGACCCCACGCCGTTTTTTTTTTTTTTTTTTGGCGCGGGGTTCCCCTTAAAATCCATACCAGACCTGAGGGGTCTGGTATGGAATTTAGGGGGAACCCCACGTCAATTTTTTTTTTAAATTTTGGCTGGGGTTCCCCTTAATATCCATACCAGACCTGAAGGGCCTTGTATGGAATTTAGGGGGACTCCCACATCATTTTTTTTTTTAAATTTTGGTTCGGGGTTGCCCTGTGGGGAATTCCCATGCCGTTTTTATCAATGCACTTCTATGTGTATTGTCGGCAATGCAATAGCCGTGGGTAGTTTTAAATGTGTTTTTTCCTTCAAAATGTCATTTTGCTGTCAGACTGTTCTAAACACGGGAAACATGCGCCCCTTTACAGGCATACTATAGACACCCCCCAGGTATGAAATTTAAAGGGATATTACACTTTTATTGTTTGACTTTAAGCATTATTAAAATCACTGCTCCTGAAAAAACGGCCGTTTTTAAAACTTTTTTTTGCATTGATTCATGTCCCCTGGGGGAGGACCCGGGTCCCCAAACACTTTTATTGACAATAACTTGCATATTAGCCTTTAAAATTAGCACTTTTGATCATTCATGTTCGTGTCCCATAGACTTTAACGGCGTTCGCGTGTTCGAACGAATTTTTTTCCTGTTCGCATGTTCTGGTGCGAACCGAACAGGGGGGTGTTCGGCTCATCCCTAGTGTTCAGCTAAAGCTACAAGTTAGTGTAGTGCGTCCTCCTCACAGTGTTCAGCTAAAGCTACAAGTTAGTGTAGTGCGACCTCTGCACAGTGTTCAGCTAAAGCTACAAGTTAGTGTAGTGCGTCCTCTGAACAGTGTTCAGCTAAAGCTACAAATTAGTGTAGTCCGACCTCTGCACAGTGTTCAGCTAAAGCTACCTGTAGAAGGTTGGTGGTGTTTTCCTGATCCTATCACTTCCGCAGGCAGCTACATTATTTACACGTTAGTCTAGTGCGACCTCTGCACAGTATTCAGCTAAAGCTACCTGTAGAAGATTAGTGGTGTTTTCCTGATCCTATCACTACCGCAGGCAGCTACATTATTTACACGTTAGTGTAGTGCGACCTCTGCACAGTGTTCAGCTAAAGCTACCTGTAGAAGGTTGGTGGTGTTTTCCTGATCCTATCACTACCGCAGGCAGCTAAAGTATTTACAAGTTAGTTTAGTGCGACCTCTGCACAGTGTTCAGCTAAAGCTACAAGTTAGTGTAGTGCGTGCTCTGAACAGTGTTCATCTAAAGCTACAAGTTAGTGTAGTGCGTCCTCCTCACAGTGTTCAGCTAAAGCTACAGGTTAGTTTAGTGTGACCTCTGCACAGTGTTCAGCTAAAGCTACAAGTTAGTGTAGTGCGTCCTCCTCACAGTGTTCAGCTAAAACTACAAGTTAGTGTAGTGCGACCTCTGCACAGTGTTCAGCTAAAGCTACAAGTTAGTGTAGTGCGTCCTCTTCACAGTGTTCAGCTAAAACTACAGGTTAGTGTAGTGCAACCTCTGCACAGTGTTCAGCTAAAGCTACAAGTTAGTGTAGTGCGTCCTCTGAACAGTGTTTATCTAAAGCTACAAGTTAGTGTAGTGCGTCCTCCTCACAGTTTTCAGCTAAAGCTACAAATTAGTGTAGTGCGACCTCTGCACAGTGTTCAGCTAAAGCTACAAGTTAGTGTAGTGCGTCCTCTGAACAGTGTTCAGCTGAAGCTACAAGTTAGTGTAGTGCGACCTCTGCACAGTGTTCAGCTAAAGCTACCTGTAGAAGGTTGGTGGTGTTTTCCTGATCCTATCACTATCGCAGGCAGCTAAAGTATTTACACATTAGTTAAAAGGTAAAAAATAAATACTGCGCTTACACTGATTAAAGAAAAGCTGCGACTAGAAAGTAGTAAGCTGAAAATAGTGTAAATCTAAAAAAGTCGCGCTGAAGACTAAAGTGACAAAAGGCAAATGCCTGAAAAAATGATGTGAATGTGGAGATTAAATGTGGGTCATTAAGTAAAAGTGTCAAACACTATGAAAGGAAACTAGAGGTGCTGATAAGTGAATAGGACATAGATGAAAATAACTGTGTATATGACAAAAAACAAATATTGCATAACACAATCAATAAACAGTCTGTACCTCTAGTGTCAATAAATACATTAATACAGCTTAACTGTAACTACAAAGCTAAACCATAATTGTGTAACAACATAAGAAACTAAAGAAAGTCCGTGATTCAAAAGGACAGTGTTAAATAAAGTCCATCCATATTACATTGACATGCATAGATTGAAACTAATCTCCAGGTGCTCTGTGAGGTAATGTGACAGGATCTCGCTGTGATAAGATATAAGGTGCGTAGATAAACCTCCACCTCCAAGAAAAATTGCTGCCTCTTACCAGATGGAAATGGTCTCTAAATTACAGGAGACCCAGGAGGCAGATGGCTGTAACCCCAGCCAGGGATCCTTAGGCAGGCACTCAACGTCCAGGACCGGGGACTCACTCCAAACAGCCTCAGCAGTTATGGGAATATTACCATGTAAAAAATAAATTGCTCCACATAGTGTAAAATCCAGCGATTTATTGTATAAAAAGTATATAGATTGCACTTACAAAAGCATCGTAAATAGCAGGCATGTAGATAAAAAGCTGGCCGGCTCCAAGAAAACCCGTGTCCTACGGGTCTGTGTATCGCGGTGTCGTCGGGACGTAGCTCCTCCTCCCTACGTCGTTTCGTCACAACAGGACGTGGTCACGGGATGTGAGCAACGTCCCGACGCACCGCTTAAATAAACACATCAATCATAACCCTCTACCACAGTAAAACGAAAGCGCCATCTTGTGTCAGGGAAACAGTATGGGCAAGACCAAAAACATTACTCAAGTGGTAAATATCTAGGTATACACCAAACGGTATTTAAAAGGCTACACGGACCAAAAAGATGTGTGGTAAAAGAATATTGATAATACGGATTGGTTAATTGAACCAAAACAGAAAAAGAGAAAAAAACCGAAACATAACAGACAAAGTGCAAACAGTCCCCATATGGTATAAGGGCTGTATATATAGACAATAGATATCCATACAAGTAGAAACATCCATTATGTATTAGACATCTAATGCGTGCACATGTTGCTGAGAGGAAAACAAGTGCACCCAAAATTACTAACACTAACCTCCCAAGAGCAAAAGTAAATTAATAATTAAAATAAAAATGTTAATGAAAAATTGGAAATAAAGATGGGAAAAAAATTGAAAAATTACAAATAAAAATAAAATAAATTAAAAAAAAAATATAAATAAGTGAAAAATATTTTAATGAAAAATGGTAAAAAATTGAAAACCAGAAAAAAGGAAAATGGATCAGGATCTGAGCCATGACAATGAATGCATATGTAAAATATTAATATAGTTGAGAAAACCGTTTCCCTGAAACAGGAGTGCTCTAAAGGCAACTAATCATAAAACTCAACATATAAGGTATTAAAAAACAGACTAATATAACTTCTAAAGCATAAAAGCATAAAGCATAGTCTGTTTTTTAATACCTTATATGTTGAGTTTTATGATTAGTTGCCTTTAGAGCACTCCTGTTTCAGGGAAACGGTTTTCTCAACTATATTAATATTTTACATATGCATTCATTCTTGCCCATACTGTTTCCCTGACACAAGATGGCGCTTTCGTTTTACTGTGGTAGAGGGTTATGATTGATGTGTTTATTTAAGCGGTGCGTCGGGACGTTGCTCACATCCCGTGACCACGTCCTGTTGTGACGAAACGACGTAGGGAGGAGGAGCTACGTCCCGACGACACCGCGATACACAGACCCGTAGGACACGGGTTTTCTTGGAGCCGGCCGGCTTTTTATCTACATGCCTGCTATTTACGATGCTTTTGTAAGTGCAATCTATATACTTTTTATACAATAAATCGCTGGATTTTACACTATGTGGAGCAATTTATTTTTTACATGGTAATATTCCCATAACTGCTGAGGCTGTTTGGAGTGAGTCCCCGGTCCTGGACGTTGAGTGCCTGCCTAAGGATCCCTGGCTGGGGTTACAGCCATCTGCCTCCTGGGTCTCCTGTAATTTAGAGACCATTTCCATCTGGTAAGAGGCAGCAATTTTTCTTGGAGGTGGAGGTTTATCTACGCACCTTATATCTTATCACAGCGAGATCCTGTCACATTACCTCACAGAGCACCTGGAGATTAGTTTCAATCTATGCATGTCAATGTAATATGGATGGACTTTATTTAACACTGCCCTTTTGAATCACGGACTTTCTTTAGTTTCTTATGTTGTTACACAATTATGGTTTAGCTTTGTAGTTACAGTTAAGCTGTATTAATGTATTTATTGACACTAGAGGTACAGACTGTTTATTGATTGTGTTATGCAATATTTGTTTTTTGTCATATACACAGTTATTTTCATCTATGTCCTATTCACTTATCAGCACCTCTAGTTTCCTTTCATAGTGTTTGACACTTTTACTTAATGACCCACATTTAATCTCCACATTCACATCATTTTTTCAGGCATTTGCCTTTTGTCACTTTAGTCTTCAGCGCGATTTACACATTAGTGTAGTGCGACCTCTGCACATTGTTCAGCTAAAGCTACGTGTAGAAGGTTGGTGGTGGTTTCCTGATCCTATCACTACCGCAGGCAGCTAAAGTATTTACACGTTAGTGTAGTGCGACCTCTGCACAGTGTTCAGCTAAAGCTACCTGTAGAAGGTTGGTGGTGTTTTCCTGATCCTATCACTACCGCAGGTAGCTAAATTATTTACACGTTAGTGTAGTGCAACCTCTGCACTGTTCAGCTAAAGCTACCTGTAGAAGGTTGGTGGTGTTCTCATACTGTAGGCAGGCAGTTGATTTTGCTAGCTGCAGTATCAGTATATATATATATATATATATATATATATATATATATATATATATATCCCAGCTTAGTGCAGCTACAGGCCATTAGTATGTCTGGAAGGCCAACAAGGAGAGGCAGACAGTCAGAAGCCAATAAAAGAGGGCAAGCAGGCTCTGTGTCTAGAGGCAACGGTGCTGGTCGTGGAGACGGTGCATCCTCATCAGCACGTGGCCGTGGGACTTCATCCTCCTCATCCTCCCTCACCCATGCTCAGGGTACTTTGTCTGGCAAAGCAGCTGCCAACGCGGCCTCTTCCCTCAGCTCAATGGCATCAGTGACTCCTTCCCTAGCCCCACCATGTCCTCCTGAGGAGTCCCTCGAACTGTTTGACCACAGTGTTGGGTACATGCTCCAGGAGGATGCCCAGCGTTTAGAAGGCTCTGATGATGAAACTGAGCTAGATGAAGGCAGTAACGTGAGCACGGACAGAGGGGGTGCCCAAGAAGGACAGCAATCTGGCAGTCATGCTGCCCCTGCTGCAGCATACTGCCAGGTTTGCTCCAGTGATGAGGAGGGAGGGGATGATGAGGTCCCTGACTCAACGTGGGTGCCTGATAGGAGAAAGGAAGAGGAGGCACATCACCAACGAGGCAGGATGCCCTCCAGGGGCCAGCCTAAGGGCAGCACACTGACTGCATCACACCGCACAGCTCCGCATGTGCAGGGCGCTGCTGTCTCTGCGCATTATTCCAAAAGTTCTTTGGTGTGGGCCTTTTTTGAGACGAGTGCATCCGATCGCACCGCTGCTGTTTGCAACATATGTCTCTATCGTATCTCGCGTGGCCAAAACATCTCCCGCTTGGGCACCACATGCTTGACCAGACATATGTTGACCTGCCATGCAGTTCGTTGGCAAGCGTATCTAAAAGACCCACACCAAAGAACAAAGAGGACCTCTTCTTACTCCTCATCAGCTGAGATCTCCAACCCCACTATACCTTCAGTCCTCTCTGAGACCTGCACTGAGAGGAATGAAGGTGTAGAATTAGGTGTGTCACAGCCAAGTACTTGTGGACAATCTGCTTTCAGTACACCGACGTCAGATTATACCAGGCAAATTTCCCTGCCCCAGCTGCTGCGCCGCGAAAGAAGTTCGCTCCCAGCCATCCACATGCCCAGCGGTTGAATGCTAGCTTGGCAAAATTGCTAACACTTCAACTGCTACCTTTTCAGTTGGTAGACTCTGCCCCCTTCCGTGAATTTGTGGAATGTGCGGTTCCTCAGTGGCAGGTACCCAAACGCCACTTTTTCTCACGGAAGGTGATTCTGGCTCTCTACCGGCATGTGGAAGGCAATGCCTTGGCCTCGCTAGACAGGGCGGTCAGCGGTAAGGTGCATATTACCACTGACTCATGGTCCAGCAGGCATGGACAGGGACATTACCTAAGTTTCACGGCGCATTGGGTCACTCTGCTGGCAGCTGGGAAGGATGCAGGACAAGGTGCAGTAGTGTTGGAGGTTGTTCCGCCAACATGCCTCCAAAATGCCACTACTAATGATTGTGACACACCTCTCTCCTCCACCCCCTCCTCTTCTTCTTCCTTCATGGCCTCTTCCTGTGCTTTGCCCTCAGGACCAGCGGTGCTCCGTAGCCGTTCAAGGGGCTACGCAAGTATGCAGGCCAAAAGATGCCATGCGGTGCTTGAGCTGGTGTGCTTGGGGGATAGGAGCCACACTGGGGCAGAGGTTCTGTCAGCTCTGCAGGGGCAGGTTCAGAGGTGGTTGACGCCACGCTAACTTAAGGCAGGAATCGCGGTTTGCGACAATGGCACCAACCTCCTCTCCGCCCTCCGACAGGGACAACTGACCCATGTGCCCTGTTTGGCTCACTTTGGCTTAACTTGGTGGTGCAGCGGTTCTTGGGAAGGTACCCGGGCTTACAGGATGTCCTGAGGCAGGCCAGGAAAGTCTGTGTGCATTTCCGCCAGTCATATAATGCCAGTGCTCGGCTGGCAGACCTCCAAAAGGAATTTAACCTGCCCAAGAACCGCCTAAGCTGTGACATGCCCACCAGGTGGAACTCAACGTTGGCCATGCTACAGCAGCTGCACACGCAGCAGAGGGCCATCAATGAGTACCTGTGTGACTATGGCACCAGGACAGGGTCAAGGGAGCGTGTTTTTTTTTTCCCCACGCCAGTGGGCCATGATCAGGGATGCATGCACTGTCCTGTCACCATCTGAGGAGGCCACAAGGATGGTGAGCAGTGACAGTGCATGCATCAGTGACACTGTCCCCCTTGTCCACCTGTTGGAGCACACGCTGCGTGGAATAATGGACAGGGCACTTGAGGCAGAACAGAGGCAGGAAGAGGAGGACTTCCTTAGCTCTCAAGGCCCCCTTTATGCAGACAGTGTTCCTGCGTGCCCGCCGATCATACAGGAAGAGGACGAGGAGGAGGAGGATTGTGTCAGTATGAAGGTGGAGCCTGGCACTCAGCATCAGCAGCAGTCTTTAAGGGATAATCTAGAGTCCCAAGAAACACATGGACTTGTACGTGGCTGTGAGGAGGTGGCTGCGGATCATGTCATCCTTAGTGACCCAGAGGACTCCGGACCAAATGCCTCAGCAAACCTACGCTGCATGGCCTCCCTGATCCTGCAAAGCCTGCGGAAGGATCCTCGTATTCGTGGTATCAAGGAGAAGGACCAATACTGGCTGGCAACCCTCCTTGATCCACGTTACAAGGGTAAGGTTGTGGACCTTATCTTGCCATCGCAGAGGGAGCAGAGGATGAAACATCTTTGGGA
Organism: Lithobates clamitans; assembly: GCA_037952925.1. NCBI lineage: Eukaryota > Metazoa > Chordata > Amphibia > Anura > Ranidae > Lithobates > Lithobates clamitans. The sequence goes on along the minus strand of JBBGZY010000798.1, from coordinate 1,031,946 downwards.
GGCCTTGCAGAAAGGTCTGTGCAACGCCTTCCCAGAGACTGGGGGGTTACAAACTCCTGTTTCTGGACAACGTGTTGCTGAGGCTTCAGTCAGTCAAAGAAGGAGCGGTGGAGAAGGTGGCCGTCTGACCGATGCGTTCAGACAATTTTTTAGTCCGCAGCCCCAAGGTATGATCGGTTCCAGCAACCATCGCCAGCGTCTGTTTTACATGGTGCAGGAAAACCTAGGGGCAAGATCTGACTTGGACACCTTTCCCACCAAAAATCCTCTGGGTTTCTGGGTCTTGAGGATGTATCACTGGCCAGAGCTTGCACAGTATGCAATTGAGCTACTGGCCTGTCTTGCATCCGGCGTTCTTTCGGAACGCACATTCAGTGCTGCTGGAGGCTTTGTAACCGATCACAGGGTGCATCTGTCCACCGACTCGGTCGATCGACTGACCTTCATAAAAATGAATCAGTCTTGGATCACCACCAGATACCAAGCACCTGATGCTGATGTAACCGAATAATTTTTTTTTGGAAATGTCAGATCCCTTCAAAGACTGCCTATGCTTATGCTGAGTGACTATCCTGTTATGCTGAGTAATTATCCTCTTCCTCCTCAATGATCATGCTGATAGCTTGTAAGGACAATTTTGGTTCTGGGCGCCGCCACCAGTGCCTAAGGCCCAATTTTTAAGCCCCTGTTTAACAGGGGCATGTAATTACAATTTTTGATGCAATTCTTTGCAACAGGGCTAGTTCCTGCGCTCCAACTAGAGTATCTGTGAGGGGTTGCAGTGTTGTGGCAACAGCACCAGTGCCTAAGGCCCAATTTTTCAGCCCCTGTTTAACAGGGGCGTGTAATTACAATTTTTGATGCAACATTTTTCAGCAGGGCTCGTTCCTGCGTTCCAGCTAGAGTATCTGTGAGGGGTTGCAGTGTTGTGGCAACAGCACCAGTGCCTAAGGCCCAATTTTTCAGCCCCTGTTCAACAGGGACATGTAATTAGAATTCTTGATCTAATATTTCACAGCAGGGCCCCTTTCTGTGCCCACCAAGGGTAACTGTGAGGACTTACAGTGTTGTGCCACCAGCACCACCAAAAACCCAATTTTTCTGGCCCTGTTCAACAGGGGCATGTAATTACAATTCTTGATCTAATATTTCACAGCAGGGCCCGTTCCTGCGCCCACCAAGAGTAACTGTGAGGACTTACAGTGTTGTGCCTCCAGCACCACCACCACCACCAAAGGCCCAATTTTTCTGGCCCTGTTCAACAGGGGCATGTAATTACAATTCTTGATCTAATATTTCACAGCAGGGCCCGTTTCTGCGCCCACCAAGAGTAATTGTGAGGACTTACACTGTTGTGCCACCAGCACCACCACCACCACCAAAGGCCCAATTTTTCTGGTCCTGTTCAACAGGGGCATGTAATTACAATTCTTGATCTAATATTTCACAGCAGGGCCCGTTTCTGCGCCCACCAAGAGTAACTGTGAGGACTTACAGTGTTGTGCCACCAGCACCACCACCACCACCAAAGGCCCAATTGTTCTGGCCCTGTTCAACAGGGGCATATAATTATAATTCTTGATCTAAATATTTTCACAGCAGGGCCCTGTGAGGGCTTACAGTGTTGTGGCCACAACAACACCTAAGGCCCAAATTTCTGCTGAGTATATAGGGCAGGCCCCCTACTTTCAAACATCCAACTTACAAATGACTCCTACTTGCAAACGGAAGGAGACAACAGGAAGTGAGATGAAATCTACCCCATAGGAAGGGAAATTCTCTCCTGTAAGAGTTAATATGGGAAAAACTTTTCTCCTTTACACTGATGCTTTATCACCAATCATTGTTTCACTAAAAACCCCAAATTTTCAAAAAACATTTGTCATTGGGACAAAAAGTGAGGTGAAATCTTCTGAAGAGGAGCACAGACAGCAAATCAAATGTCACAGGGGTGATAACCCTTCCCTATGTTTTCCAAAAAGCTTAAAAACAGATTTTTTGGCTGGAGCTACACACATGTACCAGTTCAAAATTACAAACAGATTCTACTTAACAACAAACCTACAGTCCCTTTCTTGTTTGCACAGCCTGTATACTGCTGTTCAGAGTATATAGGGCCTGGGGGCCCCACACCTTTCCTTTTTTAATTTGGGTGCGGGGTTCCCCTTAATATCCATACAAGACCCAAAGGGCCTGGTAATGGACTTGGGGGTACCCATGCCGTTTGTCTCACTGATTTTCATCCATATTGCCAGGACACGACATTACATTAAAGCCGCAAGCAGTTTTAAATGACTTTTTTTCCTTTAAAAATGTAATTTTGTGCAGGGACTGTTCTAAGCACGGGAAACACGCGCTACTTTACAGGCATACTATAGACACCCCCCAGGTACGATATTTAAAGGAATATTTCACTTTTTTTTTACTTTAAGCATAATTAAAATCCCGAAAAAACTGCAGTTTTTAAAAGTTTTTTTGCATTGATACATGTACTCTGGGGCAGGACCCGGGTCCCCAAACCCTTTTTAGGACAATACCATGAAAATTAGCTTTTAAAATGAGCACTTTTGATTCGAGTCCCATAGACGTCAATTGGGTTCTAACGTTCGTGCGAATTTTCGGTCCATTTGCAGGTTCTGGTGCGAACCGAACCGGGGGTGTTCGGCTCATCCCTACTCACCAGTAGTCCTGCTCACAGATAGTAACATGGGTCCGGCAATCTCTTGCGACTGTCCCCTTCACCTCTTACTGAAATTGAGTAAGTCCGGGTATGCTGTCCAGCTTTAAGAACCAGGACCTTTTCTTTATAGATGGCCCTCCCGAGCTTCCACTCTCTGTGTACGTCCTTGAACCGGACCCAGACCTCACTTTCTGATGTCCGCTGGGGTTTTGGGACATGTAGATAGTCCCAGACCAAGTCATTCTCCCACTGCTCCTAGGAATTCCTCCACTATCTACATGGTCCGGAACATATTGGTAGTCCAGGCCCCACTCTTGTGCAACTCTCCTCTGTACATCTCTTTGAAAATGGGAAAGTCTTGGCAGTTCTTTGGTCCTTCCCCGCCCAGGCAGAACACAGGAGTCGGCTTGTTAACCCATTGCTGGTATTTTGACGCTCTGGTAGGAAGAGCTTTTGACACAATACTAAAGGGGGGTACTGGGGGTAGTGGGGATCTTAATGGCCCGTCTGGTACTCCAACGGAAGTTCCCGCAGAGACGGAACTTTCCAAAACCCATGGCTCCTCATCACTGGATTCAACTTCTTCCAGGGATGACCATTCGAAAAGATTTTCTAGTGAGCCATATTTCTCCAATAATTCAGGTGACCCCCAGTCCACAGCCCTGCCCTTGCTCACCCTGTCTGGCTCACCCAAGGGATCCCCCTTCCGTGACTGCAGCTCCTTCCGGACAGGCACAGCAAAGGACTTACTCCCGGCCGGCTCCTTGGGGGTTTCCTCCAGAGATTGCCCACTAACGCTGACAACCTCTGGGTCCTTGGCCAGGCTACAGACTTCCCCAATAGTTCCTACCTGGTCCTCCGGTATCTTCGATTCAGCCAAATCAGACGGGAGCTCCTTTGCTGCTGAAGCAAGCGACGTAGGGCCCTCCCCAGACCTCCGGGTCACTTGCTTTTGTGGCAAACAAAGTCCAGTTTTAGGATTGGCGGAGTAGTATCGAACCTCCTCTTGCATGGGTACCAGGCGCGTCAACTGAGTGCCACAGTGTCCACAGCATGCCCAAGCACATACACCGACCGTAGGCTTCCGACATTTAGGACACAGCATGCATAATCTCTCCACACCTCCGATCACTCCCAGCGCCAGTCCTCCAGTGAGCTCTAACTGAATACCGGTGTCAATTAGGACCCGATCCTGCACTTCAGGTAACCACTGCATGGCGGGTGTGCTCTGAACACCCTCCACCATCTTCCTACGCCGTGGGTATGGCATGTGGCATGCTGAACGCTGGTGATCTTCTCCTCCGGGGCGTGGCTCCATCCCCCACTTTTTGGTTCAGCACGTGAGGAACTGTGCCTGTACATTTTCAAAGTGCCCCCCCCCCAGCGACACCTGGCGGCCGGCACTGTTGAACTGCAGGCTAACTTGGCAGCAGTCACCAATTACACAGGAAAATGCCTCCATGTGATGTCCCAACTGTAAGAGACCGACTCCCTGCAGTCCCCATCCACGACACCCTCTTGTGTCCATGTTACTAAGGGCAACAGCGACATCCACAACCTCATTCCACATTTTCAACTGTGTTAGCAGGATATAAAAGTTGAAGGCAAAACAGTGGGTAGTGTCTGCGCTGTACCCACGCCAAACACATTTGTAATTCAAAAGGCATGATGCCTCTGTAGTTGCCACGTATGACAGCACAATGATTACAGTCACTGAATTGCAGGATTTTTTACTTTAGTGAGAACAAGTCTGGTTGGGTTGTCATGGGTAACAACCTGTAGCAAATCATTTTTAAAGCAAACACATAGTCCCTCTCCCTTGGTGCATTCCAGCGATTAACAGTTGCTAGGGGCGACGGCCAGCAGGTTAGCTGTGAAGGCAGATCTAAGTGGCACCTCCAAAATGTAGCAGTACCCTCGTAAGGGCTGCTGAGTTGGTTATAGCAATCCGCCAATCACCCTGCTGCCATCCCCTCATCAATCACCCAAAATACAATAAACAGTCAATTGCTCCATTTTCTTGCTTTTATTTGTGGGATGAAACTTGGAGAGATATGAGGGATGTATGAGATGCCCAGGAAGATTTCAAAAGGACAGGTTATCATCCATGGCCTTGGCCTTGTTGATGAATTTCCCCTGTAGAGTCCTCACTGCAGACTATTGCTTCTTCTGTTATCTATCTGACTGAAGATTTACTACTCACAGCTTCCAGTTAAACAAGATGAATCACTCTGAAGAATTCCCCTGTATTAGACTGATGTGGTATTCCTGCTACAAATCAGAGAGCCAAAGGCCTATACCGCCTATCTTCCATGGCTGAAAAGAACTAAACAGCCCCACAGTCTCTGAAAATTACTGCAAACATGAACTTGGCACCTGATAAATGACAGACTATTGCTCCAGCCCGTCCACTTCTGTCCATACTGTGCTCCCAGCCACACAGTATGCTACGCTACTCTCTCCAGTACTTCCGCTTCTTATGTTACACTGACCTTCTCCTTTGTATCAAAGTCCTGTGTTCCCCGGTCACAGAAATCCGATATGCAGATCTACTTCCGCTGCTTTACTCCTACTTCCTTCACTTGATCTTCTTCCCATCCAAGCTCTGTGTTCCCCGGTCACAGAAGCCCGATGTGCTCAGCAGAGTCGAAGATCTTTATCTTTAGTTTCCTCCCAGATGGCTCCTCCATCCGTCCTCCTCGGCGCATGGCTCGTCCCCTCATGGGGACGCCCAGGACAGCACCTCCCTTACTCCATGCTGTCTTTCCTTGAACTCCAGAACTCCTCCCTGGAAGCGTGTGACCCAAGCTCATATAGGAGGCCCGCCCCCTACTAATGCAAGTTAATGATTGGTCAGAGCTCCTCACATGAGCTGCCTGCCACTCAGGTCTCAAGTCCAGCCTCTTTTCCAGAACAATTCCTCAAGAAGCAGTGGAGGCATCTTTGAGCCAAAGTGTAGGTGGCCACACCCCCCACTATACCAACACTACCACTCCCAGATCAAAACAACCAGGCCTTAAATAAAACACAGTCCTGGCTAAATTTACCTGTATCTCAACCCTACCACTAGAAAAATACTAATCTAGTACCTACCTGAAAGTAGAGGGTGCTACACTTCCTTTATCGTATGCAGGTTTATGGGACACTTGTATGGAACACAGGCCACCTGCTACTTCCGATAATAACCCAGCTCAGAGGTCACTATTTTCTCCTGGTATGTTCAGACACTTTCCTCATATACATCACATGTGGAAAATGACAGAGGCATGCAATAGCGTGATAACGTTTAAAAAGTTTTTTAATTGCAAACAGAACTCCACATATATACAACTCACATTTCAAATAAATAAAAAACGCCTTTTAAAGTGCTATAGTGCTGAGGGGTGATAGAGTCACCTGTAGTCCGGTTCTGCAGCCTCGGTTTTCACAGCATTCCCCCATGTCCTATGCCAGCTCTGCAACACTTCCTGGTACCTCTCTCGTCAGCCGATCAAGCTCCTCCTACCAGTTTTGTCACAGTCTCGTGACTTCCTCTGGGAATACTGATTGGCTGACATTTTTCCATACTATATTTGTAGTCAGAGTCTTCGCCTGGAAATGCAATAACCCTAACAACCAAGACCTGAGGTGTGCCTTGGCCTAGCTGGTCAGTATGCCTAAAAGAGGGCAAAAAGAGACACGAAGTAGGTGTGATGTGAAAGCTTTAATGAAAGACTGGCAACAACCATGAGTCCAGAAAATAGCGAATGCCTGGATGACTACAGAAAAGGGGTCTACGTAAGTATCTGCTAAAACAGGAGGAGCTCCAGTGCCCCATGTACTTGATTATATGAGAAGGGACCCCTGTTTGGGACCTACGAATGTTGCCTCCGCTCCTGACGAACATCCAGAAAAGGGGTTTCAGATTTGAGCCTAATTTAGTAAGTAAACCAGGACGTGAGAACAAAACTGTTTGTAGAGAGGATGCATGGGGAAAGGGAGAAAAGAGCTGCCAGAGGAATAATTGCAGAGAAGGACAAATGCTTTAATCCGACACTGTTACTGTGGTACAGTAGTATTACCCGAGCCCCTGGCTTGTCCATCTGTTCTAACTATTAGGAAGTTGTAAGCGTAGTGAAAGGGAACTGCCTAGAGCACTAACTGGGATCTGCACCAAGGATAGGAGACAGGAAGTCTGAAACACCATGAAAACCTGGCCGGAAACTGGTAACCATGCCAAAGAGAACATCCCTGACTTCTCTGAATACCCCTTAACATGGCTTAGAGAGAGAGTGAGCTGCAAAAAAATGGACAGATTGTCAGGAGTTTGTAGGGGCCCAAAATGCTGGTCACCAGATAGATACTTGATAGTGTTGGCAGATGGGGCCAAAACACAGAGGCAATGTGCAGCGAAAGCCAGAGACCTGAACCTACGAAAACCCTCCCACCCTTGGTAGAAGCCCTCGGAATATAATGGATAAAGAACCATTGGCCAGATCGATGACCTGTGACCAGGATATGCCTAATCCATGACCAACAGTGAGCAAGGAGGAACCGCCCGGTTCTACTCGATATAAAATCGAGAAACTCTGGCTGCGCCATGTAATGCCTCCTAAAGAAACTGTCCCAGGTCATGAAACTTGAAAGACAGGCCTGGCCATGACTACCTGCATGAAGAACAAGACAAGAAGGGACCCCAATACACCTTAATAGGTTGTGGCCAATCATCTGAAAAGAAAAATACAGTTGCTGCCAGTGTAGGGCAAATGACAAACAATACCGAAGTATGCGCAAACTTGCCAGAGGGCAGGACTGATGGAAGTGGTTTGAATGCATTGTAATATCAGCTTGGATAGCCAAGAAACCCTGCCTAACTGTGGAATGTGCTAGACAGCCAGACCCACCGACAAATACTTCAATGAACGCTCGACCGAGGGAATGAGGGATTGAGGCTAGAAATAAATTAAATAGGCGCAGTCAAAAGCAACACGAACGATATTGGTGAAAAAAACAAATGGCCACTGACCATCCCAATGGGCCTGACCCTCCATGCAAAAAGGTGGAGGAAGAAATGGACAAATCCTGAACCCCTTGGAAACTTCTGGCCTACAGCAACTCATTGACCATGGAAGCAAGCCTGACAACTGAAGCCCAGTGACTACGTTCAAAAACGGACGGGAGAGTGATGAAGCCTCTGTAAAAACCTACTGAAATCCAAGTTGGGCTTATGACTGCCATTTGGCACCCACAGGGGAAACCTGGTTGGTGAAATGTCTGCCAAAAAGTTGCATGTCAAAATTGCTCCCAGATGACACCACCTGGAATCATGCCAAAGTGGCCGCCACCTTGCTGCAAAAACCGATGGTAACCGTGGAAAAAGAACCCACCTTGCTTGAGCACCGACTGCAGGCGTACTGAGAAGAGCAGGTGCCAGAGGCACAGCTGACCCCTCCGCTCTAGCCGAGCGGGCTAAGAACCCCTCTATCCTGACTAGCAATTGTAGAATGGATGTTTAAGAGCGCATTAAGTACCGCAAGAATCTGAGTTAAAACAACATGCATGGAAACATGTTCTGTGCTGGTGGATGGAAGAGGTTAGGACGGAGTTGTGAATAACCTGAAGAGTACTGCCCCCCCAGCTGAGGCCGGGAAAGGGGTACACCAGCGATAAAACTCTGCTATGAATTTAGGTATAGTACCACCCCCCTGACGGGTTGCTGCCATGCACCGAACCCTCATGCGGTGTTTGGAGAGATGAATGCAAATTCGTCGCTTCCGACACACACGACATCCCCTGATCAAAGGAAACAAAACCAGAGAACATAAAACAGACAACCCGCCCACGAAACAACACCTCTTGGTACCTGACAAGTATAAGGATGTGGGTGCAGAAATGGCAAGACCAACAGCGCGTGAATGTCAACCTAATGACAACCCCACCCTAGTCAATGCAGTAAGCGAGCCCAAGCAACCTGCAGCGCCAAGACAGGTAATTAAAAACGAACACTCAGGGCTGAGGTACCCACAGACTGTGGTGGGTAGTAGTAAAGGTGTAATGGTGAACGTGCATGTATGACGTATGGTATATGGGCGAGAAGATTGTGGGATGACATTCAATTAAAAACAAAACCTCAGCCCGTATGGACCTGTAGATGTGACAGATCCAGAGATGTGAGCACTAGCTAACAGAAAAGCAGCGAACAAAAGGCTACGACAGGAAAAAGCTACAACAGGAAAAGGCTACGAACAAAATGCTACGAAATTAAATGCTATGAAATGAAATGCTACACAGGAAATGCTAAGAAACAAAATGCCACGAAAAAGCTACAAACTAAACGCTAAGACAGAAACGCTACGATCAAAATGCTGTGACCGGAAATACTATGATCGAAATGCTACGAATGAAAAGTATAGTTCTATACTATGACAGTGATGAGTCCATTCTCCGCACGACACAATGTACTCGTTGCTGATCATTCTAACATGCCTGATCAGTACAATAATTTCCCTTATATCGATCACATGAAATATTAAGATCCTGAACGATCGTCGAGAAGAGGAAGTGGGAATGTCCCCCTCCCCATGGAGATCCCCCAGACAGTGTGCGGGAATTGTTGGGGATCTCTGATCCGCACATTACAGATGTGTGTGTGTGTGTGTGTGTGTGGGGGGGCTGAAAAGATCCTTTATATCAGGAGGGATCTCCGACCTACAGGATCTCTAGTAATCCTTTGTGAGATTTGTCATATAAAATGTAGAATCTGAGATTCCCTGCAAGGGAAACATGTATGATGGGAACATATGATCTCATCTAGACTGTGTGCAAAGTATATAGGCCACTGGTCGGTATGTGGAGCTGGGAGATACAATTTCAAATATACAATGTGTGGAGAAGTTGTCTATTATTATTACTATCATGTGTACATTGTATTTGGACACATTACTTTATAGCTGCAGTGGAGCCCCAGCAGGAGACACTAACACTAGTACAGCTCACATCATCCAGCGATCCCTTACAGCCCCTGGGTGTGGTTATGTAAATTAGATGTGGCTCCCAACGTTCTTTAGGGCCCTCTCCTCCCTCCCATTTGCTTCTCATTCTGTATGGGAGGGGTGACGACATGCAGGATGGCCGTGTCCTGTATGCCAATGAGAATGGCAAGTCTCCCGTGTGCAGAGAAGTCAGTATGGAAGAAGATCAGAGATCCTGGAGGAGGACACATTGTTTGCACACTAGATATGTGCATTCGTTTTCGTCCGAATGCATTTCGTCCGAATTTCAGGTATTGTCGTTATCGTTTTAACAAACGATAACAAAAGTGCAGAATGCGAAAACCGAAAGATCCGACATAAACAAATGCTTTACTTTTGTTTTCGTTGCGACAACAGTTCGATATAGATAGGAGATTCGACATGACGCTGACAATAACAATCTGTGTCTATCGAACCTGTGGTCGAATGTGCCTAACCTTAACTCTATTAGTCCAAGATTATTCTACATAGAGAGAAAAGATTCAACATAGAGAGAAAAGATTCGACATAGAGCGAAAAGATTGCTGCTGGAATTGGGTGGGGGAAGTAAAATAAAAATAATGATGATGATGAATGTTATTGGCCTATTGTAACCAAAGAGGAGGGGCAGTAAAATAGCTAGAACTAAGTACACACGTACAGCCAACTTACTTTCACTTACGATTTGCTAGCAGAGAGAGACACACTGAATCATTTCAGAAGACAGTCAATCTTAGCTGGTCCGTTGTCAGAGAACCTGAATTATTTAGCAATTAAGCATAAGCACAGCAACAGAACAATAGTGAAGCAAACTACAGTTCAACGTAACTTTTTCATAATAATCTGCTGCTATTGTGTTAGTGTTGTGAACTTGATAGTGATACTAGTGTTGTTAGTGTTGTGATAGCCTCAGAGTCTGCCCGTCTTGTGGGGGGGGGGGGATTTATTATTATAGATTCTTTATTATGATGCCATAGCAATATCTGACAGAACGTTGGATGCCGCGCCCGCCATTGCACTTGGAGATTGAGAAACGAATGTGAAAGTTGGCTGACTGTTGGGGTAGAGTAGACCATTCAACATGAAAGACGAAGATTTGACAAAGCAACGTAAAACATACAAACATCGAATCTTTGGCTTATGGTGTCTGTCGAAAGTTCTAAGAAGATTCGACGGAGCAGCTAAACTGTACAACGCTGCAATCGTACATTTCCGGTCAAATGTATCCGCCCATAGGCTATAAAAATTCTAATGTTGGTTGACTAGTAAAATAATGAATAAATATAATTATTACTATTTATACAATATTAGAATTCTACTACAGCTAGCTTGTAGGCGGAAAATTCGACCGGAAATATACACGTACAGTTTAGCTGCTCCGTCAAATCTTCATTGAACATTCGACAGACACCATAAGCCTTCAATGACAGATTCGACCTTAATTAATTTGGATTTTCGGACGAATGCAATTTTTAATGAAAAACAAAGTGAATAAAAACGAATTTCGGGAGTAACTAAATAAATTTATTTTTTTCGGACGAAAACGAAATTCCGAAACAAAATATTTCAGTGTGCACATGTCTAATGCACACTCTCCATACATTCTATCCGGAGCATTCCATATACAGGACATAGGAGGGCTGACAGGAGGCGCTCCCCCGTTGTACATGTTGATCTGACCAGACTCCCCGTGATCCTTCTGATGTTATTGGAGCCCCACCATGAGAAGCCCCCCCCCCCCCCCCCGGAGAAGATGTTCGATGCCTCCTGGAAGCTGAGCAGTCTATGGGACGGGATGAGGCTGGAGGTGTCCGGGGACAGCAGCCCTGTGGTGCTCAGCAGCTTCACCCAGCTGGACCCTGACCTGCCCCCCAGTAGGTGAGAACTATGACCGCTCTATAGGAGGCTAAACAAGGAGACTTATTATTAATACTCCCGCTGAGAACGCTGACAACGTATTCACTGCAGGCCCTCCATTGATGCCATCTGCCTGCACCTACCGGAACCGCGAGCACCGGAAGAGGGAACCGACGAGCTCCCCGCAGCCGACCACGCTGCTGCTCTGCTGGCCTAAAAAAACGAAAGTGACACGAGAATACCCTGTGAACCCTGAAATGACGTGTCGGCTAATGAGCAGACAAAGAAACTGATGGAGGAGTAGGGATATATAGCCCTCAGACTCCTCCTACAAATTCAGGCTGGCCGTAGGCCAGCCTTCTAACATAGCGTGGATTGCCGCCATTTTCTTCTAGCTCTCTGTAATAAACTGCATGCAGTCCCCGATTGCCGCCATTTTGTTTTAGCCTGTTTTTATAAACAACACATGGCTGTGATCTACTGCCTCCCCTGCCATGAAATCATAAGCTATACCTTGTATAGTGCCTCATTACTCACAAAGTACGTAAACTACAGTGCAAACTAGTTTGTGCACTGCTATATATGCTTACTACAGCGGCAATCACCGCCATTTTCTTGTAGCTCACTGTTTCAGATGGAGTAAGTCACCAATCGCCACCATTTTCTCATAGCCCTTCATTATTAGTTAGAAAACGCCGGCGGTCTGGTGACCCCCCTGCTATACTATCACAGCAGTTAATACAGTATTCAAAATCTAATATCCTGCACTTTAAATAGACCATAGCAAAATCCTAATTAAATAGTATACATGTAAGCTGATAGCTGTATATATTGGATCACCATGCTCACACATAAATTCAACATAAAAGGGTGACACCTAGTGGTAATACATAAAAACCACAAGGATAAAATCCTTGTTGAGCTACTAGCTACTTTGCCTCCAGCATAGCAAATTTATATATGGCCAAGTGGGAAGAAGAGATATTGCATAGCCCACCTGGTCAATTAAAAATGTATAATAAGATTTATTGATGACCTGATTATTTTTTGGGAAGGTGGTGAGCAGGAGTTTAATGAATTCATGGTAGGGATGAATCGGAACAATAAAAGTATTACATTGCTATTGCTATCAGTTACAGGCTTAATTTTTAGGCCCCTAAGGTGATCGTACACCCGGTGGGGGTTGTGTGTGCACAACACATGAAGAAACAATTATCACATGGTTGATGTTAATATGGACTTTTGCTGTTTAGTTTAAACACTCATCAAGGATTAATTGAAAGTCATGGAGCACAAGCACTTTATTTTCATACATATGGACTGTTGTTATTCCTAAAAATGTCCCCTCCCTCTAATGCTACCTATGCTGCCAACCCAAGAAAAAAAATTATATGTATATATATTTTTACCTTTATTCAGTTTGCACTGGTCCAGTCATGTGATCCCGCAGCTCTGGCTTCCCAGCATAGTAGTAGGAGTTGGGAGGAGACAATTTTAAGAGTAATTATGGTTGGACAGGAATTCTACTTTAAGCAGAAACATAGGCAGGGAATAAAAGATATACAAAGCTGCATACTTAGTAAGTGCTTCAGGCTCCATGCACACTAGCATTTTTTTAAGCTATTATAAACATTTTTTTCTGCTCCTAGAAGCTAATAGCATTATCCTATGTGTCCATGCACATTATTTTAAGCATTTTTAGAGCTTAAGCGTTTAGGAGCAGAAAAAAATAGTTTTTGTATAGTTTTTGGGAGTATTTTACTAGCAGAAAAAAAAGCTAAATGCTCCTAAACACTACTTCTAAACAGTACTAAAATGCTCCTAATGCCACGTACACACGACCGGACTTTACGGCATACTTGGTCTGGAGGACCGGAGTCCGTCGGAAAATTCGATCGTGTGTAGGCTCCAGTGGGACTTTTTTCCCCAAAAGTTTGAAGGACCTAGAAATGAAACATGTTTCAAATCTTTCCGACGGACTCGAGTCCGGTTGAAAAGTCCGCTCATCTGTATGCTAGTCCGACAGACAAAAACCGACGCTAGGGCAGCTATTGGCTACTGGCTATGAACTTCCTTATTTTAGTCCGGTCGTACGTCATCACGTACGAATCCGTTGGACTTTGGTGATCGTGTGTAGGCAAGTCCGTTCATTCGTAAAGTCCACTCGTGTGTACGCGCATTAACAGCTTTTTTCGAGCATTTTTTCTTTTTTCTTCCCCTAGTGCAAAAACGAATACGCTCCTAAAAGCTTCTAAAACTACAAACTGGCACAAAAACGCAATTATCAGCGTTTTTCATCCAGCGCTTTTTTTGAGTTTATAAAAAAAGCTAGTGTGCATTGAGCCTTAAAATCAGCTGCTGTAAGTGCTTCAAGTAAAACTAAAGGTGAAAATGTTTCTTTCCGTTTTGGACAGAGTGGCAAGATCAAGTTTTTTTTAACTCACTGTTGCCATCATGTGGGCTGTATACATAGCTAAATGACTGATTATACAAAATCACAAAATTAACTTTCATATTCTTTAAGACCTTTGAAACATGTTTCAAATCTTTCCGACGGACTCGAGTCCGGTTGAAAAGTCCGCTCATCTGTATGCTAGTCCGACAGACAAAAACCGACGCTAGGGCAGCTATTGGCTACTGGCTATGAACTTCCTAATTTTAGTCCAGTTGGTAAACACATTCCTACTTCAGGCATTCAAATTAAGATCCTGCAGCTCCCTCAGTTTCAATGGATCCATGATGACCGACTCATAAGACAAGAGAGAAGAGAGAGCACAACCATCTGGAGCAACAAAAACAATCTTTAGGATTTTATTCACATGGGCTGCCAGGGGGGTGGTAAAAACATGTGGTTGAGCACTGCGTCAGATTGTTACTCTCTCTCTTCTCTTTTGTCTTCCCCAAACTATTGTATAGGGATTTGTTTTCTGGCATCTAAAAGCCCATTCCACACTAAGCCCATGGCCCTCTGACAGAGGTGCAAAACAGTTTAGTACCTCCCTAGATACAGAGGAGGACAATGGATGTCTGAACTATACATGTAGACTTAAATAGTGATGTGAACTGTTATTTTAACCACTTTAGCTCCAGAAGGTTTTACCCCCATTATGACCTGGCCATTGCTATTTAGCACTGCCTTATTTTAACTGGTAATTGCGCAGTTATTCAACTCTGTACCCAAACAAAATTTATATAATTTTTTTCACACAACTAGAGCTTTATTTTGATGGTATTTGATCACCGTTGAGTTTTTTATTTTTTATTATATAAATTTAAAAAAAACGAAAATTTTGAAAAAATATATTTTTTACTTTCTGGTATAAAAAAATGTTAAAAATCCTATTTATTCATAAATTATGGGTAAAATGTATTCTGCTACGTGCCTTTGGAGAAAAATTCCAATAAGCGTAAATTAATTGATTTGGTATTTTATATATATACTGGAATTTTACACTAATACTAATACTAACCAGCAACATTAAATGGAACTGCGATAGCTCGCAAGCAATATGACACTATTTGATGCTGGGGGGGGGACTAACTAATTGCCACTGATATCACCAATGACACTAATACTACAGTGATCAGTGATAATACTATACACTGTCACTGTACTAATGACACTGACTGGGAAGGGGTTAACATCTAGGGAGACCATGGGGTTTAAATGTGGCTGACAATGTGTAGTGTGTGTGGTATGTGCTGTTTTTTAGAAAATATTTCTTTATATAGAGAGATTGTTTCCGCTGTACAGAGCCTGTTCTGTTTGCGCACCCGGAAGCAGGCAGCGACGTACAGGTATGTTGCTTTGCCTGCACAAGACTACACAGGCCTGAATGGGCCGGCGGTCCACAGTTCATTGCGAGCAGGCAGTATGCAAGTGGTTAATGCCAACAGCACAGTTAGGGCTTGTTTACATTTATGAGTGGAAGGTAATAAGACCCCACCCTTGAGCCACATTTTTACTGCCTCTCAACTGCTCCCCCCTGTTTCTGCAATGGTAGCGTATAGAAGTGTATACATGCTGCAGCTGTGATGCTTTGCTGCCACAGCAGGAACTATAACTGCGTGGTTGTCTGGTAATTAGGGGGTAAAACAGGCAGTGAGGAGACAATAGAACGCCTTCTTCTATTATTCTGTGTTACTTCCTTCCAAATTCCTTTTTTTGCTGCTGTGACAGAGGGAGGCTACATTCATTCTCCATGGTCCCGCTGTATAAAGGAAGGGAGCCACCCTCATTTGCTTGTTTCTGAGATGGACTAAGGACTGTAGAATATAGGATGTGTACAGGCATCTGACCACAACTGATGTCCATTGCTCGCTCAAAGCAAACAGAAGTAAGGAGGAAAATGTTTGGGAGCTCAGAGAGAACATTACAGAAAAACACTGTAAGGTACAATTTCATAAAAAATAGGTTACAAAGCCATTAAGTAGTGGTCGTGAATAGATTAGTAATATTATAATAAACCCGCGCTATGGAAACTGTAAAGATCTTCTCTATATGTATCACACACAAATATGGCTACTAGGGCTGCTGCTGTAATATACTATAGGTTATAAGAAAACCATATAAACCAATTGATAAAGTTACAGCGCTGCTCCTACTCGCCTATCTTTACACGTGTGCTCTTATAAAACAAAAATTCATCAATTCAAATGATATAAAGTGCTCTTATGCATAAATACCTGTGCTCTTATATACCTTCAATTTTAAATACATATAAATGTAAATTTCATATTCATACACAAACATTTCCAGTGCACCAGTTTCAATCTTAAATCTAGAGTCAACAACAGAATATGGTGCTTAAATATATAAAGTGCTCTGTGCAGTTTACTGCAGCAAATTCATACCATTAAAATGGTCATGAAAATCTCCATAGTGTAGTATTGTTAGACTTTTTTCAAAGTTAAAAAAGAAATTGCACTTACATTCACAAAATGTAATAAAAGCAAGTATACATCTCAAATCGCCACCTCAACGTGAGTTAGCTTACAGCTGTATAATGTTTGTCACTGACCGTTCCCACTTGACGTGTTTCGTCCCTCCCACTGGGGGTCTTGAGAGCTTCTGTAGATCCCTACTGGGAGAGGTGAAACACATCAAGCGGGGACGGTCAGTGATTAACATTATACAGCTGAAACTCACGCCAAGGCGTTTGTGAATATAGGTGCAATTGCTTTTAATCTTGTGGCATGGGGGATTGTTCAGCTCAGTGGTAGATGCGTTTTCATGTAGTGAGTCCACATCAGACAGGCGTTTACAGTTAAGGGCCTGGTAGCCCACGTTTATTAAATGATAAAAACAAAACAAAAGTCCACTCAGGAATCCCACGCAGGGGTTTAAACATCATTCAGACACAACTGACAACACAAGCCCACCTGGCTACTCTTCAACAGCACTGCTGCTACAGGTACTGGTCCCTCAATCCACCAAGTCTTCAGGCCCACAGGCTTGAGCTTCGGGCTTCTTACATGCACACAGGCTTCATGCCCCTCAATGCACACAGCTTCTGTCTTCACATAGAGACACTCCCTAGGAGCCACTGCTCCAACTCCACCTTCCTTCCACCTTCTGCTCTCACCAGCCCCTCGTTATATGGGCTGTGTGCAGCTGGGCACACACCCTGCTTGCTATTCTCAAGACCCGGACACAGGGTTGGAGACCCCGTCCCACCCATGACTCTCAGGGATTTCCAAACGACAGAATCCCATTCAGAACTAGCAAAACTTGGAGAAAACTGACAGAGCAGTTTTCTCCATTTAAACTCTACACTCTGTAGTCTTGCAGTCCGCAGATATGCAGTTTCTGTGTCTCTTTTACCTCCAATTTTATAGGGACAGAGCCTTGCTCTGCCACAATCTTTATAATATAATCTTTATATAATGATATTACACTATGGATATTTCTATGATCCTTCTTTATGGTATGAATATTCTGCATTGAGCCTGGCCATTTCACTGAAGTGAAGGAGGATAAAGGGCGAAACATTTCTCTGCATACCTATTTGCCTGTTTGACTCAGTGAGTTAAATACTGTCAGTGAGTGGGGGAACACAGAGGGAAGCACTCCACTGTGGAACTTCATGGAGAGAGACATTTTCACTTATATTTTGGAAATGCACAGAATACTTTATATACTTAAAGTGGAGCTCCAGGCTCCTGCAACAAACAATTAAAGTCAGCAGCTAAAAATTCTGTTGCTCCTGACCTGTCCAGGAATCTAGCGGTATCTTAACCTGAGACGATTTTCAATCAGCTATCAGGTGCTGCCGCCACCATCTCCACTAAATGAAATCGGGAGTGAAGCCTTGCAGCTTCACAGCCGGTTCCCTACTGTGCATGCGCGAAACGCGCTGCTCTCTGTAAATGAACTGGCTGGGGGGGGGGGGGGGGGGGAGCCGAACTTCCGGCTAAGTTCGCTTCTGTCAAAACCAGGTACCTGCTCCCCCCCCCCAGCAGGTGCCAAATGTGGACTCTAGAATTAATATTGATACTGGTGCACTGGAAATGCTTGTATTTATCACATTTTTATGGAGTTGTGTATAAATATTAAATTTACATTTATATGTATTTAAAAGTGAACGTTTATGAGAGCACAGGTATTTATGCACAAGAACACTTTACATAATTTGGATTAATATAGGACATATAGGTGAGCAGGAGCAGCGCTGTAACTTTAACAATTGGTGTGTATGGACAGCTTATATACAGTATGTGGTTGAACTAATTAGAAGTTGACTGTTGATCTCTGTATGTGGTCATGTACAAACCATATTTTTATTATGTCGCATCATTGATTTTTGGAGCATTAACATGCTTTACTGGACATGGTAATCTTTCGATTTACCTTCTCATACCAGTAGCCTGATATTTAGGACAGCTTTGTTGATTATCAAAAGTAACCCGTACACAAAAAAAGGCCCTGTCGGGAATGCAGTAAAGGAGCTGTCAATGCTGACTGCATGCTTTGGGGCTGTTGTCCTTACGCTTTCTTCACTAATTGGTGAGCCGCTGACATGAAACAAGCAGGATTGTATTGAGTTCTGGAGTACTCAAACACAGAGTATAGTTATATCAATAACTGTTGTCATTTGTATATACAGTAACAATTGTGTGAGTGTACATCCTGAAATACAGCATATTCAATGATCCCATTGCAGTATAAAAAAAATGCCTTTTATCAAGCATTTATCAAGAGAAGATGTCTATGTATATTATCTGTAAACATTTATTTGTGAAAGGTCCAAAAACATTTATTTTTTCTGATACTCACATCATTATACAAGCTCTCTGTCCACTGTGACCCACAGCATCACCTTATTCATGCACATGCAAAAAAACTTTGGGAATTATCCAAAATTTTGCAATAAAGCTTTGTTTGTCTGACTTTGTTGTCTATTCACAAGTCAGCTGCTTATCAGTCATGTTTTTTGCTATAGAAAGTTATAATGATCGTTTCAAGTCAAGTAGGTCTGCGAAAACAGGTTATTATAAACTGTAAATTAACACTGACTTTACTAATAAAATACAGCACTACCCCAACGGTATGTTCAGCTGTCTGAATTCAGAAGAGTTTCAAAGAGATTTATCTGACACTGTGTGTCTGTGTTGTTTCTTTCTACTATAGCATATCGGATGTGACAAGGAAATTGGCTCCCTGAAAGAAGATGATAAGTGTGGGGTTTGCGGAGGAGATAACTCACATTGTCGAACTGTAAAGGGAACATTAGCTAAATCGCCAAAGCAGTCCCGTAAGTAAATCTACATGGTGCTTATCAGCCATTTCCCGTGTTCTTGCAATCGCTAACTCCATATCCAAGAAAGCATCCTTGTTCCACCTGCTTAGGTTTACCAAAGAGTTTTTTTTTATTCATTCTTTTGTAAAGGTTTCAAGAAACACACAGAGAAAGAGGTTGTGAAATGAGTACAATGAAAATTGCCCCAGCAAAGAACCAATCTATTTCTGCAGTGAGGACCCAGTAACATACACATAAATAAAACATTTATAGTAGATCATATTCAGCAAATCAAAATAAGAGTCTCTGGAAACTGGCTGTAGTCTACTAACAGACTAATAATGCAGCTCCTGCCAAGATAGTGGGGATTGGGAGATAAAACGGGAATTGACAGCTTTACCCTCAGGGGGCAAACCCCAGGAATAAGAGCTTAGAACAAAGTCTAGAATTGGGCCTAGGACAAAGAAGTAACCACAAACCCAAGCAATAGAAGTAGAAAAAAAATGGGTGGGGTGAAAGAGTAGTGAGGCGGGGCCAAAACCATGTACAGCAGTGGATGGACAGAGGCCTTAAACAGGCCAGGAGATGGACTTCTTAGTTCATCAGCCAGAAGCCAACAGAGTTTAGTACATCTGAGAAAATGTGTAGTCCACTCAACTGAACCAGGTCTTATGGAACTTTTCTCCCCTATGTGTGAGTGTAAAGGTGAGATCTTCCATATACTTGATTTCATTAACCTTTCTAAACCACAACTGTAGCAGAGGTGACTCTGAACATTTCCAGTATGCTGGCATACATGCCCTGGCTGCATTAAATAGATCAATCAAAAGAGATTTTTTGTAACGTGTTTTGGAGAGAGGGGTGAGGTGAAGTAGAAAGGCAGCTGGGTTATCTCTAAGATGGTAAGGTCAAAGATTGATTCTTGATGGAGTCCCAGAAGCCTCATATACAGGGAAAGCTCCAAAAAACATGGATCTTCGCTCCATCCTGTTGGCCACATCTCCAGCAATGGTGAGAGCATTAAAGAAACCTCTTCTGAAGCCCTCAAAAAGACTTGTTTCCAACTGGGGCACATTTTCAATGTAGTCATTTTGCAGCCTCTTTCTCTTTCGGTTTTTAAAAACCTTTAAAAAAGCATTAACAAAAAAAAATATTTTTGATAAACCTATGCAGGTAGAACAAGGGTGCATTTTTGGATAAGGCTCAATCCACTTCCAAAAACCAAGTTTCCACACGCTTTGTAGATTGTCAATGAGCTCAAGAAACCCTTTATTCACTTAGTGACATGCAGAGATGCATCATGTACTCTATACTGTATACAGTAAAACCTTGGTTTGAGAGCATTTTGCAAGACAAGCAAATTTTTTAAATACATTTTGACTTGATATACAAGCGATGTCTTAATATACAAGTAGCGTCATGTCACAACTAAATAAAAGAGAAGAGAATCTAAGTGTAGCAATACAGTTACATTTAATGAAGTTACAACATTTAGAAACTCACATGGTTGATGATTAAAAGAGGCACATCTAAGTATACAGGCATTCAGGGTAAAGCTGTCCACATAGACCATCCTCCTCACCGCCATTGACGTCATCCCTTCCACGCTGCACTCCATTAGCGATTCAAGCCGCGCTTTTCGATCGCTCTACTGCAGGGTAATCTTCCCGGTCACGATTGCAGACTGACAGCGGTGAGAGCCGGCGGTTGCGGGTGATGATCTATGTGGATAGCTTTACCCCGGATGCCTACATATTTAGATGTGCCAATTTTAATCATCAACTATGTGAGTTGCTAAATGTTGTACCTTCACTAATGTAACCATATTGCTACACTTAGAGGCGCCTCTCTTCTCTTTTATACTCTGTAGCTCCTGTTGGATTTTGCTTCTAATCCCCCTGTGGAGGCTTCCATTTGTGGATGGACATTTTATCGTTACACAACCTATCACATTGTTATAATCTTTTTAAATGGACTATAGACTGAAGGACTTATGAATATATGGTTGTGGAAGAATCATTGGAGTATCTATTATTTTTTAATCTTATGGGGAAATTCGCTTTGATATACAAGTGCTTTGGATTACAAGCATGTTTCTAGAATTAATTATGCTCGCAATCCAAGGTTTTACTGTATAAGGCTATTCATTTTTTATTACACGTAGTCTTTATTGCTCCAATACCTTTGTGTGGAATATAATGCAAGCGAAATTCAAAATATACTTATTTTTATCTCCTTGGAGCACAGTAACATACAGGTATAGCACACCTTCTCTAAGATGTATTTTTAGGCTCGGTTCAAACCTAAGCATTTTCTGATTTTTGCAGAAACACACAACAGTCCATAGGATACGTTCTTATAGGACACGTTCACATCTATGATTTTTTCAGCCGCTGCATTTTTGGAAAGGGTTAGGGACTTTTTCAAATGCAGAACGGTGCATTTTTTGTTGAATAAACTTCAATGGAGAAGCCGTATAAAAGCATGTAGTATGTTTTTGCAGCGATTTTGACTCGATTTGGATATTTTTTTATCTGCCTAACAAAAAATTGTCCAAAAAAAACAATGTAAAACGCAAAATGCATCAAAAAACGTGGGAAAAATGCGTCACATGCGTGCACAAAAACACAAAATGAACCTCTAAAACCACGATAGAAATGGATCAAAAGCAAAGTGAATAGGTGCAGACCGAGCCTAATAGAACAATATGCTTTAACTCTCACTGTTACTCTTACTGGGGCACATATATCTGCAGTGTTTTCTTATCTCTCTTCAAAGCCCTATGTCCCGTGGCTGTCTCCTGCTCTGTTCTTCTGTTATCAGCCTGATAACTCCTGACAAATTCTCCGACACATACAGAGTTTTGTGTCAAGGAGGGAGCTATAAATAGATTAGCAGTCAGCTTGCTGTGTCACAGAACACGTCTGAGAGTCTTTGCCTATGTGGAGTGGGGGTGTGTGCCTTTCCAGCTGTCTTGGCTGTATGCCCAGACTTCACACTCCATGTTAAACAGAAAGAGAAAATCTCCTAACACGATCTGCACTTTCTAAACAGTAGATAAAGCTGGAGACAGCAGATATGCATGTAAAACGTATATCATCTGAGGCTGTTCACTTCACTAGGAATATGTGAGGGTTTACATCCACTTTAAGCCAGTGAACTCTTGTGAAGGGTTTGGTTATAAAAGCCTGTTGAGATAGTAATATCACACCAGAACTGACTTGCATGCTACAGGGGTACTGGCCTTGTCATTCTTTCACTACTTGGTGAATTGCTGATCTGGATCAATCATGTGAATATCAAGTGTTTGGACATCTAATATGCTCAGTAATTTCAGAGTATGGAAGACCAATCATTTTAAATGTCTAAAATTGGCCCTAGTATATGCATGAATGTGAGTTAGGGACTTTAGATTGGAAGCTCCTTAAGGGCAGGGACTCCAAGTGCTGCGTACCGTAAATTGTTGAGACCATATAAGTAACTGAAATAAATAAATAGCTTGTTTGTGCCACTGAGAGTGCTGTTTCAGGCTCTAGTACAGGGGTACAGGGGTACAGGGGTATTGAATTCAGTTTTACGGAGGTCCGATCAGCCAAATTATCTGCCAGCAGTGGTCCGAATCGCACGTTTGTATGAAGACTCCTTGAATCACCCACCCCCTCACATCACAAATCCCCCCCTCACACACACAGTAGTGTCCACTGCCCCTTCACATCATCTTCCCCCCACAGCACTGCCCCCTTCACATCACCCCTCCCCCCACAGCACTGCCCCCTTCACATCACCCCTCCCCCACAGCACTGCCCTCTTCACATCAGCTGCCCCCAACCCCTTCCACATAACCCTGCCCCTCTTCACGTCACGCCCCTTCACATCAACCCCTCACACACACACAGCACTGCAACCTTCACATTACTCCTCCCCACAGCGCTGCCCCCTCACATCACAAATCCCCCCACAGTGGTGTGATCTGCCCTTTTTACATCACCTGCATCCCCGTTTCATCACCCTTACATCATAAATCCCCAGCCCCCCAGTAATCTGCTCTGCCCTCTTCACACCCCTCCGCCACAGCACTTACCCCCCCTCTTCCTCTTTACCCCCCACAGTAGTGTACTATGCCCTCTGAATATCCAGCCAGCCTCCCCCTTCCAGCACTGCCTCCTCTCACATCACCCCCCCCCCCCCTTGTAGTGTCCTCTGCCCTTCACTTTCCTACCTTAGATCAGGCAGAGGTCAGGAGGCATCATAGTAATATCCCGAGGCTGCTTTTCATTTTAACCAGCAAGTGATTGGTGGCTAGGATGCGGGGTGGTCCTAGCCACCAATAACTTGCTGGTTAATATGAAAAGCAGCTGGCAGCTCTCGTTCCCATCCAATGCAGAGCCGTGTCTCCCGAAGTCCGCTTAATACCAGCACTCAGCTGATTACTCGCCCCCCAATGCAGAGCTGTGCCACCCGCACCCGGGATATTACCATGGTGCCTCCCGACATGCAGAGAACTACAGCGGCCAAAGCTGGGGAAGTGAAACGGCTCCTAAATGAAGCAACCGTGGGTAGTAGCAGATAGACCACCAATCAGGGGAAGCCTTGCATTCATTGATAAAAATACAAAGCTTCCTTTAAATGAATGAGCAGCACTTATCAAATGCATGAGCAGTCAGGTGAGTGTATTCCCAAAGACAGGGAAGTGATCAGGAGCAGAATGTATTGTACCTACAGAAGTAGGTCAGTTTGAAGGGTGTGCAATCACTGCTGTCTGTTCAGAGCAGAGAGGCATGCATTTGAACATGTTCCTGTATATCAATACCCAGCAACACGCTGCTTTTTAAGGCGGAATTTGGGCTGAATTCAGACCTGAAATGAACCAAAAGACGCACAGGGCTCCTGTGCAATTCGCACTGGAGCCGCTGTGGAGATGTGTGAACCGGCTTCATTGAGAGCCGGTCACAATCTCCTGCTATGCGAATTGAATGCGGGGAAAGCCACATCCAATTCGCAATAGTGTGAACCCAACCTAAAGGAGAAAATAATCTGTTGAAATATTGTTTGGTTTCCAGCTGTAGCTAGTCCTTACTTCCTACATGGCCTCATGATGGAAATTGCAAATTTGATGACATTTGCTGGAGTGGGCCCAAGATGCTGCCAAGCCCTAGGTATAATAAAGAATTGTATCGCTCATGTCAAGAAATGCACTCTGATAATGAAATTTAGGTTTAGCAGAAATAAATCCAATCGTTTGCACAAAGATTAGAGTTTTATTTAAAAGCACAGAAGTCACACAGCTGATGAACTCCAATAAAGTCCAGATGTTCAGCATGTGTGATTTATACCAGATGATAGTAAATACAAAATGTATACATGCTTACAGGATCTGTTTTCGAAGTTGGAGTGGAGCACAGCACTCACCAATAAAAACTGTCCCAGAGTTTTTGTACATGAACTTTAAATGTCTACATAAGGCGTCACCTATTGGTGGACTTCGGTCCAGACACAGTCCTGTCGTAATTTCGGCTGCACCACTTAGTAGCCTCGATGGACTCCTTTTCTGCATATACTTGCCTGCCCTACGCCACTGCTGCTATTAGAATCACAACAGGGCAGAGGGCAGGAGGCACAGCAGGTCTGCACTGATGGCGAAAGCTGCCCAACTTTTCAAATTGAAGGAAATTGGGGCAAAATTTTCTGTATGATTGTTTGTTCCTTTATAAACCTCACACTTCTCTTTTAACAAGCATATAATGGGTTGCTGGGATGCAAGGCAGTCCTCGCAGCCAATCACACTTGTTAACGAGAAGAGTTGGGCAGCTCCTGCCCTCAGTGCAGTTCTGCCATGTCTCCTGCCATCTTCCCTGCTGTAAGTTAAACAGCAGCAGCGGTGGAGGCAGGCAGGCAAGTACATAAGGTAGAGGAGTCCACCCTGCTGTGCCTTTTGCCCTTCTGTGTTAAAGTAGGACTGTGAAAGGGTTAAAAGCTGTAACTGCAGTGAAGACTGTGGTTTAATGGGGGGATGTGATTGCAAGGGGGGACTGTGTTGGAAGTGGTGGCTGAGTTGTTAAGAAGGGTCTGTGATTGTAAGGGGGGGGCTATGATGTGATAGGGGGAGCTGTGATGTGAGGGATGGGTTGTGATTGCAAGGGGGCTTGTGATGTAAGAGGGGGCTGTGATGTAAGGGGGGCTGTGATGTGAGGAGGAGGACTGTGCTTGCAAACGGGGACTGTGATGTAAGTGGAGCTGTGATTTGAGGGGACGGGGGCTGTGATGTGGGGGGCGGGCTGTGATTGCAAGGAGGCTGTGTAGTAAGGGGGAGCTCTGATTGCAAGGGGGGCTGTGATGTGAGGAGGGGGGGTTGTAATTGGAAAGGGGACTGTTATCTGAGGAAGGGGGGTCTGTGAGTTTAAGGGAGGCGGTGATGTAAGGGGGGACAGTGATGTGAGGAGGGATATGAAAAGAAAAAATGTAGCGCATGAAATGTGCAAAAAATATTAAGGTCAAGGAAATGACTGACAAACAAATGTCCATAAGTGATTAGAACGTTGGTATTGAAACTTATAAGTCTCTAAATGATGGTAGATGGAATCCAGTGAGTGGAATGGAACAGCATGGGATATCCCCCTAGGAAAGGTATATGGATGTAAGAAGACAGATATTCCAAATAGATGTATCATCGGATCTTCCCCAAAACTGTGTCTCGCAACTGCATATAACTTAGTGAAGATGGTGTGTAAGAAACTCTTACCAGAAATGGTGGACTCCCTTGTCAGCGACAGAGAGTCATACGAGCGGGTTGCCTCTCAGGGCCTGAAACACGGACATCACAGCTCTGCGAACCTTCTGGGTCAAACTCTGTGTGGATCTCCCGGGGCTGCCAGGTGGGTCCTCCCAAAGGATGGCCAAGTGCGAATCAGAGGGAATGATGCTTCACGTGAAAAGTTGGGGTGAAGACGGGTTTGGTCTCTCAAAGGGTATGTGGAGAAAAAACAAACAGGCTCCACATGGCGTAGATAAACAAAGTGGGATTTTTATTGCTAAAAAAGCCAGGCAATAATAAAATGTGATCACAGGGTATAAAAACAAAGTTTGGGCAACAAGAAGGATGCTGAAAGCGCCCGACGCGTTTCGATCGATGGATCGTCTACTGGGGCATGCCCAAACTTTGTTTTTATACCCTGTGATCACATTTTATTATTGCCTGGCTTTTTTAGCAATAAAAATCCCACTTTGTTTATCTACGCCATGTGGAGCCTGTTTGTTTTTTCTCCACATACCCTTTGAGAGACCAAACCCGTCTTCACCCCAACTTTTCACGTGAAGCATCATTCCCTCTGATTCGCACCTTGGCCATCCTTTGGGAGGACCCACCTGGCAGCCCCGGGAGATCCACACAGAGTTTGACCCAGAAGGTTCGCAGAGCTGTGATGTCCGTGTTTCAGGCCCTGAGAGGCAACCCGCTCGTATGACTCTCTGTCGCTGACAAGGGAGTCCACCATTTCTGGTAAGAGTTTCTTACACACCATCTTCACTAAGTTATATGCAGTTGCGAGACACAGTTTTGGGGAAGATCCGATGATACATCTATTTGGAATATCTGTCTTCTTACATCCATATACCTTTCCTAGGGGGATATCCCATGCTGTTCCATTCCACTCACTGGATTCCATCTACCATCATTTAGAGACTTATAAGTTTCAATACCAACGTTCTAATCACTTATGGACATTTGTTTGTCAGTCATTTCCTTGACCTTAATATTTTTTGCACATTTCATGCGCTACATTTTTTCTTTTCATATGTTTCTATGGTTTTTGTCACCCTGTATGTAGCTGCTCTGCACCATTGTTTGTATTTAGCGCAGTGTATACCTTCTTTATTTTTGCACATGTGAGGAGGGAGGTTGTAATTGTAGAAAGGGACTGTGGTGTGAGGAAAGGGGGTCTGTGAATTCAAGGGAGGCAGTGATGTAAGGGGGGGATAGTTATGTGAGGAGGGGGGGTCTGTGATTGCAAGGGGGGCTGTGATGTAGGGGGGAGACAGGGTTGTGAGGAGGGGGAGGGGTCTTTGATTGCAATGGGGAGCTGTGATGTGTGGGGGATTTAGAGAATACAGAACCAAGTATCATTTTGTGGTGCTAAATCATTTGTATGGAACATGTTATTGATAAAAAGAAAAGCAGTAATATAGATCCTCTGCAGCCAGGAACAATACAATCCCAGCAATAGATCCCCACACAACAATAGACTCCCCCAGCAACAATGGACTCCACCCAAACAATATATTCCCTGCAGCAACAGTGAACCACCCACAAAAAAATATCACACCCAGTAACAAACTATCCACCCAAGCAACATTAGACCCCCCCCCCCAAGCAGCAACAACAGATCTCCCAGCATACAGCATCAATAGATCCTCCAGAAGCCAGTAAAAATAGACCTCTCCCTCAACAGTAGATCCCTTCCACCAGTGACAATAGATCCCCCAGCAGCCAACATCAATAGACCCTCCAGCACACCCCACACCCCATGCTATTACATACATTCAGTGCTGGAGGTGTCGGAACTGCGTGAAAAAAAGCCCTGTACCTAGCAAAATAAACAATACAATAAAAGGTAAGTGCAGCGCATATAACTAAATAATAGGAAAAAGGAAAAATATGTATATAAAAGTCTAATCCAGATGGGAACTCCAATCACCGGACAAAAGGCCAAATGCGCGTGTATCCCCACATGGATGGTGCAAACCCAAGCCTTTTTGGAGGTTTGCATCATCCCTGTTGGGATACACAAATCATCCGCAAAAATGCTTAATTTATAAGAGCTGTTGCCCACCTGAATTCTGTAGATAAAGGGATTAGACCGTCAAGCCATAGCCAGATGTTCCATAGCCAAGATGTATAGGTATGGTGATAACGGACAACCCTGACGTGTCCTGTTAGTGATATTAACAGGTCAGTACAGTATCCCATTAACCCTTATCCTCGCTGAAGGAGCAGAACATAGAGCCATTATTTTTTGTATAAATTCCATCGGGAGACCTACTTGTTTCAAAGACGCTACCATGAGGCCCCGTTCACACCTATGCGAATTAAATGCGGCTTACACCGCATCAAATTTGCAGGACATTTTAAAATGCATTCATTTGAACGCATCTGGTTCACATATGTGCGTTGCATTCGCACTGCGCATTGCCCAAAAAATGTGTGTGTTTTCTGGGCATTGTGGTGCGAATTACATGCACATTATCTTCTATGCGAATGCATATTGTGTATACCAATCGCCACTCCCCTAGACCTTCTCCTAGGATTATTGCTCATAAACCAGGAGGAATAATACCTTGTAGGCATTCGTGGGAGTGATGTAGATTTAAAAAGGAGTTTTCTGTAGGAATAGAATATCTACCTTTTGCTTATGCATCTCGTATATTATCTGCAATCTCTTTTGTGGCGTATTTAGACCTGACATTCAAGATACTATGTGTATATATATATATATATATATATATATATATATATATATATATATATATATATATATATATACAGTCAGGTCCATAAATATTGACACAATTCTAATCTTTTTGGCTCTCAGAATGGATTTGAAATGAAATGATCATGATGTGCTTTAACTGCAGACTTTCAGCTTTAATTTGAGGGTATTTACATCCAAATCAGGTGAACAGTGTAGGAATTACCACAGTTTGTATGTGTGCCTCCCACTTTTTAAGGGACCAAAAGTAATGGGACAGATTAACATTCATCCATCAAACTTTCACTTTTTAATACTTGGCTGCAAATCCTTTGCAGTCAATTACAGCCTGAAGTCTGGAACACATAGACATGACCAGACGCTGGGTTTCATCCCTGGTGATGCTCTGCCAGGCCTCTACTGCAACTGTCTTCAGTTCCTGCTTGTTCTTGGGGCATTTTCCCTTCAGTTTTGTCATCAGCAAGTGAAATGCATGCTCAATCGGTTTCAGGTCAGGTGATTGACTTGGCCATTGCATAACATTCCACTTCTTTCCCTTAAAAAACTCTTTGGTTGCTTTTGCAGTATGCTATAGGTCATTGTCCATCTGCTCTGTGAAGCGCCGTCCAATGAGTTCTGAAGCATTTTGCTGAATATGAGCAGATAATATTGCCTGAAACACTTCAGAATTCATCCTGCTGCTTTTGTCAGCAGTCACATCATCAATAAATACAAGAGAACCAGTTCCATTGGCAGCCATGCATGCCCATGCCATGACACTACCACCACCATGCTTCACTGATGAGGTGGTATGCTTTGGATCATGAGCAGATCCATTCCTTCTCCATACTCTTCTCTTCCCATCACTCTGGTCTTGGTCTCATCTGTCCATAGGATGTTGTTCCAGAACTGTGAAGGCTTTTTTAGATGTTGTTTGGCAAACTCTAATCTGGCCTTCCTGTTTTTGAGGCTCACCAATGGTTTACATCTTGTGATGAACCCTCTGTATTCACTCTGGTGAAGTCTTTTCTTGATTGTTGACTTTGACACACATACACCTACCTCCTGGAGAGTGTTCTTGATCTGGCCAACTGTTGTGAAGGGTGTTTTCTTCACCAGGGAAAGAATTCTTTGGTCATCCATCACAGTTGTTTTCCGTGGTCTTCCGGGTCTTTTGGTGATGCTGAGCTCACCGGTTCGTTCTTTCTTTTTAAGGATGTTCCAAACAGTTGATTTGGCCACACCTAATGTTTTTGCTATCTCTATGATGGGTTTGTTTTGTTTTTTCAGTCTAATGATGGCTTGCTTCACTGATAGTGACAGCTCTTTGGATCTCATATTGAGAGTTGACAGCAACAGATTCCAAATGCAAATAGCACACTTGAAATGAACTCTGGACCTTTTATCTGCTCCTTGTAAATGGGATAATGAGGGAATAATACACACCTGGCCATGGAACAGCTGAGCAGCCAATTGTCCCATTACTTTTGGTCCCTTAAAAAGTGGGAGGCACATGTTGTAATTCCTACACCTTTCACCTGATTTGGATGTAAATACCCTCAAATTAAAGCTGAAAGTCTGCAGTTAAAGCACATCTTGTTATTTGAATGTCAAATCTATTGTGGTGGTGTATAGAGCCAAATAGATTAGAAATGTGTCAATGTCCCAATATTTATGGACCTGACTGTATATATATACTGTATATAAACAGGGTTTCTTTCTCAGAGAATAGGTGCAGGTACTCCCCTCTTTTGGGTGCCCCCTTGTCTCTGCCCCCTACCCACCTCTGAGCATTGTCCCTTGGTTCCACCCTCAGCCTACTTCCCAATACTGCCTCTTTTAGAGAATACAAAACAAAGTATCATTTTGTGGTGTTAGGGAATATGTATGAAATTTGTTAATGATAACAAGAAAGAAAGGCAGTAAAATAGATCCCCTGCTGTCAGCAACAATAGATCCCCCCCCCCAGCAACAATAGAACCCCTGCAACAATATACACCCAAGCAACAGTAGATCCACCCCAGCATATACATTCAGTGCTGGAGGTACCAGAACTGCGTTCCTCCCACATTGCCACTAAAAAAAATCCCTGTATATAAACCATCAGGTCCTAAATGGGTATGACTACATGATAACACTAAAAATTCTGAATGAACCCTCTGCACACTGCTATACACCCTTTTCAGAACAGTGAACAGTGCTAATATGACATCACAGTATAGTATGCAATCTTCACAAAAATTTCCTTTTTGTAAATGTTATTGCAAGAGGATGTAACCCTACGTCCTTTTCAGAATAACAGAGCACCCCCCTGGCTGTTTACTGTATGAACATTGACTGGGCGAGAAGCAGTTAAATGTGTTACCGCTGGGTAATTTTACACTGTTGTATCATCTGCAGTCTCTTAATTGTTAAAGAGAGCTGGATAGAGGTTGGTAAGCAGCAAGACCGTTTTGCATCAGTTAGAACAGGGAAAGCCACAGCAAACTATTGGTCAATTTCTTTTTGTAAAAGTGAGTCCACTACTGCTTGATAAAAAGGATATGTCATTACTAAAGCTAATTCTTTCTCAGACATCTGTGCTAAGACAGTAAAAGCTTTAAGCAAAGCAGACTTTAGGCATCCTCTGCAGTGGGATTTTTTGGGGTAACATACTCCCTAAGCCTTGACTACAGTACTTCTAAGGCTGCTTTCACACTGAGGCGCTTTACAAGCACTATAGCATTAAAAATAGCACCTGCAAAGCGCTTGTAAAGAGCCTCTCCTCTCACTCCAGTGTGAAAGCTTTCACACTAGAGCGGCGTGCTGGCAGGATGCCAAAAAAAAGCCCTGCAAGCTGCATCTTTGAGGCGCTGTAGGAGCCCCAGCCCATTGAAATCAATGGACAGCGCCACCGAAGAGTCGGCAAAGCAGGCTTTGCGGGTGCATTTACCCTTTTTCGCCCATTAGCGAGGGTTAAAAGCACCCCGCTAGCAGACAAAAAGTGCTGCAAAAAATAGCGGTGCTTTACCGCCAACGCCCCAGTGTGAAAGTAGTCTTAAGGGATGTCGATATGAACCAAAACCCCCTCAGCCCCTCACACCCCCTCAACTTTTCCTTCAAAACAGAAAAAGGTACAGCTCCGCTATAAAGTGTGTTAAATAACTTGCAATGCACATAGGTTACCCAGAGGGGATTGTTTGTTTCTTAACAAAAGTGCAGTTTCAATTGTGTATTTTTAAATTGTGTATTTTTAAAACTGCCCTTGAATCTGTATAAAAGGTCCCTCTACCCACTGTATGGTATTTAAAAAAAAAAAGACAGTAGTTTGCCTAATAGCCCTAAACATAGCCAGATTTTAATGACAAGATTCACTGAACCCTTAGCTAATCAGATGAATCAAACATGGGAAGATTCTCCAAACACTATTAGTAAATGTGTTTACACCGAAACACTAAAATTTATAACAATTCTTATTTTACTCTGCAGTGTTATATCAAGCAGCATTATCAACATTGAGAACTACTGAGCGCCCTCTCCTCCCTATGTTATGGGGGTTAGGGGAGGGTGTTCTGTAGTTCGACAACACTTCCAGCTCTATAGAGACAACACTGCCCCTCCATAGATACAGTACAACAAGTGAACATTGGCACCCTAAGATAGGAATTATGTCACTGGAAGGATCACCAATTGAAAAAAGGAAAAATATTCTGGAAAAAAGAAAATGAATGCAGCTACCAAATGTAAGGCGTGGCAAGCTGCATCTTGTAAGAACATTTTTGTTTTTGAGTTTACATACATTTTAGGGAATTGTATGCGTTATGTGTATCTGGGTGAATTTAGTACAGTGAGAAGTTGAGACTAAGGTAAAAATATAATGTATTATGAAGAAGAATTGAGAGATTTTCCATGTCCTCCTTTTGAACCAAATTATATACAATTTTATATGTTTGAAAATGGTTCAACAACATCACTGGACAGTTCTGCTGTCAAGTCATGTCATTATTAAATAGTTTGCCTTACTGGACTGTAACCCTTTACCAAGGTACAATCAAAATTAAAGGGAATGACTACATTGTGATTGTATGCATTACAAAATTTAGCCAATAAAAATATTAACTATGATTTTCCATGTCATTGCAGCTGGTGTTCTAAAGATGTTTGAGATCCCAGCAGGAGCCAGGCACATCCAAATAGAAGAAACAGAAGGATCATCTAACAGTTTTGGTAAGAGCAATCTGATACCAAAACCTTCAGCAAATATTTAAAAATTCGTCTTTAAGTAAAGCTTTATCTAAAGAAATAATTTTAGCACAGGGTCGTGTATAAGTAAAGAATTATAAACATGTGGAGCATTTAAAGGCTTGATAAAACAGTACTTGACAAAATGGCCAGTGAACATCATGCTTCCAGGGCTGGCCCTACAATGGGACCCAATGGGACCATGGCTTCAGGTGGCATTTAACAGGTGGCGGCAGCCAGGCCGGCAAGAAGTTACTGCCAGGAATCCCGGATCAGTCAGCAAGACTCTCAGGAGCAGAGCGGAGCAGATGCTGGTTGGCTGTGCACTGTGCGCTGTCTCCTGCACTGGTTGTTAGAATCTCCTGCCGCCCAGCGCCTAGCAACCAGTGACGTAAGAGTCCGCGGCCGCCCCAGCATTCACAGCGCTCAGCCTCCATGCCAATCAATTGCTCTGCCCACCTCTTCCAACTTCCATCTCCAGCATGAGGGAAGGAAAGCTCTTTGAGGAGAGCTGCCTGTGTGGCTGTGTCTGGGCAGCCTCTCTGCCTATCTGAAAAACAAGGTGAGTTAGGTTGGTTGGTAGTACAACTTCAAGTGATTTCTCTCTAAGATTTTTTTAATAAGGGACTCAAGCTGGATTGAATGTGACTGATCTTTTTTTTTGTACCCATGTTTTCCCTGGAAACACTTTGATGTGGCCTTTTCTTCTGTACTGTTTGTAAATGATCATGCAGATTTACAAAAGAAACATGCTTTTTACATACAAACTATAAAATTATTTGTATGATTTTGATGGCTTCTAATCAAGATGCAATAGTGGTACAATAGTGGTGAATTTTATTCGGAACAGGCATAAAAGAGGTTAATTACTGCTGTGCTTCAACTCCCTCTCTGTGCAAGATAGATCAGATTGTCAGTAAGGCTACTTTACACTGAGGCGTTGTGGCGCTTTAACCCCCACTAGCGGCGAAAAAGGGTTAAAACCACCGGCAAAGCATCGCAAAGCTTTGCCGGTGGTTCGGAGGCGCTGCCCATTGTTTTCAATGGGCAGGGGCGCTTTAGTGTATTCACCGCTCCTACAGCGCTTAAAAGATTTAAGTTAATTTTAGTTATCATGATATAAAATAATGAATGTGGGGGCCTTTTGGTGGGCGCGATTTTTTATTTTTTTTTGGGGGGGGTGAGGATTTCATTCTTGGTTTCAGACAGAACCATGTCTTGGGTCGGCACTGCATGCTTCTCACACCACACATTTATCTTCTAAAGTGCCGTGGGTTGGATACGTTTTTATAGGTTTTTTGGCAAAGTCTGACCTGGCTTTTCTATTCTTCAGGCTTATGAATGGTTTGCACCTTGTGAGGAACCCTCTGTATTTGCTCTCGTAAAGTTTTCTCTTGATTGTAGACTTTGACAATGATATGCCAACCTCCTGGAGAGTGCCCTTCACTTGTCTGGATGTTGTGAATGGGTTTTTCTTTACCATAGAGGGGATTTTGTGATCATCCACCTCTGTAGTCTTCAGTGGATGTCCAGGCCTTTTTACAGTTGCAATAAAAAGTATGTGATCCCTTTTGGAATGATATGGATTTCTGCACAAATTGGTCATAAAGTGTGATCTGATCTTCATCTAAGTCACAACAATAGACAATCACAGTCTGCTTAAACTAATAACACACAAAGAATTCAATGTTACCATGTTTTTATTTAACACACCATGTAAAGGTTCACAGTGCAGGTGGAAAAAGTATGTGAACCCCTAGACTAATGAGATTTCCAAGAGCTAATTGGAGTGAGGTGTCAGCCAACTGGAGTCCAATCAATGATATGAGATTGGAGGTGTTGGTTACAGCTGCCCTGCCCTATAAAAAAACACACGTCAGTTCTGGGTTTGCTTTTCACAAGAAGCATTGCCTGATGTGAATGATGCCTCACACAAAAGAGCTCTCAGAAGACCTATGATTAAGAATTGTTGCCTTGCATAAAGCTGGAAAGGGTTATAAAAGTATCTCCAAAAGCCTTGCTGTTCATCACTCCATGGTAAGACAAATTGTCTATAAATGGAGAAAGTTCAGCACTGCTGCTACTCTCCCTAGGAGTTGGCGTCCTGTAAAGATGACTGCAAGAGCATAGCGTAGACTGCTCAATGAGGTGAAGAAGAATCCTAGAGTGTCAGCTAAAGACTTACAAAAGTCTCTGGCATATGCTAACATCCCTGTTAGCGAATCTACGATACATAAAACACTAAACAAGAATGGATTTCATGGGAGGATACCACAGAGGAAGCCACTGCTGTCCAAAAAAACATTGCTGCATGTTTACAGTTTGCACAGTTTCCACAGCAGTACTGGCAAAATCTTCTGTGGACAGATGAAATCAAAGTTGAGTTGTTTGGAAGAAACACACAACACTATGTGTGGAAAAAAATAGGCACAGCACACCAACATCAAAACCTCATCCCAACTGTGAAGTATGGCGGTGGGGGCATCATGGTTTGGGGCTGCTTTGCTGCGTCAGGGCCTGGATGGATTGCTATCATCAAAGGAATAATGAATTCCCAAGTTTATCAAGACATTTTGCAGGAGAACTTAAGGCCATCTGTCCACCAGCTGAAGCTCAACAGAAGATGGGTGTTGCAACAGGACAACGACCCAAAGCATAGAAGTAAATCAACAACAGAATGGCTTAAACAGAAGAAAATACGCCTTCTGGAGTGGCCCAGTTAGGGTCCTGACCTCAACCCGATTGAGATGCTGTGGCATCACCTCAAGAAAACGATTCCCACCAGACATCCCAAGAATATTGCTGAACTGAAACAGTTCTGTAAAGATGAATGGTCAAGAATTACTCCTGATTGTTGTGCACGTCTGATCTGCAACTACAGGTAAAGTTTGGTTGAAGTTATTGCTGCCAAAGGAGGTTCAACCAGTAATTAAATCCAAGGGTTCACATACTTTTTCCACCTACGCTTTGAATGTTTACATGGTGTGTTCAATAAAAACATGGTAACATTTAATTCTTTGTGTGTTATTAGTTTAGGCAGACTGTGATTGTCTATTGTTGTGACTTAGATGAAGATCAGATCACATTTTATGATCAATTTGTGCAGAAATCCATATCATTCCAAAAGGGTTCACATACTTTTTATTGCAACTGTATGTTGCTGAGCTCACCAGTGCGTTGTTCTTTCCTCAGAATATGCAAAACTGTTGCTTTGGCCACTCCTAATGTTGCTGCTATCTCCCTGATGGATTTGTTTCCTTTTTGAAGCCTTACAATGGCCTGTTTCACTTGCTTGGACAGCTCCTTTGAACGCATGATGTAGGTTCACAGCAATAGGTTCCAAATGCAAATACCACACTTAAGCCTCATACATACGGTACGATTGTTGGCCAACCGAGCGTCTGATTTTTGTTAAAAGGGCGTGTGCCAGGATCTTGTCTTGCATACTAAGGGTACACAATTGTCGTGCAACAAACATGAACGTAGTGACGTACTACGAGGAATTTCAGCTCTTGAGCGCCACCCTTTGGGTCCCTTCTGCTAATTTTGTGTTTGGTGAGCATTGATTTTGAGCATGTGTGTTTGTACTTTCGACTTTTGTGTGATGGATTTGTGTACTGACCATACTAAAATCTGCTGTCAAACTGTTGTCCTCCGAAAATTTACTAGCCTGTCATCCAACATTTGTTGGCGGAAAATTGGACAACAATTGTCAAAAGGAGCATGATAACGGTATGACTTTAGGACAAACAACAGACAATCCCCTGCCAACAATCGTACCGCTTGTACGAGGCCTTAGAATCACTTCCAGACCTTTAACCTGCTTAATTGATGAAGGAATAATGGAGCAGCCCACACCTGGCCATAAAACAGCTATTGATTCAATTGTTCAATTACTTTTGGTCCCTTGAAAAAGGGGAGATGGCTATACTTAAGAGCCTAATTCCTAAACCCTTTCTTCAATTTGGATGTACATACCCTCAAATTAAACCTGAGAGTGTGCACTTTCAGCCCATATTCATTATATAACTTTAGCTTGAATATGTTTTGGTAAACACCTGAAAAAAAACTAAAATGGTGTCCAAATATATATGGACCTAACTGTATATACCATAGTTTGTAGACGCTATAACGTTCACACAAACCAATCAATATACACTTATTGTGAAATTTCTCCTTTTTTGTTTTACCAAAGACAGATAACTAAATTCATGAAGACATTTGTTTGTTTGTTTTTTCTTTTTTTTATTGGATATGTTATTGTTCTATGTTATATAAGTATAAAGTATTGTTTTTTCCCCAGAATTTTCAGTTTTTATTTTGTTTATATAATAAAAAGTAAAAAACTCAGTGGTGATAAAATACCACCAAAAGAAAGCTCTATTTGTGTGAAAAAATTATATAAATTTTATTTACATACAGTGTTGCATAACCACGCAATGGCCATCCAGAGAGGTGCAATATTATGCAAAAAAGTAAAAATCTGTATTTTTTGCTGGAAACCCCAAACATTATATGTATATATTTTAGTAGAGATCTTAGAGAATAAAACGGTATTTGTGCAGCGGTTTTTCAAATGCAATTTTTTTGGGAAAAATACACTTTAATTAATTTTAATACAAAAAAAACACAATATATAACCCAGTTTTTGGTCAAATATCCAGTTCGGCTCCAGAGCAATTTTTAAATTTTTCGCATGCATATAAAAATCTTAATTTTTGGCAATAAAATTAATTAAACCCCCAGAACATTATATATTTTGTGAAAGCAGAGGCCCTGTAGAATAAAAAGTTGATAGTTACAAATTTTTATTTCATATGATATTTATGCAACTGTTTTATTAAACGAAAATTTTCAGAAAAAAAAAAATAATTTTAGTGCAAAATCACAACATATAATACCCATTTTTGGTTAAAATAAAAGATGAGGTTGCATCGAGTAAATAGATACCAAACATTCCAAGCCTTAAATTTGCATGCGCCCGCAATATCGCCAAAAATGATGGTGCCCAAAAATCCCTATAGATGACACTTTAAAAACATTTACAGCTCATCAGTTTAGAGCAGGGGTGTCCAAACTTTTTTCAAAGAGAGCCAGATTTGATGAAGTGAACATGCGTGAGGGCCGACCATTGTGCCTGACATTCTTTGAACAATTAAAATTCGGTCTTATGCCCTATACACACGGTCGGACATTGATCGGACATCCCGACAACAAAATCCATGGATTTTTTCCGATGGATGTTGGCTCGAACTTGTCTTGCATACACACAGTCACAAAAAGTTGTCGGAAAATCCGATCGCTCTGAACGTGGTGACGTAAAACACGTACATCGGGACTATAAATGGGGCAGTAGCCAATAGCTTTTGTTTCTTAATTTATTCTGAGCATGCGTGGCACTTTGTGTGTCGGATTTGTGTACACACGATCGGAATTTCTGACAACGGATTTTGTTGTCGGAAAATTTTATAGCAAGCTCTCAAACTTTGTGTGTCGGAAATTCCTATGGAAAATGTGTGATGGAGCCTACACACGGTCGGAATTTCCGACAACAAGGTCCTATCACACATTTTCCATCGGAAAATCCTATTGTGTGTACAGGGCATAAGTGTGTTTGTCTGAGCACTAATACACTGGCCAACAAGAATTCTCTTGCCTTTGTGGCTGTGTGTGGTGAAGAGATGAGCTTGGGCGTGTTATTCGGGTATATATATATATATATATATGTATATAATCTTTTGTGGCCCCCAACGAATCCCTGAGTGCTGCTCAGGACTAAGGATGAGTTCGGGTGTGTTATTTGGATATACCGTATTTATCAGCATATAACACGCACCTTCACTTTAAGAGGGAAGTTTCAGGAAAAATATTAAATTTTAAATAAAGGACTGTGAAGCAACATAAGGGTCAGTGTCTATCAATGCAGCCTAATCAGTGCCCATCTGCAGCCTCACCATTGCCATGAATGCAGCCTCACCATTGCCATGAATGCAGCCTCACCATTGCCATGAATGCAGCCTCACCATTGCTGTGAAAGCAGCCTCACTATTACCATGAAGTCAGCCTCACCATTGCCATGAATGCAGCCTTATCATTACCATGAATGCAGTGTTACCATTCTATGAATGCAGACTCAAATGCAGCCTTACCATTGCATGAATGCAGCCTCACCATTGACGTGAATGCAGCCTCACCATTGCATGAATGCAGCCTTACCATTGTCATCAGTGCAGCCTGATCGATGCCCATCTGCAGCCTCGGAGGGGACAGGAAGGGGGGCGGGATGAGCGCCAACAGATTACATACAGGAGAATCTCCTGTTTTCTCAGCGACCTCTTTAATACAAATTCCCGCCTCCTATGATAGACAGAACAGTCGTCCAATGGCAGCCCAGGAGACTGGACTTCCTCTTACAGAGGCCGCCGTGTAAACAGGAAATTCTCTTCTCACTGCATGTATTCTGTCGGTGCTTGTCCCGCCCCCTCCCTGTCCCCTCCGTGGCACATACATAAAAATGGGTATATATATTTTGCGGCCCCCGCGGCACTCAGGGATTCGTTGGGGGCCACAAAAGATATATATATAGCCAAATTACCAGTAGGGCCATTTAAAACTGGAGCACGGGCCGCAAAAAAGCACAGATCGGCTTGGTTAGATGTGTCCTCTGCCTGTAGTGTCCAGGAAAGGGTGCATCTGAAACCAGAAGTGACATCACTTCCAGCTTCAATGTTTGCATGTGAGATTGAGGCATGGATTTGGCTGTGTTCCAGCTGTGTGAAAGTGATCAGCAGCTATGGAGCTGCCGCATAACTTTCAAGCCAGTCGCTGGCTGAACAAAACCCACACAAGCTGATTGCTGCTACTGCTGCTTGTGCTTAAAGGTACATAGTACTCCCAAAAAGAGTACACAATCCCAAAAAGCTGAACTGGATATAAAATATTTTCCTAGTTTGTAAGCTCTAACGAGTAGGGCCTTCTGGTTCCTCTTGTATTGAATTGTATTGGAACTGTACTATCTGCTTCTATTTGTGGTGATACCTTGCATGTGTAGTGTTAACACAATTTACATATCCATGCGTGACTTGCATACGCTTTAAATGGATGGGGGCTTTTTCAATTTTTTTAAATTATTATTTATTTATTCCTTTTTTTTTACGCTGTCCCTTTTTAAAAAAAATTTTTTTATCGCTTTCATGCCTATTACAAGGAATGTAAACATCCCTTGTAGCAGAAATAAGGGATGAAAGGTTCTCTTTATGGAGAGATCTGGGGTCTATAAGAACTCAAATCTCTCCTCTACCTTTAAAAGCAAGAGATTAAAAAAAAAAAAAAATGGTTTAATTCTGCCATACACCAGAAGTGATATCATTATGTCGCTCCAGTCCTCCAAGATCATAGAGGTGTTATCAGCGACGATCTGCTCTCTGTTCACCACTATGGCCAGCCGCACGAACCATCGGATTGTTTCCCAGGCTCATCGGTAAAAATGGTAAATGAAGACTAAGCCGGATGTCCTAACAACAACAAGGGTCCCAGAGAAGGGAGTCATTCAGTCGCCATCAGGAAGCCTGGAGAGTCGGAGAAAGCACAAGGAAGGAAACTATACCTTTATTTTAAGTGTTTCAGCAAGGTGGAATAGCAACAGTAAACACCAAACCAGGTCCTTTAAATTTT
Organism: Lithobates clamitans; assembly: GCA_037952925.1. NCBI lineage: Eukaryota > Metazoa > Chordata > Amphibia > Anura > Ranidae > Lithobates > Lithobates clamitans. The sequence goes on along the minus strand of JBBGZY010000798.1, from coordinate 991,325 downwards.
TCTCCTGTCTGTGGCCCCATTGGGAAGATGTTCCTTCACTCCCTGTCAGTGTGATATATGTACAAATAGGGAATAGAGTTGTCACCAGGACAGGAGGGCACAGATGGCAATAAAAATATTGTCGAAGGTTTTAACTCTTCCTTACTCTACCAAAATACTATTTTTGTCTGTGCCTCTGTTAGAGATTTCACATCACTTTCTTTCTCAGTTTTCTCATGACTCTGTAGTAGTGGGATGTATCAGGGATGGGGAAGAGAGTGAGTATAGGACTGTGGTGGAGAACTTTGCCACATGGTGTGAGGATAATCAACTGTATCTAAAGCCCGGTACACACTATGAGTTTTTTTTGGTTAATTTTCGATCTGATGTTAGTACAGTGATTCTCCCTGCTTAGCTGTTGTGATCTGACATGGGAACGCCGCCCCGCCAGAACACTCCAATCAGCACTCTCAGCCATTGGCTGAAAGCACTGATTGTGATCAGGTCAGGTACTGGTTTTCACATGGGCCAAATGTCGAAATGTGACAAAGACAAATAAGCTTGTTGTGGATTTGAGAAGGCACCAGTGACCCCCATCTCTATCCGAGAGTGGATGTGGATGTAGTAGAGAGTTACAAGGATCTGGGGGTGCACATAGATAAGAAGCTGGACTGGAGCAAGAACACTGAGGTGCTCTATAGGAAGGGCAAGAGACACCTCTATTTTTTGAGGAGACGGAGAGGGCTTTTAACATCTGCCAAACGATGCTGAAGATGTTTCATGAATCTGTGGTGCTCTCCTGTATGCAGTGTTATGCTGGGGAAGCAGGCTTTGGGTGGCAGACACCAACAGACTCAACAAACTGATTCACAAGGCCGTTGATGTTGTTGGATTGGAGTTGGAGTCTTTAACAAGAGTGTTGGAGAGGAGAATGTTGTTCAATGTATGTTCAGCCTTGGGCAACTCCTCCCACCCACTCCACAATACGCTGATCTGTCTGCAGAGTACCATCAGTGACAGATTATTACAACCATGATGCACCACAGAGCGACACAGGAAATAATTTTTGCCTGTGGCCATCAAGTTATAATTCTTCTCTGTGAGGGCTGGAGGTGAAGATTTTAATGCAGTTTAGGATCCGGATTTTTATGTAGTTTTTCTAGTATGTTGGTATTATGTTAATTATTTTCTGGGGTCATGCTAGAGAAAATGGTTATTATTTGCATTTTGGTAGTTTAATTTTCTGTTATTTCCTAATCTGTGTTATTTATTCTATGTTGTATTTTAATTGTATGGATGGTTTATTAGAGTGTAGTTTTTGTTTGTTTTGTTAGGTGCAAATGGCTATATTGGGAATTTTGTTGTGTCTTTGTGTCTTGTTCTATTCATTGTTGTGATCTTGTGTTGTCTTTGTTGAGTGTGGCATGTGTTGCAATAATTTCCATTTGGAATTAATAAAGTATTTCAAATCTGAATCTGAAGAACATTTCAACCATACATGATAACAGGTAAACCACCCCCTTTCCCTCATAATAATGTAAAATCTTCCTGCCAATATGCATTTTCTGTTATTGACAATGCTGATCCAGAAGCATATATTGCTCTATGAAGAGCTTGATGAATGTTTTCCTGATTTTCAGGTGTCATTTTCTCTATAAATGAAGAGATTGTGTATTTTTGGGAGGCCATGGTTTGTAACATGTCCTTACTTAAAGATGCTGCTGGTGAAGAAACACTTTGTAATGATCCAGAAGCAGCAGAAAAAGTGTTTCTGGAATGAGAACTCTGGAGGGAAAAGCTGCTCGCGCTTCCATTATGGTCCTCATCATTTCATTCCATAAAGTATTTTTAGGCCTCATGTACACTGCAGCTGCTAAACTCACGTTTAGGCCTCATGTACACTGCTGCTGGTAAACGAACGTTCAGAGGCAGTCGGATGCTTTTTTCAGCTGCCCCTGAACTCATCCAATGTTATCATGTACACAGGTTTGTTTTATGTTGTTTTTAGGCAGTTGAGTTTAGAGGCCTTTTTTGGAAAGCAACAAAATGAGTTTAGACACTGAGTTTAGAGGCATTTCAAGCGCCAAACACTTCTAAACGCGGCCAAACTTGGTAATTCGCATTTAGGCGCGTTTCGTTTACAGCTGTTTTTCATTTTTGGCTATTTAAAGAAATTAAAAAATAAATACATTTCCAAACGCTTCTAAACGCAACGCGGCTAAACGCGGCATGTAAACGCTGCAAAACGGACGTTTTAAACATGGGTTACTATCTGTCAAGGTAAATTGTTCAGGAGAGGTTGTAAAAACGTCCCGTGTACATTAAGCCTAAGGAGCAGTTGGACTTTTTTCAGCAGCCCCTGAACTCTTCTCAATTTTATCTTATGTGTAAATCTTATCTTATGTGTACATGTACAATCAGTCATTTATAGTAGTTTAGAGGCAGTTGAGTTTACTGACGTTTTTTTGAAAGCAGATAAATCGCGTTCAGGACGGTAGTTTACCGGCATGTCAAACGGCAAATGCTTGTAACTGCTTGTAAATGCGTGTAAAGGTAATGAGGTTTACGATTGCAAACTCTTTTATAGGCTCTATGTCAGGGGCGGACTGACAACTCATGGGGCCCCCGGGCAATCAGAGATTATGGGACCACATAGTATACACACACATAGTATACACATACATGTACACACAGTATACACAGACATGTTTCTATTGGCTGTCCCTGGTCCATACTGTCTATTGGCTGTCCCTGGTCCATACTGTCCCTGGTTTTACTGAGGCTGGCAACCCTGATGGGGCCCCCTAGTCGCCCAGGGCCCTCGGGCAGTGCCCGAGTGGCTCAATGGTCAGCCGACCCCTGCTCTATGTACACTAGCAGCTCCTAAACTTGAGTTTACAAGCTTTTTGGCATTTTTTTGCCAAAGCTCCTAAAGTCAGCTTCATAAAAGCCTATATGTCCATGCTTTTAGGATAGTTTAGGAGCTTCTGAGGTTAGAGGAGGTTCAACCTTACCTAACCTTCCTCTCCTGAACATGGAAAAATCGTGTTCAGGATAGGAACTGTTTGACAGCCGGCTGCAAAACGCACAAAATCGCAGGTGCGATTTTGCCACGTTTTGCATTTTCCAGCAGCTGTCGGTCAAAGTAGTTGGTCACAGTAGAGTCTTTTGCCGCGTACACACGATCGTAAATTCCACCAGCAAAACTCCGATGAGAGCTTTTTGTCGGAAAATGTGACCGTGTATATGCTCCATCGGTCTTTTGCTGGCGGAATTCCAGCCATTTTCTCGGCTCGTCGTAGTGTTGTACGTCACCGCGTTCTTGAAGGTCGAAAGTTCAGAGAACTTTTGTGTGACTGTGTGTATGCAAGGCAAGCTTGAGCGGAATTCCGTCAGAAAAACCATCCAAGTTTTTTCCGACGGAAAATCTGCTTGTGTGTACGGGGCATTAGAATGTTTAGCTTTAAATGTGTAAAATCTAGTTAAGTGTATATGTTCTTCTGAATATTGATTTTAAACAGTTTTGACATATATTTTTTATGGAGTGAATCTATCATCTTGTGCTCTTTTTACAGCTATTAAAAATCAAGCCAGTGGAAACTTTATCTTAAATATCAAGGGCAAGGACAGCAAATCAAGGACCCTTTTAGAAATGGGGCTGGAGTGGGAATACACCATTGAAGAAGACAAGAAAAGTGTGAAAACTACAGGTCCACTGAATGAGCCTATAGTGATCTTGGTAAGCTAGGAACCATATGCTGTGATTATAGATTATTTGCTTATACTGTTTCTTTCTATAGATGTAACCCATTTATATTATAAGAAAATAGCCCAGAATGATAAAAAAAAATAATCAAAACTTTATAAAGGGCCCAGGATTGATATGCTTGTGTACAGCCTACCTTGCTGACTTGTTATAAGTGCTATAACACCAGTGCACATTAGATAATCATTGTTTAATCCTGGCAAAATCAGAACACCTCTGTAAAAATCAAGATGCTATTGAGTAGCCTACTGTGCCCTGAGAAAACAGACGCACCAAAAGTATATGCACAATAAGGTTTAGCGACAGACAGATGCATTAAGCCACAGTGAGACCCACAGTCACAGTCCGTGCACTTTTTAGAGTCCAGGAATCTACTCCAGCCAATAAAACCTCAGCATGGAATGTTGGCCAGAAAGCCCACCCTTTCTCTCCCTGGCTTTAGAGCTCAAAGTATTCCTGTTCTACACAAAACCTTCTCAGATGCCTTAATGTGAACACCACAAAAGCCTTTTTAGCCCCCTTTCACACTTATACGACTTGTCCCACGATTTTGGACTGCAAAACCGACAACCTTGGCCTTTGGTTGTCGGGGTCTGCGGGCGGGGGGCTTATCGGAATCTGGGAGCCCCCTTTAATAAGGGGGCCCCCAGATCCCGGCCCCCCACCCTATGGACAGGTTTTTAAAGTAATTTATTAGGCAGCCCCGGGGATCTTCTTCGGACTTCGGGGGTCTCTTCCGACTTCTCCGCTCTCCTCTCCTGCTCTCCGATTCTTCTCCCGTTCTCTGGTGCCTTCTGCCGGGCTCCTCCGCTATCTTCTTCCAGCTCTTTTACTAGCGTTGGCCCAGTCTTCTCCGTCATAAAGGGGACTGTGATGTCATAAAGGGGCGTGGTCACTGGTGACATCACCGTGTGACCACGGCCCATGCCTATATAAGTTGTTGCGCACCTCGCACACGGCATTACAGCGAGAGAGAGCGTCGTGTTAACATCGGAAGAAGAGAAGAGGGCGGAAGATGATGGAGAAGACCTGGCCAAGGCTAGTAAAAGAGCTGGAAGAAGATAGCGGAGGAGCCCAGCAGAAGGCATCGGAGAGCGGGAAAAGACACCGGAGAGCGGGAGAAGAGAGCGGAGAAGTCGGAAGAGACCCCCGAAGTTGGAAGAAGACCCCCGGAGCTGCCTAATAAATTACTTTGAAAACTTGTCTAGTGTGTTTCTTTTATTGACACTTTTTTCCCCCCAGGCGAATGGGTAGGGGTACGATGTACCCCATACTCATTCACATAGGGCGGAGGACCGGGATCTGGGGGGCCCCCTTATTAAAGGGGGCTCCCAGATTCCTATAAACACCCTGCCCGCAGACCTCGACAACCAACGGCCAGGGTTGTCGGGAAGGGGTCCTTGTCCTCATCAACATGGGAGCAAGGTGCTTTGGGGGGGGGTGCGCAGGGCGCCCCCCTGCCCCAAAGCACCCACCCCCCCATGTTGAGGGCATGCGGCCTGGTACGGCTCAGGAGGGGGGGCATGCTCGCTCGTCCCTACCCCCTTTCCTGACCGGCCAGGCTGGTGCTCGGATAAGGATCTGGTATGGATTCCAGGGGGACCCCATGCCGTTTTTTCGGTGTGGGGGTTCCCCTTAAAACCCATACCTGACCAAAGGGCCCGGTATGCTCATGAAGGGGAAACCCATGCCATTTAAAAAAAAAAAAAAAAATTGGCGTGGAGTTCCTCCTAATTATTTGGTAATCAAAGTCACGTCCCTGCTCATTGAAGTCGTACTTCAAGTTGTGGGGCAAAGTCGGATGCACAGTCGTATGACTGTCTTGTTAAAATCGCGGCAAAATCGCGCAACTTTGGGGTAGCACAAGTGTGAAAGGGGCCTTAAGCTTACGCCATATCACCTTGTGACCTGTGTCAAAGCACATAGATTTGTAGGCCGACAGAACGAGCATAAAGCAGGGGTACAACTAAATGAAAAATGTTTTTTTGTTTTGTACAGAGTGGAGAGGGATTACAACACCTATAAGTTTTTATTGCTGTCTGTAATCCCCATTAAGGACATTCATCCTCACTATTTGTCCTGTTTACCATTATCATTGAAAGTGAAAGTAAAAGAAAATCTCAAATTTTGGGTTGTCCCCAGAAAAGCAATAGAGGCAAAATCTTCCAATGGGGACACTAGTTTTGGTAGCCTGGGGGTCCTCAAGGAATTCCCTTAATTTGCAGGGATTTCCTCATACTTCCTGTTTGGCTATGGGACAGGAAGTGAAGGGAAATCTCTGCAATGGGACACAGATGGCAAAAAAAATCTGACAGGGGTTATAATCCTCCCTTGCTCTATCCAAAATGAAAACAAAAAGTTTTGGCTATAGTTCTTCTTTAACCACATGCCGCCTGCCCACTGTCAAATGACAGAGAGACGGTGCGGGTCTCGTTCTGGGTGGACGTCACATGACAGCACACCAGAACGGTTGCGAGCCCACGTGGGAGTGCAGCGCATTGTTCGTGGCTGCGCCGTGTTGCTAGGACATGGTGCAACCCCGATTTCTGTAAAGAGCCGTGGCTGTGGCTCTTTAACCATGTGATCGACTGTGTCCAATCACAGCCGGTCACATGTAAATACGGAAGTGCCGTGGCACGGCTCTCCTCGCCTCACACAGAGTGTGTGGTGAGGAGTGCCGATCAGCGGCATCTCCTTGCAGGGGAGACCTGTGCAGGTAATCAGGGCACTGATCATCAGTGCCCTGATTACAGGAAAGCTCCAGCAGATCCCATCAGTGCCCATAAGTGCCACCAATCAGTGTCCATAAGTGATGCCAGTCAGTGCAGCCTTTCAGTGCCCATCAGCGCCTGCTCATCAGTGCTGCCCATAAATACTGGCCATCAGCGCCCATCAGTGTTGAATATCCATATCCGTGCCGCCTATCAGTGTGTCAGAAACCATGAACCAGACCGAGACAGAAGTACAGTAAAATCACACTTGTTTATTAATAAAAATAAAAAGGTAAATAGAGAAAGCGTAGTCAAAGCATAGCTACAGTCCAGTAACCGGATCGGGTAATCAGCCAAGCCAGAGTTCAGTAACCAGATCGGGTAATCAGCCAGGCCAGAATTTAGGGATCCAAATAGAGGAACAGCAAGCAGGATAAGGAGCCAGAAGGGATGTCAGCAAAGCCAGTCTTTAAACAGGAACGCAGGAGATGGTTTCTTGTGATGGGACCAAGGCGAAGGCAGGAATGAAGTGAGCTGGAGATTTTTAAGTAGGCAGGACTGACGAGCAGATCTACAATAGCTGGTTAACTGTGGAGAGAGATGAGAGCTGGCAACTAGCCAACAGCTGAGCGGCCAGCTCAGAGAAGGAAGGGCTGAGCCAGCCCTGACACAGTGCCCACCAGTGCCGCCCATCGGTGCCCACCAGTGCTGTCTATCAGTGCCGCCTATTAGTGCCCATCAGTGCAGCATATTAGTGCCTCCTCATCAGTGCCACCTAATCAGTGCCCATCAGTGCAGCCTCATCAACGCACATCAGTGAAGGAGAAAATTTACTTATTTACAAAATTTACTGACAGAAATTAAGAAAAACTTTTTCGGTCTTTTTTCTTTTTTTTGTAAAAAATAAAAATCCCAGCAGTGATTAAATACCACCAAAAGAGAGCTCTATTTGGGTACAGTGTTGCATGACCGCGCAATTGTCATTCAAAGTGCGACAGGGCTGAAAGCTGGAAAATGGCCTGGGCAGGAAGGGGGTGAAAGTGCCCTTGAGGTGGTTAAACTCAATTTCATTGCGGCCCACATTGGTGGTTGCCCTCAAAGGGCCAGTTGTATCTGTAAGACTATATAAATGTATCTATTCTTTATCATATCAAATAATTGCCTCTGGATTCGATTATTACTGGTTTTAGTAATAACTTAAGACTTAAGCTGTGAAGGGCAGGTGCAGACCGCCATGGAGCCCACTCACACACCTGTAGCAGACAATGCAAGTCTGAAAAGGAGTGTGGCACACCGCTGGTATCATCCACAAGAAACTTGGTTGAAGACTGCTCAGACAGAACATGTTACTGCCATGGTGCTCTGTTTGAGCAGGCTCCAATAAAGTTTCTTGTGGATGTTACCAGTAGTGTGAGACTCACCTTTTCAACTGGCATAGAATTGTATTATTCTCGTAATAATTATAAGTGGATGTCCAGAGCACCCCCCCCCTTTACATCAGATGTCAAGAGCCCCCCACCATCAGAAGTTAAGAATCCTCCACCCTCCCTTACACCAATGTGCACCCCTCTTACCTTGTGCTTCTGTCGGGAAGAAGCTAGGGGGCAGAGCTGGGAAGCAGAAAGTGCAGAGTCAGGAGATGGACCAGAAGAGGGCTGGAGTCAGCTTCCAGAGTCTGCTGAATGTTAGATCAGGAGAGGTGTAGTCAAGGGCATGCTGTAGCTGCACAGAGAGGTGCAGGATCTGTAGGAGGAGTTCTGTCCTCCTCTCTGCTGCTGATTGTTGAGATAAGATGAGGGCAGAGACAAGGTAGGTGCCACAGCTGCAGAAGAGGTGCGAGGGCCACATGCAATGGCCTGGCGGGCTGGATTCGGCCCACAGGCCTTGTGTTTGACACATGTGGCATAAAGGTTTACACATCTTTCAAGCAGGAAAACATCAATTGACATTAATAATGTTTTTTTTATATGCAATTAACAGCAACATTAATTAAAGCCTAAGTTTATTTTTTTTTAAAAAGTAAAGAATGAGCACAAGGGACATTACTTACCTTCACTGAGATGTGTCACTTGTGTTGCTGTATCCTCATTTAACAGAAATCTTCCTCCTCCGATAACCCACCACCACTCCCCGCTACCATAATCTTCTGGTGCAGCGGGGATTTATAGATCTAGGGGATCTAAGGGAACTGTCACAGGCACTCATCAAGAGTGCCCGACTGCGCCCCCACCTTTTGCGTCCAACTCCTTAATTCATAGAAGCCAGTACTGCAAATTCTATAAATGAAAAATGATCTATGAACGGAAGATGGCAGATATTTGAAAGGTCCTCCTCCATTCATAGATTGCATTTCATTCATAGAAGCTGTCGTTCCAGCTTCTATGAATAGAGGAGCTGAACAGAAAGCCCAGGCATAGTCGGGTACTCTTGATGAGTGCCTGTGATGACTTCCTTAGTTCTATTAACCCCTGATGCACCAGAGCATTGGGAGGTTGGGGGGACACCGGAGGAGGTAGATTCCTGCTAAACAATGACACAGCACTGAAGGTAATTATTGTCCTTATGTGTATGCTTTTAAACCAAACTTAGCCGTTAATATCTTTGAGAAAATGTATTTTCAGAATTCTTCATGGAAGATAATTATTCAAGTTTGCTAACTTTTATTATATTTGATGGAAAACACTGCTTCAAAGTAAATGTGGTGTCAGCTGGGCATTGTGAATAAAGTAAAGGTGAAGTAAGGACAACCAGTGTACATGAAACATGGAATTACTAAGTGCATTCACTGCAGTTTACCATCAGTGCTATTGTCTTCTTTGCTCTGTCCATAGTAGGCTAGAAGTTGCAGAAAAATATCTTTATGTATACATGTGTACTGTGGTGTATTTCTTGCTATGTATTGTATTACCATCATGTTCTGTATGTTTAATTTTATGTTTCCTAATGTTAGAGAAAAGCAATTGATTTTAGCTTCAAAATAGATATTGAAGACATTCTGCCTTGCATTTGCTTGCAATGTATAGACAGTTTCCTTCCTAGGTGTAAGTGCCTGAGGCAAATCTGGTTTAACTTAGCCAGTAAACTAAAACAAATCCAATATTCTGCTAATCATTTGTGCTGTAAAAATAGCATCAAAGTAGCTCTTGACCACAAATGTTTTTATGCAGCTGAATCAAATATTGTCAACCTTTTTAGCAGACAAAAAGATGTATTAATGTCTAAGGTAAACCATGTTCTATTTATGCATTTTGCTTTATTTATTTTTTTCAAGTAACTGTATTAGATATTTGTTAGACATGTGCAATTCGTTTTGGTACGAATACAAATTTGTACAAATTCTTGGTTATTTGGAGATTCGGATGTATCCGAATCTCCAAATGAAATAGTAATGAATTTTGTTAAAATTCCTTTTGTTTAATCGTTTTCTAACGAATTCCAAATTTTTGGAACAATTCAAATTCAGATCGATTGAAAAATGATCAACCGATTCAAATCCTGTGTGAAGAATAGCTGGTTGTTAAGTAGGGGGCTGGGAAGCCAGCCGCCGCATTCTTAACAACCGATGACTCGTCAGCTTCCCCACTGACAAATGCAATGTAAACAAAAGAATATTGGCAATAGAAGATTCAGGAAAAAATCCATATCTAACTCTTATCCGAAACATGCAACCTGGCAGGTCAGGAAAGGGGGAGAGACAAGCGAGCGCCCCCCCGTACCATATGTCCTTAACATGGGGGGTGCTTTGGGGGAGAGGGGCTCAGCCCCCCCACCCCAAAGCACCTTGTGGGGACAAGGGCCTCTTCCCCACAACCCTGTGCGGTGGTTGTGGGTGTCAGCGGGTGGGGGGCTTATCGGAATCTGGAATCCCGGCCCCCCTCCCATGTGAATGCGTATGGGGTAGTACCCCTACCCATTCACCAAAAAAGTGAACAAAGTGAACAAAGGCAGTACACAAGTTTTTGACAATTCCTTTGTTAAATAATTTAAAAAAATCTCCTCTGATGTAGATTGATCCTACGCCGCCCACCGCAGCACCGAACTTGAAAAAAATTTAAAAACCTCCGGTCCTGTCGAAGGCTTCTCACTGACTGCCTGCTCCTCCAACTGACATTTCTCAAATAGGCAAGGGGCGGAGTCACCTGATGATGTCAGCAGGTAACTCTGCCCTCTTGTGATGTCATTGACCTAGCATGCCCCGTTCGGTGATGTCACGAGGGGGTGGGGTCACCTGCTGACTTAATTGGGCCCCCCACCCGCAGACCCCCACAACCACTGACCAGGGTTGTGGGGAAGAGGCCCTTGTCCTCATCAACATAGGAACAAGGTGCATTGGGAGGCATGTTGAGCGCATGTGGCCTGGTATGGTTCAGAAGGGGGGGTTGGCTCATCTCCCCCGCCTTTCCTGACCTGCCGGGTTGCATGCTCGGATAAGAGCCTGGTATGAATCTTGGGGGGGACCCCACGCCAGTTTTTTTAAACATTGACATGGGGTTCTCCTTAAAATGCATACTAGACCTGAAGGGCCTGGTATGCTGTTTTTTTTTTCATAATTTTCTATTGCCGGCATTCTTTTGTTTACATTTCAGCTGTCATTGGGATAGCCCACTGACAGTTGATGAGTCATCGGTTCTTAAGGACACGGCAGCCAGCTTCCCAGCCCACTGGTTAACAACCAGCTATTCTTAACACAGAATTCGAATCGATCAATCATTTTTCGACCGATCCGATTTGGAATAGTTCCGAAAATATGAAATGCGGTGGAAATTAATAAACAAAATTAAATTGAACAAAAAAGAAATGAAACAAACTAATTTTGAAACAAGTCGACGAAACAAAATTATTAACATAACAAATCTATCCGAAACGAAACGAGTTTTTCAGTTCTGCACATGTCTTATATTTGTTTTTTCAAATACAACTAATGTGTCATACACATACTAATTACGGTCTCCAAATTTTATGTGAACATAAATAGTAAACTATATCAAATTCCATTTTGCTTTAAAGCATATATTTTCATAACTGAGTTCCTCCCGGTAGACAGCTCATTACAATGATATCACATATTTGTTGCTGGGTTCTACAATCATTTCATAATATATTATGGAAAATCTGAGCAATGACTGATATTCTTTTTTGACTTGGTGATACTTAACACACACTGTTTGATTTACATTGTTCCTTCGCTTTCTGAATCTGGATGATAACACTGTAATTTTTATTTTTATTTTTTTTTAAGTATCTTCTTTCCTAATCAATATACAGCTCTCATATGACTCAGCTATTTCCCAAGCTGTCTGTTGGGTAACTGTGGCAGGAGGAACTTCTAGTGCTTTGCTACTGGTCACATAAAATTAAAAAAAGCCTTTGGGATACAGAGTAAAAATAATTAATTCATATCAATAAACTGTTTTTAATTTTCATACAAATAAATATTTGAAATCAACTCTTTATTGGTGTTGGAGGATTTCTGCCAATCAAAAGCTGTGTCATATTCCTCCACCATGTCTTTTAGAATAAGAGGGAGGTGAAGCCTCCATCAATCAAGATGGCTTTATTATTAGATTTAGCTAGTTATTAGTCATGGAGGAGGAGGGAGGGATTGGGCTGTCATTTACTACTGTGTATAGGCCCACATGTGTGACTATATAGTCATATGATCTGCTCAGATGTGATAAGGGAAGAAATGCTCAGGTTAGAAATATACTTAAAACTGAGCATGTGCACTAGCTGCCAACACTGCTCTCAAAAATCCCCAAATGCAGTGGGAACATGGACAGGAGGGGGCAAGAGAGAACAGCAAAATCAACCAGGTTTTTTGCAGAATACAGAAAATGAATCCCATAGTGACAGAGTGAGTATAAACAGCATGTAATTCCGCATTTGTTGATAGTTTTTAATAATGTCGCTTCTAGTTACAAATATGTGTCTGACGCTTTTTTCTTACCAGCGTCATATCCCCAATGAGGAGGGGTGTTGACTTGATATCTTTAGACTTCTTTAATGTACTAAACACTAAATAAACCTTTAGCGTGGCACTCTTGTTGTTTTTACCTTCTTGTATTGATCCAAGGGGGTTCATTTACGAAGAATAAGGAGAAGCAATAGATGGCAGACTCCTAATTGCACCTAATTAAAACAACTACGACTTCAATGTGGAGAACAGAGAAGCATCATCAATTAGGTGAACGCCTATTAGTAAATGTCAAGTCAGGATAGCCACTTTTCCGTTATAGAATATGCTAAACGGGGTCCCTAGTGAGGATAGGACTGCAGGATTTAGCCAAGATCCCGTTTGTGTGCAAAAAGAAACAATTGGTAAATGTGGTTGATGGTAAAGATATTTCTTTATTTCCTGTTTTGTAGTGTTGTTCTGCATGTTCTGCGAACAAATGCCTTTTTTATGAATGTTACAGAATAATGCATACTTTTTTCTACTGTTAAATATATCTATAAAAATTATAATTATATCTCTAGTATATGACAAACAATTTTTCATGTCTAATTCGAATTCTATTACAATATCTACTTATAATTATATATCCTAATTCTTGAATCATGGTACTACTATATATTCTAGTTAATACTATGGGCGACATCAGAGTCCTGTGTTTTTTTCAAACATGCATGCGGTGCAAAAAGCTGTAGGTGGGCATTCCAGTTCCAGAAAAAAAATCTAAAAACGCATGCAGAAATGCATCTGGAATAGATCTAAAGTGTGTTTTTGTGATGTAAACCAGCCCTTAGCCCAAGCAAATGACCTATGTTATTATGTAATATTGCACTACTCTGGGTGGGGAAGTCCAGTTTATTTTATGTTAACATTTTAATTGGGGATACAATAAAAATCTTTGTACCAACAATACTTGAACTGTCAAGCATGAGTTTCATTCATGACAGCTGTGATTACTATTGATCTGTGATTGGCTAAATCTAATCACATGGCACAGGGTGCTGTGATAGGCCCAGGTAACATGTGATAGCTGTGGGCCAATCACAACTCACTAGTATAAGAAGAAAAGAGATGAGATTAATTCATAACAGCTTTGTAGACGTTGTGATCATGTGATTGCATAGCGATCCCATAAGCCCCGGGCCGCTCAAAGTGGAACAGTACCGTGAGCCACAATCCGATGGACACAGCAGTTGCGAGGGGCATGCTGCACATCCCAGCAGACATGCATTGACCCCCTTAGGTATCATGACATATATGCACATGCCACCCCACCACAGTATATATATTGTGTCAGGACAGTGTGTCTGTGTGTATATATACTTTATTATTGATATACAGTATTTATATAGGGCCATCAGGTGATACAGTACTTTACAAAATGCATATATATTTAGAAACTATTTGAATTTACAAGTTGATTGGTGTTCCTGGGATTAACAAAAACAACAAAGTGTAGCGCTAAAAAATGATGTGCCCAGTGCAATATATACGTGAGTCTAGATGGCACTAAATTCAAAAATTGAATACAATAAGTATAGATGATATACACAATTGTGTGCAAAGTAAAAATAAAGTCCATAAATAGTATAACACACCTGCTCCCCATTCACACCTGAGACTTTATAACACTAACGAGTCACATGACACTGGGGAGAGAAAATGGATAATTGAGCCCAATTTGGACATTTTCACTTAGGGGTGTACTCACTTTTGTTGCCAGCGGTTTAGACATTAATGGTTGTATGTTGAGTTATTTTGAGGGGACAGCAAATTTACACTGTTATAAACGCTGTACACTCACTACATTACATTGTAGCAAAGTGTCATTTCTTCAGTGTTGTCACATGAAAAGATATAATAAAATATTTACAAAAATGTGAGGGGTGTACTCACTTTTGTGAGATACTGTGTGTATATATATATATTTCTAGACTTGTGAACACTGGTATTTACTATAACACTTCAAAAGAACAACCCAGGGAGGGCATGTTGTAGATTTTCTGAGAGAATAAAGAAAGGAGGGCACACCGGCATTATCCCAAGCAAATTTATTGATAAAGACAAATTAAAAACTACTCACAAACATGTGAAGAAATGTTGCTTGTAAAAGCCTTCTGATTGTGGCGATCAGTCCTGAAACCAACAGTCTCCAGATGGTGATAGAGAGGATATCAGGGCCACTGCTGGCTGACGCGTTTTGAAGGAGTACCTTCTTCCTCAGAGCCTAGACTCTCTGTGACTGTTAGGATATCTCCTATCCTGGAGGGCAGCAAGGCCTGAGAAAATATCCCCTGAACAATACATCAGCCGGACATCGCACTTGTGCGCAAGAGTATTTGTTTGCTGTTGTAATTTTTCTGGTCTGGGCATGCTCAGTTGTGTCACTACTGAGATGATTGAACTAGGTGAAGTCAATGCCAGTTTGGATTTATTGAAATATATCACTTTATACAGACAAATTTTGGAATTATTTTAACGCAATTATTCTTTAACACTTGCTTACTGGGCACCTAAACCCCCCTCCTGCCCAGACCAATTTTCAGCTTTTAGCGCTGTCACTCTTTGAACGACAACTGTGCGGTCATACAACACTATACCCAAATTAAATTTTTATCATTTTTTCCCAAAAATAGAGCTTTCTTTTGGTGGTATTTGATCACCTCTGGGTTTTTTATTTTTTGTTATACAAATTAAAAAAAAATACAAAACAAATAAATTTTACAAGCAGGTCATTTTTCTCCTTCATTGATGTACGCTGATGAGGCTGCACTGATGGGCACTGATAGGCTGCACTGATGGGCACCGATAGGCTGCATTGATGGGCACTGATAAGGCGGCACTGATGAGCACTGATGAGGTGGCACTGGTGGGCACTGATAGGTGGCATTGGTGGCCACTGATGGGTGGCACTGATAGGTGTCACTGATAGGTGGCAGTGCTGGGCACTGATGGGTGGCAGTGATGGGCACTGATGTGTGGCAGTGATGGGCACTGATGTGTGGCAGTGATGGGCACTGATCAGCACTGGTAGGTGACACTGATAGGCAGCACTGCTAGGTGGCACTGATGAGGCACTGATTTGAACCACTGGTGGGCATTGATAGGTGGCACTTGTGGGCATTGATAGATGCCACTGATTGCTGGCACTGTTATGCACTGGTGGGCACTGATTCGTGGCACTGTGGGCACTGGCAGGTAGCACTGGCAGGCAGTACTGGTTGACAGAGATGAGGCGGCATCGCCTCTTCCTCTTCGGGACCGATGTCCCTTGCACAGAATCCGGTGATCGGCTTTTTTTCTCCTCACGCTGGGAGAAAAAAAATGATTACCGATATTCTGTTTACATCACGTGATCAGCTGTCACTGGCTGACAGCTAATCACTTGGTAAAGGACCGGGATCGACCCCTTACTCTGATCTGTGATCACCTGAGTCTCATTGACTCGATGTTCGCAGCGCGCGCCGCGCATGCCCTGCAGGGGGTGCGCAGGGAGTGTGCAAAGGAGAGGACAGCCTCCCGGCAAAGTATTTCCGCACTGTAGCCATCATTCGGCTATAGCGCGGATCTGAAGGGGTTAAAATGTTCAACAAATGTATAGGAAGTATAAATTGCTTGCAATCATGTTTGAAACAAGGATCTTCTCTGCTGTGGACCTGGTTCTATTAGGGGAACTCATTTAGATGGTCGCTAGGTTTTGTGCCCATTAGTAAATTTGCAGTTGTGACTAATTGTTGAGTAAGTGCATTTAGTAAATCCTTTCTCCAACTAAAAGTAGTCGCTATTGCACAGGAGTGAGCCCATTTTCAGACTAGGTGCTATAGTAAATAAACCCCTAGGTGCCTTTGAGGCCCTTTTATTTCAGGGAGCTGACTTTATTTCAGGGAGTCAATGGACTTGGCAATATGCACTTAATCTTGACACTGAGAAATAATTCCACCTCTGAATTCAGCACCTCTAATTCACACATTTTCAAATTGTTAAGAATAATGGCAGACTTATTTAAAGGGGAATGTTGGCCTTAGCAATAAATCAGCTCACATTTTGTCAATTGACATCTGTCAGAAATATTTATGGATGGTTCATTGCTTATGAAGAAGGTCAAAATTTCGACACTTTTATTCATAAAATAAGCCAGTGTATGTTGAATAAAAAATAAATAAAGCTGGAATTAAAAAAAAGTACATTTCTCTTGAGGTTGGCGGCTAAGCTGACCCAGCACACAGTGTATTAATACAACTTTAAGCAACCTTTATCTGCACCACATAATACATAATAATTTGTGTTATTTGTCTTCTGTATTAACCTATATTTTTGTTATGTATATTCTTGGTAGTCTATCTTAATCAGTGATTTATTCTGTTACATTTCAGGTTGTGCCACAGGAAGATGAACTGAAAAGCAGCCTAACATATAAATATATCATTCATGAAGATCTCTTACCAATGATTGGAAACAATAATGTACTTTTGGAGGAAATGGACTCTTACGAATGGGCTCTTAAAAGTTGGTCTCAATGTTCTAAAGCATGTGGAGGAGGTAAGTGCTCCTGACATGTGAATCCTTACCCTGTAAAACAACCTATTCAAGACAAAACATTTATATATATTTTGGGGGCTCAATGGGGATCATCTTTCCTAGGAAAAAGGGTAGTCCAAATATCAGGTTTTCTTAAAACCTGACTTATAGCCAGTTTTATTTTAAAAGGTTGCATGGAAATCAAATAAACAAAACACACAAAAAATCCCTGCCATCCAGGCACTAACTAAACAGTTTGGGATCCTAACTCACAGATCAAGGGCTTCTCCTAGTCACCCACAAAACAAAGATAATGCAAACCTTTTTCTGTCTCTCACAAAGCAGACATCACATCAGTAGCTCTCTCTCAGGTATGGCTTCCCGGGTCCCAGGCAAAGAGCATTCTTTTCTCCAATCCTGTTTAATTTATACCACCTGTTGGTGGACACATGTGGACAGCAAAATCTGTTCCGGAACCAGCCCTGCCAAGGTGGCTAGAAAATCGCAGACCAGATTCCACCTTAGTTCTCTGCAAATGAACGCATGCGAGGTGAAACATAACTTCCATCGATCACCTTGCCTTTCATAATGTCACATATCTCCCATGCTCAAGCCCCTGCGATTGAGCAACTATCACCCAACCAGACAATGGACACAGGAAAGAGGATCTGCATTATTCTGGAGTTTCCCAGCTTTATGCTCCACTGTGAACTTAAATACTTGAAGAGCAAGGAACCACCTTGTCACCTGACTGTTTTTCTCCTTGTTATCACACATCTGTTCCGGAACCAGCCCTGCCAAGGTGGCTAGTAAAACGCGTTCCAGATTCCACCTTAGTTCTCTGCAAATGAACGCATGCGAGGTGAAACATAACTTCCATCGATCACCTTGCCTTTCATAATGTCACATATCTCCCATGCTCAAGCCCCTGCGATTGAGCAACTATCACCCAACCAGACAATGGACACAGGAAAGAGCATCTGCATTATTCTGGAGTTTCCCAGCTTTATGCTCCACTGTGAACTTAAATACTTGAAGAGCAAGGAACCACCTTGTCACCCGACTGTTTTTCTCCTTGTTATCACACATCCCTTTAAGAGGGGCATGATCAGTGACTAGCTTGAGTGGTCTCCCCAACAGGTAATATTTCAGGGCATCTAAGGCCCATTTGATAGCTAAATTCCTTTTAGCTATCCATTCCTTCTCAACAATGGCATA
This sequence comes from Lithobates clamitans, assembly GCA_037952925.1. NCBI lineage: Eukaryota > Metazoa > Chordata > Amphibia > Anura > Ranidae > Lithobates > Lithobates clamitans. Next base: position 973,180 of record JBBGZY010000798.1, on the reverse strand, counting down.
GTTTTTCTCATGTCTGTTAAGCTTTCTGCTTAGGTAGACCACTGGGTGCTCCTCCCCGTCTCTGATTTTGGACAGTACAGCACTCAGTCCCATCAGAGGCGTCTGTACCACAAACTCCTTTGTGAAATCTGGGGTCACCAGCACAGGTTGTGCACAAAGAGCCTGCTTCAACATTTGAAATGCCTTCTCTGCCTCAGGATTCCTCTTAATAATGACTGACCCTCTACCCTTCATCAGATCTGTCAGTGGGGCTGCAATGGTGGCAAAATTGGGTTTAAAACGCCTGAAGTACCCTGCAATCCCAAGAAATGCACAAACTTGCTTTTTATTTATAGGTTGGGGCCACTTTTGAACCGCCTCAATCTTGTTGATCTGAGGCTTGATCAGCCCTCAACTAATAATGTAGCCAAGGCATTTGGCCTCCTCCAAGCCTATGGCACACTTTTTGGGGTTGGCAGTGAGTCCTGCTTTCCTAAAGGAATCTACTACTGCTTGCACCCGGGGCAAATGACATTCCCAATCTGGGCTGTGGATGACGACATCGTCCAAATACGCGGCTGCATATTGGTGATGTGGCCTCAATGTCTTGTCCATCATTCTCTGTAATGAGGCAGGAGCACCATGCAAAGCAAAGGGCATCCGCTTATACTGGAATGACCCCTCCGGGGTAGAAGAGGCCATCATCTCTTTTGCAGATTCTGTTAGGGGTATCTGCCAATAGCCTTTAGTCAGATCCAAAGAAGTTATGTATCGGGCACTTCCCAATCTGTCAACAAGCTTGTCAACCCAAGTCATTGGGTTGAACTTTTTGAAATCATTACAAAACCTTATAGTGCCCTCTGGTTTTGGGACCAATACTATGGGACTCCTCTATCATGTCCAACTCTAACATGTTGTTTATTTAATTTGCAACTGCTTCTCGCCTAGCTTTGGGTATTTACCCAAAGCTCTACATTTACGCAGACACCTGGTTCTGTAATTATGTCATGCTGTATAACACTGGTCTGTCTGGGTAGGTGAGAGAAAAAGTCTCTATTTTTACTCACTTTAACGTCCTTCTGTTGGGCCACTGACAAGGTTTCAGTTATGGGTACCATAGTTATCACAAGGGCCATATCTTTTTGGGGGGTTGGCACTGCCAGCAAAGTCTCTCTATCCTTCCAAGGTTTCAACAGATTAACGTGATATATTTGCTCTGGTTTCCTTTTCCCTGGCTGGTAAACTTTAAAGTTTACTTCCCCTACTCTTTCCATAATTTCAAAGGGACTTTGCCACTTTGCTAGGAATTTAATCTCAACTGTTGGGACTAGTAACAGCACTTTATCACCAGGGTTGAAGGTTCTGGTCTTGGCACCCGATTATAAACCCTTCTCTGGGCCTCCTGGGCTTGCTCCATATGTTCCTGTACAAGCGGCATGACAGCGGCAATCCTATCTTGCATCAGTGAGATAAGCTTGATGATGCTTCTATAAGGCATGGTCTCTCCCTCCCACTTTTCTTTTGCGACATCTAGCAATCCCCTGGGATGTTTACCATACAGTATTTCAAACTGAGAATAACCTGTAGAGGCCTGAGATACCTCTCGCATAGCAAACATGAGGTACGGCAACAAAAATTCCAATTTCTCCAATCTTTATCCACCACCTTTTTTAACATGCTTTTGAGTGTCTTGTTAAATCTTTCCACAAGACCATCAGTTTGGGGGTGGTAGACAGAGGTATGGAGATGGGAGATTTTGAACAACTTGCACAATTCTTCAGTGACTCTGGACATAAATGGTGTGCCTTGATCCATTAATATCTCTTTTGAAATACCCACACAACTAAATACCTGGACCAGCTGTTTGGCAATAGTCTTAGCTCCAGTCCAGTATTATCAGTATGTGCTAATGGCCCCGGGCAGACTTTACTACTGGTCCCACCAGATCCATGCCAATTCTTTCAAAAGGCACTTCAATCATTGGAAACGGCACCAGCGGACTGCAAAAATGGGGTGATGACGCAGAATACTGACACTCTGGGCAATACTCACAATATTCTTTGACATCTGCTTATAACCCAGGCCAAAAGAATCTCTGGGTTAGTCTCTCCTTAGTTTTCTCTATACCCAGGTGTCCACCCATTACATGACCATGGGCTTAATCTAATACCATTCAACGATAGGGTTTGGGAACCACTAGTTGCTCATTTTAACATTTTCTCTGGCTCTATTGAGTGTGGAGTTTCTTAGTAGTTCCGTACAAAAAACATCTTTCATTATTTCTAAGTCAGGCACCACATTCTGTCCACTCTCACTATTAGAGTCAGAGATAATTTCTTGTTCATTAACCTCAAGCTGGGGGGCTGGATTCTAGCTCCTCCTGCTCCTCAGCCATTACAGAAAAAAAAAACGGATCTACCACTCCGTTGCACACACTAACAGCTTCCCTTTCAATTTTGCAATCAAAAGGGTCCGGAGTGCGTTCCAGTGTTTCCTCAGCCGAGGGGGGGGGTGTCTCTGTCCTCCTGACTCCTCCAAGGGGTATGAAACTTAACCACAGCAGTCTGTTAGTCACATGTGTCACCATGTATACAAATCACCCCAATAGTGCTAGGGTGTAACTTTGCAGGATTTACAAAATAACCTTTGACTAATGTCACAACACTACCAGAATATAGCAGAGCAGTGACTGGCTTTCCATCAACTGAAATCATACACATTTGTTTTTCTATGTGCCCCTGACATGATGCAGTACATGCCACCTGTGCAAAAAGAGATGTGTTTCTTCAAATAAGCATTATCACATTGCATTGGTTCATTATTTAGGAAACCGTTAGCAGCAATATGACCTAACGCATGCCAACGATAACATTGTTTGTGTTCTGTACCCAGTCCTGTAAACAGCCTCAGAGGCATTTCTGACCTATTTGGCCAGTCTCAAGGTTCTGAGCCCATAGTCTCATTATCTGTGGCAGTAATCTTGTAATTTTTTTCCCATGCCCTTGAACCCTGGAACAGTCTTACCGGATGCTCCAGGCAGTTTTTCACCCCTAGAGACATTGGGGCGGGGCACGGACAAGTCCTCAGCAGCAGAATATCTCTCCACCAGGTCCACCAGCTGGTTTGCTGTCTTAGGGTCCCCATGGCTGAACCACTTCTTCAAAGTGTCAGGGAGCGAACATAAATAACAGTCCATGACCGCAAATTCTTCATAGTGAGGGGCTGTGCAAGGGGTGTGTCAAATATGACCATTGGCACACAGGCAGGCTCTGCTCCAAAGTAGAATGAAAAGAAAGAAAACGGGCCACACTGGGATGGATGTGATTCCATGCCTAGCATGGCCCAGTTTGAAATAGGAAACTAGAAGAACTGACAGGATCACCAGGTTTTTCACACAAAGGAAACAATTCAAAGAGAACATGATAAAAAGAATATATTAATGCGCAAACCAATACCTAATTAATAGTGAGAAGCTGCCAACACAAAATATGTTCCCACACAGTGATAAATGAAAATGAATATATGTGGCGCTTTCTCAGTGAAAATAATATTGATAATATATTAAATCAATAAGTGTAATAATCAACAAAAAACTACTTCATTAATGGCAAATATAGTGCTATGTGCAAAATAATCCTCAATCAAGAAATGGATGTAAATCCTTCAAGTGCAAATACATCAATATACTCAAAAAATTCTACTGGTACAATAATAATATTCAATATGTTATATCTTAAAGTGAAATAATAACTTGTGACAACGGTCCATAAAGTGCTTGGTGCAATCAATCTTCAGTGTGCAGAAATAGTTCATACAAAGTGTCAGCAATCAAAGTGGAGACCCATATGTCGAATTCCTCGATAGTGCTTCACCATCTGTGTGTGCAGTGTGCCCATGTCTCTCACCTCAACCAAAGTCCCCACAGATCTAGTCATACCAGTCATTCAGGGAGGTCACAAAGTGCTTTGTCGGATCTGTGATCCACAGAAAAGATGTCCATCTTTTCTGTGGATCACAGATCCAACAAAGCGCTTTGTGACCTCCCTGAATAAGGAGGGTCGCTGGCTTTCTGCCTTGGTGGTGAAAAGTGGAGGAGGTGGAGGAGATAGCTATGTTTTAAATGGAAATGCCTGCTTGTACCTGTGAACATTGCTGCACTATCTAATAGAGAACTACAAGGAGAGAGCCTACTGCTGTGGATTTATATGAGAGATTCATCATTGGTACGACTAGACCCGTAGGGGTCTTTCTTTGAGGTGAGAGGCTGGGGCACACTGCACACACAGAAGCACTATCGAGGAATTCGACATATGGGTCTGCACTTTGATTGCCGACACTTTGTATGAACTATTTCTGTGCACTGAAGATTGATTGCACCAAGCACTTTATGAACTTTTGTCAGAAGTTATTATTGCACTTTAAAGGGGTTGTAAAGGTAATGCATTCTATGCATTAAGGTGAAAAACATCCGACAATACCGCCCCCCCAGCCCCCCGATTTACTTATCTGACCCCTCGAAAGTCCTGCGCTCGCTCCCGACATCCTCTTCGCCGCTCAGCCTGGCCATTGATTGGCTAGAGTGGATGGATTAAAAGCAGCGCAGCCATTGGCTCGCACTGCTGTCAATCACATCCAATGACGCGGCGCGCCGGGGGCGGGGCTGAGTGATACAGTGAGCGGCTATGGCCGCCGGCTGTATCACGAGAGCGCGCCCGCAAGCACTCAACACCATTCGAGGGAGCTCGCATGAAAGTGTTGAGCCCTTGCGGGGGGGAGCCGAGACAGCCCCCGAGGGACCCCAAAAGACCAGGTACGGGGCCACTCTGTGCAAAACGAGCTGCACAGTGGAGGTAAGTATAACATGTTTGTTATTTAAAAAAAAAATAGCTTTAGTGATCCTTTAAGCTATAACATATCTAGTATTGAATATTATTATTGCACTAGTATTATTTGATTATATTAATGTATTTGCACTTGAAGGATTTACATCGATTTCTTGATTAGGATGATTATTTTTCACATAGCACTTTATTTGCCATTAATGAATTATTTTTTTGTTTATTATTACACTTGTTGATTTAATATATTAGCAATATTATTTTCACTGAGAAAGCACCACATATATTTATTTTTAATTCAAAGAGAACATTAAACTTTTTCAAACGATTACATTTCATACAGACACATATCATGAATGTGAAATGTTGATGTAATATTCACTTTAATACAAAACTGAGAATAAAACTAGCTAGAAGACAAAAATTATGAAAGTGTCTTCTAATGAATTACTCACTCTAAAGGGATCTAAAAGGTATGCATAGCTTTTGTGTGAAAGAAAATATTTTCTACATATGTGCCGCATTCAAATGGTGGGTGAGTGTTTTTCTTTCTGTTTGTTCTTTGGTTTAATTGGAATCTACAGAGAAAAAGCTAAAAAGGGTCTGAAAATTTTTGCTTACAGGATTTCAGAAAGTCAGAGTTCAGTACTGTGGTGCTCTTTTGCAACTGACTTTTGGCTGTATCTGTTCTTCCATTTATAATAGAAATAACATAAAGTGAAAACTTGGCATGTGGTCTCAGATGCCGCGTACACACGAGCGGACTTTCTGGCAGACTTGGTCCGGCGGACCGGACTCCGTCGGACAATTCAATCGTGTGTGGGCTCCAGCGGACTTTTTTTCCCCAAAAGTCTGACGGACCTAGAAATAAAACATGTTTCAAATCTTTCCGACGGACTCGAGTCAGGTCGAAAAATCCGCTTGTCTGTATGCTAGTCCGACGGACAAAAACCAACGCTAGGGCAGCTATTGGCTACTGGCTATCAACTTCCTTATTTTAGTCCGGTCGTACGTCATCACGTACGAATCCGTCGGACTCTGGTGTGATCATGTGTAGGCAAGTCCATTCGTTAGGAAAGTCCGTCGGAAGTCCGCTGAAAGTCCGTCGGATAGACCGTTGGATAGACCGTCGGACCAGTCCGGTCTAAAAGTCCGCTCGTGTGTACGCGGCATTACTATCAATTTACTTTGCTAGGATAAAACAAGTTTAAGTGACCCCATACTGATTACTTTCTGTTTGAGATGCTTGGCTGAAATATTTATGTGTAAGAAAAAATATCCTTCCAACTAGGGTTGTTATAATTTGTGCAGTATTATGCTGCAAGGCTTTAATAGATATACACAAGAATGCCATTCATTTATTAGCCATTATGCTTGTTTATTTCTTGGTTTTTAAAACAGGTCACACAATGCAGCAACATCATACAGAAAGTGCCGTGCTGTATCTGTTCTGTTAAGCCCCGTACACACGATCAGAAATTCCGCCAGCAAGAGTTGGATATGAGCTTTTGGTCAGAAATCCCGACCGTGTGTATGCTCCATCGGACTTTTGCTGGCAGAATTCCAGCCAGCAAACGATTCAGAGCAGGCTCTCTATTTTTCGGTCTGAAAAAGTTCCTTTCCGAAAATGCGTTCATCTGTATGCAATTCGGACCTGCAAAAAATCACGCATGCTCGGAAACAATTCGACGCATGCTCGGAAGCATTGAACTTCATTTTCTCGGCTCGTCGTAGTTTTGTACGTCACCGCGTTCTTGACGGTCAAAAGTTCAGAGAACTTTTGTGTGACCGTGTTTATGCAAGGCAAGCTTGAGCAGAATTCCGTCGGAAAAACCATCCAAGATTTTTCCGACGGAAATTCCGCTTGTGTGTGCATTAGAAAGATTTTCCTGTCCTAGAGATGCAACAGAAAGTGAGAGGAAATCCCCAAAAGAGAGGGCAATCCTTAGACAGTTGTCACTGAAACCCAGTGCTTCAATTGTAATGCCGTGTACACACGGGCGGACGGACTTTCGACAGACTTCCTACGGACTTTCGAACGAACGGACTTGGCTACACACGACCACACCAAAATCCGATGGATTCGTACGTGATGACATACGACCGGACTAAAATCTACAGTTTTCATCCGTCGGACTAGCATACAGACGAGCGGATTTCTCGATAGGAACTGGGTCCGGCGGAGTTCTGGCGGAAAGATTTGAAGGATGTTCCAAATCTAAAGTCCATCTGATTTTCGACCGAAAAAGTCCGCTGCAGGTCCGATGAAGCCCAGTCTGGTCGAAAAGTCCGCCCGTGTGTACACGGCATAAGATTCCCTCTTGATTTCTGTTCTGGTAACAAATTTTGGATATTCCTATTACTTTCTGCCTTAGTGACAGTGGTCACCAGGACATATAGAAAAACAAAGTTTCACCTTTTAAATAATTTAAATGCTACCTAATAATGATGCTTCAGATATAAATTAAGCATTGCTTGTTCAAATTGAAAAATAGCATTTATTTTTTACAAACCCTATTTGTTTCTATTAGTCATAAAAAGTAAGTGATGTAGTAAGTAATGAAAATATAGCTTTGTAATTTGTTTTATTCAGCGCAAATATTTTTTTTGCTTTGCAGGTATTCAGTACACTAAGTATGGGTGCCGGAGAAAAAGTGACAACAGGATGGTTCAACGTAACCTGTGTGATAACAACAAAAAGCCAAAACCAATACGGAAAAGATGTAATTTGCATGAATGCTCTCAGCCAGGGTATGACCAAGTTAGTAACATGAAATCTCTCAAGTTTTTTCTATTTTCAGTTGGCAAAAGGTCTTTTTCCACGTTTTGTGTGAAGCATCTTACACAACTTAAAGTGGAGTTCCACCCAAAAGTGGAAGCTCCACTTATCTGCTTCCTCCCCCCTCCGGTGCCACATTTGGTGCCTTTCGGGGGGAGGGGGGAGCAGGTACCTGTCTTTGACAGGTTCCTGTCCCCACTTACGAGAGATCTTGCCACAGTGAGATGACTCGGAAGTTCGGCCCCCCTCCTCCTTCCCCTGCCGCTGGGCCATTTGGAAAGCGCAGCACACTTCACACATGCGTACTTCACGCATGCGCATTAGGGAACCGGCTGTGAAGCCAAATGGCTTCTCTACCGGTTTCCCTTACCACGAATGGCGGCGGTAGCACCCCAGAGCTTATGGAAAACATTGTCTGGGGTGCTGACATCGCTGGATTCCAGGACAGGTAAGTGTTCTCATATTAAAAGTCAGCAGCTACAGTATGTGTAGCCGCTGACTTTTAATTTTTTGCTGCGGGGGGGGGGGACGACTCCTCTTTAATGCGGGGGCCTTTTATTTTATTGTTTTCCTCAGCTAAGACTTAGAAATAGAATTGCTGTTGTTTATCTAGTCCGATTCAAACCTGCCCTGCAGGTTTTAGTCTGATTCGTTGCTGTGGGATAAAAATGTTTTTTTCTTAAGAACACATTGGGGGTTATTTCCAAGAGGCAAATCCACTTTGCACTACAAGTGCAAACTACAAGTGCAAAGTGCACTTGAAATTGCACTGAAAGTACACTTGGAAGTGCAGTCGCTGTAAATCTGAGGGGTAGATCTGAAATGAGGGGAAGCTCTGCTGATTTTATCATCCAACCATGTGCAAGCTAAAATGCTGTTTTTTATTTTCCTTGCATGTCCCCCTTGGATCTACACCGACTGCATTTCCAAGTGCACTTTCAGTGCAATTTCAAGTGCACTCGTAAATAACCCCCATTGATGCATCGGACCGTAAAGCTAGGCATAAACTTACAGAAAATTGGATGGTACAGCAGGAAGTGGGCAACTTTCAGTACATGTGTACTACCGTCTATTCAACAAAAGTCGGTCATCTGTTGAGCAGTCATGCTGGAAAACCAGCATTCAATCAGCACTTGCAACCAATAGCTGCTGTACTGATCTATGTATTCTGGTGGGAATGGGGGGGGGGGCCCGCTGTCAGAATTTTTTTGGTTCAACCGCTGAATAAAAAAAAAACTAGTGTGTGTATACCTTGCTTAACTCATGCATTGATTTGAAATATAGGGCCTTAGCCCTCAGAATAACTATGCAAGCTACAGAGCAACACAGTATAAAAACTCACTGTAATATAGACACTACTTACTTATTTTTTGTGTATACTGTATTTCTTGTTTTTTCCACCATACCTTGCCTTGTCTAGCTGTGGCAGCAAAATCATTACTAATAAACAATTGTTTTTTGCCTGGTTGACTTCACCCAAAATCTCCATATTTGGGCAGCTGAAAAATAAGTTTGTAAAAAAATGTTCTGTAAATACAGTATATCGATAAAGAAAATTTTTATGCTAAGAAATGAACCTAAAGTTTCATTTGAGTTTCCACAAAATAGTTTGATGTACAAAAACACACACATTAAAAACCAAAGAAGCTTTCATAAAACACAATGACCCTCACTCATTTAATATGTATCTGTGACCCTAATATAAAAGTTGGATGACACCAAGCTCCAGAAAACTACAATCACATTTAGGCCCCTTTCACACTAGGGCGGTAGGGGGCGTCGGCGGTAAAACAGCGCTATTTTTAGCGCTGTTTTACAGCGGTATTTGGCCGCTAGCGGTGCGGTTTTAACCCCCCGCTGGCGGCCGAAAAAGGGTTAAAACCACTCATACAGCGCGGCTATAGCCGCGGTATTACCGCAGTATAGCCGCGCTGTCCCATTGATTTTAATGGGCAGGAGCGGTTTAGGAGCGGTGAATACACTGCTCCTTCACCGCTCCAAAGATGCGGCTTGCAGGAGATTTTTTCTTCTCCTGCCAGCGCACCGCTTCAGTGTGAAAGCCCTCGGGCTTTCACACTGAACAAACAGCGGGGGCGGTTTGTAGGCGCTATTTTTAGCGCAATAACGCCTGCAAACCGCCCCAGTGTGAAAGGGGCCTTAGGGTCATATAGACAGTAGGCTATCCGGATAAACAATACAAAAGACTTCCTCTGATTTTTTTTTATTTTTCCTCCATTATGGGAATGAGGGCATGGGACTGGAGGGTATTAGCTATGAAGAAAGGTTACGAGCACTGAACTTATTCTCTCTGGAGAAGAGATGCTTGAGAGGGCATATGATTTCAATTTACAAATACCGTACTGGTGACCCCACAATAGGAATAAAACTTTTCCGCGGAAGGGAGTTTAATAAGACACTTGGCCACTCATTAAAATTAGAAGAAAAGAGGTTTAACCTTAAACTGCATAGAGGGTTCTTTACTGTAAGAGCGGCAAGGATGTGGAATTCCCTTCCACAGGTGGTGGTTTCAGCGGGTAGCATCGATAGTTTCAAGAAACTATTAGCACCTGAACGACCACAACATACAGGGATATACAATGTACCGTAATACTGACATATAATGACACATATAGGTTGGACTTGTGTCTACACACAGTGCAACCAATGATACTGTTGTCCATCATTGCAGTTGTCTATATAAGTTCAAATAATTCCTTTTTTGATGTTTCACAATTTAAAGTGACACAAACACTATCCTTATTCTCCAAAAAAAATCAATCCATACTGGTAAATTCAAGGCATGCTGTGAATGATAAGGGTCACATCAGCTTTTGCCCTCAACTGAACTGACAAGCCATCAAATGGCTGGTTTCATAACTGATCACATATGCAGTGCCATAGCAACAGCAGATCAAACAGGAGCAAAGATAGCAGCTTCCTTGACTGTAAAGTATTGGAGGGTTTAGTTCGCTTTAATGGCCCTGTAATCTATTTTTCATAAAATTATTTCTTACTGTGTTTTTCTGTGTTTGAACATCCTCCATGAGCCCCGAACCTCTCCCTTTCATCATCACTTCTGTTTGTTTGTGTAGCGCTACCCCGACAGGAACAGCTTGAATATTTGTGCCCCAGTCTCCCACTGATTCATCCACAGTCAAACACAAGGTATTTTCACACAGACAGGTGCACACACTTTTGCTTGTTATCTCCAATGACCAGTCTAGGGGATTTGTTTTGTTTTGGAGAACTTGGATAGGAGAAGGGAATTAGTAGGATACTCTAAATTAACTCCTCACAAGTGAAGACAACTTCTTAATGGAACTGTGTAGCAAATTATCCATAGGACCATACAGCAGCTGTACAGAATAAACAAGTCCCTTTGTAGCAGAAGGAACTCTGTGAACTTTGCCTCTTCAAGTCACTAGCCAGTGTCCCCTTTAGCTTACAACCAGCAACTGACTTCTAGCACCCAGAGGTGGTTCTAACAGCACAAGTCCCGGGGATCCCCTGTGGGAGTCCGTACTCACAAGGTTCCTGAAGCAGCAGCGACAGACTTCCTCAGTAGTACCAGACAGAATCTGTGGACATCCTCCCTCATTCAGCTCTTAGCAGAACCATGGGTTGCAGCTTCAATGTTTCAGGCCCCCAGGTCACTCACCTGAGGCCGCATGGCAGCCTGCATTGAAGAGGGGCAACAGCCCCTCCCCACCTGGACCTCTCTTTCCAGAAAAAGACCCTGAGCCCATGTGCTCATCAAATATAAATACAGTCACCCAGCATGCATTGGGGCACATCCCCTTCTTATTGGCCAGGGCTGTATGGACATCCATGCTCTCATCTGCATGGTTTCCACCCACTGTCCAGTACATTCTATAGCTACTAGACCAGTGTGAAACTTCTCAAGACAACACGAGTAGCACCAGAGCACACTAAGCAGACATCACATTTGCCTAGCTGTCCCCTTGTTAAGCAGAGAAACAAAAAACTATATACGCTCACTCTAGCACCTACCTAGGAGGGCGCTACATTTGGAACAAGTCCACATTTCCTAGTCCATCTTGGAAGCAAGCAAGAGAGGGTGGCTACATTCCTACATATAGTGGGACCACGGAAAGCGAATATAGCCATCTTCTAAGAACTAGATCACAGCAGCAAAAAAAATAATAATCTGAAGGTGGCTGAGAACAAAAGAATGTATTTTTTAAGTTAAGAATACATATTTGAATAGAGTATGTTTATAACCACATTTTAGTGTCACTTTGAGGAGATATCTCTCAGAGGTGTACACAGCCAGTAGAAGTTTCATTTATACCAATAATTGAGAGTAGCAGTTTTAGATGTACAGACCCTTTCATTGGAAAAATTTATTATTTTTACTCAAAACAAACACGCAGAACAACATGCCATGCAAACACTATTTTCCCTTCTCAAGACCCTTTTACAAGACCATTTAGCTTAAGTTTCCTTTCTCAAAGAATATGGATACCTTGCAATTCTATTTTTTTTCCTTATTGTCATTATGTTCATTAAACACCTCTAACAGATTTAATTGCTTGAAAATACATTTGCATTATATAATGCTGTTTATTTTCTCAATAAATGTTAAAGATTGTGTTTGTGTAATGAAAAATTTATGTAACTATGTTTGCAGATGGGTGGTGGAGGAATGGGGCCCTTGCAGTAAGACTTGTGGTAAACTGGGTGTCCAGACCAGACTGGTTCAGTGTATTCAACACTTGGAAAATGGCACAAACAGGACAGTCCATACAAAATACTGCACTGCTGAGCGTCCAGAACCAAGAAGACCATGTAACCGAATACCTTGCCCTGCGCAGTGGAGGACAGGAGCCTGGTCACAGGTTAGTCATGCACAATGAGGAAAAAGCTCTATGACAAACATCCTTGTAACACAAGATAGAGGGAGCACTCAGTCAATCATTGTAGAGCCCTTTTTATGTAAGGAATCACCAAGAAGAAAAGCTGTATTATTTTTCCCTCGGGCAACCGACTCTTCACTCTGTGATCTAGTGCTGGTCCCTTTACAGGTTGACTGACAAATCGTGTCCTACATCCCCACTTCCTGTGATCCCAGGTGGTCATGGACACACCCAAGGGTGTACATCATCATACTGGCCTGGGCTCACAATAGTGACAATTACACATTGGCTGTGCTGTCCAGGACCATCGAGTGTACATTGCCATTGCTGTAACAGGACCTGCGACATCACCATCCATGAAACTGCAGGATTTGTATGGGATTAATAAATAGATCCTTTAAACATTGTAATAGTGGGTGGTAATAATGGAGAGGGGGTGGATAAGTTTAAAAAAATGTGGAGTTGTGCTTCAAATATATTATAATCTTCGCCTATGAAAAAAAGATGCATGGATACTACATCTTTTTTTAATTTTTTTTTATAAAAGATTGGCCTATACAATAAACACCAATGTTGGGCTCCTTGCCTCCTGTATTTTACGCAGAGATGATGTGTCGATGTCCATGGTCCTCTACAGCTCTTGCTGACCTTGACTCAATATAAAATGAATAGAGTAATAAGGAAAGAGTTCAGTAAGATTAAAAAGTAAAAGCTGTGGAGAATCCAGAAGAGGCAGCAGAACTGACAATCATATACTGACTTATTTTAAATGTAGCGTATTAGTAAAGCATTTATTAAGTGTTAGCTGGGCACTGGGGAGAGGCAGTGGAGATTTCCGTATCCTAGATTGCAATTGGAAATAATATAGAACTAGGACAGATCAGCAACAATTCATAGTAAATAGTATGGAAATGACCCTTGGAAATTCACTGAGAGACTATGGGATGTACCCAATACCACTGCAACTCCTCTTTTTCTGCTGGGCCATTCTTACTGATCATCTTGAGCAGAATGAAGCCAAGTGTCAAAGAGACCAAAGTATACAAATCCATTTATCAGCAAATTCACAAAAATGTCTGCTATTACACTACAAACTAAACATACCTCAAAACAGGTCATTTCCTCCACACCACTTCCCCTTTAAGCACTTCCCACTAAAAAAACAACACTCTCTTATGGGCGTTTAACAAGAATTCTTGTTGCTTTTCAACACAACAAAAGTACATCAAGAACACATCATAAATACCATGGGCATGTTAGTGAGCATTACTTTGTTCTTCCTAATCAACAAATTGTTCAAATGTGTGAACAAGCCCTAATGCTACACGTTGTAAACACAAAAAAGTAAATCTTTAGTTGAAATGTTTCTTCCATTTATTGTCTGCATGTGTTATATATATATTGCATCGACTACACAAACATACTTTTTTCATTTATATTGAGTTTTTTGTATTTATTTATGAGACTCAGGGGAGGTTGTGGTGCATCTGTTATCTGTTTGTAAGAAACCAGCAATTTGGAAGACTCTCAGATCCTGCATTCATGGGAGGAAATCTCTACATTTGCACAGGCTGGGCCTCTTGATTGATGTCATCTCATTGATTTTCACAGTGCTCATCAAGCTGCGGTGAAGGCATTCAACAGCGCCAAGTAGTATGCAAAGGAAGTGATAATGTTATTGGTCAATGTGATGGTGACAAGCCCGAAACGATCCAGGTCTGCAAGATGGCCTCTTGCCCAGGTATGGTAATGATGTGTATATTTGATTCTTGGCTTTAACTTTGTTTTGTCCTAGTAGGATACATGATGTTGATTGTGGTATCCTGAAATGAATCCTGTTTTTGGAAAGATAGTAAATTTTTGAAACCGACATGAAATCTGAAACAGCTTGAGTTGGTCAACAACTTGAACATACACATGGTAAATATATTACAGAAGCAATGATGTAATAAAGCTGGATGATTGGCTGGCAACAGTTTGTGTGTGTTTAGTTGATGGGAAGCCTAATGGCCCGTACACACAATCCGAATATCGTACGACAGATCGCACGTCCGTTTTCGCTTAATAGTCGCAAGTAGAAATTGAATAGGTAGATAAAGTCACGAAAATTCTCGTACGACAGAAAAAAAAATCGGAAGTGATGTCATGTGTTGTAATGTATTTGTATTGTATTTTTGGACAACAACTATAAACTATACTGACTAAACGAAAATCGTACGATCTGGAATCGTACGAGGAAAATTTTTGTGCATGTGCGATCGAATAATATCAGATTAACTGTCATGATCGGATGTTGAAAGTAGTGTACACACGATCCGAAAATCGGACGATTCTTCCTCGGACGAACGTTTTCGTCCGATATTCGGATCGTGTGTACGGGCCATAACACAGAGTGTAGATCTGCAGTGAGAGAACCAAGATTCATTATACCAATTTGTCTAAAAGACTAAAAGTCTAAAAGACAAATCATTATCACAAAGCGTAAAGCAGAATTAAATTAAAAATGTAATATGTTGCAGTTTAGCAATCCCTATGCGTTGGCTGCATTCGTTTTCTTTTTTTCTTTATTTTCAACCGATGTCCTAGCCAGCAACACTCTTCCTGTCTTGGGGTGTCTCTGGATGGAGGAGCAACTAAGAGACACCTTTGGACAGCAGCATTGCCAGTCTAGGGAGTGGGTACTGTTTTTTCCTTTTGGGATGAAGGTTTAACATAAATAAATAAACACTTACCATTGTAAGCGCCTCTGCAGGAGCCCTCCCCTCCCCTTATTTTTTTCGCTATAAGCAAAAAAGAGCGACAATTTTGAAAAAATGACTATATTTTTTACTTTTTGCTATAATAAATATCCCCAAAAAATAAACAAATTTCTTCATCCATTTAGGCCAATATGTATTCTTCTACTTTTTTTGGTAAAAATAAAATTGCAATAAGTGTATATTGATTGGTTTACGCAAAAGTTATAGCGTCTACAAAATAGGGGATATATTTATGGCATTTTTATTATTTATTTATTTTTTTAGCAGGACTGCGATATTGCGGCGGACAGATCAGACACTTTTGACACTTTTTTGGGACCAGTGACATTTCGATCAGAGCTAAAAATAGCCAATGATTATTGTATAAATGTCACTGGCAGGGAAGGGGTGAACACTAGGGGGCGATCAAAGGGTTAGGTATGTCCTAGGGAGGTGTTTCTAACTGTAGGGGGAGGGGACTGACAGGGAGTAGAGAGAGATCGCTGTTCCTGATCACTAAATTGCAGATCGGGGATGTCAGGAATAAGCGGATAAGTAGACCAGCTACACAAGGGAACTGAGACCAAACAATCAAAGTATATATCTTTAAGGTGATATTCAGAGGTGTAACTAGAATCTTCAGGGCCCCGGAGAAACCATGAAGGGCCCCTACCAGGGGCATTCCTAGGTCTACAAAAGATCTCGGGCTACAGCCCATAGCAGTGAAGTAAAGAAAGTCATAAGCTTGGGCGGGCATACACATGTATATAATATACATTAGGAAGCAGCGATATGGGTAGGTGACAATGAGGAAGAAATGTCACCAACATCCCTGGAAATATATGTAAACAAGGGACATTTTTTGGTGTGATTTTTAAGGGTGCCGGCAAGGAAGAAGTAATTTCAATACTCCACAATATATATAAAATACGTTTTTATTAATACATACAGGACATAGTTAAAAAGTTTTTAGCTATAAGTTATGCGCACATGTACATAGAAACATCTAGAAATCAAAACAAATGAAAAAATGAATCACTCAGCAATAGCATTGGAGTGATTGTCCCGACATGTTTTGCCACTCATCAGGGGATGTTTTGAAGACAATTAGATGTAGCACTGCATAGAACAAAGCAGAGTTAAAAACATTACATTGACTTTGAATACGCTACAAAAAAATAAGAGATAATAATGGTACGGTAGAAACAAAATATAGGTGTCTTGCGAGCCACAGATGGACTAATGCCTCTAAGGAGTAAACTATTTAAGCTGCAAGCACTGAACCACGTTTCATTGCGTGTAGATAGATAAAAAATAGTAAATGTGCCCGCGCTAGTATAGTGTCACATATAAAATATATAATATATAAAAAATATTTTCACATATAAAACACATGTAATGTGATAAATAAAACCATACAGGTAAAATATAATGCAAATAACTATAAATGATAAACCACCAAGTGCATATAAAGGTGCAATCGTGGTAGTAACTAATAAAAGTGCAACGTGCTAAAATATAAATATCAAAACACTTTCCAGTGACAAATGAGTGTATATCCCAATTAATAAATACAAATCACAAAAAACGTGAATAAATAGTGTCCATAAAATGAATAAACATCATGCTTCTTCTGATGGGTGTATAAATTACAACACGTGAAAACTGTGCTCTCCTGTGACACCCCACATGTGCTTGCGCTCACCTTCAGTCCTGTGACACAGTAATTAAACGGTGTCAAAATAAGCATTGGGACCACTCCTAGGCTCACTCAGGATACAATGATGCAAAGATACTCCTCCCAGGTGAAACTGCTAGGCTCACTCAGGTTACAATGGTGCAAAAACACTCCTCTCAGGTAAAACCAAGATCCAAAATCATAGAAAAAACAAACAGAGGGACTCCATAGTGCAATATAGCCAGGACATTTATTAAAGAATAAGCCCTCCAAGAGGGTGCTCACATTGGATGGGTGCTAGAGTGCACCAGACTGTACAGGTAAAATAATAAGCAGCTGATCGTATGGCGTGCGGTATGGCATGTGCAATCCTCCTCCTCTGCTGACAGCCCCGTCCTACCCCTCCCCGACGCGTAAACAGTTTTAAAATATATCCCCCGTGGAAGGCACGAAACCCCTGTGCCGAATACGCGTCGGGGAGGGGTAGGACGGAGCTGTCAGCAGAGGAGGAGGATTGCACATGCCATACCGCACGCCATACGATCAGCTGCTTATTATTTTACCTGTACAGTCTGGTGCACTCTAGCACCCATCCAATGTGAGTACCCTCTTGGAGGGCTTATTCTTTAATAAATGTCCTGGCTATATTGCACTATGGAGTCCCTCTGTTTGTTTTTTCTATGATTTTGGATCTTGGTTTTACCTGAGAGGAGTGTTTTTGCACCATTGTAACCTGAGTGAGTCTAGCAGTTTCACCTGGGAGGAGTGTCTTTGCATCATTGTATCCTGAGTGAGCCTAGGAGTGGCCCCAATGCTTATTTTGACACCGTTTAATTACTGTGTCACAGGACTGAAGGTGAGCGCAAGCACATGTGGGGTGTCACGGGAGAGCACAGTTTTCACGTGTTGTGATTTATACACCCATCAGAAGAAGCATGATGTTTATTCATTTTATGGACACTATTTATTCACGTTTTTTGTGATTTGTATTTATTAATTGGGATATACACTCATTTGTCACTGGAAAGTGTTTTGATATTTATATTTTAGCACGTTGCACTTTTATTAGTTACTACCACAATTGCACCTTTATATGCACTTGGTGGTTTATCATTTATAGTTATTTGCATTATATTTTACCTGTATGGTTTTATTTATCACATTACATGTGTTTTATATGTGAAAATATTTTTTATATATTATATATTTTATATGTGACACTATACTAGCGCGGGCACATTTACTATTTTTTAATGGTACGGTAGAGTAAGCTGTCGACTACCATGCCCATCACCAATCGCTCACCCATATGAAGATCTTTTGCCTGTGACTCAAGGTCAATTCGGGAAAAACCGTCACTGGATAGTGCACATAAGAAGATGCCAAATAGGGCCCAAAAGAGTTTTTTGGCTGGAATCTATCCAACAGAGTAGTGCAGGAAATAATTAATTAAAATATCCTACCCTGTTTCCCCGAAAATAAGACCTAGTGTGATTGTCGGTGATGGCTGCAATATAAGCCCTACCCCCCAAATAAGCCCTAGTTAAAGTCCTTGTAGGTCTTCTTTTCAGGGTAGGGCTTATTTTCGGGGAAACAGGGTAGGGCTTATTTGGGGGGTAAGGCTTATATTGCAGCCATCACCGACAATCACGCTAGGTCTTATTTTTGGGGGAAAGAGGGTAGGTGAAAATTTTAAATAAATCTACTAAAAAAAAGATAGTTTAGTGGAAGGTGATTGAGGTGATTTAATTAATTAATTCCGGCACTACTACAGGGTCCCCAGAAAGCCTTCCTTATATCAGGGCCCCCAGAGAGCCTTCCTTACATCAGGGTCCCCAGAGAGCCTCCCCTTACATCAGGGTCCCCAGAGAGCTTCCCCGTTAGGGATGAGCTTTAAGTTCGAGTCAAACTCATGTTCGTCTCGAGCATCAGCTGTTTGCCAGTTTGCTGAACAGCGAACAATTTGGGGTTTTCGCGGAAATTCGAAATCCACGGAACACCCTTTAAAAGTCTATGGGAGAAATCAAAAGTGCTAATTTTAAAGGCTTATATGCATGGTATTGTCAAAAAAAGTGTTTGGGGACCTGGGTCCTGCCCCAGGGGACATGGATCAATGCAAAAAAAAGTTTTAAAAACGGCCGTTTTTTCGGGAGCAGTGATTTTAATAATGCTGAAAGTGAAACAATAAAAGTGTATTTTCCTTTAAATTTCATACCTGGGGGGTGTCTATAGTATGCCTGTAAAGGGGCACATGTTTCCCGTGTTTAGAACAGTCTAACAGCAAAATGACATTTCAAAGGAAAAAAAGTCATTTAAAACTACTCGCAGCTATTAATGAATTGTCGGTCCAACAATACACATGAAAGTTCATTGATAAAAACGGCATGGGATTTCCCCACAGGGGAACCCCGAACCAAAATAAAAAAAATGGCATGCAGGTCCTCCTAAATTCCATACCAGGCCCTTCAGGTCTGGTATGGATTTTAAGGGGAAGCCCACGCCAAAATTAAAAAAAAAATTGCGTGGGGGTCCCCCTCAAAATCCATACCAGACCCTTCAGGTCTGGTATGGATTTTAAGAGGAACCCCGCGTCAACATTTTTTTTAAAAAATGGCGTGGGGTCCCCCATAAAAATCCATACCAGACCCTTAACAGAGCACGCAACCTGGCAGACTGCAGGAAAAGAGGAGGGGAGTAGAGAGCACCCCCCCTCCTGAACCGTACCAGGTCACATGCCCTCAACATTGGGAGGGTGCTTTGGAGTAGCTGCCCCTCAAAGCACCTTGTTCCCATGTTGATGAGGACAAGGGCCTCATCTCCACAACCCTTGGCCAGTGGTTGTGGGGTCTGCGGGCGGGGGGCTTATCTGTGTGAAATGGTAATGGGGTACAAAAGTACCCCTACCATTTCACTAAAAAAGTGTAAAAAATGTTAAAAATGACAAGAGACAGTTTTTGAAATTTCCTTTATTTAAAGTCTTCTTCTTTCCATCTTCTTTGGGTCTTCTTCCTTCCTTCCTTCTTCCTTCAGTTTCTTCCTCCGTCTTCTTCTTCCTCTGGTTCTTCCTCCGATCCTCTGCTTCATGCTCCGGTGTTCTCGTCCGGCATCTTTCTCCGTGGCGTCTTCTTCTCCGCTTCGTTTTTGGGCTGCTCCGCATCCATGGGAGGCTCCCGCTGTGTGATGCTTCTCTTCTTCTGACACTTCTTAAATAACGTCGGTGACCCTGCCCCCTCTGGCACACAGTGACTTGACGGGGACTTCCCTATGTCTTTCCCCGAGACATCAGAGGGGGCGGGGTAACCCGGTTACGTAACGGGTGACACCGCCCCCTTTGACGTCACAGGAAAACACATAGGGAAGTCCCCCTCAAGTCACCGTGCGCCAGAGGGGGGTGGGGTCATCGGGTGGCTCCACCCTCCGTTATTTAAGAAGTGTCAGAAGAAGAGAAGCGTCACACAGCAGGAGCCTCCCATGGATGCGGAGCGGCCCAAGAACGAAGCGGGAAAGAAGACGCCGTGGAGGAAGATGGGGGTCCCCTTGTTAAAGGGGGCTTCCAGATTCTGATAAGCCCCCCGCCCGCAGACCCCCACAACCACCGGCCAAGGGTTGTGGGGATGAGGCCCTTGTCCTCATCAACATGGGGACAATGTGCTTTGGGGGGCCACTACCCCAAAGCACCCTCCCAATGTTGAGGGCATGTGGCCTGGTACGGTTCAGGAGGGGGGGCTCTCTCATCCCCCCCTCTTTTCCTGCGGCCTGCCAGGTTGCGTGCTCGGATAAGGGTCTGGTATGGATTTTTGGGGGGACTCCACGCCATTTTTTTAAAATTTTGGCGCGGGGTTCCCCTTAATATCCATACCAGACCTGAAGAGCCTGGTATGGAATTTAGGGGGCCCCCACGCCATTTTTAAAAAAAAATTTGGTTCGGGGTTCCCCTGTGGGGATATCCAATGCCGTTTTTATCAATGAACTTGTATGTGTATTGTCGGACCGACAATTCATTAATAGCTGCGAGTAGTTTTAAATGACTTTTTTTCCTTTGAAATGTCATTTTGCTGTCAGACTGTTCTAAACACGGGAAACATGCGCCCTTTTACAGGCATACTATAGACACCCCCCAGGTACGAAATTTAAAGGAATATAACACTTTTATTGTTTCACTTTAAGCATTATTAAAATCACTGCTCCCGAAAAAACGGTCCTTTTAAAACTTTTATTGCATTGATACATGTCCCCTGGGGCAGGACCCGGGTCCCCAAACACTTTTTATGACAATAACTTGCATATAAGCCTTTAAAATTAGCACTTTTGATTATTCATGTTCGAGTCCCATAGACTTTAACGGTGTTCGCGTGTTCGCACAAATTTTTTGCTTGTTGGCATGTTCTGGTGCGAACCGAACAGGGGGGTGTTCGGCTCATCCCTACTCCCCTTACATCAGGGTGCCCAGAGAGTTCCCCTTACATCAGGGTCCCCAGAGAGCCCCCCTTACATCAGGGTCCCTAGAGGGCCCCCTTACATCAGGGTCCCCAGAGGGCCCCCTTACTTCAGGGTTCCCAGAGAGCCCCCCATACATCAGGGTCCCCAGACAGTTCCCCCCCCCCATTTCAGAGGTTCTCCTGTACCTGGCTGGTCTCCGCTTTGCACCTTGGACCCCCAGCACATCTCTGTACCCCCCCACCTGGGGGGAGGTGAGAGACGGCGATCGGCAGCTCTATGGTGTCCACTGGCTGTGGGATCTCCGTGGGGCTTGTATTTCTCTCGACTGTATCCACTGGAGAGGGGAGGGCCCTCTGACCCGGGCATGTATCATCAAGAGTGTAGAAGCAAAGAGACTTACTGAAGAGTGAAGCCTATACATGCCCAGGTCAGAGGCCCCTCCCCTCTCCAATGTATACATTCAGAGAGAGAACTACAAGCCCCAGGGAGATCCCGTGGCTCCCGGGCACCAAAGAGCTGCCAATCGCCGCCTCCCACCCCCCCCCTGCATGTTTAACGAACAGCCAGGGGTGCAGGGGGAGATACCGGGTCTTGGGCCCCCCCCCCACAGCAGTAGAACGGCAGGGCCCAGTCGCAAGTGCAACTGCAGCAACCCCTATAGTTCCGCCACTGGTGATATTTATTTACAGTGAACACACAGCAAACCATGAACACAGAAAACAACAAACATGAAAAACCCCAAAGACAAACAAGAACCAACCCCACTGACAAAATCACTAACCAACAAAACTAACGACTAAGTACAACTATATACAAGGTACAGATAGGGGTACAGAGAATGCAGGGATACAAGGTATGGGGGGATCATGACTGGGTACTGAGCAGAGGGAGGCAGGGGCAGGGCGGGGGGGGGGGGGGTTGCAGACTGGATCAGGGTAAGCAGGAATAACAGGCATCAAAGAAGCGACCAGAATCGTGACGCGTCGGGGGAAGAGAGGAGCAGCCTTAAGTAGCCCTCCGGCAGCTGAACACTAATGTGCCTGATTACCACTGCCTGCTGGCTCCAGGGAGACAACTCCTGGAGGACACTGGAGCTGCAGCAAATAGCCCAGAGCAGGATGGTGCCACCAGAAGGCGAACTGAAGCCTAACAGGTGAGCGATTGCGGGTCCCCGGTGGACATCGTGGCCGCCAGCCACGAGCATTGGTTCTGGCGTCGCGCCAGAAAGCGGACTCCGTACAGCTACGGCGATTCACGCAGGAGAGCCAACCTGTTGTCGTATAATGATGGCAGCGGTTGGCAACTAGTTGAAAGAAAAGTATGGTCAAAGCTCTTTTGGACATACACTATATTGTCCAAAAAGTATATAAAAGTATTGGGACGTCTGCCTTTACACACACAAGAACTTTAAGTTTTAGTCTATAGGATTCAATATTGAGTTGACCCACCCTTTGCAGCTATAACAGCTTCAACTCTTCTGGGAAGGCTGTCCACAAGGTTTAGAAGTGTGTCTATGGGAATGTTTGACCATTCTCCCAGTGCATTTGTGGGGTCAGGCACTGATGTTGGATTAGAAGGCCTGGCTCACAGTCTCAGCTCTAATTCATACCAAAGGTGTTCTATCGGGTTGAGCTCAGGACTCTGTGCAGGCCAGTCAAGTTCCTCCACCCCAAACCCTCTCATCCACACTGTATTGCCAAAAGTATTGGGCCACCCCTCAAAAACATTATGGTGTGGGGTTGTTTTTTAGGGGTTGAGCTTGGCCTCTTAGTTCTAATGAAGGGAACTCTTAGGCATTAGCATACTCATCCAACATCAGTGCCTGGTCTCACAAAGGCGCTTCTGGAAGAATGGTAAAACATTCCCATAGACACACTCCTAAACCTTGTGGACAGCCTTCCCAGAAAAGTTGAAGCTGTTATAGCTGCAAAGGGTGGGCCAACTCAATATTGAACCCTACGCACTAAGACTGGAATGCCATTAAAGCTGCTTTGCGTGTAAAGGCAGATGTCCCAATAGTTTTGGCAATACAGTGTACTTCTCTTATGTGTCACAGGAGTGCACTTACTTGTGCTCTCCTGTGACCCAGAATTAGCCTAAAGTCCGCTGTCAGCTGATGTTACAATAATGTTGGGATCCACCCAGATTCCTGATCTGCAGCTGCAGCCACTTCCACCCTCTCCACAGCCCAGCTCTCCACTGAGTGCTGGAGAGACAGAAAAGGGCGGTGACTGACAGTGACCACTCTCTGCTCAGAATGGACCAATGCTGCAGTAGGTAGGTATGTATGTTTGTATTTTTAGGATTCCCACACTTATCCTTTAAAGATAAATAATTACAAACATCATGTTTACCAATATGATGAATATTAAAGTGATTGTAAACCTTTGTTTTTTTTTTTAGCAAACATGTTATACTTACCTGCTGTGTGCAATGGTTTTGCACAGAGCGGCCCCAGTCCTCTTTTTCTCAGGTCCTCCACCAGTGCTCCTGGCTCCTCCCCCCCCACCGAGTGCCTATCATAGCAAGCCACTTACTATGGGGGCACTCGTGCAAGCTCCTTCCCGAGCCAGCTCTGTGTGTCCATAGACACACAGGGCGCAGCCCGGCCCTGCCCTCCACTCCCTCCTCACTGGCTTTGATTGACAGCAGCGGGAGCCGATGGCTCCCACTGCTGTCTCTGAGCCTATGAGGCTGGAGAGAGCCAAGAGAGCCACTGCTCTTGTGCACATTGCTGGATTGAGATCAGGCTCAGGTAAGTATAAGGGAGACTGGGGGTTAGAAAGCTGCACTGTAGAGAATGCATTAAGGTAAAAAAAAACTTTAGCCTTTAGAACAATTTTATCCACTTCAAGACCGTAGGACATCCATGAACATTGTTAGGTTGAAGTGGTTATACCTGGGATGATGTCTGCACATGGAGGAATCATTCCAATATCAAAATGTGTAGCCGGTGATTTCCTCTAAGGAAGAAGCGATCAGGTGTCACTACTCAGAGAGAGAAAGGAACTGACGTTGTTCCTCCCTCTCTGTGACCCCAGAAATCGGAAGCGACAAGGATTTTGTCATTTACTGTTTTGGCTCTTTGTTTACCTGGCCGTTAGTGGCCAGGAAAGCAGCTGATCAGACCGATTAGTGTATTATCGACTGCATTGGAGGCCAGAGGGGAGATTTGGGGTCTGATAGAACCCAGATCTCTCCATAAAGAGGACCTGTCACGGCCCATGCTGCCACATAGGATGTTGTTCATCCCTTGTGAAAGCAATAACGTTAATATAAAAAAAAAATTAAAACGACAGTGTAAAAAAAAGTTTTGGATAAAATAAATAAAAATTTTAAGAGCCCCCCCCTCCCCGCGCCCCCTCGTACTTACGCGCAAATCCGAATGCATATGTAAGTCCTGCATGCATATGTAAACAGTGATCGCACCATACTTGTGAGGTATTGTCGCAAATGTCAGCGCGAGAGCAATAATTCACCAGACCTGACCTCCTGTGTATCTCTAAACTGGTAACCTGTAAATGCGTTTAAAAAGCCTTGCCTATGGAGAATTTTAAATACCACAGTTTGGAGCTATTCCATGGGCAGACGCAATTTTAAAGCGTGACATGTTAGGTATCTATTATCTCAGTGTAACATCATCTTTTATATTTTACCAAAAAATTGGGTATTATATTGTGTTTAAGTGCAATAAAATTCATAACCACTTGACCTCCAGAAGATTTCCCCCCCCCCTTCAAGGCCAGGCCAATTTTTGCAATACAGCACTGCGCTATTTTAACTGACAATTGTGCGGTCATGCAACACTGTACCCAAATAAAATTTATATAATTTTTTTCACAACAATGGTTTTCTTTTGGTGGTATTTGATCACAACTATGTTTTTTATTTTTTGTGCTATAAACGAAA
The DNA here is from genome assembly GCA_037952925.1 of Lithobates clamitans. Taxonomy (NCBI): domain Eukaryota; kingdom Metazoa; phylum Chordata; class Amphibia; order Anura; family Ranidae; genus Lithobates; species Lithobates clamitans. The sequence continues at coordinate 947,942 of JBBGZY010000798.1, read as the reverse complement.
AAAGAGCGACAATTTTGAAAAAAAAAAAAATGTTTACTAATATGTATTCTCCTATGTATTTTTGGTAAAACAATCCCCAAAAAGCGTATATTGATTTACACAAAAGTTATAACGTCTACAAACTATATTATATACAGTTGTGCTCATCAGTTTTCCATACCCTGGCAGAATTTATGATTTCTTGGCCATTTTTCAGAGAATATGAATGATAACACAAAAACGTTTCTTTCACTCATGGTTAGTGTTTGGCTGAAGCCAGTTATTCGCAATCAACTGTGTTTACTTTTTTTAAATCATAATCACAACAGAAACTACCCAAATGACCCTGATCAAAAGTTTACATACCCTGGTGATTTTGGCCCGATAACATGCACACAAGTTGACACAAAGAGGTTTGAATGGATATTACAGGTAACCATCCTCACCTGTGATCTGTTTGTTTGTAATTAGTGTGTGTGTATAAAAGGTCAATGAGTTTCTGGACTCTTGACAGACCCTTGCATCTTTCATCGAGTGCTACACTGACATTTCTGGATTCTGAACCATGGGGAAAGCAAAAGAATTGTCAAAGGATCTGCGGGAAAAGGTAGTTGAACTTTATAAAACAAGAAAGGGATATAAAAAGATATCCAAGGAATTGAGAATGCCAATCAGCAGTGTTCAAACTCTAATCAAGAAGTGGAAAATGAGGGGTTCTGTTGAAACCAAACCACGGTCAGGTAGACCAAATAAAGATTTTAATCCACAACTGCCAGGAAAATTGTTCGGATGCAAAGAAAAACCCACAAATAACTTCAGGTGAAATACAGGACTCTCTGAAAATGTGGTGTGGCTGTTTCAAGGTGCACAATAATGCCGCGTACACACGGTTGGAATTCCCAACAACAAATGTTCGATGTAAGCTGGTTGTCAGAAATTTCGACCGTGTGTAGGCTCCTTTGGACATTTTTTGTCAGCATTTCCGACAACAAAAATTTGAGAGCTGGTTCTCAAATTTTCCGACAACAAAATCCGTTGTCGGAAATTCCGATCGTGTGTACACAATTCCAACGCACATTTGTCAGCATTTCCGACAACAAAAATTTGAGAGCTGGTTCTCAAATTTTCCGACAACAAAATCCGTTGTCGGAAATTCCGATCGTGTGTACACAATTCCAACGCACAAAATTCCACGCATGCTCGGAATCAAGCAGAAGAGCTGCACTGGCTATTGAACTTCATTTTTCTCGGCTCGTCGTATGTGTTGTACGTCACCACATTCTTGACGTTCGGAATTTCCGACAACATTTGTTCGACCGTGTGTATGCAAGACAAGTTTGTGCCAACATCCGTCTGAAATAAATCCAAGATTTTGTCCGATCTTGTGTATGCGGCATATGGAGGCACTTGAAGAAAGATGGGATACATGGTCGAGTTGCTAAAAGAAAGCCATCTCTACGCAAATGCCACAAAGTATCCCGCTTACAATATGCCAAACAGCACAGAGACAAGCCTCAAACCTTCTGGCACAAAGTCATTTGGAGTGATGAGACCAAAATTAAGCTTTTTGGCCACAATCATAAACATTTGGAAAGGAGTCAACAAGGCCTATGAACAAAGGTACGGAGGTGGATCACTGATGTTTTGGGGATGTGTGAGCTACAAAGGCACAGGAAATTTGGTCAACATTGTTGGCAAGATGAATGCAATATGTTATCAAAAAATACTGGAGGAACATTTGCATTCATCAGCCAGGAAGCTGCGCACGGGACGTACTTGGACATTCCAACATGACAATGATCCAAAACACAAGGCCAAGTTGACCTGTCATTGGCTACAGCAGAATAAAGTGAAGGTTCTGGAGTGGCCATCTCAGTCTCCTGACCTCAATATCATTGAGCCACTTTGGGGAGATCTCAAACGTACAGTTCATGCAAGACAGCCCAAGAATTTAAAGGAATTGGAGGCTTTTGCCAAGAGCAATAGGCAGCTTTACCATCGGAGAAGATAAAGAGCCTCATCCACAAATACCACAAAAGACTTCAAGCTGTCATTGATGTTAAAGGGGGCAATATACGGTATTAAGAACTGGGGTATGTCAACTTTCGATCAGGGTCATTTGGGTAGTTTCTGTTGCCATTATGATTTAAAAAAGAGCAAACACAGTTGATTTATAATAAATGGCTTCAGCCAAATACTAACCATGAGTGAAAGAAAAGTTTTTGTGTTCTCATTGATATTCTCTGAAAAATGGCCAAGAAATCATAAACTCTGCCAGGATATGTAGACTTATGAGCACAACTATATACATATATATACACTGGAATTTGTATTTATTTATTTTATATTAGTAATGGCGGCGAACAGAAACTTATAGCAGGACTGGGATATTATGGCAGACAGTCAGACACTAACTGACACTTTTGACACTTTATGGGAACCAGTGATACTAATACACTGATCAGTGCTAAAAATATGCACTGTCACTGTACTTATGACACTGGCTGGGAAGGGGTTAAACATCTAGGGTGCTCAAAGGGTTAACTGTGTGCCTAGCCAGTGTTTTAGTGTTCTATGTGTGCTGCTTTTACTCAGGGAAGTGATGGATTTTATTCCCTGCTTTGCACAAAATCCGTCCCTTCCCCCCTGTCGGAACCGAGATCTGCCTTGTTTACATAGGCAGAGCTCCATTCTGTGTCTCTACCTGACAATCAGCGGGTGCCAGCGGACATTCAGTGCCCGGAATCGTAAATCAACGATCGGCTTGCTGGCAGCGTGCACACATGCCCCCTAGGCGGAGGTGCAGAATCACATATATATACATGATTCTGCACAGGGGGGCCGACCTGTAGCAGTAAATCTGCTATAGGGTGGTCCTTAAATGATTATAGTGTATTTTTTCCAAAAAAATTGCTTTTGAAAAACCGCGGCGCAAATAATGTGTGACATAAAATTTTGCAACACCCACCATTTTACGAAAACAAAGCAAAATGGATGGCGCGCACACCTAATAAAAAGAGTATAAAATGTGTACTCAGAAAGTGCAACTCTCAAAAGCCATAAAACCACACAGTGTGGGATAGTGCGGACACGTGCCGTATCACAAAAAGGGGTAAAAGCTGACCGTTTCGGGGGCGCACCCCCTTCCTCAGAGCTAAGCTACTCTGGACAAGCGCTTTTAAATAAGAGATGGAAAAGGTTGATTGAATGGCCCCACCCAAAAAAGAGGTGGAGACAAAAAAAATATTTTAAAAATAATATTATATTATATATTTTTTAAATAATAATTTTATTTTGTCTCTGCCTTCAAATTACAGCAACAAAGATGGCCCCTGAGATAGTGGAGACATCCCTGCGTTCCACGAGGGTGACTAGGGGGCGGATGCACAAATGCATCCATAATGTCTCACAGGGATGTCTCCAGTATCTCAGGGGCCATCTTTGTTGCTGTCATTTGTATGGGTGAGTCATCAATCCGATCATAATGTGCAACTAAAAATGTTAAATTATTTTTCTCCTCTTCCTACCAACCATTATAATTATTATCACTATTGTCAATCTTATTATTATTATTGTTTTGAAGCTTTTTGAATGATTTAACTGTGTAATCAGATGCAATATATATATCTTTTTTTTAAAAAAAATTTTATTTTGTCTCTGTCTCTTTTTGGGATGGGGCCATTCAATCAACCTTTTACATCTCTAATTTAAAAGTGCTTGTCTATGGTTGTAGATTAGCTCTGAGAAAGGGGGTGCGCCCCCAAAACGAATCAGCTTTTACCCCTTGATGTGATAGGGCACATGTGTCCGCACTATCCCACACTGTGTGGTTTTATGGGTTATTGAGATTCAAACAAGGAAGACGCCGCTCCAGGTGAGCAGTCACTACAGTCCGGATGCGCTGGGTGCGCCACCTCGCCATTGATGATAAATAGGAAGTAAAGAATGGCTGCACACCACAGAAACGTTCCAACGATTTTATTCCAAAGATAGCAAATGACAGCCAACAAAGACAGAGTGTCTGAACCCAGGAGGTGATGCGTGCGTTTTACACTGACCTCAGTGCTTCTTCGAACCTTTCAAACAAGAAAGACGCCGCTCCAGGTGAGCATTCACTACAGTCCGGATGTGCTGGGTGCATTGAGAAGAAGCACTGAGGTCAGTGTGAAACGCATGCATCACCTGTCACCTCCTGGGTTTGGACACTCTGTCTTTGTTGGCTGTCATATGCTATTTTTGGAATAAAATGTAGCAATAACTCTCGGTGGAGCTGCTGGTTTAAAGCGGGCTTGTTACCTTCACTCTCCTTCCCTCTGTTTCACCGGCACCGGGTCTAGGGTTCCGTTGAGTTTACCTCCGGACGATACAAGCACCAACACTTGAGTACGTTTTCAAAGCTTTATTGAACAATTAAAGAAGGAAGTAGCAGAAAAGAGGCAGAAGGGAAACTGCAGGGAAAGCTCAAATACCTTTCTGTAGGATTCTTGACAAATGTCCTTTAAAGTTGAATATTACAGTAGAATGCGCTCCTCTCATGGGACACACTCTTTGCTCGCCTGGATAGTCCTCTCTCACTTGCCTAGCAGCCAGTATGTAGCACGAACAAAAGTCTCTGCCACAGACTTGTTTGGGATGAACACGTACGATCCTCTGCCACAGGATGTATTGGTTTTGTGGTGAATGTCAGTCACAGTGCTTGAACCTTTAAACCAAACCCGGCAACACTATGCTGTGAAGTTATTTCAGGATACGTCCTCCAACAGAGTCACCAGGCCCCTCTCCAGACCAGCACTCTGCGTGATCCCTCCATGACGGGTCCTCCCCTGGGATCTCCTCGGTTGTCCAGCTTCTTCACTCTGAATAGACAGCTCAGGACCATTCCTCGGCTGCTGTGGTAGGCCCCAGACAAGCTTCCAGGCCCACCCATCCGTCGCAGCAACGCGGGCCTCCGGAACGGAGGACCACGAGGTAGCACTCTAACGCATACCTGTCGGCCAGGAGGGCCAGCAGGTGGCTGTAAAACGAACCCCGAAACATGGCGTCTGTCCCATAAATACTCTCTCCCAGAATGCAACTCAGAGGACCACCTCACCGAGTCATCCCCGGGACAGAGGAGCACCCATACGCTTTGACACGTTGCCTTTCCAACACTAGCCAGTGGTAACAGCACCACCCACCGGCTCAGTATGGAAATACACACAAAGTCAGCCAAGTTGGAACAGAGGCAAATCTAACTTCCCTAAAGAACAAGTTACTAAATTTACCTATCAGATGGTAGATCGCAAATCTACCAGCGCTACAAATCGTTGGAACGTTCCTGTGGTGTGCAGCCGTTCTTTTCTTCGTATGACTTATTGAGAGTTGCACTTTGTGAGTACCCATTTTATACTCTTTTTATTATTCATTAAACATCACTGGTAATGCACTAGGTGTGTGCACCTTCTATTTTGCTTTGTTTTCAAAGTTTCCATCAGATTACCCCATTTGAGGAGGGCAGCATCCACCTAGTTTTGGAATACTGATGCCCTTGTTGCTCTTTACCATAGAAGACCTCTGAGAGCTGGAAGTGACTGTCTTTTCTTTGTCTACCCACCATTCTATTCTATAGGGCCTTTGTTAAAAATATATATATAATTTTTTGGGGAAAGTAGATTTTTACATGTATATGAGAAGTGTCAGAATTGGCCCAATATTGAAGTGGTTAAAGTGTTACTAAACCCAGGACCCTGAATTCACTATATCTGGTCTCCCACAGTACAGATAACATGGACATGCAATTATTTTAGTACATATAAACTGCTAAATACCTTTTCTCATCCGCAGTATATACTTGTAGCAGTCTTGTGACTTCTATGAGAGTCTGGTTAAAGCTTGTAGAAGGAGTTATCATTCTCCCATGATTGTCCAATGAGAATGCAGGATCCCTGACCCTCTGTCTGGACAGTGCTGATTGCCCCTGTGCTGATCACATGCACTCTCCCAAGAAAAAAATAAACTCTCTAGCAATACACACCAAACTGAATATGTGCAGCCTGTGCCCTGGCTCTGTAAATATCAGGTTATCTTTTGGAGACAGTGGAAGAAAGGGATGATCAGAGGAGACAGGATTGAATGGCCTTTTTACACAATGGAGAGGATTAACCCCTTGGTTAATATAACAAGTATGCTTTACTGCATATACAGACTGATTTTACTGTTGTGGGTTTAGTAACACTTTAAGTTACAGCCAGGTGCCAGGAGCCAGTCACAAAATAAATTGTATGTGTGACCAAGAAGGCTCACACTAGAAAGCGGTTACCTAGAGGGACTAATGCAATATACTAGAAAAATATAAAGGTTAATATTTTATTAGTTGTCAAAATGCAATAGTAAAAGTGAAATTAAACAATAGTTATAAAATAGACCACATGCATCTCACACCCACGACAACATTGTCTACCCCAATTAAAAATAGAATAACCGTCATCTGTGGCCACTAAGAGGCAATACAATCCAGATTGTGTGAAGTACACACTGGTAACTTTGATAAGGTAATTAATGTCTATGTTGTTGCATTAACGTTGAATATATGATCCGGATTAGATCACTTTACTGGACACTGCCGTGGAGGTGTATTATATATCAAATAAAATAAAAAACAGTATGTTCTTTAGTAAGAATAAATCATATGTAGACTTATACACAGAATACCCTTTTTGGAAATAATACATTGGTGCTACTTTAAGACATAGGGGTTGATTTACTAAAGGCAAATAGACTGTGCACTTTGCAAACTGCAGTTGCACTTTGCAAAGTGCAGTTGCACTCTGCAAGAGCAGTTGCTTCACAGCTTAGTAAATGAGCAGAAGCTCTGATGACTTCTCTTATCCAATCATGTGCAAGCAAAAATGCTGTTTCTTTATTTTTCTTGCATGTGATTGCGTACTCTTTGCAAAGTGAAACTTTGCCTCATTCACCAAGCTCTGGAGCAACTGCACTTGCAGAGTGCAAAGTGCACAGTCTTTTTGCCTTTAGTAAATCAACCCCATAATGATATTTGGAAGTGGGTGGAGCCACGGTTTTAAATGTCGTGTAGCGAAGCAGCCCGTTGGTCCTGACGAAGCTGAGAGATATACACCCATCGGCAAAACGCGTTGACGTCACGGCTTCAGTGATGTCACTTCTGGCCAAACATACCCACAAGTACCGACTTACCGGTCCCTAGTGTGGGGACGTGACTACGGTGAGGGGCTATCTAATTATGCAGCACATTTACGGAGCAGCAGTATATACTGCAGTCAGCGAGCACTATGCCAGATTGTTCTGGGGGAACATATATGGCAGATCCATCTCCTAATGTCTACTAGTCAGGAGCGGATGTGATAAGAAGTCCATCAATGCACAGCCACATACACCTGATGGGAATCATCAAGTTACAACAAAGAGTAAACTAAGTAGGTCAGTAGTGGGACATATCCGATATGGATGGGATGCTCTCAGTGAGTACTTTCCTTTATCGATGGATCGACTTTCCCAGTTACCTGCTTGTGTTGCAACAGCTCTATCCACTGTATTATGCATAGCTGACACTTTTTAAGACTGTCATTTCAAGCAGTGGACTTTCCACCATTCATGCTCCAGTAACATCTGAGCCTTTCGCACTTATATTCTGCTGATCTTTGCCGCTATCTACGTTATATTTTTGCTGCCCGAATACTTCCAGCTTTCATATTATCTTGGACGGTGAGAGACAATCTCAGAAAAGAACTGCCATCTGATTGCTATTATCTAGGGGAGTCATTATCACCAACTGACATCACATCTACAATAGTGACTTTATCCTCACCATATATTAGGACTTTTTTACTGTGAGATGTTATGCCGCGTACACACGATCGGAATTTCCGACCGGAAATGTTCGATGTGAGCTTGTTGTCAGAAAGTCTGACCGTGTGTATGCTCCATCGAACATTTGCTGTCGGAATTTCCTCACACAAATGTTTGAGAGCAGGTTCTCAAATTTTCCGACAACAAAGGAAAGTCCGATCGTGTGTACACAAGTCCGATGCACAAAAGTCCACACATGCTCGGAATCAAGCAGAAGGGGCCGCACTGGCTATTGAACTTCCTTTTTATAGTCCTGTCGCACGTGTTGTACGTCACCGCATTCTTGACGTTCGGAAATTCAGCCAAAATTTGTGTGACTGTGTGTATGCAAGACAAGTTTAATGCCCTGTACACACGGTCAGACATTGATCGGACATTCCGACAGCAAAATCCATGGATTTTTTCGGACGGATGTTGGCTCAAACTTGTCTTGCATACACACGGTCACACAAAGTTGTCGGAAAATCCGATCGTTCTGAACGCGGTGACGTAAAACACGTACGTCGGGACTATAAACGGGGCAGTAGCCAATAGCTTTCGTCTCTTAATTTATTCTGAGCATGCGTGGCACTTTGTGCATCGGATTTGTGTACACACGATCGGAATTTCCGACAACGGATTTTGTTGGTGGAAAATTTTATAGCAAGCTCTCAAACTTTGTGTGTCGGAAATTCCTATGGAAAATGTGTGATGGAACCCACACACGGTCAGAATTTCTGACAACAAGGTCCTATCACACATTTTCCATCAGAAAATCCTATCGTGTGTACAGGCCAACATTCTTCGGAAAAAATCCACGGTTTTGTTGTTGGAAAAACCTGATCATGTGTACGGGGCATTAGACTATCCAGATTAGTGACCTACACACAATCTGGTTTTTATCGCCTCATAGTGCCCACAGATGACAGTTATTCTATTTTTAATTGGGGTAGACAACGTTGTCGAGGGTGAGATGGATGTGGTCTATTTTCAAACTATTGTTTAATTTTACTTTTACTAATGCATTTTGATACTTAATAAAATGTATTAATCTTTATATTTTTCTAGTATATTGCATTAGTCCCTCTAGGTAGCTGCTTTCTAGTGTGAAACTTCTTGGTTACACATACAATTTATTTTGTGCCAGATTATTTTGGGTTACATGGGACCGCACCATTTGGTGTGGGCTGATACCAGGCTTCATATAGTTCCTTCTGTCTATTTAATTTATTTCTGTCAGAAGCCAGTCCCCTGTACAGCATTTCAAGCCCTTCATTAGCACGCTTTCTAGCATGTCTATCAGGTTGCCATTGCCTTCTGCACAAGTGGCTTTTGAGCAGCATGAGTATCCACAAAAGAGTTCTATGGCACTTCTGGATACAGTGACATGGTGCAGAGGGCATAAGTGCCATAGCTGTAGAGACCTGGTACTTCAAAACCTTGGCAGAATGTAATCACAAATAGCAGCTGACAAAGCAGGCCAAATCAAAATGGCCAAGTGGTTTGGTTGGCTGCACCACAGAAATAATGTTGGGGGTCACTATCGGCTTATGGGACATCTATTGTGCCCCCAATCCCACCCCAGTATAGATATCGCTAAACATTGAACAGATCCACATTGTGCCTTTTGTATAGATTTCTAAATAATTAAGTCATGATGTATAAAGCATTTTGTGTTACATTGCCAGGTATTTTTTCATTTTTTTTTTTTTGCCATGGGTATGCATTTTATTCTATGCAAGAGTGCACCTGTCCTGATACATGTACCGTTGCTTTTTAGGAAAATCAGCAGGACTTACACATCAAGCAGAAACAAGTGATCTAAGCCCTTCTAAGACACCTGTAGCTGCCCCCCAAAATTCCCTTAAAAACCCTGTGAACAAAATATCTACCAGTAAGTATGGAAACCCTATGTCCCAAGAAATCAAATCCAAAGGTCACATATTTCATTTTATGTGCATGCACCATTTTTTTTTAACTCTCTTGTTGAAGGTACACATTTAAGTAAATGTTCTCTTGGTTTACAGAAATTTCATTCAGTGTGATTGATTAACAATTACCAACAACATTGGGGTTGATTTTCTAAAGACAAATATACTGTGCACTTTGCAGGTGTAGTTGAATACTGCAAGTGCAGGTCCTACAGAGCTTAGTAAATTACATAAAGCTTCATTTTGCAAAGAATACATAATCACATGCAAGGAATTTTTTTTTTTTAAAAGACAGCGTTTTTGCTTACACATGATTGGATGATGGAAGTCAGCTTCCCCTAATTTACTAAGCTCTGGAACAACTGCACTTGTAAAGTGCACAGTCTGTTTGCCTTTAGTAAGTGAATCCCATTAGGTCTGTTTTTTTTGTTTTTTTTGTGACGAGGACTGTAAATCAAAACATTGGGGGAGATTTACTAAAACTGGAGACTGGAGAGTGCAGCTCTGCATAGATCAGCTTCCAGGTTTTATTGTCAATGCAGAATTGAACAAGCTGAAGTTAGAAACTGATTGGCTACCATACACAACTGCAGCAGATTCTGAGTGCTCCAATTTTAGTAAATCTCACCCCTATTTCGATTGACATGTGATAACATGTTTTAGTTCTATTTAGCTATTGATTATTTATTGTGATTATTTATCTTTGCTCCTGACTTTGAATGTAAGTTGGGTATGCTTCTAAAAATCAGAAGAATGAGAAAGAGTACCTGTCCTGCCTACAACATCAGATGTGTATATTGTGACATGCAACTGCTAAGGGTACTATCTCCTGGGGACAGGAGATGGAATGCTCATTGAGTCCTATCTCCCACCAGCAACCTCCAGTGGCCACCTGGATCAGAGAATTATGGGTGTTTTATGTCTTTATTGTGACTGCAGAGTCTGTTGTTTTCAGAGAGACTCTGGAAGCCTTGAATTAGTAGTAAAAGGATCAACAAGGTACAGCTATTTTGACTGTCCTATGTATGCTGATAATTATTATTATATTATATTTATATTATTATAATTATTAATAAAACAAGGCTTTTTTAAAAATTATAGGAGTATTTACATTTAATAGAAACTGTCAGGATGGAAATATGGGAGCTGCCATTTAAAGGTGTAGACTCTGGGGCTTTCTTGCTTCTCTACTTAAGAGTCATTGACTCGGAATAAGTATGTACTGGTGTGCAGTGTTCTTGTAGGGGCAGTGAGGGGTGGCGAGATGCGGTATTAAAGTGCATTGCGCTCTTTATTCAAAGTCACAAAATGACACTTCATTCAATTCTCTGCACCACAGCCTGTCACAAGGTGCTGCAGTGACATACACAGATGTGAGTTGCGATACGTTAAAATGCAGTGCAGTGCGCCTTACTGCAGCCTTGTGTGAACAAGGCACAAAGAAAACAATTCCATGTGCCCTAACGTTGGGTTTGGACATTGAGCTGTGCAAATCAACGCAGGTATTGTGAACAAGCCCTTATTTTTAAATAAAATTGAACAATGTATTACAGGTTATAGTCTGTAGATTACATAAAAATAATACATTTTTTAAAAATTGATCAGGTCCATAAATGGTATTTACAGTAAGTACAGTACAAGAGCTGAATTGGTTAATATTACCATTATGGCAGCACTGCCATCTAGTGACAACATTGATCATTACATAAACGTTCCATATTAGGCCTTGAATTTTGTTTTAGCAAGTACTTGACAGTGATAGTGCAATTGTTTAGACAACCAATGTTGAATTGTTTTTTTTTTTTGGAGTTGGGAGGGGTGCCAGATAGCCAGAAATGTGTCCTGCATCCTCCCTGCTTTAAAACCACTGCTGGTCTGGTAGGCATGCTGTCTCCTTTATTGCACCACACACAGCTCCTAATATTTAACACTTTTCACATGTACAGTATCTCACAAAAGTGCGTACACCCCTCACATTTTTGTGAATATTTTATTATATATTTTCATGTGACAACACCATACCTCCCAACATTTTGAGATGGGAATGAGGGACACCTATCAGCAAAAGTATGCAGGCATAAGACACACCCCCTGCCACACCCCCTTAAAAGGAGAATTGTACAAAAAAACAAGATTGGTTAAACCAATAAGTGCTTTTTTACAACTACTATTCCTTTATATTGGCTTTTGGAATTCACAAATGCAGCAATTTAGAAATCAGATTTAAGGTTTAGCACTGAAAACACTTTTTAATAGATAAAAAGTACGCTTTATATACAACTATATAGATCAGACAAAAATGAGGGACAAATGAGGAGGAATGAGGGACAGAGGGACATTGCTCCAAATCAGGGACAGTCCCTCCAAATCAGGGACAGTTGGGTGCTATGGACAACACTGAAGAAATTACATTTTGCTACAATGTAAAGTAGTGAGTGTACAGCTTGTATAACAGTGTAAATTTGCTGCCCCCTCAAAATAACTCAACACACAGCCATTAAATTAATGTCTGAACCGCTGGCAACAAAAGTGAGTACACCTCTAAGTGAAAATGTCCAAATTGGGCCCAAAGTGTCAATATTTTGTGTGACCACCATTATTTTCCAGCACTGCCTTAACCCTCTTGAGCATGGAGTTGAACAGAGGTTCACAGGTTGCCACTGGAGTCATCTTTCACTCCTCCATGACAACATCACAGACCTTGTGGAGGTTAGAGACCTTGCGCTCCTCCACCTTCCGTTTGAGGATGCCCCACAGATGCTCACTAGGGTTTAGGTCTGGAGACATGCTTGGCCAGTCCATCACCTTTACCCTCAGCTTCTTTAGCAAGGCAGTGGTCGACTTGGAGGTGTGTTTGGGGTCGTTATCATGTTGGAATACTGCCCTGCAGCCCAGTCTCCGTAGGGAGGGGACCATGCTCTGCTTTAGTATGTCACAGTACATGTTGGCATTCAGGGTTCCCTCAATGAACTGTAGCTTCCCAGTGCCGGCAGCACTCATGCAGCCCCAGACCATGACACTCCCAACACCATGCTTGGCTGTAGGCAAGACACTCAGAGAGTTCTTTGCCATGAGGTGCCATGTTACACTTCCAGTGACCAGTATGAGAGAGTGAGAGCGATAACACCAAATTTAACACACCTGCTTCCCATTCACACCTGAGACCTTGTAACACTAACGAGTCACATGACACTGGGGAAGGGTCCAATTTGGACATTTTCACTTAGGAGTGTACTCACTTTTGTTGCCAGCGGTTTAGACATTAATTGCTGTGTGTTGAGTTATTTTGAGGGGACAGCACATTTACACTGTTATACAAGCTGTCACTACTTTACATTGTAGCATAGTATATTTTCTTCAGTGTTGTCACATGAAAAGATATAATAAAATATTTACAAAAATGCGAGGGGTGTACTCACTTTTGTGAGATACTGTATATAACCGCTAGAGGCACAGGGATCCCAAAAACAATTGGTGTATCATTTTAAATATGGAGCTGTTGTTTTTTTTAAATGATTTTGAAGTTATGCTACAAGTTCAAAAGTTGATGGTGTTTAGCAAAATTCTTTCAGAGAAGACAAGACATTATGAAATACCCCAGTTTATTAGATGGGGAAAAAAAATAAAATAATAAATGTTCTTTTTCTCCGCAGAAGATGTATGCCAAGGAGACAAATCAATATTCTGTCAGATGGAAGTCTTAGCACGGTACTGCTCTATACCTGGATATAACAAGCTGTGCTGTGAATCGTGTAGTAAAAAGATTGTCCCCACCAGCCTAACCCCAAGTTCAGAGCATGCAGCGCTGGAACTTAGAGCTCCCGAAGGAGCAGTCCACCCTAGCCCAATACTGCCAGTATCCTTGGTCCCAACACTTGCAAGTGTCTTGCACGAAACGTCAATAGAGAAAAGCCCAATGGATATTCAACATGGCCCACAGCTCACAGCAACCAACAGTACTAATAAAGGTCTTTCTGCTTTGCAAGCAATAGGAAATAACACCTCAGCAACAGATATAGGAAAGCAAGGAGTACAGCAAAGTGAAGGTGGACTTGTGGATAGCCTTGGCGTACTGTTCAACAAAACTTTGGCAAACAAACAAGGCAGGGTCAATTCACTGGTATCTACTGATATAGTAAGACGAAGAAGGGAAGGTATTGATGAGGTGCACACTGATTCCAATAGACAAAATGTCTCTGTGGCTACATGAACTTCATCACAACAAGTAGCCGAGCATTGTAATTGGGAAGGAACTATTTTTAAGTCAAAATAGCAAAGGCTTTTTGCATTGTTTTGCCTGTAGCACTTTTTCAGTCATTGAAAAATGACTCAAGTTTTATGCTAAGGATAAAACCTCTGGGCATTAGGTTAATACGGCCCAGTATTGTTACCTCACAGTGCAGTGTGAATGCACTTTGTCGTCATAAGGGTGCTACCAACTGGATTCATTATAAAAAAAGGAAAGTATTTCTTCAAAATTCACCTCAGTTCTTCAGTTGTCACTTTTTACAAAATGTTCTGACAATGAAGAACACCAAACATGGTGCTTCCTTGAATTTCAAAAAAGATCAGAGTATCCACAGTTTTTGTGTTTATGCCTGTTTGTTTTCTGTACCTCAGAGAATTTGGGTTAGTTGCAGTGAACTGCAGTGAAATATTTTGGTGTTGAATGCGCCTAAGCTCAAGCCTTTTTTTATCAAGTGGTAGCAAGAAAATTATGCTTTAAGGTTTATTTTTTGTTTGTTTTGTTTTTTGGCAATATATACATTTGGTTTATGTATTCTGATGGTAAGTTTTTTAAAATGGTCATTAACCCCACTCACTGATGGCCTTATGCTACCATCTATTGCTGCTATTATCTAACTATAAAGAAAGGTTTAGGGAGCTATTTAGGTACATCCAGTATTTCCATTGCATAAGACATCTCACGAAGTGTTACTTTTCAAAAATGAACATCCAATCTTCCTAATCATCATGAAAACACCTGCAGATAACATTGCTGTTTCATAAGGCTTTGCACATGCATCTGTCTGTGACTGTTGTTCTTATCTTTAAGTGCACCTCTGCCCATATGGACATTAAAGTGTTTATGTATTCTCAGCAAATAATAAAGGCACTTTAAAACAAACCCTGGGTAACCTCTGTAGCTTCAGGGGCTGTGGAGTTATTAATCTTCAAAAATGACAGCAGAGTCTCTGAAAGTGCCTCTGTTGTGAATTATAAAATCCATTTGTCCACAGTGTCTGCAGCTACAGATTTCAATGATTGCAGTATTTACATATTCTTAACAAGCAGTAAAACAAGCTATGTCTGTAGTTTTGGTGCACTTCAAGTATGAGGTTGGCTTAACAGCATTTTAGCAGAGAGTTGGAGAGATAGTTTAAAGCAAGCAATGAACAGAACTCCTGTGTAAGCCCTAAAACATTCTAGGGCTACCTTCATTTGACAAGGCAAAGGGAACGTCACATAAGTGAAAGGGCTGTAAGATATCTGGACAACAACGAATTTTATTTATTCTCAGCAGCAAAACAGAGGGTTAGAAGTGTGATTGAACGGTGGTGTGCAGCTGGAGAAGGGGACTTTAAGTATACCTGCTGCTTTACTCTATTTCTTTTTTTAATTTAATCAGAAGCACATTTATACTTTTAACAGGATACTGTATTTTGAGCACAATAAATACTCTATAAATAATATTCCATATAACTTTATATGAAGGCATACTGACCACCTCCAGTCCATATATATTCTGCATTCCATGTTTAAGGTGTACTTTGTAACTGGCATATTAGACCGCACGGTGAGAGCTTATATCCAATTATCCATGTTTCTTGATGTCCTTAGTGTCTCTGAAGTCACCTGAGACACATAGAGATAACCAGAGACACAATGTGCAATCAGGACAGGGAAGGTAGGATATTGTTGACTTTGCAAATAACCATCAAAAATCGGTGCAGTTTTATCAGTTCTGGGTTCAAATGTGACCAGGATCCCTAGAAAAGAATAGAAATTTTCACTTACTTTGCACATTTTCATACAAGCTCCATTTTATTTACTGATTTAGGCTTATTAAGTAAGGCAACTGCAATGTGTAAAGTCAAGTAATAGCCAATCTAAATGATTTAACTGGTCTCCCTTCACAAATTGTAATCATGCTTTCCTTGAGTTACATTGTTTTGTTAGATAAGCCTATTCATTTTACTATAGAAGTAGAATGGATTGTGGCAGCTCGCAGGCAAAAAACTAAGAAAACTAATAGTACCTTCTTTAACTGGTGCAGAAAAACTATACTAGTATATGTTACACCTACCTAATTTAAAAAATGTTTATCTCTATTTAAGTGAATGTGCCCCTTATGCACTTGCTGATATATGCTCTCTGTACACTGAAACAATCGTATTAGCAATTGGCATAATCGCTGAGGCATACAGTACATAGACCTTATGATCCAACAAGTTTGAGCCAAGTTGGGTGTTGATGGCTGTGTCCATGGGCTCCTTAAGGATAATGCAGGTATCCTTGACTGGGTAAAATTTTAGGGGAACGAATGATTTGCTGGATTATTATGGCTGGTTACTATTCTTCCCAGAATTTTTTTTTGTGTGCTGTGAGTATGAATCTGTGAAAAATATATTGGCCATTGTTTTATGGATTACAGTACTTGGGATCAAAATTGCTGCATTTTTATTATTGTTTGTTTTCACCATATTTGTACTTGTTTCACCAATGTGCTTCTTCAGTTTAAATCAAGTGGATGCTGAACATCCGTTACAAAAAAGTTTGCATATACAGCTTTTTCCTTGATTGTTTTACTGTTGTCACGCTCTGTACTGTTACTCTGGTGCTCTACCTATCTTTGGAACAAACCATGTTTTATATATTCTGTGATGTCTGGCTTATCCAATCTTTACTGTATATTGGAAGGTACAAGGATTGCATCCATTATTTGTATTCAATTCAGAGATTTTTTAGTAGATGTTTAATGTAAAAAAGAAACCGTTAGTAAATATAATATACATTTCTATTTAAATCAGTTAATGTAAAATATGTTTCTGCATTACCCAGTGTACAGTTTGCAGCAAATACTTATGTAAGGCAATACTTGCCTCTAAAAAATATGTTTAATTCCTGTAAATGCAGTTATCCACATTACAAGACTTACAGGCCCTTGTTTGCTGCAGTGACTGCACAGAGCATATTACTGGAATCACACTTGCAATCTTTTGACCTATTCCGTGGTAAATGTAGCATGCCCTATGATGTACTTGACAGTATGGAGATGATTCATTGAACTGGAGTGAGCATTTAGCCATTTTTAGACATTCAGTCTCATTAGGGGAAAGTTTAAAAAAGGGAACCTCTGTGCATTGTTATCTCTGAATTAAACGTCAAGTTTAGAATAATAGTGCAAATAATAGTGGAAATCAGTAAGGTTTGTCAAAGAGGTCTTCCAGTATGGTTTAAACTCCTGTTCCCAATCATTTCAAAAGTATACAGCAAATGTGCTTTAGTTATATTTTTGTCTGCAGGATTTTCTGAAAAAAGGAAGCAAGAACTATATTCTTTAAAAAAAGACAAAATAGCAGGAAGAATGACTTTCTTTCTGTATATGGTTATTGGATATCAGGTAATTGAATATATTTAGTCATATTTGACAAATCAAACCCTGCATATTGCCAGTTCATCAAAGCTAATTGAATATACTGTATGTATGTGAGTTCTATTGTTAAATGATTTAGGTAGAATTTTGCTTTATTTAAGATTTGTGTACTCAGCACTCAAAGTTCTGCAGCTTCTAGCTGTGCTTAGCAGAGCTCCTCTGGACGTTACTGTTGTTATATATGCTTTATTGAACTCCATGAGCAAAACTAGTGCAGTGTACAGACACCTAGATTAAAGAGCACTTAAGGCACTGAAACTGTGCTGACGGTAAACTCTGTTTACCCTAAGAGCCCTTTCACACTGGGGTGGTTTGCAGGTGCTATTGCGCTAATAATAGCGCCTGCAAACCGACCCGAAAGTGCCGCTGCTGTGTATCCAGTGTGAAAGCCCTGAGGGCTTTCACACTGGAGCGATGCGCTGGCAGGACAGTAAAAAAAGTTCTGCCAGCAGCATCTTCGGAGCGGTGAAGGAGCGGTGTGTATACCGCTCCTTTACCGCTCCTGCCCATTGAAATCAATGGGATGGCGCGGCTATACCGCCGGCAATGCGCCTCTGCAGAGGCGCTTTGCGGTGGTATTTAACCCCTTCTCGGCTGCTAGCGGGGGGTAAAACCGCCCCGCTAGCGGCCGCATACCGACGGTAAAACTCCGCTAATAATAGCAGCGCTTTACCGCCGACGCCGCCCCCCGCCCCAGTGTGAAAGGGCTCTAAGAGTCGGTTCACACTGTGGCAGCACGACTTGCAGTGCGACTGCCTCAGACGACTTGAACACGACTGCAGCGGTGACTTGCAAAACGACTTCTATATAGAAGTCAATGCAAGTCACCTCAAGTCGCCCCCAAAGTCGTACAGGAACCTTTTTCTAAGTCGGAGCGACTAGCGTCGCTCCGATTAGAACGGTTCCATTGTACAGAACGGGACACGACTTGTCAGGCAGGTAAGTCGCCTGACAAGTCATCCCAGTGTGAACCGGGTCTAATTGGAGGTTCTTGCAATCCAGTAAAGCCCGATTTCAGATCTCTCCTCACATGTGGGCTGGATAGGTTGGTGTCCCTCCTATACCCTGTGCTGTGCAATTAATTCCCTTTCTCTGCTTGATGTGACACTAATTACATTCAAACGTCTGTTACAAGTTTAAATCTGGATTGTGGCAATGAAAAGAATTGTCTTAACCCTGACACTGAATGCATTTGACTTTTATTGTATGAAATATTATGTGCAAAATAGGTTCGCTAATCATCAGATTTGTGAATACGTTTAGCTCTGAGCAGATATGATGTGCCCCCTGTAAGCACTTTAGGGCTTTAAAGGGAACTGCCAAGATCGAAATATGGGAGCTGCCATACGAAGCAAGTCAACAGTGATAGCTCCTATATATCTGTCCTCATAAATTCTCTTTAATTTTTAATTTCCTGGGAGTGTCCCTTTACTAGGGCAATGCAACAGAATGCAAAATGTATCCTATCTACTTGTATTGCATTGCATTAGAAAGGTGGGTTAAGTGTCTATGTGTCAGGTGTATTACTAGCAGAGGAGCACGTAGCTGGAAGGGGAGAAGCTGTCAGTTTATGAAATAAACATAGAAGCTTACTTGCCTGCTTTGTACGGTGCAAGTGTGCCACTCATGGAATTTAGTGCACCCTTCAAAATTAAAGCTGAACTGCAGGCAGTAAGAAAAGCACAATTGAAGACAGCTCTGCATTTATTAAATTATATTGATTTTTTTTCACGCTGTTTAAATACCTGAAATGACTTGGAATGATCCTCTTGCAATCCCACTTTACAGCAAAGCTCAAAGTGGGAGAGGGAGAAGTATCATGTGAAGCCAATCAGCTGTGCTCCTTGCTCATGTGCTAACAAAGAACATGCTGATTGGAGAAGCTCATCAGTGTGCTGATTCTCCTTTCACTGTTCTGTCACATGCAAAAGTGTGAACAAGATATGGTGAAAAATACTCCTGCGCTTGTGAGATTGTTTGCTGTAAAACAAAGGTAGTATTGTAGTCAGTGGTAGGACTGGGGGAGATGATGGAGCGTGTCCCGCTGCCTTAGCTGACCATGGGTGGTCTGGAAAGGACTGTTTAGTAGGAAGTGGATGGAAGGCGCGTGATCAGACGCTTACATCAAGAAATGTATGGTTTATTTATGTAAAGGAATACAGACATATAGTCATATAGATGTTAAATCATACAAATACTACATAATGTTATAAAAAAAGGAAAAACAGGTAACAAAATAAGTACTAGGAAGTTAAAATTGGGGTGTGCCCATATTGAGGCAGGTATTTAAGAAAGGCTGATGCGTTTCGAGGAAAACCTCTTCATCAGAGCCAGGAGAACTGGAGCACCGTCTGTATGGGCCGGTAGGCCGACATGTGTACATGGGGAGAGATGGTGTGGCTAGTAGGAGGATGTGTCCTGTGATGGACAATTGATTATTCCAAGTCTCATACCAGTCCACGTCCAGGTGTTCTAGATGGGGTATAAATAAGAACAATATATACCGTACACTACAGACTGGAAACGTGAGATAAGTTTACATTAAAAAATGCATTCAAAAAGGTCAGATGTGAAAACTTAAAATGATAAAAAGTATATATATGTATATAAATATATTATAAATAAAAATTACCATATCAGTACAAAGAATTAATGATAGGTACTGGGATTTTGAAGCACAGAACATGAGATTCTAGTCTAAATACATACAAATGAAAAAATCTACGCATACATAAGTGTACACACATACACATACACATGCACGTGCATAATACACACGCATGCAAATGCATAAAAAACATATATATGCATATGAAAGGGGGGAGGACGATAGTAAATGAAGTAAAAAGTGCACTGAGACACATTGAGAGATATTGTCTCTCAGCATGGTAAAACCGGTTGTGCTTCTGTCCAAAAGACATGCGCATGCGTGTAAAGACTCTGCCAGCATGTAAAACGCTGTGCTGGAACAGATATGTGAAGGTATGCCCATGTTCACAGAAAGCACAAATGGGGGCACAAAAGATGGCCATGTGGTTTGTGCAAAAACAGAAATGTATTCATTCAAATGGAAATCCACCTCTCCCCATGTACACATGTCGGCCTACCGGCCCATACAGACTGTGCTCCAGTTCTCCTGGCTCTGATGAAGAGGTTTTCCTCGAAACGCGTCAGCCTTTCTTAAATACCTGCCTCAATATGGGCACACCCCAATTTTAACTTCCTAGTACTTATTTTGTTACCTGTTTTTCCTTTTTTATAACATTATGTAGTATTTGTATGATTTTATATCTATATGACTATATGTCTGTATTCCTTCCTCCATAAATAAACCATATATTTTTTGATGTAAGCGTCTGATCACGCGCCTTCCATCCACTTCCTACTAAACTGTTCTGTCACAGGCTGGGGGACAAGACTGGCATGATTTACCTAAAGCGGAGTTCCACCCAAAAGTGGAACCTCCGCTTATCTGCTTCCTCCCCCCCTCCGGTGCCACATTTGGCACCTTTCAGGGAGGGGGGGGGAAGAGGTACCTGTTTTATAGAAAATCGGCTGGGGTGCCCACATCGCGGGAACCCTGGGCAGGTAAGTGTCCTAACATTAAAAGTCAGCAGCTACAGTATTTGTAGCTGCTGACTTTAAATTTTTTCATGGGGGGACAGAACTCCTCTTTACTCCTCTTTAACTACAGCAGAGAGAAAAATCTGGTATTTTGCCCTACCAGACACGTGTGTGCTGTGTAGCAGAGCTGTGTAAATCTCAGAAGTTGGTGGACAGAAATATAAATCCGTTCGCAGGTAAAATGTCCCCCATTATGAATCTCATCTAACTGTTTGCCTGGTGTTCAGCTTTAAGATGAAGCCCATAGTGCCAGTGTACAGAAAGTTTTTAAACATATTATAAAACAAGTTATATTATTTTTGATCAGTCCAATAACTGTATTTCGGTGATTACTACAGATGAGTATTTTCAGATTCAGGTTCTTGAATAAAATACTTGGGAGCATATTTATAAAACAGTGAATTTGACATTTACCAAACATTCACTGCATGTGAATCTTCCATGTGCTGTTTTTTTAAATCACATGGTGACAGTCATATTCACAGCTACATAAACATGCCCCATTTGATATTTACTAGATTAGCTCAGTATCTCACACAGGGTCTTTTCACTACTACCTCTGGCATGAAAATCTGCTTATATTTTAGGTATTTTATAGGTGTACAATGGTGCTGTCTATTGGTTTGCCTAGGTGGGCCTTGGATATATATATATACTGTGTGTATATATATATATATATATATATATATATATATATATATATATGAGTGCATTGCAATGTATTATATAACTTGAGGATATTCATATTTTACACCAGATTTTTTTTGTGTAAAAGACATACAGAGAACTATTTTTGATGCATGTGTTTCTAGGATGTACGAGTATTCTACATTTAAGTGCCTTGCCTTGTTTCTTTTTCTCTTTGTTTCCTTGAGTTATGGATAAAATATTGAGTTGCTAAAAAGATGTTTGAAGAGATAAATATGCACTTTTCAGTAGGCATTATACCCAAAGCTGGTCAAAAATCTCATTCACTTGAATGTAGATAAAATTTTCCACAGCTATGATGTGGTTTCAGGTTGAGATTTGACTTTTACTATTATTATTTAGTGTTATTATTGCTGGTGGGTATGCACAATGTGTATAGATCTGATTATCTGTATAAAGCAAACATAGAGAAATATGTAGGTGTTAGCTGTGGCACTCAGAAACTTACTGTGCAGTCCTAAAATTTGCAATATCAAACATTTATTATATTTTTCTATATTTTTTCTGTATATACAGCTTTAAAAACAAAATACTAGTATGTGCTTGCAAGTATTCAAATATGCTTTATCGTTACAGAAATTAGTAAAGAAATTAACATATATACGTTAGCAGGGGGGGGTAACAGGTAATATTTTAGGTGCCAAATTAATCACACATTTAATCATATGAAGGAAAAATATCCAGTACATGCAACTTGTGATGCAGTGAGCTGATTCTCAAACTGAACTTTTAGTTTAAATAAGTTAAAAATATTCAGCACAGCTCATGCTCCCTGCTGATTAGAAAGCTCTGGCCTTGATTCGATAGTTGTGATGAGTAAATCTGCCTTCGTTCAACCAAGGTGGACATTATGATGGCACAGTACTGCTTGTACATAGCCAATTCTACTACAATCTATTGCTGCAGCCTCAGAGGCCAGACTGTTCTGGCGAGTAAACAATTAATTTGGGCCAGATTGGCCCAAACTACCTATTTAAATTGAAAGCAGCGGGACAGTTTTAATTAGAGGTAGTAGGCCTAAATGGTGTATGCCAGACTTTTAATGTATTTATGTGAATGGGGGTGTGGGGAATGTGAGTGATATGGTGTAAGGAAGTTTAAATACTGTTCTTGCACTTAGATTTATTTTTTCTTTCAAAAGAGAAGTATATATATATATTTTTCCCCCTTTTATACTTACCTATGTTAATACAGCATGGGACCATTGCTGCATCTGTCCCCCCAGCTTCTCTACACTGAGAACCGAGCCATCAAACATCGCCGATGACTCGGTTCTCACAGATCCCAGGGAGGAGAGCTGCTGACTGTCAATCAGCAGCTCTCCTCTCTGCTCCTCCACACTCACTGGAGCGCTGAGCTAACACAGTTGGACTAACACTATAACATATCCAAATTTGGGATTCCTAGCACCAAGTGGCCCTGAGATATGGGGCCACTTGGTGCTAGGAACCCCAAATTTGGATATGTTATAGTGTTAGGAACCCCAAATTTGGTGTGCTAACACAGTTGAATGAACACTATAACATATCCAAATTTGGGGTTCCTAGCACCAAGTGGCCCAGAGATATGGGGCCCCAAAGTCAGGTCGGAAAATGTCATTCTCTGCTGCAGAAGTGCTTGAAATTTTGCGACCCGACTTTGGGGCCCCGTATCTCGGGGCCACTTGGTGCTAGGAACCCCAAATTTGGATATGTTATAGTGTTAGTCCAACTGTGTTAGCACACCAAACACCGAGATACGGGGCCCCAAATTTGGGTCACAAAATGTCATTCTCTGCTCTGCAGAAGCTTCTAGATGCAAACGCAGCTAAACGCGGCATTCAAACGCGGCAAAATGGCGTTTCTAAATGCCGGTTTCAGCTTTTAAAAACATGTGTTCAGCAGAGTTTGCACCGGCGTCTCGTGTGCATGGGGCCTTAAACAAACACACTCGTATTGTCCCTTCTAAGCCTGCTGGCCATACTTCAAAGAACGTGCAGTGCAATATGGTTTTAAAAACTCCTCCCAGGTAAATCTACACCAAAATTCGCCAGGACCGCAAATCGCGAACCCTCAGAATTTGCCTCAAACCAATGGACCATGGATAATCCTAAACCGCATTTCTACTGATCAGGGAGCATGTTGGACCTCTACAAAGAGACCACTGCTTCGACACAGAGAGCAAGAGTCCTTCTCTTAAGCAGAATGGCAGGGGACAGAATTTTATACATAGTTTGAGGCTACCTTTTAAATAAAAACAAATGTAGTACTTAGAACACCTTTTGTTTTGATGCACCAAGAATGTATAAACTGCTTTAAAATATAGGATCATTTGGGCTTTAAGTGGAATTTTGTGTCATCATTATACATAATAGCTCTCTTTAACCTAATTTACAGAAATATGTTTAATATGCAATTCAAGGTTTATTAGGTACAGTACATATGTTGGTAATAGTATTAAAATTTAGTTTGAATTCAACTCTTCAAAAAAAGTTTTATATATTTCCTTGTAAATGCTAGTGAGATATGCCCATTATTATGCCTCATAATCTTTAATAGTTGTAACTTTGAACATACTGACATTACATACATTATAAAAATCTTATTAGGCATCCTGTAGTGTTTTTTATGGGCATTTCTATAAGGCATTTCTGCATAGTGTATGTTTAAAATACATTTGCAATTTGATTTAGAAAAATTGATTTACATTTGCAATCAAAATATCCATTAACAATGCTTAAGTACATTTTTAACCTCTGTAATGGCTTTTGTATAATTTGTTGTTTTTTAATACTTCCATTTTGAACTGTACACTATGCAAAGAAAAGTGTCAGGTTTGCAGCCCTGGATTCTGTTATATCCACAATTTTCTTGTGACAATTAAGGGCTCAAATGATAGGAATGGGAGTACGTAGGTACCAAGTCCTCTCCATAAACCCCACTCAAATTTATCTACATACAGCATTCCAGTTCTCAGTATTAGTGAGCTGGAATACTGCACAAATATCATTATTTGCCAGCTCAACAAATCAAAATATAACCAAGTTAAGTTACTATTGACAAGGCCAATTTAAATTCCAACTGCCATATGAAAAGTAGTGTATGACTATACCCAGCTGGCAATAAAAAAAAACATAACACAACATACATTTATTATTATTCTTCCTAAATGATCATACCACAATAAAATTCTGAATGCCTTATTTCACCCAAATCTAAAATTTAAGTTAGAGTAGAAAAGAAAGAAAAAAAAAAAACTTGACTCAGGAAACGTTTTTTACCAATGACCCCAGTCTACCATGTATTTGTGTCATTGTAAGACACAAGCTCTCAGGTTCTAAATTCAATTAATTACATACTGTCATAGGAAACACGTATCATTTGTTGCATAGTCAGGCTTAATTGATTACATTCTCCCATAGAATACACGTATCATTTGGTGCATAGTCAGCTTCAATTGATTACATACTGTCACAGAAAACATGTATCATTTGTGATGCATACTCAGCCTCAACCCAGAGTGATTTACTGCATCATTGTTTTTCTGTAATACATTCTGCAGTAGTTGCATGTATTGCCTTTATAATTGTACATTGGAGATCATATTGCTAGAAAGAGGCCAAATTAAACTACAGTAAAATATTTGCTCTGCATTACACATCCCCTTTCACATTCCTGTGCATTATCCATGTCCAGTGTTATGCATTGTATAATTTTGTACATATAAAATTCAGAGTTTTTAATTTGCTATATTTATTGATTTTGATTTTTTAACCTTAACCATGTAAAACTTTTTTTTCTAAAGAAAAACAGAAAAAAATATGAGTAATTGAACCATTGACTTTAACTGTAATAGTAATGATGATATAGTTATTGTATGTATTGTTATTGAAAGTGAATACACCTCATCTCTGGCACATCTCTCAGTCATCCCTAATAAAGAATTATGTGATACATTTTATGTCTTTTCCATGTTCATGTTTCTGTTCTGTTATTGATGGAAATTTATTATTTCAGAAATAACACATGTGTGTTTTATCTCCAATGGAGTATGAGTTGTCTGAAGCACATGAAATATATAGACAAACAAAAGCTAATCAGAACTGAGGTGTATAGTGGAAAGAACGTCAAGGATGCAATCTTCATCAGTGTACAAACAATATTTTAATGGACAAACAAATAAAAATAATTTGGATATATTCAAAAATAGTCATTATCCAACAGATGTCTACCTGTATTGTACGTACTAAAGCTGGGCACATACAGGCCACAAGCTGGCAGGAACTGGACAACTTTCGGCCCATGTGTACAGCTGTCTGTTCTACAGAAGCCAGCCTTACGACTGACTTCTGGCTTCATAGGTATTCAAGCTCATACACAGATATAGTATTATCACACAGCAGTTTTACAGCTATACTGACTAGACATACAGTGGGGAAAATAATTATTTGATCCCCTGCAGATTGTTTATGTTTGCCCACTTACAAAGAAATGAAGGGTCTATAATTGTTATCATAGGTGCATTTTAAATGGTAGAGACAAAATATCAACCAAAAATCCAGAAAAAACACATGATACAAATGTTATAAATTAAGTTGCAATTTAGTGAGTAAAATAAGTATTTGATCCCCAAGCAAAACATGACTTAGTATTTGGTGGAGAAACCCTTGTTGACAAGCACAGAGGTAAGACGTTTCTTGTAGTTGGTTACCAGGTTTGCCAACATCTCAGGAGGGATTTTGGTCCACTCTTCTTTACAGATTTTCTCTAAATACTTAAGGTATCTTGGCTGTCGCTTGGCAAATTTTCTGTTCCCTTCATAAATTTTCTATAGGATTAAGGTCTGGAAACTAGCTAAACCACTCCATAACCTTAATGTGCTTCTTCTTGAGCCATTACTTTGTTGCCTTGGCGGTATGTTTTGGGACATTGTCATGCTGAAAGACCCATCTTCAGTGTTCTGGTTGAGGGAAGAAGGTTCTCTTCCAAGATTTTACAATACTTGGCCCCGTCCATTGGCCCCTCAGTGAGGCAAAGTCGGTCTGTACCTTTAGCAGAGAAACAGCCCCAAAGCCTAATGTTTCCACCTCTGTGCTTGACTGTAGGGATGGTGTTTTTAGGGTCTTCCTCCAAACACGGCGAGTCGAGTTAATGCCAAAGAGCTCAATTTTGGCCTCATCTGACCACAGCACTTTCTCCCAATTCTTCTCTGAACCATTTAGATATTTATTGGCAAACTTCAAATTGGCCTGTACATGTGCCTTCTTGAGGAGGGGGATCTTGTGGGCTCTGCAGGATTTCAATCTATAGGAGCTCATTCTCAAGCTCCTCCTGTGTAGTTCTGGGGTTCTTACTTTTCCCATGATCATCCTTACCTCATGAGACAAAATCTTGCATGGAGCTCCAGACCGAGAGCGATTGATGTTTTTTTTTTGTATTTCTTCCGTTTACGAATAATCTCTCCAATAGTTGTCTCCTTCTCACCAAGCTTCTTGCTGATGGTCTTGTAGCCCATTCCAGCCTTGTGCAGGTTTACAATCTTGTCCCTGACATCCTCTTGGCAGCTCTTTGGTCTTGCCCATGATGGTGAGGTTTGAATGGATGAAAAAGATTCTGTGGACAGGTGTCTTTTATACACATAACGAGTTGTCATTAGTAGCACCTTTTTTAAATTGACAGGACTAATCTGTATACCACATGAGCACATACTGTAGCCAGTCTGTGGGAGCCATAATTATTTTTTGTAGGTTAGGGATCAAATACTAATTTTACTCACTGAACTGCAACTCAAATTATTACATTTGTATCATGTGTTTTTTCTGGGTTTTGTTTGATATTGTGTCTCTATCATTTAAAATACACCTATTATAACAATTATAGACCCTTCATTTCTTTGTAAGCGGGCAAACTTACAAGGGATAAATAATAATTATTTCCCCACTGTAGATGGAAAATATGTTTGTCAGAGATCTCTCCTCTTCCCTGAAGCTGGCTGCTAGGGAGATCATATGACAGGACCAGAGCAACTTGAGAATAGGTAAATACAGTATATGCATCTTCCTTTCAAAAGGTAGTTAGTATAAAATTTAGAAGTATTTAGGATTTAGTAATAGCCTGGAATTCTACTTTACATTTTTTACTGATAATTAAAGAAGATATGAGGTTTTTTATGCTTTATTACTGCATACAAAATGGAAAGGATACAAAATAGAAAACAGTTGCACTCCAATACCAGTCCAAAACATTTTTGTTTTATTCCATAAAGTGCAAAAAACTGACACCAGGACACAATCAAATATTGCAGGTTGACGCGTTTCACATGAACATTGTGCTTCCTCAAAACCTAAAGAAACTAATCTCATGATCCTAAAACAGATCCACCCCCCCGACACACGTACCGGAAGGTGTAAATAGCTTCTATGACACTTGACAGGTATATAAAAACACTATGCATACATACCATCTTATGAACAAATACAAGTGTTACAAAATGAAATGTAAATATAAAGATCAAAAAGTGAACCTTAGATTGAAAAATATATATACTGAGCAAAATTCTAAACGCAACACTTTTGTGTTTGCCCCTATTTATCATGAGCTGAACGCAAAAATCTACGACTTTTTCTATGTACACAAAGGTCTATTTCTCTCAAATATTGTTCACAAATTTGTCCAAATCTGTGTTAGTGAGCACTTCTCCTTTGCCAAGATAATCCATCCACCTCACAGGCGTGGCATATCAAGATGCTGATTAGACAGCATGATTAATGCACAGGTGTGCCTTAGGCTGGCCACAGTAAAAGGCCACTCTAAAATGTGCAGTTTTATCACACAGCACAATGTCACAGATGTGGCAAGTTTTGAGGGATCATGCAATTGGCATGCTGACTGCAGGAATGTCCACCAGAGCTGTTGCCCTTGAATTGAATGTTCATTTCTCTACCATAAGCTGTCTCCAAAGGCGCTTCAGAGAATTTGGCAGTACACCCAATCGGCCTCACAACCGCAGACCACGTTTAACCACACCAGCCCAGGACCTCCACATCCAGCATCTTCACCTCCAAGATCATCTGAGACCAGCCACCTGGACAGCTGCTGCAACAATCGGTTTGCATAACCAAAGAATTTCTGCACAAACTGTTAGAAGCCGTCTCAGGGAAGCTCATCTACATGCTCGTCGTCCTCAGCGGGTTGTCGACCTGACTGCAGTTCGTCGTAACCAACTTGAATGGGCAAATGCTCACATTCAATGGTGTCTGGCACTTTGGAGAGGTGTTCTTTTCCCAGATGAATCCCAGTTTTCACTGTGCAGGGCAGATGGCAGACAGTGTGTATGGCGTTGTGTGGGTGAGCGGTTTGCCGATGTCAACGTTGATCGAGTGGCCCATGATGGCGGTGGGGTTATGGTATGGGCAGGCGTATGCTATGGACAACGAACACAGGTGCATTTTATTGATGGCATTTTGAATGCACAGAGATACCGTGATGAGATCCTGAGGCCCACTGTTGTGCCTTTCATCCACGACCATCACCTCATGTTGCAGCATGATAATGCACGTCCCCATGTTGCAAGGATCTCTACACAATTCCTGGAAGCTGAAAACATCTTAGTTCGTGCATAGCCAGCATACTCACCGGACATGTCACCCATTGAGCATGTTTGGGATGCTCTGGATCGACGTATACGACAGCGTGTTCCAGTTCCTGTCAATATCCAGCAACTTTGCACAGCCATTGAAGAGGAATGGACCAGCATTCCACAGGCCACAATCAACAACCTGATCAACTCTATGCGAAGGAGATGTGCTGCACTGTTTGAGGCAAATGGAGGTCACACCAGATACTGACTGGTTTTCAAACCGCCCACGACAACCCCCCTCCCCCCCAATACAGTAAAACTGCACATTTTAGAGTGACTTTTTATGGTGGCCAGCCTAAGGCACACCTGTGCAAAAATCATGCTGTCTAATCAGCATCTTAATATGGCACACCTGTGAGGTGGTTGGATTATCTCGGCAAAGGAGAAGTGCTCACTAACACAGATTTAGACAGATTTGTGAACAATATTTGAGAGAAATAGGCCTTTTGTGTATATAGAAAAAGTCATAGATCTTTGCGTTCAGCTCATAATAATTAGGGGCAAACACAAAAGTGTTGTGTTTATAAGTTTGCTCAGTATAATTAGAAGGACTACTGGTTGTATTAATCAGCAAAGGTTGATTTAATTTCAGTGTCTAACAAGCAGTCAATTTGAAATCTCAAAATTTTAAGCAAGTTTTATAAACAGCTAGTAATATTGGATATTATACACCATCATGTCCTATTGAAGGTGAGTAATGCATTAAGAATATACAGTGGGGACGGAAAGTATTCAGACCCCCTTAAATTTTTCACTTTGTTGTATTGCAGCCATTTGCTAAAATAATTTAAGTTCATTTTTTTCCTCCTTAATCTACATACAGCACCCCATATTGACAGAAAAACACAGAATTGATGACATTTTTGCAGATTTATTAACCACTTGCTGACCGCCTAACCACTTGCCGACCGCCTAATATACTAAGACAGAATGGCACAGGCAGGCAAAATCACATACCTGGTACGTGGTCTGCCTCCCCCCGGTGCCCGAGGCGGTCGGCTTCGTTAGGGGAGCGATCCAGGCTGAGGGGGAGGCCACTCATTCGTGGCCACCCCCTCGCGATCACTCCCAACTAATGAAAATCTTCCTCTGCTGCTGTAATGTAAACAGCGGCAGAGGAAGTGATGTCATCTCTCCTCGAGCCGGTCTTTGCGTCGAGGAGAGAAGACATCAATGTGAGTTGCACAACACTACACTAACAGTAAAACACACTAGGCACACTTTTCACCCACCCATCACCCCCCGATCACCCCCCTGTACCCCCTGTCACAGTGACACAAATAGCAGTTTGTTTTTTTTGCATTGGTGTCAATTTGTGACAGTTATAAGAGGTAGGGCAGTTAGTTTTAGGCCCCCTTTAGGTCTAGGATACCCCCCTAACCCCCCCTAATAAAGTTTTTACCCCTTGATCACCCCCCGTCGCCAGTGACACTAAGCGATCGTTTTTCTGATCGCTGTATTAATGTCACAGGTGACCCTAGTTAGGGAGATAAGTATATAGGTTCGCCGTCAGTGTTTTATAGTGACAGGGACCCCCATATACTACCTAATAAAGGTTTTAACCCCCTGATTGCCCCCTAGTAAACCCTTTCACCAGTGAACACCGTATAACTGTTACGGGTGACGCTGGTTAGTTAGTTTGTTTTTTATAGTTTCAGGGCACCCGCCGTTTATTACCTAATAAAGGTTTAACCCCCTAATCGCCCGGCGGTGATATAAGTTAAGTTTTAGGGTCAGATAAGGTCTGCGTCGCCCCAGGCAGTGTCAGGTTAGCGCCAGTACGGCTAACACCCACGCACGCAGCATACACCTCCCTTAGTGGTATAGTATCTGAACGGATCAATATCTGATCTGATCAGATCTATACTAGCGTCCCCAGCAGTTTAGGGTTCCCAAAAATGCAGTGTTAGCGGGATCAGCCCAGATACCTGCTAGCACCTGCATTTTGCCCCTCGGCCCAGCCCTGCCCATCCCACCCAAGTGCAGTATCGATCAATCACTGTCACTTACAAAACACTAAACACACATGTGCAGCGTTCGCAGAGTCAGGCCTGATCCCTGCGATTGCTAACAGTTTTTGTTGGTAGCGTTTTGATACAGCCGCTAACAGTCAGGAGCTTTTTTGCCTGTGAGTCTCACTAGTGTACCACTAAATTTAGAGCCCAAAATGGCAAATCGAAGGTACACTAGTGAAGAGGCCTACATGTTTCTGAGCATGACAGATAGTGAAGAGGAAGTCACTCATCTGTCAGATTCAGGCTCAGAATACGATCCTGTAGACAACAGCGGCTCCATGACACATAGCTCTGGCGACGGATTTGTGGTCCCTGCCAAGGTCAGGCATACCAGACCCCGAACTTCTTCTTCTGTCGTTGATGTGCAAGAACTGCAGGTCCCTCATATGGAGCAGAGCAGTACTAGCGCCGCTATTCCTTCTGGTGAACTGGCAAGCACCAGCGGCCTAGTACACCCTGGTCGTACAACCAGTATCACGTGGTGACGTGGCGAGTCCCATAAGTGCAGTTCAAGCTGGCGAGGTGGCAAGCACAAGTAGTGTCCCGCTGTCACCAAGAAGACGAACACAGGCCTGTCGTGCCCATAGTGCCCTTCCTGCTGCATTCGCCAATCCTAATTGGGAACCCACCACTTATGCAGCACCCCATTCACTGGCCAACCCGGCATTCAGGTGGAAACAGTTGATTTTACGTCACTTGATTTTTATTCGCTGTTTTTCACCGAAGATCTCTATAGATCTATTGTGGACCAAAGCAATTTGTACGCTGGTCAACACATCGCCACTATTCTCCAGGTACGCCATTCAGCTACAGAGCGGATTTATTTATCTTGACAGCAACAGCGTTTGCTCCCACATAAAGCCGTGACTCCAGCGCTGTCGAAGGTGATTTCACCACCACAGTTACATACTTCAGCATATATGCCGAAGCATGGGGGCAGCAGAGGGCGGAGGAGCGATTTGCTCCTAACTTTTGCAGGAGGATGGCTGCCCCCATGCTTCGGCATATATATATTTTAGGCACAGGTTGTGTTAAATCTTTTATTTTTTACTATGTTATTTTTGTATTTGCTTTACAGGTATGGTAAGTCTTACTGTTATACTGTAATGTTACTTTGTTTTATTGTTAACCATCATTTGCTTAGCAGGTACGCCATTCAGTTGCAGCGTGTATTTATTTATCTTGACAGCAACAGCGTTTGCTCCCACGATACATAAAGCCGTGCCTCCAGCGCTGTAGGAGGTGATTTCACCACCACAGTTAAAAAAAGAGCATATATGCCAAAGCATGGGGGCAGCAGGGGCGGAGGAGCGATTTGCTCCTATCTTTTGGGGTGGATGCCCCCATGCTTCGGCATATATATGCGGTGCATGTATGCCCATCATTAGAAGTAGGTGGATGAAGGGAGGTATTCTAATGGTGGGCATACCCACTGATCAATCTTTTTTTTTCGTTCAGCCCACAGGCTGCATGAAAAAAAAGTTTACAATATATGCCCAACAAGGACCAGCAACGTACTGGTATGTTGCTGGACTTTGAGTGGTTATATCAGAATGATGCCTGCAGGTTTAGGTATCATCTTGGTATCATTCTTTTCAGCCAGTGGTCAGCTTTCATGTAGAAGCAATCCTAGCTGCTAATTAGCCTCTAGACTGCTTTTACAAGCAGTGGGAGGGAATTTACAAGCAGTGGGAGGGAATCCCCCCCCACCGTCTTCCATGTTTTTCTCTGGTTCTCCTGTCCCAACAGGGAACCTGAGAATGCAGCCGGTGATTCAGCCAGCTGACCATAGAGCTGATCAGAGACCAGAATGGCTCCAAACATCTCTATGGCCTAAGAAACCGGAAGCTACGAGCATTTCATGACTTAGATTTTGCTGGATGTAAACAGCGCCATTGGGAAATTGGGAAAGCATTTTATCACTCCGATCTTGGTGTGGTCAGATGCTTTGAGGGCAGAGGAGAGATCTAGGGTCTAATAGACCCCAATTTTTTTTTTAAAAAGTACCTGTCATTACCTATTGCTATCATAGGGGATATTTACATTCCCTGAGATAACAATAAAAATGATTGAAAAAAAAAATGAAAGGAACAGTTTAAAAATAAGATAAAAAAATAATAAAGAAAAAAAAAATAAAGTACCCCTGTCCCCCCCTGCTCTCGCGCAAAGGCAAACGCAAGCGTCAGTCTGGCGTCAAATGTAAACAGCAATTGCACCATGCATGTGAGGTATCACCGCAAGGGTCAGATCGAGGGCAGTAATTTTAGAAGTAGACCTCCTCTGTAAATCTAAAGTGGTAACCTGTAAAGGCTTTTAAAAATGTATTTAGTTTGTCGCCACTGCACGTTTGTGTGCAATTTTAAAGCATGTCATGTTTGGTATCCATGTACTCGGCCTAAGATCATCTTTTTTATTTCATCAAACATTTGGGCAATATAGTGTGTTTTAGTGCATTAAAATTTTAAAAAGTGTGTTTTTTCCCAAAAAAATGCGTTTGAAAAATCGCTGCGCAAATACTGTGTGGGAAAAAAAATGAAAAATCTGTAGGGCATTTGCTTAAAAAAAATAAATAATGTTTGGGGGCTCAAAGTAATTTTCTTGCAAAAACAATAATTATTTTCATGTAAACAAAAAGTGTCAGAAAGGGCTTTGTCTTCAAGTGGTTAGAAGAGTGGATGATGTGTGACATAAGCTTCTAAATGTTGTGCATAAAATGCCAGGACAGTTCAAAACACCCCCAAATGACCCCATTTTGGAAAGTAGACACCCCAAGCTATTTGCTGAGGGGCATGTCGAGTCCATGGAATATTTTAAATTGTGACACAAGTTGCGGGAAAAAGACAATTTTTTTTTTTTTGCACAAAGTTGTCACTAAGTGATAAATTGCTCAAGCATGCCATGGGAATATGTGAAATTACACCCCAAAATACATTCTGTTGCTTCTCCTGAGTACGGGGATACCAAATGTGTGAGACTTTTTGGGAGCCTAGCTGCTTATGGGACCCCGAAAACCAAGCACCACCTTCAGACTTTCTAAGGGGTAAATTTTTGATTTCACTCTTCACTGCCTATCACAGTTTTGGAGGCCATGGAATGCCCAGGTGGTACAACCCCCCCAAATGACCCTATTTTGGAAAGTAGACACCCCAAGCTATTTGCTGAGAGGTATAGTGAGTATTTTGCAGACTTCGCTTTTTGTCACAAAGTTTTGAAAATGTTATGGTCTGCGAAACTGTGATAGGTAGTGAGGAGTGAGGAATGAAAATTTACGCCCTTAATGAAATAACATTATTTGGTCTGATGAGACCAAGATAGAACTTTTTGGCCTTAATTCTAAGTGGTATGTGTGGAGAAAATCAGGCACTGCTCATCACCTGTCCAATACAGTCCCAACAGTGAAGCATGGTGGTGGCAGCATCATGCTGTGGGGGTGTTTTTCAGCTGCAGGGACAGGACAACTGGTTGCAATTGAGGCAAAGATGAATTCGGCCAAGTATAGGGATATCCTGGATGAAAACCTTCTCCAGAGTGCTCAGGACCTCAGACTGGGCTGAAGGTTTACCTTCCAACAAGACAATGACCCTAAGCACACAGCTAAAATAACAAAGGAGTGGCTTCACAACAACTCTGTGACTGTTCTTGAATGGCCCAGCCAGAGCCCTGACTTAAACCCAATTGAGCATCTCTGGAGAGACCTAAAAATGGCTGTCCACTAATGTTTACCATCCAACCTGACAGAACTGGAGAGAATCTGCAAGGAGGAATGGCAGAGGATCCCCAAATCCAGGTGTGAAAAACTTGTTGCATCTTTCCCAAAAAGACTCATGGCTGTATTAGATCAAAAGGGTGCTTCTACTAAATACTGAGCAAAGGGTCTGAATACTTAGGACCATGTGATATTTAAGTTTTTCTTTTTTAATAAATCTGCAAAAATGTCAACAATTCTCTGTTTTTCTGTCAATATGGGGCGCTGTGTGTACATTACTGTGGGAAAAAATAAACTTAAATTATTTTAGCAAATCGCTGCAATATAACAAAGAGTGAAAAATTTAAGGGGGTCGGAATACTTTCCGTTCCCACTGTATAAGACCCCCTGTTTCATTAAAGACAACTGTCATGCGAGGCATCACAGGCTGTGTATTCAGAGAAATTAACAATGTCCTTGGATCTAATGATGGTCTGGTAATAGGATGGACATCTGAAAGTGGGCCCCTTTATAAAGAAGCCCATGGGATTGATTTACTAAAACTGGAGAGTAGACAGCTTCCAGATTTTTTGTCATAGCTTAATTAAACAACCTGAAGTTAGAAGTTAATTGACTGCCATGCAAAGCTCCACAGATTTTGCATTCTATAGTTTTAGTAAATCAACTCCCATATGTTCTTCCTGCATATCTATCAAAAAGTAGTGCTTGAGACAATGGGGCTGATTTACGAAGCATTTGCGCCATGACAATGCGCAAATGACATTTTCGTATTTACAAAGCATTTGCGCCGGTAACACAGCGCGATCCCCAATTTACTATTCTCTTCCTGGTGCATGGGAAGAGGTGATCTGTACGCCACTATAGACCTGGTGCACGGCATCTTTAACTTCAAATTTAAACAAGCTGGAAGTGCCAATAATATGGGGGTGATGTGGGGAAGTGTAGTACTAACTGTCCAAGTCAAAATATGGCCAAAATAGAATGAGAAAGTGACTTTCTCTGAACAAGCCTGAACAAGCAAAATATTAGTAAATGTCAGGTAACGTAAAAGCATTTGCATAGGTTGAATGGACGCACCTCTAGACTTTTTTTTTTTTTTTAACGCTGGTTCACTTCGTGCGGCTCTAATGAAATGTCGGTCCGGCAATACACATAAAAGTTCATTGATAAAAACAGCATCAAGAAAACAAACAAAATTCAGAAAAAAAATGCGTGGGGTTCCCCCGAAATTCAATAACAGGCCCTTCAGGTCTGGTATGGATATTAAGGGGAACCCCGCGCCAAAAAAAATAAATGGCGTGGGGTCCCCCTAAAAATCCATACCAGACCTGAAGGGCCTGGTATGGATTTTTAGGGGGACCCCACGCCATTTTTTTTTTGGTGTGGGGTTCCCCTTAATATCCATACCAAACCTGAAGGGCCTGGTATTGAATTTCCCTTCAGGTCTGGTATGGATTTTAAGGGGAACCCCGAGCCAAAATTTTTTTTAAAAATGGCGTGGGATCCCTCTAAAAATCCATATCAGACCCTTATCCGAGCATGCAACCTGGCAGGCCGCAGGAAAAGAAGGGGGGACGAGAGAGCGCCCCCCCCTCCTGAACCGTACCAGGCCACATGCCCTCAACATTGGGAGGGTGCTTTAGGGTAGCCCCCCAAAACACCTTGTCCCCATGTTGATGAGGACAGGGGCCTCATCCCCACAACCCTTGGCCCAGTGGTTGTGGGGGTCTGCGGGCGGGGGGCTTATCGGAATCTGGAAGCCCTCTTTAACAAGGGGACCCCCAGATCCCGGCCCTCCCCCCTGTGTGAAATGGTAAGGGGGTACAAATGTACCCCTACCATTTTCACAAAAAAACTGTTAAAAATTTTAAAAATGACAAGAGACAGTTTTTGACAATTCCTTTATTTAAATGCTTCTTCTTTCTTCTATCTTCTTTCTTCTTTCTGCTTTCTTCTATCTTCCTTCGGTTTCTTCCTCCATTTTCTTCTTCTTCTGGTTCTTCTGGTTCTTCTGGTTCTTCCTCCGGTGTTCTCGTCCGGCATCTTCCTCCGCTGCATCGGTGTCTTCTTCCCTTCTTCTCCTCGGGCCGCTCCGCATCCATGATGGCATGGAGGGAAGCTCGGCTGTGTGACGCTTCTCTCTTCATCTTTTTCTCTTCATCTTCTTGTCTTCATCTTCTTGTCTTCATCTTCTTTTTGGGCCACTCCGCATCCATGATGGCATGGAGGGAGGCTCCCGCTGTGTGACGCTTCTCCTCTTCTGACGGTTCTTAAATAATGGGGGGGTGGGGCCACCCAGTGACCCTTGCCCCCCTCTGGTGCACGGGGACTTGACGGGGACTTCCCTGTGGCATTCCCCGTGATGTCAGAAGGGGCGGGGTCACCTGTTACGTAACCCCGCCCCTTCTGACGTCACGGGGAATGCCACAGGGAAGTTCCCGTCAAGTCCCCGTGCGTCAGAGGGGGGCGGGGTCACCGGGTGGCTCCGCCCCCGTTATTTAGGAACCGTCAGAAGAGGAGAAGCGTCACACAGCGGGAGCCTCCCTCCATGCCATCATGGATGCGGAGCGGCCTGAGGAGAAGAAGATAAGAAGACGCCATGGAGGAAGATGCCGGACAAGAACAGGAAAAACCAGAAGAACCATTAGAACCAGAAGAAGAAGAAGATGGAGGAAGAAACCGAAGGAAGATAGAAGATAGAAGAAAGAAGAAGCATTTAAATAAAGGAATTGTCAAAAACTGTCTCTTGTCATTTTTAACATTTTTGACAGTTTTTTTGTGAAACGGTAGGTTCAGTTAAGCTTTGACACTAAAACCTGGAAGCTGTACATATATTTTTTGATACGTTTTACAGCTTTTCAGTACAGTCCAGTGCAGAAAAAATGCAGCATGTTCTACTTTTTTTCTGGAACTGGAACGGCAAGCACTGGTGTGAACTATGCCATTGCACACCATATAACTGAATTTCCATGCATTTTTGATGCATAAAATATGCACTGGACTGCATTGGTGTGAACTGGCCCTTAAGCAATTTAGCATATTTAAAGGCATTTCTCCTTGTTTCGTTTTTGGGGTTGTCCAATTGGTGACATTGATATATGTCCCAGCCAAGATAAGCCAGCCAAGTGGGGACTAGTAAAATTGCCAAGTCAGTTCCCTTAGACTGCAATGGTATTTGTTGTATAACTTTTGCATGTTAGGCTCTTTAGTTGCCCCCTGGACTGGGGGGTGTTTTGTCCCATCTGTAATTTTGGTGCATGCTGGATGATGTGCTTAATTTTGGACAGTGGGGTGGCTTTTTTGTGCTAGCCGCATTTGGGTTGTTCTGGGCATGCTCAGGGACTTTGTTTTTTTTTGGTGGTGCTTTTTGTGTGTGAACAGCACTTGGATGTTTCTGGGCATGCTCAGAGTGTGTTTTTTGGGTTAGTAATTTAAGGACATCCTTAACAGGTGTACCCACTTTGAAGTTCAGTCTCTACATTGGGTGAACTTGCATTTTGTGTGTTTAATGGACTGTCCATGTGTTTGCAATTGCCTCATTAGCACACAAACCTATGTTATATAAAGCTTGCAGATAGCAATCTTTACTTTGCCCTGAAAAGAGCCAACATTGTGTGTGGGGTCGGCAAGAGAGTGCATTTGGGTGTCCTTATTGACGTTCTAACATGTATTTTCTATTTGTATTTTGTGTGTTATGTTGTTGCAAAACAGATGTGTTTTTATGCAATTTATTTGTTACTTTGGTTTGCTGTTTTTTTTTTTGGGTGGTGGTTATTTTACCATGAAATATTTTTTATGTTGGCAATTTTTGTTGTTTTTACGTTCACTTTGATTTAACTGTCTGTGCTGCCTTATTTTTAAAATTATTTCTCAAGATGTTGTGCCTAATGTTGTTTTAATCCTTAATAGATGTCCATTTGTGGGTGCACTCCTTTAACTCCTGTTAATTTACAGTGCAAAAGGGTCAAACCTATTCTGTTAGTGTCTCAAATTAATATACATGTGTATTTGGCTTTCCTTGCTTCTTTTCCAAGTCCTGTTTTTTTTTTTGGACCAATAAAATTGTTTTAAATTCTTTGTTTTATGTGTGTTCTTCATGCAATGGATTTCCCAGCTGCAGCTTAACTAGGCTGATTGGCATGTCTTGGACAAATCCCTTTTTCATTTTTCTTTTTTTTTTTTTTTTCGTTTTAAGTTACTTTCCTGGTGCCTTCATGGTAGCACAGGCATGGATTGTGCGTATGCTGCCATGGATAGTGACCAGGAAAGTAACATTTCAGAGTGGTAAGTATTCTATTTTTCTTTTTGAGCAGTGGTTTTCAGCCTCAGTCCTCAAGTACCCCCTGACAGGACATGTTTAGGAAATTTTATCTTATCTAAAATAGCTGTCCAATAGCCTTTGACTTTGACTTAAAGCACCTGTGCAAGATGAAGGAAAACCTGCAAACCTGGCCTGTTGGGGAGTACTTGAGGACAGGGTTGAGAAGCACTGAACTAAAATCAAGCTGAAAACAATCCTATTCTAATTGTGGACATTTCAGGGAAATCAAGATATATAGATATATATATTTTTTTTTTCAAGGTTGGGCTTTGTGTCCCTTTTCTTAAAATTGGCTTCACTTCCTGTCACATAGCCAAACAAGAAGTGAGAGTAAAAACCCTAATCTTTTTCCTTGGGGACACACAGGTCAATCTAACTAGTGCCCCCATTATGCAAATTGCACTTTGTTGTGTACACCCCAAATTATTAGGTATTTTGGGGTTTATTAAAGGCAAATCCTTTCTGCGATACAAGTGTAGTTGATAAAAATCAGAGGGGTAGCATTGATGATTTTGACATCCAATCATGTAGAGGCAAAGATGCTGTTTTTTTTTTCTTTTCCTTGCATGTCCCCCTCGGATCTCCAGCGACTGCACTTGTAGTGCAAAGTGGATTTACCTTTTAGTAAATAAACCCCAAGATACATAATAATTTGGGATGTACATGGCAAAATGCTAGAGTACAATTTCCCGAATGGGGAAACTATTTAGATTGACCTGTGTGTCCCCAAGGACATACATTGGTAGGGTTTTACCCTCGCTTCATGTTTGGATATGTGACAGGAAGTGAATAATTTTGAATGCAAAATTTGGGAGGTGTCTTCACCCTATCAGGGGTGTAGACATCCCCCAAAACTTATAATCCCTCTGCAGTCTATCCCCAAGCAAAAATAAGAAAGGATTTTAATGAGTTTAACTTTGCAAAGACACATTCCTAAGTTCAATTGTGATGCATGTTAATGGCCCATTTAGACCTTTAATAGAAAGTCATTAGTTGCCTTTGACTCTAAACATTATTTTTGGCCAGTCCTAGAAATCTGCATCTGTTTTTCTATTAACCACTTGGTGTCTGTGCTATAGCCAAAAGACAGCCACAGCGTGGACCTGAATTTCTGGGAGGCTGTCATAGGACGGGCTCCCTGCTGCGCACGAGACTCGGGTGATCACAGATCGAAGTAAGGGCCGATCTGTTTATTTTTTCTACTCACGCTGACAGCATGAGAATAAAAATAAAAGCTGATCACCGGCTTAGGTGCAAGGGACATTGGTCCCGAAGAGGCAATGCCGCCTCATCAGCGTACATCAATGAAGGAGAAAAGTTACCTGTTTGCAAAATTTAATATCAAAATATCCAAAATTATTTTTAAAAATCTGTCTTTTCTTTTGTTTGAACAAAAGGAAAAAAACACACAGGTGATCAAATACCACCAAAAGAATGCTCTATTTGTGGGAACTTAAAAAAAAAAAAAAATCATTTGGCTAAGTATGACCGCACAATTGTAATTCAAAATAGATCAGCGCTGAAAAGCGCTTGGTCAGGACAGCAGGGGGGTTTAAGTGCCCAGTAAACAAGTGGTTAATTTCCATGCCAAATATGGATTTCTGCAATAAAGATGTGTGCCCGCTGTGTATACGGCATGTGCGTAAGCAAGTCGCACACATATGAACGGTACTCATTGTAAATCATGGGGTACAACTTGTGATGCAACTTTTCAGTCCCAAGTGGCCTTAGGCTCTCTTTCCACTACTGCGAGTTGTCGTGCGACTTGACACATGTGAAGTCGCAGGACAAGTCAAAACACATGTATTTCAATGTTCCCCATTCTAATTGGTGCAACTCCAAAAAAAGTTCTTGCACTACTTTGTTCCAACTTCAGTGCGACTTTTTCTCAGATGTTTTGAATTAGTCGCATGACACGGCATTAAGGCTCGGTTTCCACTATTGCAAGCCCAAAGTTGCGTGTTTTTTGCTGCGAGTTTCCCGCAACTTTTTTCCAAAACTTGAAGCAATGCCTGTCTATTTTTGAGGTCTATGGACCTCAAGTCACATCAAAGTGGGACCAAAGTAGTGCAGGGACTACTTTGAAGTTGCTGCGACTTGAAGTCGCACACATATGAACGGTACTCGTAAATCATAGGGTAGAACTTGTGATGCAACTTTTCAGTCCCTAGTGGCATGACAAGTTGCAATAGTGGAAAACAAGCAGAAAAAGCACATTGTAAATCACGCAACTTTGGGGTTGAAATAGTGGAAAGAGAGCATTAGGCTAAAGCAGTAATAGGAAGATGCACTATAAGAATTACTTCTAATTGTAGAAAATCAAACAGGCTCTTGCACTGAATCTAATTTATGGAAGATCTAACTGATTGGCCAGTGTATGGTGACCTTTAAAGATATGAAAACTTGAATTTCTGGTGTTTAAGCCTCATACACACGATGGGACTTTGTACCCCGTGTACGGAGCCCGCTCTGCTCAGCGGGGGATCGCTCCATCGATCCCCGCTGGGCAGTGCAGGGACAGACATGTCAGAGTGCCAATCTCCTCTATGGGGGATCGGATGATGACGGATCGTAGAGTCCGTCGTCACCCGATCCAAACCGCAGATGGATGGAAAAATAGGTTTTTCCTACGTTACACTTTTTAGGATTGGAGTGGGTCGGATGTCAGCGGACATGTCACCACTGACATCCGACCCTCCATAGAGGTCTATGGGGCGGGGCGGGCGGCAGCGTTAAAACTGCGCTATTTTTTGCACTGCTTTACCGGCGGTATTCGGCCACTAGCGGTTTTAACCCCCGCTAGCGGCTGAAAAGGGGTTAAATCCGCCCGCAAAGCGCCACCGCAGT
Source organism: Lithobates clamitans (assembly GCA_037952925.1). Lineage (NCBI taxonomy): Eukaryota > Metazoa > Chordata > Amphibia > Anura > Ranidae > Lithobates > Lithobates clamitans. The sequence goes on along the minus strand of JBBGZY010000798.1, from coordinate 905,692 downwards.
GGCGTTTTGCCGTCGGTATAGCCGCGCTGTCCCATTGATTTCAATGGGCAGGAGCGGTTTATACACCGCTCCAAAGATGCTGCTAGCAGGACGTTTTTTAGGCTCCTTTCACACTGGGGCGTTTTTAGGCGCTACGGCACTAAAAATAGCGCCTGAAAAACGCCCTAAAGAAGCGGCTCCATTCACTCCAGTGAGGGCTTTCACACTGGAGCGATGCGCTCGCAGGGAATCACGAAAAGTCCTGCCAGCAGCTTCTTGCGGTGAACTCACTGCTCCGCCCCATTAAAATCAATGGGGCAGCGCTGTGATCCCGGCATTTTGCCGGCGGATTTAACCCCTTTTCGGCTGCTAGCAGAGGGGTTAAAACCGGCCCGTGGGGGTTTAAAACCGCCCTGCTAGCAGCCGAATAACGCCGCTAAAACGACAGTAAAGCGGCGCTAAAAATGCATGGGAATTTTTTAACATGGGTTCCTATGGAACATGTTCCCAGCAATGCATTTTTGTGCCTCTGCGTTTTTGGAAAGGGTCGGGGACTTTTTTCCCCCCAAAATGCAACGTTTTGCTTGTAATAGATTTCAATGGACCTGCATCCAAAACGCAAGTACCGCGTTTTTGCCGCGATTTGCGTTTTTTTTTACACTGTATATAGCTGGTTGCTAAGAAGGGGGCCGGGAAGCCGGCCGCCGCGTCCTTAACAACCTATGAATCATCAGCTGTCAGCTGACTTCCTGCTCAATGTAAAGAAAAAATGCCAGCTAAAAAAAAAAATCATCTAAAAAACAGTGTGGGGTCCCCCCTCCAGGTCCATACCAGGCCATAACAAAAAAATGCATACCAGACCCTTATCCGAGCACGCAGCCCAGCAGGTCAGGAAAGGGAGGGGACGAGCGAGCGCCCCCCCCTCCTGAACCATACCAGGCCGCACGCCCTCAACATGGGGGGATGGGTGCTTTGGGGCAGGGGGGGCTCTGCGCCCTCCACCCCAAAGCACCTTGCCCCCATGTTGATGGGGACAAGGGCCTCTTTCCGACAACCCTTGCCCGGTGGTTGTCGGGGTCTGCAGGCGGGGGGCTTATCGGAATCGGCCCCCCACTATGTGAATGAGTATGGGGTACATTGTACCCCTACCCATTCACCTTTAAAAAAAGTAGTGTAGTGTTAAAAAATACAATAGACAGTTTCTCTTCCGACTTCTCCACTCTCTTCTCCGCGCTCTCCGGTTCTTCTCCCGTTGTCCTGTGCCTTCTGTCGGGTTCTTCTGCTCTTTTGCCCACTCTTTTGCTAGCTCTTGCATGGTCTTCGTTGTCTTTTCCCCTCTTCTCTTCTTCCGATGTTGACTCGTCGCTGTCTCCCGCTGTAATGCCGTGTGTGCCATGCCCAATGACTTATATAGGCATGGGCCGGGGTCACTGGGTGATGTCATCCGGTGACCCCGCCCCTTATGACGTTACAGCCGGGGCATGATGGGTCTGTGACGTCACAAGGGGGCGTGGCATTCTGATGACGTAATCCGATTGCCACGCCCCCATCATTATTTAAGAAATGCAGGACATCGGCGCCGACAGATCAGCGGGACGCAGCATCAGAGGAAGGTCGTCGGCGGGAGCAGGGAAAGAAGAACACCGGACAAAGAAGACAGAAGAGCAGAAAAAGAAGCAGGGGGAGAAGAAGAAGAGCGGAGGATGAAGATGCGGGGAAGATGGAGGAAGTCCGGAGGAAGAAGCGGAGAAGAAGATTTGTAATAAAAATCTTGTCAAAAACTATCTACTGTATTTTTTAACACTACACTACTTTTTTTACAGGTGAATGAGTAGGGGTACAATTTACCCCATACTCATTCACATGGGGGGGTGGGATCTGGGGGCCCCCTTCTTAAAGGGGGCTTCCAGATTCCGATAAGCCCCCCGCCCGCAGACCCTGACAACCACCAGGCAAGGGTTTCGGGAAGAGGCCCTTGTCCCCATCAACATGGGGGCAAGGTGCTTTGGGGTGGGGGGTGCAGAGCCCCCCCTTCCCCAAAGCACCCATCCCACCATGTTGAGGGCATGCGGCCTGGTATGGTTCAGGAGGGGGGGGTGCTCGGTCGTCCCCTCCCTTTCCTGACCTGCCGGGCTGTGTGCTCGGATAAGGGTCTGGTATGGATTTTGGGGGACCCCCACGCCATTTTTTTTTACATTTTGGCATGGGGGTCCCCTCCGAATCCATACTAGACCCAAGGGCCTGGTATGGACCTGGGGGGGACCCTACACTGTTTTTTTTACTCGATTTTTTTTTTTAGCCAGCATTTTTTTTTTTTTTACATTGAGCGGGAAGTCAGCTGATGACTCATATGTTGTTAAGGACGCGGCGGGCGGCTTCCTGGCCCCCTCCTTAGCAACTGGCTATATAAAGTGTAAAAAAAAAAAACCCGCAAATCGCAGAAAAATCGGGGTAAAATCACAGTAAAAACGCCAGTCCAAAAACACAGCAAGCACCGCAAAAAGCACTGCAGAAACACTCAAAAGCAACACGCATAGATGTGAATCGAGCCTTACTGTCCTGCTAGCGCACCGCTCCAGTGTGAAAGCCCAATTCACACTGGAGTGAATAGAGCCACTTCTTTAGGGCGTTTTTCAGGCGCTATTTTTAGCGCTATAGTGCCTGAAAAACTCCCCAGTGTGAAAGGGGCCTTAGGCGCCTTTCACACGGACGGCTATTCTGCCACAGTTAAAAGCATGTTTTTTTTTCTGTGAAATTTAAGACTCCAGGCACTGCGATCAGCTGCATTGGTACAGTGCAATTAGCTGCGGTTTGCCATTTCCATAGCAACCCGACAGGGTACCGACTGTATTGAACGGGGATCCGACTTGGATCCCCGCCTATGCCCGGCACTGTTTGGTATGAATCTTGAGGGGGAACTCCACGCCAAATTTTAAATAAAAAAACGGCATGGGCCCCCCCCCCAGGGGCATACCAGGCCCTTCGGTCCAGTATGGATTTTAAGGGGAACCCCCTACGCCAAAAAACGGCGTGGGATCCCCCTTCAAAATCCATACCAGACCCTTATCCGAGCATGCAGCCCGGCCGGTCAGGAAAGGGGGTGGGGATGAGCGATCGCCCCCCCTCCTGGACCATGTCAGACCGCATGCCCTCAACATGGGGGATGGGTGCTTTGGGGAAGGGGGGCGCGCTGCGGGCCCCCCCCACCCCAAAGAACTTTGTTCCCATGTTGATGAGGACAAGGGCCTCTTCCCGACAACCCTGGTCGTTGGTTGTCGGGGTCTGCGGGTGGGGGACTTATCGGAATCCGAGAGCCCCCTTTAAAAAGTTCGCTATTCCCCACCCCCTTTCCTGACCGGCCAGGCTGGTGCTCGGATAAGGATCTGGTATGGATTTGGGGGGACCCCCACGCAGTTTTTTCCGGCGTAGGGGGTTCCCCTTAATATCCATACCAGACCGAAGGGCCTGGCATACACCCGAAGGAGGAACCCATGCCGGTTTTTCTCGCGCTGCTTTAATAGGAAGATGTATTTTTCCTATTGCAGCAAGCCCAATATGTACCTCGCCGAGAACCAGCGTGATCCTATCGCGCTGGAAACATTCTCGAGTGCAGGCACTCCTGTGTGTGCGCTGGTTCACATGCTGGATTAAGGATCTATCCAGCGCACCAATTAAGGGCTGAACCAGCGCAGTGCATTCATCTTAGTAAATGACCCCCAGTGTCTTTTGATTTAAGTTAGATAGAGTAGACAGGCGAGTCAGTTAGCTGCACTTACAGTGTATTGCGTATATATATATATATATATATATATATATATATATATATATATATATATATATATATATATATATATATCCTACGTGTTGTGTGTGTATGTATATGTATATATATGTATACATATACATACACTGTATTCAGTTTAGCTAGATCCGTTCCTGTTATTCTCTTCCTACTTACAGGCATGCAGGTGTTTTTACAGTATTTACAGCTACCTGAAGAAAATTGCTGGTGTTCTTCTGATCCTATAAGTACCACAGGCAGGCAGCTACAGTATTTACAGTTAGTGTACTGTGTCCTCTGCACAGTGTGCACCTAAAGCTACCTGAAGACAATTGCTGTTGTTCTGATCCTATTAATACCACAGGCAGGCAGCTGCAGTATTTACAGTTAGTGTAGTGCATCCTATGCACAGTGTGCACCTAAAGCTACCTGAAGACAATTGCTGTTGTTCTGATACTATTAATGCCACAGGCAGGCAGCTGCAGTATTTAGAGTTAGTGTAGTGCATCCTCTGCATAGTGTGCACCTAAAGCTACCTGAAGACAATTGCTGTTGTTCTGATGCTATTAATACCACAGGCAGGCAGCTGCAGTATTTACAGTTAGTTTAGTACATCCTCTGTACAGTGTGCACCTAAAGCTACCTGAAGACAATTGCTGTTGTTCTTATCCTATTAATACCACAGGCAGGCAGCTGCAGTATTTACAGTTAGTGTAGTGCGTCCTCTGCACAGTGTGCACCTAAAGCTACCTGAAGACAATTGCTGTTGTTCTGATCCTTTTAGTGCCACAGGCAGGCAGCTGCAGTATTTACAGTTAGTGTAGTGCATCCTATGCACAGTGTGCACCTAAAGCTACCTGAAGACAATTGCTGTTGTTCTGATACTATTAATGCCACAGGCAGGCAGCTGCAGTATTTAGAGTTAGTGTAGTGCATCCTCTGCACAGTGTGCACCTAAAGCTACCTGAAGACAATTGCTGTTGTTCTGATGCTATTAATACCACAGGCAGGCAGCTGCAGTATTTACAGTTAGTTTAGTACATCCTCTGTACAGTGTGCACCTAAAGCTACCTGAAGACAATTGCTGTTGTTCTTATCCTATTAATACCACAGGCAGGCAGCTGCAGTATTTACAGTTAGTGTAGTGCGTCCTCTGCACAGTGTGCACCTAAAGCTACCTGAAGACAAATGCTGTTGTTCTGATCCTTTTAGTGCCACAGGCAGGCAGCTGCAGTATTTACAGTTAGTGTAGTGCGTCCTCTGCACAGCGTGCACCTAAACCTACCTGAAGACAATTGCTGTTGTTCTGATCCTATTAATACCACAGGCAGGCAGCTGCAGTGTTTACAGTTAGTGTAGTGCGTCCTCTGCACAGTGTGCACCTAAAGCTACCTGAAGACAATTGCTGTTGTTCTGATCCTATTAATACCACAGGCAGGCAGCTGCAGTATTTAGAGTTAGTGTAGTGCATCCTCTGCACAGTGTGCACCTAAAGCTACCTGAAGACAATTGCTGTTGTTCTGATGCTATTAATACCACAGGCAGGCAGCTGCAGTATTTACAGTTAGTTTAGTACATCCTCTGTACAGTGTGCACCTAAAGATACCTGAAGACAAATGCTGTTGTTCTGATCCTTTTAGTGCCACAGGCAGGCAGCTGCAGTATTTACAGTTAGTGTAGTGCGTCCTCTGCACAGCGTGCACCTAAACCTACCTGAAGACAATTGCTGTTGTTCTGATCCTATTAATACAACAGGCAGGCAGCTGCAGTGTTTACAGTTAGTGTAGTGCGTCCTCTGCACAGTGTGCACCTAAAGCTACCTAAAGACAATTGCTGTTGTTCTGATCCTATTAATACCACAGGCAGGCAGCTGCAGTGTTTATAGTTAGTGTAGTGCGTCCTCTGCACACTATGAACCTAAAGCTACCTGAAGACAATTGCTGTTGTTGTAATCCTATTAATACCACAGGCAGGCAGCTACAGTATTTACAGTTAGTGTACTGTGTCCTCTGTACAGTGTGCACCTGAAGCTACCTGAAGAAAATTGCTGGTGTTCTTCTGATCCTATTAGTACCACAGGCAGGCAGCTGCAGTGTTTACAGTTAGTGTAGTGCGTCCTCTGCACAGTGTGCACCTAAAGCTACCTGAAGACAATTGCTGTTGTTCTGATCCTATTAATACCACAGGCAGGCAGCTGCAGTGTTTATAGTTAGTGTAGTGCGTCCTCTGCACACTGTGAACCTAAAGCTACCTGAAGACAATTGCTGTTGTTCTAATCCTATTAATACCACAGGCAGGCAGCTACAGTATTTACAGTTAGTGTACTGTGTCCTCTGTACAGTGTGCACCTGAAGCTACCTGAAGAAAATTGCTGGTGTTCTTCTGATCCTATTAGTACCACAGGCAGGCAGCTTCAGTATTTATAGTTAGTGTAGTGCGTCCTCTGCACAGTGTGCACCTAAAGCTACCTGAAGACAATTGCTGTTGTTCTGATCCTATTAATACTACAGGCAGGCAGCTGCAGTATTACAGTTAGTGTAGTGCGTCCTCTGCACAGTGTGCACCTAAAGCTACCTGAAGACAATTTTATTTGTTCTGATCGTATTGATAACACAGGCAGGCAGCTGCAGTATTTACAGTTAGTGTAGTGCATACTTTGCACAGTGTGCACCTAAAGCTACCTGAACACAATTGCTGTTGTTCTGATCCTATTAGTACCACAGGCAGGCAGCTGCAGTATTTACAGTTAGGGTTGTGCGTCCTATGCACAGTGTGCACCTAAAGCTACCTGAAGACAATTGCTGTTGTTCTAATCCTATTAATACCACAGGCAGGCAGCTACAGTATTTACAGTTAGTGTACTGTGTCCTCTGTACAGTGTGCACCTGAAGCTACCTGAAGAAAATTGCTGGTGTTCTTCTGATCCTATTAGTACCACAGGCAGGTAGCTGCAGTATATACAGTTAGTGTGGTGCGTCCTCTGCACAATGTGAACCTAAAGCTACCTGAAGACAATTGCTGTGGTTCTAATCCTATTAATACCACAGGCAGGCAGCTACAGTATTTACAGTTAGTGTACTGTGTCCTCTGTACAGTGTGCACCTGAAGCTACCTGAAGAAAATTGCTGGTGTTCTTCTGATCCTATTAGTACCACAGGCAGGCAGATGCAGTATTTACAGTTAGTGTAATGCGTCCTCTGCACAGTGTGCACCTAAAGCTACCCGAAGACAATTGCTGTTGTTCTGATCCTATTAATACCACAGACAGGCAGCTGCAGTATTACAGTTAGTGTAGTGCGTCCTCTGCACAGTGTGCACCTAAAGCTAACTGAAGACAATTGCTGTTGTTCCGATCCTATTAATACCACAGGCAGGCAGCTGCAGTATTTACAGTTAGTGTAGTGCATCCTATGCACAGTGTGCACCTAAAGCTACCTGAAGACAATTGCTGTTGTTCTGATACTATTAATGCCACAGGCAGGCAGCTGCAGTATTTAGAGTTAGTGTAGTGCATCCTCTGCATAGTGTGCACCTAAAGCTACCTGAAGACAATTGCTGTTGTTCTGATGCTATTAATACCACAGGCAGGCAGCTGCAGTATTTACAGTTAGTTTAGTACATCCTCTGTACAGTGTGCACCTAAAGCTACCTGAAGACAATTGCTGTTGTTCTTATCCTATTAATACCACAGGCAGGCAGCTGCAGTATTTACAGTTAGTGTAGTGCGTCCTCTGCACAGTGTGCACCTAAAGCTACCTGAAGACAATTGCTGTTGTTCTGATCCTTTTAGTGCCACAGGCAGGCAGCTGCAGTATTTACAGTTAGTGTAGTGCATCCTATGCACAGTGTGCACCTAAAGCTACCTGAAGACAATTGCTGTTGTTCTGATACTATTAATGCCACAGGCAGGCAGCTGCAGTATTTAGAGTTAGTGTAGTGCATCCTCTGCACAGTGTGCACCTAAAGCTACCTGAAGACAATTGCTGTTGTTCTGATGCTATTAATACCACAGGCAGGCAGCTGCAGTATTTACAGTTAGTTTAGTACATCCTCTGTACAGTGTGCACCTAAAGCTACCTGAAGACAATTGCTGTTGTTCTTATCCTATTAATACCACAGGCAGGCAGCTGCAGTATTTACAGTTAGTGTAGTGCGTCCTCTGCACAGTGTGCACCTAAAGCTACCTGAAGACAAATGCTGTTGTTCTGATCCTTTTAGTGCCACAGGCAGGCAGCTGCAGTATTTACAGTTAGTGTAGTGCGTCCTCTGCACAGCGTGCACCTAAACCTACCTGAAGACAATTGCTGTTGTTCTGATCCTATTAATACCACAGGCAGGCAGCTGCAGTGTTTACAGTTAGTGTAGTGCGTCCTCTGCACAGTGTGCACCTAAAGCTACCTGAAGACAATTGCTGTTGTTCTGATCCTATTAATACCACAGGCAGGCAGCTGCAGTATTTAGAGTTAGTGTAGTGCATCCTCTGCACAGTGTGCACCTAAAGCTACCTGAAGACAATTGCTGTTGTTCTGATGCTATTAATACCACAGGCAGGCAGCTGCAGTATTTACAGTTAGTTTAGTACATCCTCTGTACAGTGTGCACCTAAAGCTACCTGAAGACAATTGCTGTTGTTCTTATCCTATTAATACCACAGGCAGGCAGCTGCAGTATTTACAGTTAGTGTAGTGCGTCCTCTGCACAGTGTGCACCTAAAGCTACCTGAAGACAATTGCTGTTGTTCTGATCCTTTTAGTGCCACAGGCAGGCAGCTGCAGTATTTACAGTTAGTGTAGTGCGTCCTCTGCACAGCGTGCACCTAAACCTACCTGAAGACAATTGCTGTTGTTCTGATCCTATTAATACAACAGGCAGGCAGCTGCAGTGTTTACAGTTAGTGTAGTGCGTCCTCTGCACAGTGTGCACCTAAAGCTACCTAAAGACAATTGCTGTTGTTCTGATCCTATTAATACCACAGGCAGGCAGCTGCAGTGTTTATAGTTAGTGTAGTGCGTCCTCTGCACACTATGAACCTAAAGCTACCTGAAGACAATTGCTGTTGTTGTAATCCTATTAATACCACAGGCAGGCAGCTACAGTATTTACAGTTAGTGTACTGTGTCCTCTGTACAGTGTGCACCTGAAGCTACCTGAAGAAAATTGCTGGTGTTCTTCTGATCCTATTAGTACCACAGGCAGGCAGCTGCAGTGTTTACAGTTAGTGTAGTGCGTCCTCTGCACAGTGTGCACCTAAAGCTACCTGAAGACAATTGCTGTTGTTCTGATCCTATTAATACCACAGGCAGGCAGCTGCAGTGTTTATAGTTAGTGTAGTGCGTCCTCTGCACACTGTGAACCTAAAGCTACCTGAAGACAATTGCTGTTGTTCTAATCCTATTAATACCACAGGCAGGCAGCTACAGTATTTACAGTTAGTGTACTGTGTCCTCTGTACAGTGTGCACCTGAAGCTACCTGAAGAAAATTGCTGGTGTTCTTCTGATCCTATTAGTACCACAGGCAGGCAGCTTCAGTATTTATAGTTAGTGTAGTGCGTCCTCTGCACAGTGTGCACCTAAAGCTACCTGAAGACAATTGCTGTTGTTCTGATCCTATTAATACTACAGGCAGGCAGCTGCAGTATTACAGTTAGTGTAGTGCGTCCTCTGCACAGTGTGCACCTAAAGCTACCTGAAGACAATTTTATTTGTTCTGATCGTATTGATAACACAGGCAGGCAGCTGCAGTATTTACAGTTAGTGTAGTGCATACTTTGCACAGTGTGCACCTAAAGCTACCTGAACACAATTGCTGTTGTTCTGATCCTATTAGTACCACAGGCAGGCAGCTGCAGTATTTACAGTTAGGGTTGTGCGTCCTATGCACAGTGTGCACCTAAAGCTACCTGAAGACAATTGCTGTTGTTCTAATCCTATTAATACCACAGGCAGGCAGCTACAGTATTTACAGTTAGTGTACTGTGTCCTCTGTACAGTGTGCACCTGAAGCTACCTGAAGAAAATTGCTGGTGTTCTTCTGATCCTATTAGTACCACAGGCAGGTAGCTGCAGTATATACAGTTAGTGTGGTGCGTCCTCTGCACAATGTGAACCTAAAGCTACCTGAAGACAATTGCTGTGGTTCTAATCCTATTAATACCACAGGCAGGCAGCTACAGTATTTACAGTTAGTGTACTGTGTCCTCTGTACAGTGTGCACCTGAAGCTACCTGAAGAAAATTGCTGGTGTTCTTCTGATCCTATTAGTACCACAGGCAGGCAGATGCAGTATTTACAGTTAGTGTAATGCGTCCTCTGCACAGTGTGCACCTAAAGCTACCCGAAGACAATTGCTGTTGTTCTGATCCTATTAATACCACAGACAGGCAGCTGCAGTATTACAGTTAGTGTAGTGCGTCCTCTGCACAGTGTGCACCTAAAGCTAACTGAAGACAATTGCTGTTGTTCCGATCCTATTAATACCACAGGCAGGCAGCTTCAGTATTTACAGTTAGTGTACTGTGTCCTCTGCACAGTGTGCACCTAAAGCTACCTAAAGAAAATTGCTGGTGTTCTTCTGATCCTATTAGTACCACAGGCAGGCAGCTGCAGTATTTACAGTTAGTTTAGTGCGTCCTCTGCACAGTGTGCACCTAAAGCTACCTGAAGACAATTTTATTTGTTCTGATCGTATTAATACCACAGGCAGGCAGCTGCAGTATTTACAGTTAGTGTAGTGCATCCTCTGCACAGTGTGCACCTAAAGCTACCTGAAGACAATTGCTGTTGTTCTGATCCTATTAGTACCACAGGCAGGCAGCTGCAGTGTTTATAGTTAGTGTAGTGTGTCCTCTGCACACTGTGAACCTAAAGCTACCTGAAGACAATTGCTGTTGTTCTAATCCTATTAATACCACAGGCAGGCAGCTACAGTATTTACAGTTAGTGTACTGTGTCCTCTGTACAGTGTGCCCCTGAAGCTACCTGAAGAAAATTGCTGGTGTTCTTCTGATCCTATTAGTACCACAGGCAGGCAGCTTCAGTATTTACAGTTAGTGTAGTGCGTCCTCTGCACAGTGTGCACCTAAAGCTACCTGAAGACAATTGCTGTTGTTCTGATCCTATTAATACTACAGGCAGGCAGCTGCAGTATTACAGTTAGTGTAGTGCGTCCTCTGCACAGTGTGCACCTAAAGCTAACTGAAGACAATTGCTATTGTTCCGATCCTATTAATACCACAGGCAGGCAGCTTCAGTATTTACAGTTAGTGTACTGTGTCCCCTGCACAGTGTGCACCTAAAGCTACCTGAAGAAAATTGCTGGTGTTCTTCTGATCCTATTAGTACCACAGGCAGGCAGCTGCAGTATTTACAGTTAGTTTAGTGCGTCCTCTGCACAGTGTGCACCTAAAGCTACCTGAAGACAATTTTATTTGTTCTGATCGTATTAATACCACAGGCAGGCAGCTGCAGTATTTACAGTTAGTGTACTGTTTCCTCTGCACAGTGTGCACCTGAAGCTACCTGAAGAAAATTGCTGGTGTTCTTCTGATCCTATTAGTACCACAGGCAGGCAGATGCAGTATTTACAGTTAGTGTAGTGCGTCCTCTGCACAGTGTGCACCTAAAGCTACCCGAAGACAATTGCTGTTGTTCTGATCCTATTAATACCACAGACAGGCAGCTACAGTATTTACAGTTAGTGTACTGTGTCCTCTGTACAGTGTGCACCTGAAGCTACCTGAAGAAAATTGCTGGTGTTCTTCTGATCCTATTAGTACCACAGGCAGGCAGCTTCAGTATTTACAGTTAGTGTAGTGCGTCCTCTGCACAGTGTGCACCTAAAGCTACCTGAAGACAATTGCTGTTGTTCTGATCCTATTAATACTACAGGCAGGCAGCTGCAGTATTACAGTTAGTGTAGTGCGTCCTCTGCACAGTGTGCACCTAAAGCTAACTGAAGACAATTGCTATTGTTCCAATCCTATTAATACCACAGGCAGGCAGCTTCAGTATTTACAGTTAGTGTACTGTGTCCCCTGCACAGTGTGCACCTAAAGCTACCTGAAGAAAATTGCTGGTGTTCTTCTGATCCTATTAGTACCACAGGCAGGCAGCTGCAGTATTTACAGTTAGTTTAGTGCGTCCTCTGCACAGTGTGCACCTAAAGCTACCTGAAGACAATTTTATTTGTTCTGATCGTATTAATACCACAGGCAGGCAGCTGCAGTATTTACAGTTAGTGTAGTGCATCCTCTGCACAGTGTGCACCTAAAGCTACCTGAAGACAATTGCTGTTGTTCTGATCCTATTAGTACCACAGGCAGGCAGTTGCAGTATTTACAGTTAGTGTGGTGCGTCCTCTGCACACTGTGAACCTAAAGCTACCTGAAGACAATTGCTGTTGTTCTAATCCTATTAATACCACAGGCAGGCAGCTACAGTATTTACAGTTAGTGTACTGTGTCCTCTGTACAGTGTGCACCTGAAGCTACCTGAAGAAAATTGCTGGTGTTCTTCTGATCCTATTAGTACCACAGGCAGGCAGATGCAGTATTTACAGTTAGTGTAGTGCGTCCTCTGCACAGTGTGCACCTAAAGCTACCCGAAGACAATTGCTGTTGTTCTGATCCTATTAATACCACAGACAGGCAGCTGCAGTATTACAGTTAGTGTAGTGCGTCCTCTGCACAGTGTGCACCTAAAGCTAACTGAAGACAATTGCTGTTGTTCTGATCCTATTAATACCACAGGCAGGCAGCTTCAGTATTTACAGTTAGTGTACTGTGTCCTCTGCACAGTGTGCACCTAAAGCTACCTGAAGAAAATTGCTGGTGTTCTTCTGATCCTATTAGTACCACAGGCAGGCAGCTGCAGTATTTACAGTTAGTTTAGTGCGTCCTCTGCACAGTGTGCACCTAAAGCTACCTGAAGACAATTTTATTTGTTCTGATCGTATTAATACCACAGGCAGGCAGCTGCAGTATTTACAGTTAGTGTAGTGCATCCTCTGCACAGTGTGCACCTAAAGCTACCTGAAGACAATTGCTGTTGTTCTGATCCTATTAGTACCACAGGCAGGCAGTTGCAGTATTTACAGTTAGTGTAATGCGTCTTCTGCACAGTGTGCACCTAAAGCTACCTGAAGACCATTGCTGTTGTTCTAATCCTATTAATACCACAGGCAGGCAGCTACAGTATTTACAGTTAGTGTACTGTTTCCTCTGCACAGTGTGCACCTGAAGCTACCTGAAGAAAATTGCTGGTGTTCTTCTGATCCTATTAGAACCACAGGCAGGCAGCTGCAGTATTTACAGTTAGTGTAGTGCGTCCTTTGCACAGTGTGCACCTGAAGCTACCTGAAGAAAATTGCTGGTGTTCTTCTGATCCTATTAGAACCACAGGCAGGCAGCTGCAGTATTTACAGTTAGTGTACTGTGTCCTCTGTACAGTGTGCACCTGAAGCTACCTGAAGAAAATTGCTGGTGTTCTTCTGATCCTATTAGTACCACAGGCAGGTAGCTGCAGTATATACAGTTAGTGTGGTGCGTCCTCTGCACACTGTGAACCTAAAGCTACCTGAAGACAATTGCTGTGGTTCTAATCCTATTAATACCACAGGCAGGCAGCTGCAGTATTTACAGTTAGTGTAGTGCGTCCTCTGCACAGTGTGCACCTAAAGCTACCTGAAGACAATTGCTGTTGTTCTGATCCTATTAATACTACAGGCAGGCAGCTGCAGTATTACAGTTAGTGTAGTGCGTCCTCTGCACAGTGTGCACCTAAAGCTAACTGAAGACAATTGCTATTGTTCCAATCCTATTAATACCACAGGCAGGCAGCTTCAGTATTTACAGTTAGTGTACTGTGTCCCCTGCACAGTGTGCACCTAAAGCTACCTGAAGAAAATTGCTGGTGTTCTTCTGATCCTATTAGTACCACAGGCAGGCAGCTGCAGTATTTACAGTTAGTTTAGTGCGTCCTCTGCACAGTGTGCACCTAAAGCTACCTGAAGACAATTTTATTTGTTCTGATCGTATTAATACCACAGGCAGGCAGCTGCAGTATTTACAGTTAGTGTAGTGCATCCTCTGCACAGTGTGCACCTAAAGCTACCTGAAGACAATTGCTGTTGTTCTGATCCTATTAGTACCACAGGCAGGCAGTTGCAGTATTTACAGTTAGTGTGGTGCGTCCTCTGCACACTGTGAACCTAAAGCTACCTGAAGACAATTGCTGTTGTTCTAATCCTATTAATACCACAGGCAGGCAGCTACAGTATTTACAGTTAGTGTACTGTGTCCTCTGTACAGTGTGCACCTGAAGCTACCTGAAGAAAATTGCTGGTGTTCTTCTGATCCTATTAGTACCACAGGCAGGCAGATGCAGTATTTACAGTTAGTGTAGTGCGTCCTCTGCACAGTGTGCACCTAAAGCTACCCGAAGACAATTGCTGTTGTTCTGATCCTATTAATACCACAGACAGGCAGCTGCAGTATTACAGTTAGTGTAGTGCGTCCTCTGCACAGTGTGCACCTAAAGCTAACTGAAGACAATTGCTGTTGTTCTGATCCTATTAATACCACAGGCAGGCAGCTTCAGTATTTACAGTTAGTGTACTGTGTCCTCTGCACAGTGTGCACCTAAAGCTACCTGAAGAAAATTGCTGGTGTTCTTCTGATCCTATTAGTACCACAGGCAGGCAGCTGCAGTATTTACAGTTAGTTTAGTGCGTCCTCTGCACAGTGTGCACCTAAAGCTACCTGAAGACAATTTTATTTGTTCTGATCGTATTAATACCACAGGCAGGCAGCTGCAGTATTTACAGTTAGTGTAGTGCATCCTCTGCACAGTGTGCACCTAAAGCTACCTGAAGACAATTGCTGTTGTTCTGATCCTATTAGTACCACAGGCAGGCAGTTGCAGTATTTACAGTTAGTGTAATGCGTCTTCTGCACAGTGTGCACCTAAAGCTACCTGAAGACAATTGCTGTTGTTCTAATCCTATTAATACCACAGGCAGGCAGCTACAGTATTTACAGTTAGTGTACTGTTTCCTCTGCACAGTGTGCACCTGAAGCTACCTGAAGAAAATTGCTGGTGTTCTTCTGATCCTATTAGAACCACAGGCAGGCAGCTGCAGTATTTACAGTTAGTGTAGTGCGTCCTTTGCACAGTGTGCACCTGAAGCTACCTGAAGAAAATTGCTGGTGTTCTTCTGATCCTATTAGAACCACAGGCAGGCAGCTGCAGTATTTACAGTTAGTGTACTGTGTCCTCTGTACAGTGTGCACCTGAAGCTACCTGAAGAAAATTGCTGGTGTTCTTCTGATCCTATTAGTACCACAGGCAGGTAGCTGCAGTATATACAGTTAGTGTGGTGCGTCCTCTGCACACTGTGAACCTAAAGCTACCTGAAGACAATTGCTGTGGTTCTAATCCTATTAATACCACAGGCAGGCAGCTGCAGTATTTACAGTTAGTGTAGTGCGTCCTCTGCACAGTGTGCACCTAAAGCTACCCGAAGACAATTGCTGTTGTTCTGATCCTATTAATACCACAGACAGGCAGCTGCAGTATTACAGTTAGTGTAGTGCGTCCTCTGCACAGTGTGCACCTAAAGCTAACTGAAGACAATTGCTGTTGTTCCGATCCTATTAATACCACAGGCAGGCAGCTTCAGTATTTACAGTTAGTGCACTGTGTCCTCTGCACAGTGTGCACCTAAAGCTACCTGAAGAAAATTGCTGGTGTTCTTCTGATCCTATTAGTACCACAGGCAGGCAGCTGCAGTATTTACAGTTAGTTTAGTGCGTCCTCTGCACAGTGTGCACCTAAAGCTACCTGAAGACAATTTTATTTGTTCTGATCGTATTAATACCACAGGCAGGCAGCTGCAGTATTTACAGTTAGTGTAGTGCATCCTCTGCACAGTGTGCACCTAAAGCTACCTGAAGACAATTGCTGTTGTTCTGATCCTATTAGTACCACAGGCAGGCAGTTGCAGTATTTACAGTTAGTGTGGTGCGTCCTCTGCACACTGTGAACCTAAAGCTACCTGAAGACAATTGCTGTTGTTCTAATCCTATTAATACCACAGGCAGGCAGCTACAGTATTTACAGTTAGTGTACTGTGTCCTCTGTACAGTGTGCACCTGAAGCTACCTGAAGAAAATTGCTGGTGTTCTTCTGATCCTATTAGTACCACAGGCAGGCAGCTGCAGTATTTACAGTTAGTGTAGTGCGTCCTCTGCACAGTGTGCACCTAAAGCTACCCGAAGACAATTGCTGTTGTTCTGATCCTATTAATACCACAGACAGGCAGCTGCAGTATTACAGTTAGTGTAGTGCGTCCTCTGCACAGTGTGCACCTAAAGCTAACTGAAGACAATTGCTGTTGTTCCGATCCTATTAATACCACAGGCAGGCAGCTTCAGTATTTACAGTTAGTGTACTGTGTCCTCTGCACAGTGTGCACCTAAAGCTACCTGAAGAAAATTGCTGGTGTTCTTCTGATCCTATTAGTACCACAGGCAGGCAGCTGCAGTATTTACAGTTAGTTTAGTGTGTCCTCTGCACAGTGTGCACCTAAAGCTACCTGAAGACAATTTTATTTGTTCTGATCGTATTAATACCACAGGCAGGCAGCTGCAGTATTTACAGTTAGTGTAGTGCATCCTCTGCACAGTGTGCACCTAAAGCTACCCGAAGACAATTGCTGTTGTTCTGATCCTATTAGTACCACAGGCAGGCAGCTGCAGTGTTTATAGTTAGTGTAGTGCGTCCTCTGCACACTGTGAACCTAAAGCTACCTGAAGACAATTGCTGTTGTTCTAATCCTATTAATACCACAGGCAGGCAGCTACAGTATTTACAGTTAGTGTACTGTGTCCTCTGTACAGTGTGCACCTGAAGCTACCTGAAGAAAATTGCTGGTGTTCTTCTGATCCTATTAGTACCACAGGCAGGCAGCTTCAGTATTTACAGTTAGTGTAGTGCGTCCTCTGCACAGTGTGCACCTAAAGCTACCTGAAGACAATTGCTGTTGTTCTGATCCTATTAATACTACAGGCAGCTGCAGTATTACAGTTAGTGTAGTGCGTCCTCTGCACAGTGTGCACCTAAAGCTACCTGAAGACAATTTTATTTGTTCTGATTGTATTGATAACACAGGCAGGCAGCTGCAGTATTTACAGTTAGTGTAGTGCATACTTTGCACAGTGTGCACCTAAAGCTACCTGAACACAATTGCTGTTGTTCTGATCCTATTAGTACCACAGGCAGGCAGCTGCAGTATTTACAGTTAGGGTTGTGCGTCCTCTGCACAGTGTGCACCTAAAGCTACCTGAAGACAATTGCTGTTGTTCTAATCCTATTAATACCACAGGCAGGCAGCTACAGTATTTACAGTTAGTGTACTGTGTCCTCTGTACAGTGTGCACCTGAAGCTACCTGAAGAAAATTGCTGGTGTTCTTCTGATCCTATTAGTACCACAGGCAGGTAGCTGCAGTATATACAGTTAGTGTGGTGCGTCCTCTGCACACTGTGAACCTAAAGCTACCTGAAGACAATTGCTGTGGTTCTAATCCTATTAATACCACAGGCAGGCAGCTACAGTATTTACAGTTAGTGTACTGTGTTCTCTGTACAGTGTGCACCTGAAGCTACCTGAAGAAAATTGCTGGTGTTCTTCTGATCCTATTAGTACCACAGGCAGGCAGCTGCAGTATTTACAGTTAGTGTAGTGCGTCCTCTGCACAGTGTGCACCTAAAGCTACCCGAAGACAATTGCTGTTGTTCTGATCCTATTAATACCACAGACAGGCAGCTGCAGTATTACAGTTAGTGTAGTGCGTCCTCTGCACAGTGTGCACCTAAAGCTAACTGAAGACAATTGCTGTTGTTCCGATCCTATTAATACCACAGGCAGGCAGCTTCAGTATTTACAGTTAGTGTACTGTGTCCTCTGCACAGTGTGCACCTAAAGCTACCTGAAGAAAATTGCTGGTGTTCTTCTGATCCTATTAGTACCACAGGCAGGCAGCTGCAGTATTTACAGTTAGTTTAGTGCGTCCTCTGCACAGTGTGCACCTAAAGCTACCTGAAGACAATTTTATTTGTTCTGATCGTATTAATACCACAGGCAGGCAGCTGCAGTATTTACAGTTAGTGTAGTGCATCCTCTGCACAGTGTGCACCTAAAGCTACCTGAAGACAATTGCTGTTGTTCTGATCCTATTAGTACCACAGGCAGGCAGTTGCAGTATTTACAGTTAGTGTGGTGCGTCCTCTGCACACTGTGAACCTAAAGCTACCTGAAGACAATTGCTGTTGTTCTAATCCTATTAATACCACAGGCAGGCAGCTACAGTATTTACAGTTAGTGTACTGTGTCCTCTGTACAGTGTGCACCTGAAGCTACCTGAAGAAAATTGCTGGTGTTCTTCTGATCCTATTAGTACCACAGGCAGGCAGCTGCAGTATTTACAGTTAGTGTAGTGCGTCCTCTGCACAGTGTGCACCTAAAGCTACCCGAAGACAATTGCTGTTGTTCTGATCCTATTAATACCACAGACAGGCAGCTGCAGTATTACAGTTAGTGTAGTGCGTCCTCTGCACAGTGTGCACCTAAAGCTAACTGAAGACAATTGCTGTTGTTCCGATCCTATTAATACCACAGGCAGGCAGCTTCAGTATTTACAGTTAGTGTACTGTGTCCTCTGCACAGTGTGCACCTAAAGCTACCTGAAGAAAATTGCTGGTGTTCTTCTGATCCTATTAGTACCACAGGCAGGCAGCTGCAGTATTTACAGTTAGTTTAGTGCATCCTCTGCACAGTGTGCACCTAAAGCTACCTGAAGACAATTTTATTTGTTCTGATCGTATTAATACCACAGGCAGGCAGCTGCAGTATTTACAGTTAGTGTAGTGCATCCTCTGCACAGTGTGCACCTAAAGCTACCTGAAGACAATTGCTGTTGTTCTGATCCTATTAGTACCACAGGCAGGCAGTTGCAGTATTTACAGTTAGTGTAATGCTTCTTCTGCACAGTGTGCACCTAAAGCTACCTGAAGACAATTGCTGTTGTTCTAATCCTATTAATACCACAGGCAGGCAGCTACAGTATTTACAGTTAGTGTACTGTTTCCTTTGCACAGTGTGCACCTGAAGCTACCTGAAGACAATTTTATTTGTTCTGATCGTATTAATACCACAGGCAGGCAGCTGCAGTATTTACAGTTAGTGTAGTGCATCCTCTGCACAGTGTGCACCTAAAGCTACCTGAAGACAATTGCTGTTGTTCTGATCCTATTAGTACCACAGGCAGGCAGTTGCAGTATTTACAGTTAGTGTAATGCGTCTTCTGCACAGTGTGCACCTAAAGCTACCTGAAGACAATTGCTGTTGTTCTAATCCTATTAATACCACAGGCAGGCAGCTACAGTATTTACAGTTAGTGTACTGTTTCCTCTGCACAGTGTGCACCTGAAGCTACCTGAAGAAAATTGCTGGTGTTCTTCTGATCCTATTAGAACCACAGGCAGGCAGCTGCAATATTTACAGTTAGTGTAGTGCGTCCTTTGCACAGTGTGCACCTAAAGCTACCTGAAGACAATTGCTGTTGTTCTGATCCTATTAATACCACAGGCAGGAAGCTGCAGTATTTACAGTTAGTGTAATGTGTCCTCTGCACAGTGTGCACCTAAAGCTACCTGAAGACAATTGCTGTTGTTCTGATCTTATTAATAGGTATATTAGAGGAATCCGCGCTTAGGATTAGTGTGACTGCTGCCTCCCTACAATAAAGTCCCACCTAAGTGGAACCCAATCAAAATATAGAAGCGTAAAAAGGGAAATGGCGCTGTACTTACTGAAAAAAACTATGTTTATATAACTATTGGTGGTGTATTTACCCCAAATTAAATCTGTGTGAACATAAACCTAATCAAAAAGGTGTACAAACTGTGTATCAGTATTAAAACCAAGTACTACCTAACACATGAGAAAAGTGACCTGTGCATTAATTTACAAGAAGCAGAAAAAATGTAAACATGTATATAAAAAACAATCAATAAATAAATAGCATCAGCTGATGTGAATAATATATGTCAAACACCATTGGTATACATTACCAACATATGAGCTAAATAAGCTACTGTGGTGATCACCAATAAATATATATAAGATGATAATAAAATAAACTAAGTGTCCATAAGCCAATAGTGCCCCCACAAAAAAATTCTTCTAAAAATATATATATAAAAAACAAAAATCAGGGTTCATATAAAAGTGACAAGTGCTTCCTTCAATAGGAAAAATATTCCAGAGATGAGCCAAGAATGTGCTGACAAGAGTGACTATGCTCCCCTTTTGTGCTCTCACTCATCAGAGCGCTTCACCCTTGCAGGGGTACAAGTGTGTAGAAATAGAGTGATCCCGATCCTAGAGCTGCGATATCCCCCTGGTTCCCGGCTCCCGGGCAGGAAGGTCATCCACGGACGGAGGGGAAGGAGACTCCAATGTCCCCCCTCTGCAGCGTAGCTCCCGGTCAGATGACCGCATGTGTGTGTGTGATGAAAAACAGGAAAAAACAATCCACATAGCGTAATTCCGTATTGCTGTGTTTATTAGAAGTATATTCAAAAAAGTTATTTAAATGACAAAGAGAGGAGAGAGAGCCAGCTTGCTCACAAACTCTCCAAGCGTGATGGGGAAGCCGCGCTCTCCGCACTCGGAGCTTGCGTTCCACCGATCGTATGTAAAAACCACCAATCCCGGACGTGACGTGTGAGCGTGTCAGAGGCGGGGCTTATCTGACACGCTCACGCGTCACGTCCGGGATTGGTGGTTTTTACATACGATCGGTGGAACGCAAGCTCCGTGTGCGGAGAGCGCGGCTTCCCCATCACGCTTGGAGAGTTTGTGAGTAAGCTGGCTCTCTCTCCTTTCTTTTTAATTTAAATAACTTTTTTTGAATATACTTCTAATAAACACAGCAATACGGAATTACCCTATGTGGATTGTTTTTTCCTGTTTTTCATCACACACACATGCGGTCATCTGACCGGGAGCTACGCTGCAGAGGGGGGACATTGGAGTCTCCTTCCCCTCCGTCCATGGATAACCTTCCTGCCCGGGAGCCGGGAACCAGGGGGATATCGCAACTCTAGGATCGGGATCACACTATTTCTACACGCTTGTACCCCTGCAGGGGTGAAGCGCTCTGGTGAGTGGAAGCACAAAAGGGGAGCACAGTCACTCTTGTCAGCACATTCTTGGCTCATCTCTGGAATATTTTTCCTATTGAAGGAAGCACTTGTCACTTTTATATGGACACTGATTTTTGTTTTTTATATATATATTTTTAGAAGAATTTTTTTGTGGGGGCACTATTGGCTTATGGACACTTAGTTTATTTTATTATCATCTTTAGGGATGAGCCGAACACCCCCCGGTTCGGTTCGCACCAGAACCCGCGAACGGACCGCAAGTTCGCACGAACGTTAGAACCCCATTGACGTCTATGGGACTCGAACGTTCGAAATCAAAAGTGCTCATTTTAAAGGCTAATTTGCATGGTATTGTCCTAAAAAGGGTTTGGGGACCCGGGTCCTACCCCAGGGGACATGTATCAATGCAAAAAAAACTTTTAAAAACGGCCGTTTTTTCGGGAGCAGTGATTTTAATGATGCTTAAAGTAAAAAAAAAAAAGTGAAATATTCCTTTAAATATCGTACCTGGGGGGTGTCTATAGTATGCCTGTAAAGTGACGCGTGTTTCCCATGTTTAGAACAGTCCCTGCACCAAATGTCATTTTTAAAGGAAAAAATCTCATTTAAAACTGCTTGCGGGTTTAATGTCATGTCGGGTCATGGCAATATGGATGAAAATCAGTGAGACAAACGGCATGGGTACCCCCCAGTCCATTACCAGGCCCTTTGGGTCTTGTATGGATATTAAGGGGAACCCCGCACCCAAATTAAAATAAGGAAAGGTCCCTATATACTCTGAACAGCAGTATACAGGCGGTGCAAACAAGACAGGGACTGTAGGTTTGTTGTTAAGTAGAATCTGTTTGTAATTTTGAACATTTTTAATGTGTTTAGCTCCAGCCAAAAAATCTTTTCTAAGCTTTTTGGAAAACATAGGGAAGGGTTATCACCCCTGTGACATTTGTTTTGCGTCTTTCCTCCTCTTCAGAAGATTTCACCTCACTTTTTTGTCCCAATGAAAAATGTTTTTTGAAAATTTGGGTTTTTTTGTGGAACAAGGATTGGAAAGCATCAGTGGAAAGGAAAAATTGTTTTCCCATATTAACTCTTACAGGAGAGAATTTCCCTTCCTTAGGGGTAGATTTCATCTCACTTCCTGTTGTCTCCTTCCGTTTGCAAGTAGGAGTCGTTTGTAAGTTAGATGTTTGAAAGTAGGGTCCTACCCTATATACTCAGCAGAAATTTGGGCCTTAGGTGTTGCTGTGGCCAAAACACTGTAAGCCCTCACAGGGCCCTGCTGTGAAATATTAGATCAAGAATTGTAATTACATGCCCCTGTTGAACAGGAGCTGAAAAATTAGGCCTTAGGCACTGGTGCTGGTGCCACAACACTGCAACCCCTCACAGACACTCTAGTTGGAACGCAGGAACGAGCCCTGCTGCAAAGTATTGCATCAAAAATTGTAATTACACGCCCCTGTTAGACAGGGGCAGAAAAATTGGGTCTTAGGCACTGGTGCTGGTGCCACAACACTGCAACCCCTCACAGACACTCTAGTTGAAACGCAGGAACAAGCCCTGCTGCAAAGTATTGCATCAAAAATTGTAATTACACGCCCCTGTTAGACAGGGGCTGAAAAATTGGGTCTTAGGCACTGGTGCTGGTGCCACAACACTGCAACCCCTCACAGACACTCTAGTTGAAACGCAGGAACAAGCCCTGCTGCAAAGTATTGCATCAAAAATTGTAATTACACGCCCCTGTTAGACAGGGGCAGAAAAATTGGGTCTTAGGCACTGGTGCTGGTGCCACAACACTGCAACCCCTCACAGACACTCTAGTTGGAATGCAGGAACAAGCCCTGCTGCAAAGTATTGCATCAAAAATTGTAATTACACGCCCCTGTTAGACAGGGGCAGAAAAATTGGGTCTTAGGCACTGGTGCTGGTGCCACAACACTGCAACCCCTCACAGACACTCTAGTTGGAATGCAGGAACAAGCCCTGCTGCAAAGTATTGCATCAAAAATTGTAATTACACGCCCCTGTTAGACAGGGGCTGAAAAATTGGGTCTTAGGCACTGGTGCTGGTGCCACAACACTGCAACCCCTCACAGACACTCTAGTTGGAATGCAGGAACGAGCCCTGCTGCAAAGTATTACATCAAAAATTGTAATTACACGCCCCTGTTAAACAGGGGCTGAAAAATTGTGCCTTAGGCACTGGTGGTGGCGCCCAGAACCAAAAATGTTCTTACAAGCTATCAGCGTGATGATTGAGGAGGAAGAGGATAATTACTCAGGGATAGTCACTCAGCATCAGCATAGGCAGTCTTTGAAGGGATCTGAGATTTCAAAAAAAATTATTCGGTTACATCTGCATCAGGTGCTTGGTAGCTGGTGGTGATCCAAGACTGATTCATTTTTATGAAGGTCAGCCGATCGACCGAGTCGGTGGACAGACGCACCCTGTGATCGGTTACCACGCCTCCAGCAGCACTGAATGTGCGTTCCGAAAGAACGCTGGATGCAGGACAGGCCAGTAGCTCAATTGCATACTGTGCAAGCTCTGGCCAGTGATCCATCCTCAAGACCCAGTAACCCAGAGGATTTTCGGTGGGAAAGGTGTCCAAGTCTGATCTTGCCCCTAGGTATTCCTGCACCATGTAAAACAGACGCTGGCGATGGTTGCTGGAACCGATCATACCTTGGGGCTGCGGACCAAAAAATTGTCTGAACGCATCGGTCAGACGGCCACCTTCTCCACCGCTCCTTCTTTGACTGACCGAAGCCTCAGCAACACGTTGTCCAGAAACAGGAGTTTGTAACCTCCCAGTCTCTGGGAACGCGTTGCACAGACCTTTCTGCAAGGCCTCCCGAAGATGTTTCATCCTCTGCTCCCTCTGCGATGGCAAGATAAGGTCCGCAACCTTACCCTTGTAACGTGGATCAAGGAGGGTTGCCAGCCAGTATTGGTCCTTCTCCTTGATACCACGAATACGAGGATCCTTACGCAGGCTTTGCAGGATCAGGGAGGCCATGCAGCGTAGGTTTGCTGAGGCATTCGGTCCGGAGTCCTCTGGGTCACTAAGGACAACAACGTCCGCAGCCACCTCCTCCCAGCCACGTACAAGTCCATGTGTTCCTTGGGACTGATCCCTTAAAGACTGCTGATGCTGAGTGCCAGGCTCCACCTCCATACTGACACAATCTTCCTCCTCCTCCTCCTCCTCCTCCTCCTCGTCCTCTTCCTGTGTGATCGGCGGGCACGCAGGAACACTGTCTGGATAAAGGGGGCCTTGAGAGCTAAGGAAGTCCTCCTCTTCCTGCCTCTGTTCTGCCTCAAGTGCCCTGTCCATTATCCCACGCAGCGTGTGCTCCAACAGGTGGACAAGGGGGACAGTGTCACTGATGCATGCACTGTCAGTGCTCACCATCCTCGTGGCCTCCTCGAATGGTGACAGGACAGTGCATGCATCCCTGATCATGGCCCACTGGCGTGGGGAAAAAAAACCAAGGTCCCCTGACCCTGTCCTGGTGCCATAGTCGCACAGGTACTCATTGATGGCCCTCTGCTGCGTGTGCAGCCGCTGCAGCATGGCCAACGTCGAGTTCCACCTGGTGGGCATGTCACAGATTAGGCGGTTCTTGGGCAGGTTAAACTCCTTTTGGAGGTCCGTCAGCCGAGCACTGGCATTATATGACCGGCGGAAATGCACAGAGACTTTCCTGGCCTGCCTCAGGACATCCTGTAAGCCCGGGTACCTGCCCAAGAACCGCTGCACCACCAAGTTAAGGACGTGAGCCAAACAGGGCACATGGGTCAGTTGTCCCTGTCGGAGGGCAGAGAGGAGGTTGGTGCCATTGTCGCAAACCACCATTCCTGCCTTAAGTTGGCGTGGCGTCAACCACCTCTGAACCTGCCCCTGCAGAGCTGACAGAACCTCTGCCCCAGTGTGGCTCCTGTCCCCCAAGCACACCAGCTCAAGCACCGCATGGCATCTTTTGGCCTGCGTACTTGCGTAGCCCCTTGAACGCCTACGGAGCACCGCTGGTTCCGAGGAAGAGGCCATGGAGGAAGAAGAAGAGGAGGGGGTGGAGGAGAGAGGTGTGTCACAATCAGCATTTTGGAGGCGTGGTGGCGGAACAACCTCCAACACTACTGCACCTTGTCCTGCATCCTTCCCAGCTGCCAGCAGAGTCACCCAATGCGCCGTGAAACTTAAGTAACGTCCCTGTCCATGCCTGCTGGACCATGAGTCAGCGGTAATATGCACCTTACCGCTGACCGCCCTGTCCAGCGAGGCATGGACATTGCCTTCCACATGCCGGTAGAGAGCCGGAATCGCCTTCCGTGAGAAAAAGTGGCGTTTGGGTACCTGCCACTGAGGAACCGCACATTCCACAAACTCACGGAAGGGGGCAGAGTCTACCAACTGAAAAGGCAGCAGTTGAAGTGCTAGCAATTTTGCCAAGCTAGCATTCAACCGCTGGGCATGTGGATGGCTGGGAGCAAACTTCTTTCGGCGGTGCAGCAGCTGGGGCAGGGAAATTTGCCTGGTACAATCTGACGTCGGTGTACCCAAAGCAGATTGCCCATAAGTACTTGGCTGTGACACACCTAATTCTACACCTTCATTCCTCTCACTGCAGGTCGCAGAGAGGACTGAAGGTCTAGTGGGGTTGGAAATCTCAGCTGATGAGGAGCAAGGAGAGATCGTCTTTGTTCTTTGGTGTGGGTCTTTTAGATACGCTTGCCAACGAACTGCATGGCAGGTCAACATATGTCTGGTCAAGCATGTGGTACCCAAGCGGGAGATGTTTTGGCCACGCGAGATACGCTTGAGACATATATTGCAAATAGCAGCGGTGCGATCTGATGCACTCGTCTCAAAAAAGGCCCACACCAAAGAACTTTTTGAATAACGCGCAGAGACTGCAGCGCCCTGCACATGTGGAGCTTTGGGGTGTGATGCAGTCAATGTGCTGCCCTTAGGCTGGCCCCTGGAGGGCATCCTGCCTAGTTGGTGATGTGCCACCTCCTCCTCCTCCTCCTCCTCCTCCTCTCTCCTATCAGGCACCCACGTTGAGTCAGTGACCTCATCATCCCCTCCCTCCTCATCACTGGAGCAAACCTGGCAGTATGCTGCAGCAGGGGGAGCATGACTGCCAGATTGCTGTCCTTCTTGGGCACCCCCTCTGTCCGTGCTCATGTTACTGCCTTCATTGAGCTCAGTATCATCATCAGAGCCTTCCAAACGCTGGGCATCCTCCTGGAGCATGTACCCAACACTGTGGTCAAACAGTTCGAGGGAATCCTCAGGAGGACATGGTGGGGCTAGGGAAGGAGTCACTGATGACATTGAGCTGAGGGAAGAGGCCGCTGCTTTGCCAGACAAAGCACCCTGGGCATGGGTGAGAGAGGATGAGGAGGATGAGGACGGCTTGGTCATCCACTCGACCAAGTCTTCCGCATGTTGCGGCTCAACACGGCCAGCTGCCGAAAAAAAGGCCAAGCGTGTCCCATGGCCACGTGCTGATGAGGATGCACCGTCTCCACGACCAGCACTAGACACAGAGCCTGCTTGCCCTCTCTTATTGGCTTGTGACTGTCTGCCTCTCCTTCTTGGCCTTCCAGACATACTAATGGCCTGTAGCTGCACTAAGCTGGGATAGAACACCTGTAATTTTCTTCAGGTAGCTTTATATACTGTAACCAGACAAGCCTGCCTGTCAGTAGGAAGATAACAGGAACGGATCTAGCTGAACACTGTGAGCAGGACGCACTGCACTGAATGTAAATAGCAGGAACGGATCTAGCTGAACACTGTGAGCAGGACGCACTGCACTGAATGTAAATACCAGGAACGGATCTAGCTGAACACTGTGAGCAGGACGCACTGCACTGAATGTAAATAGCAGGAACGGATCTAGCTGAACACTGTGAGCAGGACGCACTGCACTGAATGTAAATAGCAGGAACGGATCTAGCTGAACACTGTGAGCAGGACGCACTGCACTGAATGTAAATAGCAGGAACGGATCTAGCTGAACACTGTGAGCAGGACGCACTGCACTGAATGTAAATAACAGGAACGGATCTAGCTGAACACTGTGAGCAGGACACACTGTACTAAATGTAAATAGTCTAGCTGCCTGACCGTGGTACTAATAGGATCAAAAAGAACACCTGTAATTTTCTTCAGGTAGCTTTATATACTGTAACCAGACAAGCCTGCCTGTCAGTAGGAAGATAACAGGAACGGATCTAGCTGAACACTGTGAGCAGGACGTACTGCACTAAATGTATATAGCAGGAACGGATCTAGCTGAACACTGTGAGCAGGACGCACTGCACTGAATGTAAATAGCAGGAACGGATCTAGCTGAACACTGTGAGCAGGACGCACTGCACTGAATGTAAATAGCAGGAACGGATCTAGCTAAACACTGTGAGCAGGACGCACTGCACTGAATGTAAATAGCAGGAACGGATCTAGCTGAACACTGTGAGCAGGACGCACTGCACTGAATGTAAATAACAGGAACTGATCTAGCTGAACACTGTGAGCAGGACACACTGTACTAAATGTAAATAGTCTAGCTGCCTGACCGTGGTACTAATAGGATCAAAAAGAACACCTGTAATTTTCTTCAGGTAGCTTTATATACTGTAACCAGACAAGCCTGCCTGTCAGTAGGAAGATAACAGGAACGGATCTAGCTGAACACTGTGAGCAGGACGTACTGCACTAAATGTATATAGCAGGAACGGATCTAGCTGAACACTGTGAGCAGGACGCACTGCACTGAATGTAAATAGCAGGAACGGATCTAGCTGAACACTGTGAGCAGGACGCACTGCACTGAATGTAAATAGCAGGAACGGATCTAGCTAAACACTGTGAGCAGGACGCACTGCACTGAATGTAAATAGCAGGAACGGATCTAGCTGAACACTGTGAGCAGGACGCACTGCACTGAATGTAAATAGCAGGAACGGATCTAGCTGAACACTGTGAGCAGGACGCACTGCACTGAATGTAAATAGCAGGAACGGATCTAGCTGAACACTGTGAGCAGGACGCACTGCACTGAATGTAAATAACAGGAACGGATCTAGCTGAACACTGTGAGCAGGACACACTGTACTAAATGTAAATAGTCTAGCTGCCTGACCGTGGTACTAATAGGATCAAAAAGAACACCTGTAATTTTCTTCAGGTAGCTTTATATACTGTAACCAGACAAGCCTGCCTGTCAGTAGGAAGATAACAGGAACGGATCTAGCTGAACACTGTGAGCAGGACGTACTGCACTAAATGTATATAGCAGGAACGGATCTAGCTGAACACTGTGAGCAGGACGCACTGCACTGAATGTAAATAGCAGGAACGGATCTAGCTGAACACTGTGAGCAGGACGCACTGCACTGAATGTAAATAGCAGGAACGGATCTAGCTAAACACTGTGAGCAGGACGCACTGCACTGAATGTAAATAGCAGGAACGGATCTAGCTGAACACTGTGAGCAGGACGCACTGCACTGAATGTAAATAGCAGGAACGGATCTAGCTGAACACTGTGAGCAGGACGCACTGCACTGAATGTAAATAGCAGGAACGGATCTAGCTGAACACTGTGAGCAGGACGCACTGCACTGAATGTAAATAACAGGAACGGATCTAGCTGAACACTGTGAGCAGGACACACTGTACTAAATGTAAATAGTCTAGCTGCCTGACCGTGGTACTAATAGGATCAAAAAGAACACCTGTAATTTTCTTCAGGTAGCTTTATATACTGTAACCAGACAAGCCTGCCTGTCAGTAGGAAGATAACAGGAACGGATCTAGCTGAACACTGTGAGCAGGACGTACTGCACTAAATGTATATAGCAGGAACGGATCTAGCTGAACACTGTGAGCAGGACGCACTGCACTGAATGTAAATAGCAGGAACGGATCTAGCTGAACACTGTGAGCAGGACGCACTGCACTGAATGTAAATAGCAGGAACGGATCTAGCTGAACACTGTGAGCAGGACGCACTGCACTGAATGTAAACAGCAGGAACGGATGTAGCTAAACACTGTGAGCAGCACGCACTGCACTGAATGTAAATAGCAGGAACGGATCTAGCTGAACACTGTGAGCAGCACGCACTGCACTGAATGTAAATAGCAGGAACGGATCTAGCTGAACACTGTGAGCAGGACGCACTGCACTGAATGTAAATAGCAGGAACGGATCTAGCTGAACACTGTGAGCAGCACGCACTGCACTGAATGTAAATAGCAGGAACGGATCTAGCTGAACACTGTGAGCAGCACGCACTGCACTGAATGTAAATAGCAGGAACGGATCTAGCTGAACACTGTGAGCAGGAAGCACTGTACTGAATGTAAATAGCAGGAACGGATCTAGCTGAACACTGTGAGCAGGACACACTGCACTGAATGTAAATAGTCTAGATAGAAGATAACAGGAACGGATCTAGCTAAACTGAATACAGTGTATATATATATATGCAACACCTGGGATGCATATATATACACAATACACTGTAAGTGCAGCTAACTGACTGACTGTTCTGCCTAATCTATCTAACTCAAATCAAATGACACTGTCTCTCTCTCTCTCTATCGCTCAGCACACCGGAACACACACTACACAGGGCCGCCGTGCAGGCGGCCTTATATAGTGTGGGGTGTGTACTAAATCCCCTGAGCCATAATTGGCCAAAGCCACCCTGGCTTTGGCCAATTACAGCTCTCTCTACTGACGGCGCTGTGATTGGCCAAGCATGCGGGTCATAGTGCATGCTTGGCCAATCATCAGCCAGCAATGCACTGCGATGCCGCAGTGAATTATGGGCCGTGACGCGCCACACGAATTTGGCGCGAACGGCCCATATCGTTCGCAATTCGACGGACGGTCGAACAGCCGATGTTCGAGTCGAACATGGGTTCGACTCGAACACGAAGCTCATCCCTAATCATCTTATATATATTTATTGGTGATCACCACAGTAGCTTATTTAGCTCATATGTTTGCAATGTATACCAATGGTGTTTGACATATATTATTCACATCAACTGATGCTATTTATTGATTGTTTTTTATATACATGTTTACATTTTTTCTACTTCTTGTAAATTAATGCCCAGGTCACTTTTCTCATGTGTTAGGTAGTACTTGGTTTTACTACTGATACACAGTTTGTACACCTTTTTGATTAGGTATATGTTCACACACTGATCTTATTAATACCACAGGCAGGCAGCTGCAGTATTTACAGTTAGTGTAGTGCGTCCTCTGCACAGTGTGCACCTAAAGCTACCTGAAGACAATTGCTGTTGTTCTAATCCTATTAATACCACAGGCAGGCAGCTACAGTATTTACAGTTGGTGTACTGTGTCCTCTGCACAGTGTGCCAGTGTGCACCTAAAGCTACCTGAAGAAAATTGCTTGTGTTCTTCTGATCCTATTAGTACCACAGGCAGGCAGCTGCAGTATTTACAGTTAGTGTAGTGCGTCCTCTGCACAGTGTGCACCTAAAGCTACTTGAAGACAATTGCTGTTGTTCTAATCCTATTAATACCACAGGCAGGCAGCTACAGTATTTACAGTTGGTGTACTGTGTCCTCTGCACAGTGTGCCAGTGTGCACCTAAAGCTACCTGAAGAAAATTGCTTGTGTTCTTCTGATCCTATTAGTACCACAGGCAGGCAGCTGCAGTATTTACAGTTAGTGTAGTGCGTCCTCTGCACAGTGTGCACCTAAAGCTACCTGAAGACAATTGCTGTTGTTCTGATCCTATTAATACCACAGGCAGGCAGCTGCAGTATTTACAATTAGTGTAGTGCGTCCTCTGCACAGTGTGAACCTAAAGCTACTTGAAGACAATTGCTGTTGTTCTAATCCTATTAATACCACAGGCAGGAAGCTAAAATACTTACAGTTAGTGTACTGTGTCCTCTGCACAGTGTGCACCTGAAGCTACCTGAAGAAAATTGCTGGTGTTCTTCTGATCCTATTAGAACTACAGGCAGGCAGCTGCAGTATTTACAGTTAGGGTTGTGCGTCCTCTGCACAGTGTGCACCTAAAGCTACCTGAAGACAATTGCTGTTGTTCTAATCCTATTAATAACACAGGCAGACAGCTACAGTATTTACAGTTAGTGTACTGTGTCCTCTGCACAGTGTGCACCTAAAGCTACTTGAAGAAAATTGCTTGTGTTCTTCTGATCCTATTAGTACCACAGGCAGGCAGCTGCAGTATTTACAGTTAGTGTAGTGCATCCTCTGCACAGTGTGAACCTAAAGCTACCTGAAGACAATTGCTGTTGTTCTGATCCTATTAATACCACAAGCAGGCAGCTGCAGTATTTACAGTGATGCCGCGTACACACGGTCGGACTTTTCATCTACAAAAGTCCGACGGACGCTGGCGGACTAAAGCTGGCTGACAATCCGATCGTGTGTGGGCTTCCCCGGACTTTCAGCGGACTTTTCCAGCCTCAAATTTGATGGACTTTAGATTTGAAACATGCTTCAAATCTTTACGTCGTAACTACGCCGGACCCAGAAATCTGCTCGTCTGTGTGCTAGTCCGGCGGGCAAAAACCCACACTAGGGCAGCTATTGGCTCCTGGCTATCAACTTACTTATTTTAGTCCGGTGTATGTCATCACGTACGAATCCGTTGGACTTTTGTGTGATCGTATGTAGGCAAGTCCGTTCGTAGGAAAGTCTGCCGCAAGTCCGCCAAAAGTCGGCCAAAAGTCAGTCGAAAGTCTGTCAGACAGGCTGTCGGACTTTTGTAGCCGAAAAGTCCGACCGTGTGTACGCGGCATTAGTGTACTGTGTCCTCTGCACAGTGTGAACCTAAAGCTACCTAAAGACAATTGCACCTCTGCCGGGTTAGCCCCCCCATATCGAATTTTTAAAAAAAATCTTATGCAGTTTGTTAGATCTTTGTTAGATCAGGTTAGATCAACCGTTGTTTGTATTAGATCTCACACAGAAGAAGCAATATTAACAGTTATTTGCTGGGGGGGCTAACCCGTCATCAGCCCCCCCTATCAAAAAATTGACCAAACAGTTAGCTATTTTGGAAGCTATACGTTAGATCCGGTAAGATCAAGTGGTTTTAACATTAGATCTCACATGATTAAAGACTTATTAAGTGATTAATGAGGGGGGCTGGCCCCTCCTTATCAAATTTTCTGGCCAAAAATTATTCAGGCTAATAGATGTTTGTTAGATCCGGTAAGATCACGTGGTTTTAACGTTAGATCTCACATCATTTCAGAGATATTTCACATCAAAATAGAAATATTAGGTGGTACATATGGACGGGTTAGCCCCCCCTTATCAAATTTTCTGGCCAAAAATCATTCAGGCTAATAGATATTCATTAGATCTGGTAAGATCAAGTGGTTTTAACATTAGATCTCACATAATTTCAGAGATATTCCACATCAAAATAGAGATATTAGGTGGTACATATAGACGGGTTAGCCCCCCACATGC
Source organism: Lithobates clamitans (assembly GCA_037952925.1). Lineage (NCBI taxonomy): Eukaryota > Metazoa > Chordata > Amphibia > Anura > Ranidae > Lithobates > Lithobates clamitans. The sequence goes on along the minus strand of JBBGZY010000798.1, from coordinate 873,184 downwards.
AATTTTCTGGCCAAAAATCATTCAGGCTAATAGATATTCGTTAGATCCGGTAAAATCAAGTGGTTTTAACAATAGATCTCACATCATTTCAGAGATATTCCACATCAAAATAGAGATATTAGGTGGTACATATGGACAGGTTAGCCCCCCCTTATCAAATTTTCTGGGCAAAAATCATTCAGGCTAATAGATACTCGTTAGATCCGGTAAGATCAAGTGGTTTTAACGTTAGATCTCGCATCATTTCAGAGATATTCCACATCAAAATAGAGATATTAGGTGGTACATATGGACGGGTTAGCCCCCCCACATGCAATGTTCTGGCCAAAAATCATTCAGGCTTATAGATATTTGTTAGATCCGGTAAGATCAAGTGGTTTTAACGTTAGATCTCAGATAATTTCAGAGATATTCCACATCAAAATAGAGATATTAGGTGGTACATATGGACCGGTTAGCCCCCCCTTATCAAATTTTCTGGCCAAAAATCATTCAGGCTAATAGATATTCATTAGATCCGGTAAGATCAAGTGGTTTTAACGTTAGATCTCACATCATTTCAGAGATATTCCACATCAAAATACAGATATTAGGTGGTACATAAGGAATGTTGGCCCCCTTATCAAATTTTCTGGCCAAAAATCATTCAGGCTAATAGATATTCATTAGATCTGGTAAGATCAAGTGGTTTTAACGTTAGATCTCACATAATTTCAGAGATATTCCTCATCAAAATAGAGATATTAGGTGGTACATAAGGACGGGTTAGCCCCCCTTATCAAATTTTCTGGCCAAAAATCATTCAGGCTAATAGATATTCGTTATATCCGGTAAGATCATGTGGTTTTAACGTTAGATCTCACTTAATTTCAGAGATATTCCACATAAAAATAGAGATATTAGGTGGTACAGAAGGTACATCCATCTTCAACCGTCTCCAGATGGTCTCTGGAGCCGTCTTTGGATGGTTCTTCAGTGGGTGCCTGTAGTTTCTCTTCACACCTCCGTTCACCTCCTTGCCTCATGGTATTCTCTCAGACCAACAAGCTTAAGTCTTTAGCTAGCCCCCCTCTTGCAAAGCAGGTCTTTGGTAGTTCCACCCCCCTGTAGAAATCAGTGGGGCTGTATTGTGATGAGACTTCAAGCCCCGTGGTCCTCAGCTTCTGCTTGATTGGCTCCCTCTCCCTGCCAATAGGGACACAGGAAGAGGAGAGTGAGGGGGAGAAATCCCCCACAGGGACTGACTGGCATGCTCTCCCTCAGTGAGTGCCTGTGTCAGTGTCTATTCAGTCCAGCGGTCGCTGGTGGGAATGGCGGGAGTTGCGGGACCACAGGTGATAGAGTAGCCCCCTGCTACACACTCCCCCCACCAAAGAATCTTTGGTTCGCCAAAGTAGGTAAAGAGTCTATGACCTTTTTCATGCTTTTGATATACACATGAATAAAAAATAGGTTAGTGTGCACAGGAAACCATACAATTTACATCTGCAAAAAACCCCGGCAGAGGAACATCCCACCAATTAGCATAGGAGGGGAGGTTGTCCTGCCTACAGGCCACCTTAACTGGAATGGCCCAGTTAGATGTGCCAGGGGGTGAGTGTCAGAAACCAAGAAATCATGCCAAGTCAGAGGTACAGTAAATCACACTTGTTTAATAATAAAAGTAAAAAGAACAAACATAGTCAAAACATAGCCAAAGTTCAGTAACAGGAACGGATAGTCAGCCAAGCCAGAATCAGATCAGGGATCAATGTAGTGGAACAGCAAGCAGGATCTGGAGCCAGAAGGGATGTAAGCAAAGCAAGTCTTGAACAGGATCGCAGGAGATTGTTTCTGTGATGTTGACCAAGGCGAAGGCAGAGATCCTCTGGACTGGACGGCTTAAGTAGGCAGGACTGACGAGCAGGATATCATCAACAGCTGAGTAACCGTGGAGATATAGGAGCTGGCAATTAGCCAACAGCTGAGCGGCCAGCTCAGAGAAGGAAGGGCTGAGCCCAGCCCTGACAGTAAGTTGGGATTGTCCAGCCCCAAATCTGCGGTGGAAGGGTCAGTTACTTCAAGAGTCCTTTTTACAATGAGAATGACCTCCTCAGAGCTTTCACCCAAAGTATAATATGTTAGACTTTAGGGCGGGTGAAAAACCCTTCGCTCTCGCTGTTCTTTAGGTTCTGGGGTTACAGGCACACTGTTCTCTTCTTCTTCCTGCATATCAGCTTCAGCTTCCTCAATGAAGGATGGAAAGTCTTAGGGGTCTGTTGTCGGCAGGGAAGATTGAGGGTCTTCCAACTCTTCAAAGGTGGACTTTGAGGTACAAACTCAGGAGCCTCTGGCCTGAGAGTCACCTCAGTCACATTGGGAGGAGAAGAAAAGGGGGGGTGACAGGCCCTTTCATTTGAGACAGCCACAGACAATCTTTCTCTTCATCCTTGCTGCTTTCATCTTCAGCAAGGGGTACAGAGTGAGATCCAGTCACTGGCCGGGATCTTTGAGAGGCCGTGGGTGTGGACTGTAAATCTGGCTGTGGTGGTACATGAACTGCTTCTGACAGAGGCAACAGATGATTGCGATGCCAAGTCTTCAGCAGGCCTGTGCTTCCCTCTGGCCGGATTTGATATACTGGGTGTCCTGGCAGATGCTTGCAAACGACATAGGGCTGCGACTTCCAGTGGCTAGTCAACTTGTGCTTTCCAGGGACACCCAGGTTTCTCAGCAGTACCTTGTCATCCGGCTGTAGGTCCTGCACTCGTACCCTAAGGTCAAAGTTTATTTTGTTTCTCTGTCCTCGGGCATATGAGCAGGGCCGGATTGCCCACAAGGCCACCGAGGCCAGGCCTCAGGGCGGCAGTGGTGCAGGGGCGGTGCCGCTCCTGCGTTGCCTTCTTGGCTTTTGCGGCTGCCCCCGGGCCCCCCCCCACACTAACATAGCCTCGGCAGGTGGCGGCACCGGCACTTGCTACTTTGCCTAGGCTGTGTGAGGCCGTGAGAGACAGGCGCGCGCGATGACTTCCTGGTGGAGAAAAAAGCAAGGTAACTTGCGGAGGTGGAGCATTACCCTCCTCTGCGCCAACTGCGTGGCTGGGAACGGGGGTCTCTGTGACCAGTGACATGACTCATGACGTAAGGAGAAGAGGCAAGTCACGAGAAAAAGAAGGGAAACCCTACCCTCTCTGCGTGGCCGGCATCATCTCCCCCAGGCCAGGAGCGGGGTTCTGAGACTGTGGCGTCACCACCACCACCAGAAAAAGAAGGGGGAACCCCCAGGCAGCAGCAGCCAGCAGGGATCATTAGTACTGAGTGCAGCCTAGCAGGTACCTCTTGAAGATGATTGATGATCATGTTGTAAAGTGCATGTGTGTGTGCCACTGTGCCAGGTCCAAGCAGAAGCAAGCAGCCAATTAAATATTATAGTGCTGAATTATATAAATATGCATAGCACTAGCAGCCATAGATATCACTAATAAAGTGATTTGTGCAACAGGCTGTTGCACAAATCACTTTATTACACTTTATTTATGATATCTATGGCTGCTAGTGCTATGCATATTTATATAATCCATATTGAGCACTATAGAACTAAAAAATTGTAGGGAGTTTCTTACTGCTATAATCTTTAAAAGGCATTTTCTGCATTACAGAGTATTTTCAGTCTGTACAATTAAAGCCAGTTATTTTCAGTGTTCTTGTGTGTGGAGATATGTTTTTAATTGATCTATTGTAGCAGTCATCGATAAAGGACTCGAATGGTGGTGTGTGTGTGTGTGTGGGGGGGGGGGCGGCATTGAGGTTTTAGGCATCACTTCAGCTGCCTAAAACCTCTTTACACTTCGGAGTCCATTATTCCTGAATGGACTCTCTGGGTTTTCTGGGCCCTCCAGCTGGTCTGACAGGCTTCGCCAGATCAGGGTCAGCATCTTAGCGAATCCCTTGACAAATCTCCTGTAATAAGAGCAGAATCCCAGAAATATCCTAAGCTCGGTCACGTTGGTAGGCCTCAGCTAGGAGGTGACAGCTTCCAGCTTCTGGAGGTCGGTGGCCATTTCATCACCAGACACAATGTGGCCAAGGTAGTTGACTGAGGATTGATAAAACTGGCACTTTTCCAGAGACAGCTCCAACCCCCTCATCATGGAGTCTCTTCAGGACCTTCTGCAGACGCTCTTCGTGCTCTTCCAAGGTCTTTCCGAAAACGATGATGTTGTCTAAGTACACCAACACCTCCATCAGTTTCATGTCACCCACGGTCTTCTACATAAGCCTTTGGAAGGTGGCTGGGGCCCCAGACAGGCCTTGATGCATACGGTCAAATCCAAAGGTCCCCTCCGGGGTAATGAAAATGGTCTTCTCCTGATCCTCAGGGTGCATGGGGATTTGGTAATACCCACTCTTCAAATTCAGCATGCTGAACCACTTCGCTCCTGACAGGCTCTGAAAGGCATCGTCTATCCTTGGGGTGGTATATTGGTCAGGAATGGTCCTTCGGTTCAGAGTACGGTAATCAATACCCAGCCTCAGTGACCCATTCTTCTTCCATAGGTAGAAGGAAGTGGTAGTTGCGCTGTGACAAAGGAACAGGGGAAGTGGAAGGTGGAAGGGGCTAAGTAGAGAGGTGAAAGCGGCCGAAGTGGATGCGGCCACAGATGCACTAAACAAACATACCATGAAATAACTTCCTATTGGTTCCAAGAGCCCAAAATGCGACCCCTGTGAATCAATATAAGCGGCGCTAAATGACAGTGATTAAACCATCAAAAAAAAGGGGAATCTAATACATCTATCTAAGACAAGAAAAATAAAATATAATAAAAATGAAAAATAGCATGTGATAATCTTATATAAACACTGTACAATATACCAGTGAAAATTCAAACAGTGTATGTGAAGGTGTATCATACACCCGGCAATATCAATTGCAAATAAATAAAAAGGTGAGACCAGGTAGTATAGTCCATATAAAGTCCATAGACAGACCACCGTGCAGGAAATGTGATAAATCTGGAAAACGTCCACCAATCCACTTAGTGTCAGTGCCTCCACTCCCCTTGAATTCAACACTCACCGAATCAAAATGCCTCACACTCTCGTGTTTTGGCAAGAAAGCATGGGTGTGTAGTTGGTCAGCTGAGGATGTGGGCTTCTGAACTCCTTATTATCCCAGTGTCACCTCAATGCATAGAAAGACTCAACATAGTGTGATACCGTAAAGCATATAAAATTTATTAAACTTAAAATCTTCAAACATTAAACTCACAAAGAAACTCTTGAATCCAGCCAAATGACACTGCAAAGCAAAAACCAACTCAATCCTCCTCTGTGAAACGCCCAGCACCACTGTGGAAAGGGGGTCGCGGCGGACCCCAAAGCAACGGGTTGGATAGGTTCTCACCCCTCTCAATGACGCTCTGTTAGTGTGGATCTCCTGCTAGCCTGCAAGCCCGAGACGCAGCTCCTCTAACGTCTTCAAAGGCTCTCGCCGGTATCCGGAGATGCACCGTCCCGTCCCGTCCCTTACTGTCTGTTAGTGATGGATGCCGTACAGCCACGCCCAAAACAAAGATAATAGCATGGATTAAATACCTAAAAGAATGACATAATACGTGTAAATGACCGTGATAAAACACTTAAAACAGTCCAAGTGGATATGGGCTAGTATCAAAACTAGCACAGAGTGACAAATCAAAAAATTGAATGTGATAAATCCATATAGGTAAGCGTATGACAGTCCCGCCACCAAATAATATAGAGTTCCAGGAAAAGGGAGAAATCTTCAGTGAAAACACCTCTGTGTTTGCAAGCAGCTCACCTTACTGCTGTAAGGTATACAGCATGTGCTTAGTTGCAAACCACGAGTAGGCATGGATATCCCATCCAGTTTTTGAGGCGATTCCAATGGTGAATATGCAGGACGGTAAATGAAAGAAATGACATGAACAAAAATGTAGTGTAACTCTGTGACGACCAAAGTGAAAGGGGGCGAAACACAGAACAGGGGTGCACTCACATTTTAAAAAGGAGTGTGGGCATCAATCCACGAATGCCAAGTTCGTATGCCTCAGTGGGTGTCTTCAGTTGGTGTAGACTCCCTTTACTTGGATGGGAACAACAGAAGATGGTCCCACCGGCTTGTGAGGGAGCATAGAGGAAGTGGTGGCCCTGGCCTGTTCGGTGGTTTGTATCCGCGCTCCTGTCTGCAGAGATTCTGATCGGGCTTAAGTCTGCGCTAAGTTCTGGGAGTCTGGTGTGCATTGACTCTCCAACACCAGGCAGCATGTGTCAAAGGAAACACTGGGTTGCTTGGAGGTAACAACGGGGGGCCCTCTGCAAGGGTTTGGACTTTCGCTGCTGTCTCTTCGTGTCATTGGTTTTGAGCCAGCTACCGTAGATGGGCATCAGGTTGGCTCCCTAACCAGAGCCCTGCAAAGTTTCTCTCTGGCTTCTGGCACTGTGCTTCAGGCTTCACTGGGCTTGGACACACCTGTCGAATAATGTACCACATAATTTCAGCATACCTCGGTATGCTCAGTGGCACTCCTCACTGGTACACGTGAAAATGTTCATTATCGGCTCCGATATAGACACTTTTAAAACCGAATATATACCTCGAAATGGGATTTTTAGGGCAATGCAATGATTGGAAGTGTTGAATTAAATTTAAAAAGAAGTTTTATTAGTACAAAAACGAATAGGATATACATAAACATACACATTAATCTATAATTAGGAAGTGTAGAATAATTGTAAAAACATCAGATATATGGAAACATATGATGCATCCTACTGCTAATTACAAGTACCACCCCCGATAGGTATGATGGCGTCCTGATAGCAGATTTCCAACGCGTTTCAACTTTTATTGTAAGGATAAAGTCTTCCTCAGGGAGGGACTGTATCACATTCTAAAATTTCAAGCAACAGCATGATTACTGATATATACATAAATATTTATATGTCGCCTATATCTACAGCAATCGCATTGCAACAAAAAAGTAGTATATGCAACTTACATTTGCGGCATTTAGCTGTGAAAAATCGCTTTCCCAGTGCTGGCAGGGGTCCTAACACCCGGTTGTTAATACTGCTCAAATATCCTCTACGGGGTGGCCTGGTGTATTTTGAAGGGACCAATATTTGGCAGTCATACTAATTGAACAACTGAAAAACATGAATAGTATTGGAGAAATACTGAAAAAATTGAAAAAAATTAAACATCAGTAAAAAAGAGGTCAAAAATAGAAATAATGGTGATTCGTGGGAGAATAAAGTTCCCCAGAGCCATCATGGAGTAAAAAAGATCCAATACCTTAAGTTGATTGTGTCAGGTGTAATGTTCCAAGTGGCAGAGAGCTCCGGTCCTGGAGTACCTCTCTGTAGCAAAGCCAGTTGTGGAATGCTGCCTGTGGCCATCCCTGGCGTCTAATATATGGGGTGTGGGCGTGGTAAAGTGGTGGGCGTAGCCTTATTTTGGATAGAATCTCTCATTCATTGGTGGTACAGTGGAAGGGGTGCGGCTTCCATTGGCCGCCGTCACTGTTTAAACGAAGGCACCTTTATATGATGTATTAAAAGGGAGCGTCCACAAGCTTCCCTGTTGTCTAGGCAGCAGACGCTTAACCTCCTCCTTCATTGTCTCCTCCCCTGCCGCGACGTGAAGCCAGTTGCTTACACGTATCCCATGTAGTGTGGGCACGGGGTGAGGCGGGGAGAGAGGTGCGTCTGGTTGCCGGGGCAACGTTACCTGAGGAGTCTCCAGTGCGTATGACGTCGGGGTCACACAGCGCTGTTAGACAGTTTTGTCTGTGTTATACAGGGCGTCGGGGCATAATAGCCTCGCTGCCTGTCAGAAGGGCGTCAGAATGTGTGCAACAGTGTATAGGGCACTATTTCATGCTGATGTCATAGATGTCCCTGAGATATACAGTGACAAGTATGACAAAAAAATGACAGATCTGTTCTCCCTCATTGAGATGGAGAAAAGGGGGAAAAGAAAAGTTGTATATTAAAAGAATTGCAAAGAACTAATTGAAGTAGGGATAATACTAATGAAATATAAAAAATATATAATGAGAAAATATGAGAAAAAAAGGGATTTTTTTTATATTATTAAACTTGCCCAAACCCCTCTGTGGTGATTAAACTGTCATTGAACGAATGGCAGAACACCAAAATTAGGGCTTATAACCACCGACACAGTAGGAGGCCCCGGGGCATCAAAATGAGAATTGACGCCTTCGGGGTATTCGGGCCATGATGGATCATCATGGCCCCTCCTGTGCCGGGTAGGGATAGAGGGCAGAACAACAACGGAATCACTGGCCCCTTATTTCAGGACTGAGAAGCAGAATCATATAACACAGCCGCATGCGAAAATGCATCTGCAGTAATAACAACGATCAAAATATTGATAATACTGTATACATAATAATTGTACAAAAGAGATTACAGTAATTGCAATAAATAAAGTTCAATTAGAAAAAACTCTCCTATATAGTTTCTGACTGGGTAGGGTGTAGAATCTTAGCAGTTTGAAACATACGATCATCAATTGGGAGATAGTTGGCCTATAATGTTGTGGAGGGGGCCCTCTGTTTCTCCACATGGGACGCTGGAATATGGCTCCCATTCTAGAAAAACAGAGGAGCAGAAGAGCAAAGAAGGTGAAGTAAATTCTTTATTAATCCGTTTTCCCCGAGCTAAAACCCTCCAAGAAGGGTCTGAAACTTTCGGTTTCGTTTAAGTCTGGGGGGGTGGTAGCCCTAAGGTGCCTTATCCAGCGCATTTCACGCTGGAGGAGGACCTTGTTCCAGTCTCCCCCCCTGAGTGGCAAATGAATCCTATCAAGGACTGTAAAGTTCACCGAGGGTAATCGGTAATTATGATATCTGGCAACATGCCTTCCCAAAGGTAGATACAGGTTGCCGATTTGCATACTTTGCATGTGTTTATCGACACGTTTTCTAAATTCTTGTCTCGTTTTGCCTACGTAGAAGGCACCACACTGGCACTGCATGAGGTATACCACACCCTGCGTTTTGCAATTGGCAAAGTGACGCAGGGAAAAACTTTCCCCATTGGGCAGTGCCAGTGTGGTCCTCCTACCGATAACTGCACATTGGGCACAGGAACCACATGGGTATGTACCCCATGTTTTACATGGGTCCTTTTTTGCCGTGCCCTTGTATTCACTTTGAATAAGTGCATTTCCTATTGAGCCAGGTTTTCTGTAGGTGATTTGGGGTTTGGGACCAATTAGTCCTTTCAAGGTTGGATCATCTGTAAGGATGGACCAATATTTTGAGATAATTTTGTTAATTTTAAGATGCTCATTAGAAAATCTCACAATGATCCTTGTTGTGTCATCTTCTTTGATGGGTTTTTTTGAAAAGATTAAATCCCTTCTGTTGGTTTGCTTAACTCGGTTGAACGCTTTTTTTAAGGAGGATTTGGAGTAGCCTCTGTTCATGAGCCTGATGGTAAGTTTGTCCGCTTCATGTTGAAAGTCTTCGTTGTCACTACAATTTCTTTTAAGGCGGAGAAACTGGCTATAAGGAATGGATCTTTTCAGAGGTTCCGGGTGAAAGCTGTTTGCATGCAACAGAGTGTTGCCGGCAGTCTCCTTTCTGTAGAGTTTACTTGATAGTCCACCCTCAGAGTTTTTAAAGATGGTAATATCCAGGAAATTTACTTCATGGGTGTCCGATATCATAGTGAAAAACAGGTTGAAGCCATTGTTATTCATCAGCTTTAGACAGTCCCTCAATAATTCAGGGGGGCCGTCCCAGATGATGAAGAGGTCGTCTATGTACCTCTGCCACATACATATGTGGCGAGTGTACATAGACGCTGCCTCCCCCTGTAGGAACGCCTTCTCCCACTCCCCCAGGTACAGGTTGGCATAGGAGGGTGCGCAGCACGTCCCCATGGCCACCCCCTGCACCTGGAGGTAGTGGGAGCCCTTGAACAGGAAGGTGTTGTGTCTGAGGATATATTCCAGCATGGTCAGAATAAATGCATTAAATTTCCAGTCTGTTGTTGCTCTTTGTTGTAGGACACGTTCAATTGCAGCTATACCTAGGTGATGTGGGATACTATTATAAAGCGACTCCACATCCACTGTAACAAGTAGAGCTGAATTGGGAATGGATATTCCATCGAGGATTTGCAATAGATGTATGGTATCCCTTGTATACGATGGTAGTTCCATTACATGGGGTCTCAGGTATTGATCTATTATTTGGCTGATCCCCTCTGTAATGGAACCATTCCCGGAAATGATAGGTCTCCCTGGTGGGTCATTTAGTTTTTTATGCACTTTGGGTAGTGCGTAAAAGGTGGGTTGGCGTGGATGTCTAGTGCGTATAAAGTCCCACGTATCTTTATCTATTACCCCTTCATTCACAGATTCATCCACCAGGGAGAAAAATTCCTGGTTGAATTTGTCTACTGTAGAAGGAGAAATCTTTTTATAGCATTTGGTATCTTTCAATATGTTGAAGCACATTTTTTCATATTTAGCATTGTCCATAAGGACGATGTTCCCTCCCTTGTCCGATGCTTTGATTGTAATTTCTGTGTTGTTTTTGAGGGAGTTTAATGCCTGTTGTTGTTCCCGATTTAGGTTGCTTCTTTTGTTGTATTTTTCCATTTTGTTGATTTCTTTGGTGACCTGTCCTACAAATAGGGCTATGGTTGGATTCTGATTCAATGGTGGAAATCTATGTGATTTCCTTTTGTATTTTTTGATGGTCTGGGCTTTGCTGGGTTCCTCATATTCTTCCTCACTGCTTTCGCTGTCAAGATCCCTTTCACAAAAATCCTCTAGGGGGCCACTTTCTTGCAATAATAAATTAAGATCTCTGAGAGCTCTAAAGTCTGCTGCTTTGAAATTAGGTTCCACTTCGGGTGTGGCCGTGATTTTTTTAGTAGCATATAGGCTTTTAAGTAGAAGTTTTCTGGCAAACAGATTTATATCTTTGATGGTTTCAAAGCTGTCTAAACTCCGATTAGGGCAAAAGGAGAGGCCTAGAGACAAAACTTCCTGTTCTATTGTTGTAAGTTTGTGAGATGAGTGATTTATGACGTTTAACTTTCCTTCACAGGTGGGGCTGTCATGGATATCATTGAAAGTTGTGGTGGTGGGGTTGGAGGGGGTTGGGATTGTATGTTGCTCTTGTCTAAAAAATTATCTATTTGGGTCTGCTGAGTTTTTGGAATGGCACCCTGTTCTTTGTAACTTTTTCTGGTATTTTGGGAGGATGAGCCTTTTAAGTTGCCCGGTATTGTCCCCCTAATTCTACCCGTACCCCCTTCTCTTCCACCTCGTACGCTTTCATTTGATTGGACGTCAGTGGTTCTTCTCTTGTGTGTTTGTTGAATCTCTCCCTCCATATCTGTTTGTTTGGGAAAAGGACCCTTTCTTTTGCCTCGAAATTTGCCCGCCTGGGATGAGGCTGAGGAGGAGGAGTTATTGGAGGGTGTGTCCGAAAGATAGTCATTGGTCTGATTTATGTTGTTCTGTTTGGGAAATCTAGAATTTTTTCTTGTTTGTGAATTGGTATTCCACTTATATGCCCTGCCTTCACCAAAATATCCGTGCATCGTTACCAAATATCCATCATATCCCTGTAATTATGGATAATCAAACATTAAAATCACTCGATCTTACTGGATCCAATGAATATCAATTAGCCAGGGTGATTTTTTGCCCAGAAAATTTGATAAGAGGGGGTCAGCACCCCTCATTAATCACTTAATAAGTCTCTAATTATGTGAGATCCAATCTCATCCTTATGTACCACCACCTAATATCTCTAACGTTAAAACCACTTGATCTTACCAGATCTAAGGAATATCTATTAGCCTAGATGATTTTTTGCCAGAAAATTGCATGTGGGGGGCCATCCCGTCCTTATGTACCACCTAATATCTCTATTTTTATGTGGAATATCTCTGAAATTATGTGAGATCTGACATTAAAACCACTTGATCTTACCGGATCTAATGAATATCTATTAGCCTGAATGATTTTTGACCAGAAAATTGCATGTGGGGGGCCAGCCTGTCCTTATGTACCACCTAATATCTCTATTTTTATGTGGAATATCTCTGAAATTATGTGAGATCTAATGTCAAAATCAATAGATCTTACTGGATCTGATGAATGAATATCTATTAGGCTGAATGATCTAATGAATATCTATTAGCCTGAATGATTTTTGGCCAGAAAATTGCATGTGGGGGGGCTAACCCGTCCATATGTACCACCTAATATCTCTATTTTGATGTGGAATATCTCTGAAATTATGTGAGATCTAATGTTAAAACCACTTGATCTTACCGGATCTAACGAATATCTATTAGCCTGAATGATCTTTGGTCAGAAAATTGCATGTGGGGGGCTAACCCGTCCTTATGTACACCTAATATCTCTAGTTTGATGTGGAATATTTCTGAAATTATGTGAGATCTAACGTTAAAACCACTTGATCTTACTGGATCTAATGAATATCTATTAGCCTGAATGATTTTTGGCAAGAAAATTTGATAAGGGGGGGCTAACCCGTCCTTATGTACCACCTAATATCTCTATTTTGATGTGGACTATCTCTGAAATGATGTGAGATCTAACATTAAAACCACTTGATCTTACCGGATCTAACGAATATCTATTAGCCTGAATTATTTTTGGCCAGAAAATTTGATAAGGGGGGCTAACCCATCCATATGTACCACCTAATATCTCTATTTTGATGTGAAATATCTCTGAAATGATGTGAGATCTAACGTTAAAATCACTTGATCTTACCAGATCTAATGAATATCTATTAGCCTGAATGATTTTTGGCCAGAAAATTTGATAAGGGGGGGCCAGCCCCCCTCATTAATCACTTAATAAGTCTTTAATTATGTGAGATCTAACGTTAAAATCACTTGATCTTACCTGATCTAACAAATCGCTTCCAAAATAGCTAACTGTTTGGTCAATTTTTTGATAAGGGGGGGCTAATGACGGGTTAGCCCCCCCCAGCAAATAACAGGCAGGCAGCTACAGTATTTACAATTGGTGTACTGTGTCCTCTGCACAGTGTGCCCCTAAAGCTACCTGAAGACAATTGCTGTTGTTCTGATCCTATTAATACCACAGGCAGGCAGCTGCAGTATTTACAGTTAGTGTACTGTGTCCTCTGCACAGTGTGCACCTAAAGCTACCTGAAGACAATTGCTGGTGTTCTCATACTAATAACACTACAGGCAGGCAGTTGATTCTGCTAGCTGCAGTATCAGTATATATATATATATATATATATATACATCCCAGCTTTGTGCAGCTACATCTCACTGCAGGCCATTAGTATGTCTGGAAGGCCACAAGGAGAGGCAGACAGTCACAAGCCAATAAAAGAGGGCAAGCAGGCTCTGTGTCTAGAGGCAACAGTGCTGGTCATGGAGACAGTGCATCCTCATCAGCACGTGGCTGTGGGACACGCTTGTCCTTTTTTTCGTCAGTTGGCCATGTTGAGCCGCAACATGCCGAAGACTTGGTAGAGTGGATGACCAAGCCGTCCTCATCCTCCCCATCCTCTCTCACCCAGGCTCAGGGTACTTTGTCTGGAAAAGCAGCTGCCAACGCGGCCTCTTTCCTCAGCTCAATGGCATCAGTCACTCCTTCCCTAGCCCCACCATGTCCTCCTGAGGAGTCACCCCAACTGTTTGACCACAGTGTTGGGTACATGCTCCAGGAGGATGCCCAGCGTTTTGAAGGCTCCGATGATGGTACCCAGCTCGAGGAAGGCAGTAACGTGAGCCCAGAGAGAGGGGGTGCCCAAGAAGGACAGAAATCTGTCAGTCATGTTCCCCCAGCTGCAGCATACTGCCGGGTTTGCTCCAGTGATGAGGAGGGAGGGGATGATGAGGTCACTGACTCCACATGGGTGCCTGATAGGAGAGAGGAGGAGGAGGCACATCTCCAACAAGGCAGGATGTCCTCCAGGGGCCAGCTTAAGGGCAGCACACCGACTGTATCACACCGCAGAGCTAAGCATGTGCAGGGCGCTGCTGTCTCTGCACGTTATTCCTAAAGTACTTTGGTGTGGGCCTTTTTTGAGATGAGTGCATCAGATCCCACCGCTGCTATTTGCAACATATGTCTCAATCGTATCTCGCGTAGCCAAAACATCACCCGCTTGGGCACCACATGCTTGACCAGACATATGTCGACCTGCCATGCAGTTCGTTGGCAAGTGTACCTAAAAGACCCACACCAAAGAACAAAGCTGACCTCTCCTTGCTCCTCATCAGCTGGGATCTCCAACCCCACTATACCTCTCTGAAACCTGCACTGAGAGGAATGAAGGTGTAGAATTAGGTGTGTCACAGCCAAGTACTTGCGGGCAATCTGCTATCGGTACACCGACGTCAGATTGTACCAGGCAAATTTCCCTGCCCCAGCTGCTGCACCGCCGAAAGAAGTTCGCTCCCAGCCATCCACATGCCCAGCAGTTGAATGCTAACTTGGCTAAATTGCTAGCACTTCAACTGCTGCCTTTTCAGTTGGTAGACTCTGCCCCCTTCTGTGAGTTTGTGGAATGTGTGGTTCCTCAATGGCAGGTTCCCAAACGCCACTTTTTCTCGCGGAAGGCGATTCCGGCTCTCTACCGGCATGTGGAAGACAATGTCTTGGCCTCGCTGGACAGGGCGGTCAGCGGTAAGGTGCATATTACCGCTGACTCATGGTCCAGCAGGCATGGACAGGGACGTTACCTATCTTTCACCACGCACTGGGTGACTCTTCTGGCAGCTGGGAAGGATGCAGGACAGGGTGCAGTAGTGTTGGAGGTTGTTCCACCACACCTCCAAAATTCTACTAGTGGTGATTCTGCCACACCTCTCTCCTCCACCCCCTCCTCTTCTTCTTCCTCCATGGCCTCTTCCTGTGCTGATTTGTCCTCGGAACCAGTGGTGCTCCATAGGCGTTCAAGGGGCTACGCAAGCACGCAGGCAAGATGCAATGCGGTGCTTGAGCTGGTGTGCTTGGGGGGCAGGAGCCACACTGGGGCAGAGATTCTGTCAGCTCTGCAGGGGCAGGTTCAGAAGTGGTCGACACCACGCCAGCTTAAGCCAGGTATGGTGGTTTGCGACAATGGCACCAACCTCCTCTCTGCCCTCCGACAGGGACAACTGACCCATTTGCCCTGTTTGGCCTACGTCCTTAACTTGGTGGTGCAGTGGTTCTTGGGCAGGTACCCGGGCTTACAGGATGTCCCGAGGCAGGCCAGGAAAGTCTGTGTGCATTTCCGCAGGTCATATAATGCCAGTGCTCGGCTGGCTGACCTCCAAAAGGAATTTAACCTGCCCAAGAACCGCCTAATCAGTGACATTCCCACCAGGTGGAACTCAATGTCGGCCATGCTGCAGCAGCTGCACACGCAGCAGAGGGCCATCAATGAGTACCTATGCGACTATGGCACCAGGACAGGGTCAGGGGACCTTGTTTTTTTTTCCCCACGCCAGTGGGCTATGATCAGGGATGCATGCACTGTCCTGTCACCATTTGAGGAGGCCACGAGGATGGTGAGCAGTGACAGTGCATGCATCAGTGACACTGTCCCTCTTGTCCTCCTGTTGGAGCACAAGCTGCATGGAATAATGGACAGGGCACTTGAGGCAGAACAGAGGGTGGTAGAGGAGGACTTCCTTACCTCTCAAGGCCCCCTTTATCCAGACAGTGTTCCTGCGTACCCGCCGATCACACAGGAAGAGGAGGAGGAGGAGGAGGACTGTGTCAGCATGGAGGTGGAGTCTGGCACTCAGCATCAGCAGCAGTCTTCAAGGGATCATTTACAGTCCGAAGAAACCCATGGACTTGTACGTCGCTGTGAGGAGGTGGCTGCGGATCATGTCGTCCTTAGTGACCCAGAGGACTCTGGACCGAATGCCTCAGCAAACCTACGCTGCATGGCCTCCCTGATCCTGCAAAGCCTGCGGAAGGATCCTCATATTCGTGGTATCAAGGGGAGGGATGATTACTGGCTTGCAACCCTCCTTGATCCACGTTACAAGGGTAAGGTTGCAGGCCTTATTTTGCCGTCGCAGAAGATGAAACATCTTTGGGAGGCCTTGTAGAAAGGTTTGTGCAACGCGTTTCCACAGCCTGGGAGGTTACAATTTCCTGGTCCTCCTGGACAACGTGTTGCTGAGGCTTCGGTCAGTCACAGAAGGAGCGGTGTAGAAGGTGGCCCTCTGACCGATGCGTTTAGACAATTTTTTAGTCCGCAGCCTCAAGGTCTGATCGGTTCCAGCAACCATCGCCAGCGTCTGATTCACATGGTGCAGGATTACCTAGGGGCAAGATCAGACTTGGACACCTTTCCCACCGAAAATCCTCTGGGTTACAGGGTCTTGAGGATGGATCACTGGCCAGAGCTTGCACAGTATGCAATTGAGCTGCTGGCCTGTCCTGCATCCAGCGTTCTTTCGGAACGCACAGTCAGTGCTGCTGGAGGCGCCTGTCCACCGAATCAATCGATCGGCTGACTTTCATAAAAATGAATCAGTCTTGGATCACCAGCTACCAAGCACCTGATGCTGATTTAACTGATTGATTTTTTTTTAATGTGAGATCCCTTCAAGACTGCGTGACTATCCTGTTATGCTGAATGACAATCCTCTTCCTCCTCAATTTTCATGCTGATAGCTTGTAAGAACATTTTTGGTTCTGGTCACCGCCACCAGTGGCCAAGGCCCAATTTTTTAGCCCCTGTTTAATAGGGGCGTATAATTACAATTTTTAATGCAATACTTTGCAGCAGGGCTCATTCCTGCGCTCCAACTATAGCATCTGTGAGGGGTTGCAGTGTTGTGGCACCAGTGCCTAAGGCCCAATTTTTCTACCACTGTTCAACAGAGACATGTAATTACAATTCTTGATCTAATATTTCACAGCAGGGCCCATTCCAGCGCCCACCAAGAGTAACTGGCAACACCAACACCAACACCTAAGGCCCCAATTTCTGCAGAGTATATAGGACAGGCATCTACTTTCAAACGTGAGATGAAATCTACCCCTAGGAAGGGAAATTCTCTCCTGTAAGAGTTAATATGGGAAAAACTTGTCTCCTCTTCACTGATGCTTTATCACCAATCCTTGTTTCACTAAAAACCCCAAATTGTCAAAAAACATTTGTCATTGGGACAGAAAGTGAGGTGAAATCTTCTGAAGAGGAGCACAGACAGCAAAACAAATGTTACAGGGGTGATAACCCTTCCCTATGTTTTCCAAAAAGCTTAAAAATTTATTTTTTTGGCTGGAGCCACACTTTAAAAATGTAACAGTTCAAAATTACGAACAGATTCTACTTAACAACAAACCTACAGTCCCTGTCTTGTTTGCACCACCTGTATACTGCTGTTCAGAATATATAGGGCCTTGGGGCCCCACGCCTTTCCTTTGTTTAATTTGGGTGTGGGGTTCCCCTTAATATCCATACAAGACCCAAAGGGCCTGGTAATGGACTGGGGGGGGTACCCATGCCGTTTTTCTCACTGATTTTGATCCATATTGCCGGGACCCGACATTACATTAAAGCCGCAAGCAGTTTTAAATGACTTTTATTCCTTTAAAAATGTAATTTTGTGCAGGGACTGTTCTAAGCATGGAAAACACGCGCCACTTTACAGGCATACTATAGACACCCCCCAGATACGATATTTAAAGGAATATTTCACTTTTTTTTCACTTTAAGCATCATTAAAATCACTGCACCCGAAAAAAACTGCCGTTTTTAAAACTTTTTTTTGCATTGATACATGTCCCCTGGGGCAGGAACCGGGTCCCCAAACCCTTTTTAGGACCATAACTTGTATATTAGCCTTTAAAATTAGCACTTTTGATTTCGAACGTTCGAGTCCCATAGACTTTAATGGGGTTCTAAAGTTCGCGCAAACTTTTGGTCCGTTCACAGGTTCTGTTGCGAACCGGGGGGGTGTTCGGCTCATCCCTAGACACAGGCTGCATTTGATAGGACACAGTGAGGCTGCATTTGATGGGACACAGTGAGGCTGCATTTGATGGGACACAGTGAGGCTGCATTTGATGGGACAGTGAGGCTGCATTTGATGGGGCACAGTGAGGCTGCATTTGATGGGGCACAGTGAGGCTGCATAAGATGGGCACAGTAGCTGTATTTGAAGGCACAGTGGCAGCGTTTGATATGGCACAGTGACAGCGTTTAATATGGCACAGTGGCTGCATTTGATGGGCAGAGTGGCTGCATTTGATGGGCACAGTGGCTGCGTTTGATGGGGTTTTTTTTTTTGCGCCCCCCCCCCCCAAAAAAAAATTTTGAGCACCAGCCGCCACTAGCTGAGAGGCTTATGCAGCTGCCGGTCCAGGCATCTGGGTGGATCCTGACTGTAAAGTTGAGACTGGACTGGCTGAATGGTAGCTGACAGCGGGCTTTATTTCGCAAATTTCTACAGAAAATTCATTAAGGGGTTCTCCGCCATCATCTCACCTATCACGCAACTAACCAGAACTGTCGCTTTCACTGGAGGCTCAGGACGCCTTTGAAGAATTGAAAAGGCGCTTCACTTCAGCTCCGATTCTCAGTCATCCTGACCCATCTTTACCTTTTATCCTGGAGGTTGATGCTTCCAAAGTGGCCGTGGGAGCAGTCATCTCTCAACGGCAGGGCAACAAAGACCTTATGCATCCCGTGGGATTTTTCTCTCGAAAACTCTTGCCGGCTGAACGGAATTATGACGTGGGTGATCGAGAACTACTCGCTATCAAAACAGCATTGGAGGAGTGGAGGGATCTGTTAGAGGGCGCAGTCCATCCGGTACTAATATATACCGATCACAAAAATTTAGAGTATTTAAGATCTGCCAAACGACTGAAACCTCGACAAGCCCGTTGGGCTTTATTCTTTACACGTTTTTGTTTCCATATTACACTAAGAATGTTAAACCAGACGCGCTATCACGCATGTTCGATAACCCTAAGGACTTTTCTGTACCTGACACCATTCTGCCTGCAAACAACTTTTTACTTCTTCAGACGGATCTCCTGTCTCTGATCAGAGAGGCATCCCCAGAACCTTCAAGCCTCCAGAGGTTCACCTTAACACCTCGAGATGGATTATTATGGAGAGGAAGCCAAATATTTGTTCCAGAGAATGTCCGAGTCAAGGTGCTGGGGACTGTTGAGACCCTTGCCAGTACTAGATAGACCCTGGAGGATGATAGCAATGGACTTTATAGTTGAACTACCATGCTCAGAAGGGTGCTCAGCAATCTTTGTGGTCGTCGACCGCCTGTCTAAAATGGCCCATTTCGTACCCTTAAAGGGAACACCTTCTGCTGTGGAGACGGCCCGTGTGTTTATCAAGGAGATTGTCAGGCTGCATGGAGTTCCTGAAAATATAGTGTCTGACAGGGGGGTGCAGTTTACTTCACACTTCTGGAAGGCCCTGTGTGAGATCCTGAAGATTGAACTAGCCCTGTCCTCAGCATACCATCCCCAAACTAACGGGCCAACGGAAAGGACAAATCAGACTTTGGAGCAATACATTAGGTGTTTTACATCTTTTGTACAAGATGATTGGGTGTCCCTGCTGCCCCTAGCGGAATTTGCTTATAACAATGCCAGCCAATCTGCCACCGGTCAGTCCCCCTTCTTTGCCAATTATGGTTTTCATTTATCTTTTTTACCTGATTTTCTTCCAGAATCCTCAGTTCCAGCGGTCCAGGACACATTGCAGTTTCTCAGCCACAACAACCAGATATTACGGGAAGCGGTATCCAAGGCACAAGCAGACAGTAAAAGGATCTTCGATCAGAAAAGAAGAGGCGATCTAAACCTTCAGCTGGGTGATAAGGTATGGCTGTCTACCAATAACATTAAGTTAACTTGTCCTTCCAAGAAGCTTGCTTATTGGGCCTTTTTCGGTGAAAAGGAAGATTAATGAAGTGTCCTATGAACTGTGTTTACCTGATTCACTTAAAATTCACCCTGTATTTCATGTGTTGCTGTTGAAGCCTGCCGTGCCTGATCCTTTTCCTGATAGGGGTACCAGGGTGCCCGAACCTGTCTTGGTGGATGGAAATGAGGAGTATGAGGTGGAGGCCATCCTCGATTGCAGAAAAAGATTGGGGCAAGTACAGTTTTTGATAAAATGGAAGGGGTATGGTCCAGAAAATAATTCATGGGAATCTGACAGCAATATCCACGCTAAACGTTTAATCCATGCTTATTTTTCTGCCCACCCTGAAAAAAAGAGTTACCTGGGCATCTGCAGGCTGCCCATTGAGAGGGGGCAATGTCAGGGACGTGCCGGCGCCCCTCAGGCGAATATGCGTGCGCGTGTGCACACACGGGGCCTGCCCAGGGTGTTACAGTTGAATTTCCCCACTGGGGGGTGCCGGCGTGCTCCCGCGCGCGTCCGCGCTCGTGCATGCGCCCGTGCGCGCTAGCGCTGTTTGGCGCCAAGGGCTCTTTAAAAGAATGTCAGTTGCACCCATGAGGTGCTGTTCGTCTGCAGCTCTGCACCTGTGTTCCTGAATCTGCCTGCTATTGTTATTCCTGTTATTGACCCGGCTACGTCTGACCTTCCTGCTATCTCCAATCCGACCCGGCTTGCCTGACTTTACTTAACCTCTTGTGACCTGTTGCCGAACACCTGCCTGCCTGCCTGACTACTCTGTGATTATCCTTCTGCCAATACCTGCCTGATCTCCTGCCAAACGGACTGCCTGACGCTGCTTTTGCCTGTGTCCTGTGACGCTGCCTTCCAGCCTGCTTATCCAGCTCTCGGTTCTGCTGCTGCTACACCTCCTACCTGCCTGCCTACTGATTCACTTCAGCCTGCCAACATCTGCAGCTCAGCCATCCTGGAAGGACTTCTTCTCACCAGGAAGGATCTTCACCAGGCACTCCTACCCACTGTGCTCAAGAGACCACTGTTCCCACTCCAGTGGCTCCTGAACCAGCGCTGTAAGAGAGGTCTTCTTCTACCAGTTGGGCTCAACTACCAGGTACCTAACACTGTCAGAGCAAGGACTTCAGTAAGTATTACACCTTAAAGCCCCATACATACTATCAGTTTTTCTGCTGAGTTTTTCCTTCAGATTTACCAAAACCATGTAGTGCAAAGGCCTGCCTGATTGCATACACATACAAACTCCTAAGGTTTGACCTCATATTATATGTTTTTGGTAAATCTGAAGGAAAAACTCACTAGAAAAACTGATAGTGTGTATGGGGCTTTACTCTGTTACTCAACGAGCATTTAACCATTGCAATGTAGAAGAGGCCCACTACAAGGGTAGAGTTCCGATTTAAATCTTGTATTGTTAGTGCTGCAAAGACCCCTATTTGAACCTATTCAGGAACAGCTCCTTGGGCTTTGCTTTCATAAAAATTAAACTCTCTTATAGAAATCCACATTGCTGTTTAGGCATCGTACATTAACACAATGTTGTTTTGCAACCAAGAACCTTCTTTTTACCTAACATGGTTCCTTCTCTGGTGAGGATTTTTGACTTATCTGTACATTTCTTGGAATACAGTACAGTTATACTCAAACCTGCTGGGTTACATATGCTGCATTCAGGTGACTGGACACTAAAAAAGAAAACAGTCACTCCCTTCCAATCAAAGTAGACCTCAATTTTTATCAAAGGATTAACAGAGGGTGAGTTAAGGAGCCTATGTCCTGACTCCTGAACTCTACTCCAAGAAATAGATTTTACTGGAAAGTCAAAAATCCCTTTTTCGATTGTATAGTACAGGGGACAGACAGAGTGGACGCCCAAGAAGACATAAAAATGAAGGGTAAACAAGCCCATAACAACAAATTAAGGGAACAGACCCTAACTAGACACCTGCTTATAACACACAGCTGAAACCAGAACTAGGTAGCAGCCTTACAAATCTGTGAAACCGATGACTAATGTTGAAAACCCCAGAAAGTATTCACAGACCTGGTGGCGTGCACCCTAACAGAAAAGGGAGGCACTTTATCCCGTAGGAAACAGATGAAAACTGTAGGAAAATGGTGGTCTGAGAAAGGAGATGCCCCCAAAGAGAATTTGTAAGTTTACAAGAGGCCGTAGCTAATATACATGTACAGCACGAACCACATCCAGAAAAGTGAAGCGATAAGCATCTGAGTGAGGTCTAGGAGCCAGACAGAAAGAGAGCAAGAAGACATCCTGGAGGAGAAAAGGAAACCACCTTGGGCAAAAAAAAAAAAAAAGATTTAGATCACAAGACCTTAGCCCTGTGAAACACCAGGAAAGGTTCCTTACAAGGTAAGGCTGCCAGCTCTGATACTCACCTAGTGGAAGTTATAAAAATTAAGAAAACATCCTTACAAGTAAAATCAGACAAGATAATATACCAACGTAGGCTCCAAAGAGAGGTCATTGTGGATGTAAAAGCACCATAGGGAGATCCAACAGTCACAGAATCCAAGAAGCCTCTGTCTCTCAGAACTTGGGCTTCAACAGCCAGGCTTTGGTGGTTTTGGAACTGTAAACAGGTTGGAGTAAAAACCCCAAAACCTCACCCCTGTGGGAATAGGAAAAATGACCCACAAGGCAAAGCAAATGCTGTAGAGCAGCATGCAGATGCTTCGGCTTTTGAGAAGGTAGAACGTATGAAGTGGGGCGGAGGAAGCAGGGGAAGATCTGGGGGGGCAACGGGGCAATTGCCCCCTCCGAGAATGCAGGTGACAGTGCGGGCGGCTCCGCCGCAGGTGACAGTGCAGGCGGCTCTGCAGGTGACAGTGTGGGTGGCTCCGCCGCGGGTGACAGTGCGGGCGGCTTGGTCGGTGAGTGGGCGGGTGAGAGAGGGGGGGTAGCTGGGCGGCTCCGTGTGTGACTGTGAGTGGGCTGCTGGCCAATCAGGGAGCCGGCAGGCAGGGGAGCAGAGAAATGACATCATCTCTCACCACCCTGTGCCCGCCCTGCATCCCTGCAGTTCCGCCCTATCTGTGAAGGCAGCTGTGGGCAGCAGAGAGATTACATCATCTCTCTTCTGCCTAAATCTGGGACATAGTAAGAGACCACCTTAGCAGGAAAGTGACCCGGCAGGTGACAATCTGCATCTGGTGACAAACGACGTGGCAAGTGACAATCCGCAACATGTGGCAAGAGACAATCCGCAATGTGTGGCAGGTGACGTGGCAAGTGACAATCCGCAACATGTGGCAGGTGACGTGGCAAATGACAATCCGCAACGTGTAGCAGGTGACGTGACAATTGGCAGCGTGTGACAGGTGACGTGACAAGTGACAATCCTCATCTGGTGACAGGTGACGTGGCAAGTGACAATTCACAACGTGTAGCAGGTGACGTGGCAAGTGACAATCCGCAACGTGTAGCAGGTGACGTGGCAAGTGACAATTTGCAGAGTGTGGCAGGTGACGTGGCAAGTGACAATTCGCAGCGTGTGGCAGGTGACGTGGCAAGTAACAATCCACATCTGGTGACAGGTGAGATGGCAAGTGACAATCCGCATTTGGTGGCAGGCAACATGGAAAGTGACACACTCAGGCTCCCACTGATTCTGCATTATGGTGAGTTGAACTATTTCATTTTATATTACAATGTAAGTATAGAAATAATGCGCTTCAATCATCCTGACACCATAATAACCATGGTGCCGTGATGATTGAAGCGCCAACACCAGCCGTTTCCCCGATAAATTGCCCACAAAAAAAGGTATTTTCTGGCAGTGCCCCTCCCGAGACTAGACTCTGGATCCGCCCCTGACCAATACTGAGTTTGTTTGCTTGCTTGAAAGCAATAGGGATAAACACCCGGAGATACCACTTACAGGATACAGCACCGTGTATTTTACCCGATTATTACTAATGCTGTTTACCTTACAGCAGTGAGGTAAGGAGCCACTGGATGTGTAGGTGTGAGCACACCAAAGATAAAATCACCAAGTCACAGTGTCACTATTGTTTGAAGCAACACAGCACCCTAATCACCAGCACCCTTTCTTGAAGACTTTTTAATATTTATTTCATTCATTTGTTTTTACATCAATTTTGATATTTCTTTTCTTCACTTCTGATTATATGGTTCATCACATGAACTTTATGGACTCTTCCTGTATGATTGTATAGTAGGTTTTATGTGATCACAGTATAGTTTTGTTATTTGTAATTTTGGACATTTACTGTATTTACTTCCAAATGGATCTCTTTGCACATTTAGCACTTTACTGATCACATTAGCACTTTATTCATTTGGAGCGCAACACCAAATATTGATTTTCTTACAACTTAGTTGGGTGGGGTTTGACCCCCGTCGGTGTCTTTGCTGCAACCAAATCTCTTCATTGTTTTTAAAAAACCTTAGGTAACGTGGGAATACCCATATCTTCAAAAATCAGTACAAACAGTGCAAACGTAGTCAAAACATAGCCAGGGTTCGGTAACCAGAGCGGGTAGTCAGAACAAGCCAGTAAAACAAGAATCCAGAGATCAGCGTAGTCAGAGGCAGCAAACAGAATCAGGAACCAGAAGGTAAGTCAAGATAAAAACTACTCACAAAGGTCGAAGAAAAAATCGCATAGTATATGGCACAGAGGCAAATAATCCAGTGGTAGCAGTTTTCCAGGTCCCAGGAAGGAGGCGTACGGACTACTGCTGGCTAACGCGTTTCGAAGGCTACCCTTCTTCATCAGAGCCTTAATAGTGTTGGTCTCCTGCTGGCTTTTTATACATGTGTCCAACTAGACAAGACTGGTCGGGTTGGTTCTAAGGCTCCTCCCTTGATTAATTGGCGGTCCTCTAGGAAGGGTGGGTCTTGGCTATGTTGTCATTATTAAAGGGCCATAGTATATTAATTTATTTATTTTTAATTTTAAATGTTTATTAAAGAAACTTGTTATGTATAATAAGATTTTAGTTATACTTGTAATTTCTAGTTCCTAGTTCTAGCTCTAATATTTAATTTTAATTATTAGTTTTTGATTTTTAATTTTAATTTTAATTTTTACTTTTTAATTTTTACTTTTTATGTATATGTAGTCAGAAGCACAAACATCCCACAACAGACAGACTGAAAAGGCCATGCCAATAGTTATATATAGATGAGCCAAGGCATCTCAGAGGATATGCTCATCTCCCCTCTCATCAATACATTACATACATCAGAGGACATTGAACATTGCTTAGGGGTTTAAGATCAGAGATAAAGTAGCATACCTTGTGGTGTATAGATCGGATGGCAGCTCATTTGCTCAAGTACAGTGTCTCTGTGGGGGCTGTGACTGTATGGGCTTCCATTGCTGACAGGTCCTGGCCGGTAACACGTTCCTGTGTCCTGTAGGACCTGGTGGAATGCACACCGCTCCTTTACTTCCGGGTTGCGGTCCACAGGGCTGAAGTGCGGTCGTGACGTCATATCCCGTGCGCCCTTCGGCGCACGAGATTGACTTAATATGGTAAACAATGGTCTCCATTTTGCCGTAGGCATAGATAGAGGCCAAAGTCGGACAGAAACCGTCTGAGCTACAAGCTAGAAGGGGATAAAATAATATATATAGATGTATGTGTACAATAAGTTGGATCTATGGTGCCACTAGAAGGAGGGGAAAACAAAAAGGGGGGGAATTGGGATGGATCAGGGAAGGGGAGGATAT
The DNA here is from genome assembly GCA_037952925.1 of Lithobates clamitans. Taxonomy (NCBI): domain Eukaryota; kingdom Metazoa; phylum Chordata; class Amphibia; order Anura; family Ranidae; genus Lithobates; species Lithobates clamitans. Next base: position 847,527 of record JBBGZY010000798.1, on the reverse strand, counting down.
ACTAAATGACCAAATACTAGACATAATAATCTAAATAATCTCCACCTAGTTTCTAGTTAGATTATTATGTCTAGTATTTGGTCATTTAGTATATCCTCCCCTTCCCTGGTCCTTCCCAATTCCCCCCCCCCTTTTTTATTTTTCCCCTCCTTCTAGTGGCACCATAGATCCAACTTATTGTACACATACATCTATATATATTATTTTATCCCCTTCTAGCTTGTAGTTCAGACGGTTTCTGTCCGACTTTGGCCTCTATCTATGCCTATGGCAAAATGGAGACCATTGTTTACCATATTAAGTCAATCTCGTGCGCCGAAGGGCGCACAGGATATGACGTCACGACCGCACTTCCGCCCTGTGGACCGCAACCCGGAAGTAAAGGAGCGGCGTGCGTTCCACCAGGTCCTACAGGACACAGGAACGTGTTACCGGCCAGGACCTGTCAGCAATGGAAGCCCATACAGTCACAGCCCCCACAGAGACACTGTACTTGAGCAAATGAGCTGCCATCCGATCTATACACCACAAGGTATGCTACTTTATCTCTGATCTTAAACCCCTAAGCAATGTTCAATGTCCTCTGATGTATGTAATGTATTGATGAGAGGGGAGATGAGCATATCCTCTGAGATGCCTTGGCTCATCTATATATAACTATTGGCATGGCCTTTTCAGTCTGTCTGTTGTGGGATGTTTGTACTTCCGACTACATATACATAAAAAGTAAAAATTAAAAAGTAAAAATTAAAATTAAAATTAAAATTAAAAATCAAAAACTAAAAACTAATAATTAAAATTAAATATTAGAGCTAGAACTAGGAACTAGAAATTACAAGTATAACTAAAATCTTATTATATATAACAAGTTTCTTTAATAAACATTTAAAATTAAAAATAAATAAATTAATATACTATGGCCCTTTAATAATGACAACATAGCCAAGACCCACCCTTCCTAGAGGACCGCCCATTAATCAAGGGAGGAGCCTTAGAACCAACCCGACCAGTCTTGTCTAGTTGGACACATGTATAAAAAGCCAGCAGGAGACCAACACTATTAAGGCTCTGATGAAGAAGGGTAGCCTTCGAAACGCGTTAGCCAGCAGTAGTCCGTACGCCTCCTTCCTGGGACCTGGAAAACTGCTACCACTGGATTATTTGCCTCTGTGCCATATACTATGCGATTTTTTCTTCGACCTTTGTGAGTAGTTTTTATCTTGTTTTTAATTAATAAATCTGTCAAGGATAATGCACTAGGCTGGTGCGCTCTTTTTCTTTCTTTTCATTTAACACTAGGACAATCCCATCCTTAAGAGCAGCAAGGCCGAAATCCATAGTCCTTCTTGAACCCTTGGGACTCTTTAGCCAATACACCTGTGCGCAAGAGTATTTTTGCTTCTTTTCACCAGAAGGTAAGTCAGCCAGGCAAAAGTCTTTAACAGAAAAACACAGCAGAGAGTATCCGGGTATGTTGACCAAGGCGAAGGCACAGGAGATCTGATGCAAGCAGCTTAAATAGCCAGCAGGCTGATTGAGGAGCAGGATATGATCATCAGGTGAGTCACTGTGGAATGAAGAGTATTGGCAATTAACCAACAGCTGTGTAGCCTGAGCTTTCCTCAATGACCCCTCCCCTCGGAGGACCACCAGGTTTAAGGGGAAAACGCCTATGGAAAGCACAGAGGGGGACAGAGGCATGTACGTCCGAGGATGAGCCCCAAGGAGCGATCCTCCAGACTGTACCCTTCCCAATGAACCAGATACTGTATGCGCCCACGGAACCTACGGGAGTCAATGATGGATTGTACTTCATACTCCTCATGGTTTTCAACCTGTACTGAAAAAAAGCAGAAAAGCGCCTCTGAGTGCAAGGTTTAATGTGTACAATAATATGTTATCCAACACTTACATTAAACCTTGCACTCAGAGGCGCTTTTCTGCTTTTTTTCTTGTCTTGTTGTCTACTAGAGCTGGCTTCGCTCATGTGAAAAGCTGTGCCCACAGTGCTGGTCTTGTCCTTGAGATGTTACAAACATCCACCTTTAAAGACAGATTGTCATATCTACCTGGACTTTTCTTAAATCTCTATCCCTGGACTTATCTACTTTTATCCATTGTGCCAATTTTTATTGGTTCTTTTTATCGATATCCTGAGCGCTAGCATATGGATATATTCTCACCCTGTACTGGGTGAGGATGTGGCACCGAGGTGGTCAAGCGGTTGCACACCAAAGGTTTTAATAGGGAGACATGGAATACATTAGAGATACATATATAAGGCGGAAGGTCTAAAGCATAAGCCACTGGGTTAATCCTGTGGAGAATATGGAAAGGCCCAATAAACTGTGGTGCCAATTTCAGTGAGGGAACACGGAGTCGGAGGTTGTGAGATGAAAGCCAGACCCTCTCCTCAACCTGGTAGGAAGGCGAAGGTAGGCGTCTGTGGTCAGCATGGAGTCTGTACCTATCATTGGCATGTCGCAAGGACTCTTGGACCTGTATCCAAGTGGAACGAAGACCACCGAGATGCTCCTCTAAGGCAGGAATGCTCTGAGGAACAAATGAGTCAGGCAACATACATGGTTGGAACCCATAATTCGCCATCAACACAGACAATTGGGAAGCGGTATTAACGGCACTATTGTGAGCAAACTCCGCTAAAGGTAAGAGGTCTGACCAGTTGTTATGGTGATCAGAAATATAGCAACCTAGAAACTGTCCAAGGACAGGTTAGCTCGCTCTGAGGCCCCATTAGACAGTGGGTGATATGCAGAAGAGAAGGAAAGCTGAATTCCCAACTGTGCACAAAAGGCTCGCCAAAAACTGGATACGAACTGGCTACCCCTGTCTGTGGCGATAACCTTGGGTAGCCCATGTAATTGAAAGATCTCCCGAGCAAAAATGGATGCCAGTTCTTTTGATGTGGGCAACTTCTTAAGTGGAATGCAATGTGACATTTCCGAGAAACGGTCAACCACCATGAGGATAACTGTGTTGCACTGGGAGTTGCGTATCTCCACAATAAAATCCATAGACAGGTGGGACCAAGGCCTCTCTCCATTGGTATGGCTTGTAGGAAGCCCACTGGAAGGTGTTGGTGTGTCCTACTCATAGCACACATGGAACAGGTAGCTATGAAGGCAGCTACATCAGCGCAGAGACTAGGCCACCAGAATTGTTGGGAAATAGCCAAAATTAGTTGATTCTTCCCTGGGTGGCCAGCAGCCTTGGGAGTATGGTAAGCCTGGAGCACAAAGGTAAATTGAGACTGGTACGAACTGTAGCCAGAATATGATCGGGAGGTATCACAGGAACCGACTCCATCTTGGAAGTGGAGAAAAACTGACGCGACAATGCATAAGCCCTTACATTCTTAGTGCCAGGTAAGAATGAGACTATATAATTGAAGCTTGACAAGAAAAGAGCCCATTGCGCCCTTCTGGGAGAGAGGCGTTTAGTCTCAGACAAGAATGTGAGATTCTTATGGTCAGTCAGAATGAGAACCAGCACAGTGGTACCTTCGAGGAGATGCCTCCATTCTTTAAGGGCTAAAATGATTGCTAAGAACTCTCTGTCCCCAATCTCATAATTGCACTCCGCAGGTGACAATTTCTTGGAAAAGTAGCAACAAAGATGCATACCGCTCTCAGAGGTAGGACGCTGAGACAGATGGGCGCCAACTCCAGTCTCAGATGTATCAACCTCAAGGATAAAGGGTAACGTAGGATCAGGATGTGCCAACACAGGAGCAGAAACAAAGGCAGCTTTGAGACTCTTAAAGGCCTTAATGGAACCCGGAGACTAGTTCTGTGGGTTACTGTCCTTTCTGGTCATATCAGTCAGGGGTTTGACCAGAGACGAGAAGTTATGAATAAACTTTCGATAATGATTGGCAAAGCCAAGAAAACGTTGCAGTGGACGTAAACCCATGAGTCGGGGCCACTGTAGGATTTCCGAAAGTTTCTCTGGTTCCGTCAAAAAACCAGCAGTGGAAATGACATAACCCAGGAATTGAACCTGTTCACGATGGAACTCGCACTTCTCCAATTTACAATACAGGTTATTTTCTCTCAGTCTCTGAAGCACACGACAGACATCTGTGTGGTGGCTCTCTAGGGAATTGGAAAATATAAGGATATCGTCAAGATAAACCACCACACTGCAACATATCTCGGAGGACATCGTTGATAAACTCCTAAAAAACTGCCGGAGCGTTGCAAAGGACAAACAGTATTACGAGGTACTCATAATGGCCTGTTCTGGTATTAAACACAGTTTTCCATTCGTCGCCCTCCTTGATCCTCACGAGATTGTATGCCCCTCTCAAATCGAGCTTCGTGAAAACAGTTGCTCCCTTGAGGCGGTCAAAAAACTCCATAATCAACGGTATCGGATAACCATTCTTAATCGTGAAATGATTGAGACCCCTATAATCAATACAAGGTCTCAGTTCACCACTCTTCTTCTTCACAAAGAAGAAACCCCTACCAGCAGGAGACTAGGATTTGCAGATGAATCCACGAGAAAGTGCGTCAGCAACATACTCCTCCATGGCTTTGTCCTCCGAGACAGACAAAGGGTAAAACTAGCCACGAGTGGGTATGGCACCATGTTGAAGGTCAATTGCAAAATCATATGACCGCTGTGGAGGCAAACTATCAGCTTGACCTTTGTTAATCATCGATAAAATTGCAGTACTCCTCCAGCAGGGAGGAGAGTGAAGAGCTGCACAAGACCTTAGCCACTTTCTGAAAACATGTATTACTGCATTGTGGAGACCAGGAAAGATCCTCAGCACGAAGCTAATCAAAAGGGGGGTTGAGCCTCTGTAACCAAAGATAACCAATAACCATCGGAAAATGAGGTGAGGAAATGACTTGGAATTGGATTTTCTCATGGTGAAGAGCCTCTATGACCATGGTCAACAGAGCAGTCTCATTAGTCACATGGGCAGGCTGTAGAGGTCTCCCATCAATAGCCTCAATGGCAAGTGGAGTGGCATTAAGCTGCAGTGGAATCGAGTGCTTAGACACAAAGGCACAATCTATGAACAGGCCTGCAGCCCCAGAGTCGATTAGAGCCTGTGTCTCGATGGACGACTCAGACCAAGAAAGGGTAACCGGAACCAGGGTCTTATCCTTCTGGATAACTGGGGACGTAACAACGCCACCTAAGGTCTGTCGCCTACAGGACCTCAAGGTGCGGGCATTTCCCGGACAGGTAGGACAAGACTTCAAAAAGTGACCTGCCTGGCCACAATAAAGGCACAATCTCTCCCTCCTCCTAAAGGGAGGCAAGGGTGCGACTACAAAACTCTGAGCCAAACAGGAAGCTTCCGCAAGCGCACCTTAAAGGAAGGTCTCTCTCGGAGTCTGGAGTCAATGAGAATCGCAAACGTGATCAACTTCTCCAGCTCAGTGGGAATGTCTCGGGCTGCTATCTTCTCTTTGATGGTATCCGAGAGACCATGAGAAACAGCAGCCATGAGGTCCTCTTTGTTCCAAGCAACCTCTGCTGCCAGAGTAAGAAATTCAGTGGCATAATTGGCAACAGTTCTTGTACCCTGTTTGACGGACATGAGGCTTTTGGCAGCAGAAGTGGAGCATGCTGGAACGTCAAATACCCTTTTAAAGAAAGCCACAAACTCTGGGTAACTCAGGACAACAGGTTTTTGCGTCTCCCATAGAGGGTTTGCCCAGGCCAAGGCTCTCTCAGAAAACAAAGATATCACGACGCCTACTTTGCTTCTGTCCATGGGGAACGCCTGGGGCAGCATCCCAAAGTATAGAAAAAATGGAGAAAAGGTCCCCCGGGGGGGGGGGGGGGGTGTTAGACAGCTAACTATAGATATGAGCAAAAAAATTGGATAAAGCATTGAATTCTTTATTAAAATGATGAATAAAAAGATTGATAAATGAGTGTTAAAATATGAGCTCAAATGGGAATATGCCCATGCCAAATACAGGTAATAGCAAACATTGAGGTTATACATAGCATATGGTAATGACTATTGCAAAACAAGCTGACGCGTTTTGACCCATGGTGTTGGGGTCTCTTCAGAGGATGAGTTTGCTAAAAAAAAACAAAGTTTATAATAACATATCAAATTCATTTGAAAGAGTTATAATGTATGCAAAATTGTTATATAAAAACACATTGCACATAATTACTGAATTTGGATATCCCCCTCGGTCAGAGCCTCCCCACATAGCTGTCAGACCATCCGGTGCGCCCGTACGCCACAGCACCCCGGAGGGGGGACAAAGATCCACTTAATGCGACTTACAAGGAGTCACACGTACCGGTGTCCCCCACCCAACGCCCCGAGGGGGTGGGGCCAGAACCTACGACAATTATCAGGGCGTTAGCTCATGAATAAACCCATATTAATTTATAGTTATAATATTAATCTATTGGGCGGTAAGAAAATGTTCCAATGATCTGTTACAAATTATAGTGATTTATCAAGTAAAAGAGAATAATGATAATAATATAATAATGATGACTATATTCATATAATTGATATAGAATATGCCAGAGATGACCTTGTCTTTGAACTCTGACACTAACAGTGATAGGAAATAGAGTTAAAAGTGTGAAGTATAGGCACAGCGAGCTGGTGAAGAATGTGAAAATGGTTAAAAAACGAAACTAAAAATACTAAAAAATACATGCAAATGAATAGGTGGTGAGGAAAAATAAAAAATAAATGTACATAAAGAATGAAGGCAATGTGAGTGATTGTTGGGAAAGCAGGTGGAAAGTGAAAAAACAATGAATATGTATGTGAGGTGCAATTGAAATGAAGTGTATATGATGTTGCGGAGTATTTGACTCTACACTATCCAAAGCTAATATACATGTAAATCAAAATTAAATAAGAATAAAAGTATTGATCCAATGAAATCTATTACAATACTAATAAAAAAGTTATTGCTTGTTCCTACGGTTGGGGAGAAAGGTCTAGCCGTCCAAAAAGAGGTGTGAGGGGATCGCAATCGGATCAACCCTTATTCCAAGGATTAAATAGCACCCTTAATTATAAGGGCACTAATGAAAATAGCTACAGGTGTCGTGTGTTCCGCCCTCCACCCCCGGCAACGCAGAGAGAGACTATGGCCGCCAATTGACGCGCCTCGTGTGGCTCCCTGGGCGTCCCTGAAGGCAAAGCCCCGACCACTGTCGTCACCTCTGCCGTAAAATACGTGACGTCACAACGCCGCACACGCATGCGGGCAGGCGTACCCGCATGCGTGCATGGCACACCACATCCGGAGGTGATCAGGGAAGCCGCCGGCAGGGTGATCACACCCATAGGTGGCCGACCCGGGAACCCAGCCACCCAATGGGATGAAGTGGGAGCGCAAGTGGAAAGACTCCCCACCCTGCCGGGAAGACGCATAGGGAAACAAAATCCCCGACCTGGGGTAGCATGCGGCTATGCAGGCATCACAGGGATCCGATGGTCTGGACTGCAAGCGGGGAGGTGCTGAACGAGAGGCACATAATAGGGCTCACAAATTTGATACAACTGTAAAGAATAACAAATGACAAATAACAAAAAAATAGTTACACAGTTTCTCATTGATCATACAAAAAGAGCATTTCAACCTGTACACTGATAATTCTAACGGTACACCTGGAAGTGTGTAGTCACCCAATCAGCCCAGAGGTGGCTGCATTAATTAAGCATTTAGATGGATTTATTTGAAGAAGATGATGTCTCCCAGATGCATAAAAGAAAGGGGCACGAGGGAGTAAATATATTAAAACCAGAGTAAAAAAGTGACATCGGGTCCAATGGATCCCTCTTTGCTCATGGTTGAAAATAGGATTTTAATCTATTCTCCACCATGAACGAGACTATAAAGTATAGACTCGATCAGGTATAGCAATGGTGTGGACTTATAATACAAGAGCATAACTATTTAAGTGAGCTCAAGGGGAGAAATATCATTACAATTTGGTCCCCTTATTGTAAGTCTGTATTAGTGTCCTAATGGATAGTAAATAATAAATGCAGCGCTATGTGTAAAATTATAGATATAAAGTGCAAATCTCTAAAATAAATAAATCCTACATATAAATGAATAGTCCATAAAATGAAAAAATGAAGAAATAAAACATGAAAAACTCTTCTTGTGATCAGTGTATCCACACAATCCCCACCACAGTGATTGTTCATCATTAAAAGGAGTGCACACCACCACCAGTAAAAATGCGCGCTCACCTCCCAAATGAGTAAAAACTCATATGCGGATCTCCCCACGAGCTCTTTGCTCTCACTTCCTCTTCCCAATCAATGGTGGGTAATCCAGATGGCTCTTTTCTTAATTCAATCTTATTTTATTGAGAAAGGAAAAATGTACAGTATATAGTTATGCCATACAAAAACACAAAAAGTAGAAATAGACATCATTGCGATACTGGTAACATATCATCTCATGTTTTAAACAATTTGTGAGCGTTTAATGATTTAGTTTGATATTTAAGCCTGCGTAGATATACCGTCTAAGCTGAATAAAGTGCAGGTGAGCACCACTATCCACTCAACGAGTGGCGTCCACCTATTGCAAACAGGCTAGGGCTATTATTGCTGTGTTAAATGTATTTTCTCTGATGGGGAAGCTCAATGTGTGTCACATTATTAGTCTGATGAGATTAGAGAGTATGATTTAGGTGATCGTGTAGCGCTGTAACATATAAGGGGAAAAAGGGAAAAAGAAGAGTAAGAATAGAGGAGACAAGGGAGTAAGGAATACAGATATTAAGAGAAAGACATTCCGCTCTGGTCACACAGTTGCATTGGTGGAGTCCTCTGTAGCCCATGAAATAAATTCCGCAGAATAGCGGAAGATAGACCACGAGGTCCAGGTCTTGGAAAATTGTTCCTCCTTACCCGTTTCCTGCGACAACATCCGTTCCAGTCTGTTAATTTGGTCCACTTCAATTGCCCAATCCCCCAGGGAAGGCATGCTTGTCGACTTCCAATGTCTGGGCAGAACCGTTCTAGCTGCCGCCAGAAAGTGACGCAGAAGGTCTTTTTTGACCGATTTAAGCGGGCCAGGGAGCATAGATAACAAGGCTACCTCAGGAGAGGATGCAACCGAGGTCGCCATGAGTCTGCAGTACAAGTCGAGGATCTTTTGCCAGAACCTCCGCACAGGGGGGCACTCCCACCAAATGTGGAGTAAGGTTCCCTTTGATGAAAAACAACGCCAGCAGGTATCCGGGAGCGCCGGGTTTATCCAGCGTAATGTCGAGGGGCATCTATACCAACGAGTCAGTAATTTGAATCCCTTTTCTTGTGATTTGGAGGCTAAGGATATTTTATGAGTCAGAATGAAGCACTTTTGCCAATCTACAGGTGAGATGGGGTGACCCAAATCTTCCCTCCAGGCCTGTGTGTATGGGGGGAGGTCAGGATTATAGACCATATGTATGAGAGAGTATAGTTGAGAGACCACATGCGTAGGAGGGTCAATCTGGAGCAGCATGTTCTCCAAGTCTGTTGTGTCAGTAAGTACATCTGGTAAGGATGGGAAGGTTCGAATAAAAGATAGCACTTGTTGCCTCTGCAGCCAGTGCGTCGAAGTATGGGAAGGTGGGCCAGAGGGAACATCTTGAATCAGAGAAGAATCTGAACGCAGGACTTGGGCAAGTCGTCTGTGGTCCTTCTTGCACCAAGGGCCAAAACTCTCTACTTGTAGGGCCGGTGGAAAAGCCGGAGTTCCAAACAGTGGAGTCATGGGTCCTTTCAGAGGAGATAGGGTCTTGGAGGAATTCATTCGGGTCCAAATTTGGATAGTTTGTCAGGTGAGGTCGCTCAGGGGTAATCCCCCTTTTAGGAATTCAGTAGGCGTCCACGGTAGTGCGCGGAGATCTATTGAATTGAGATGGCTCTCTATTTGTACCCATAATTTGGTGGAGGAATGATGGACAGATGGCTCTTTTCTTAATGGTAACTCAGCTCATTAACCACTTGACAACTGGGCACTTAAAACCCCCTTCCTAACCAGACCAATTTTCAGCTTTCGGTGCTCTCACATTTTGAATGACAATTACTCATGCAACACTGTACCCATATGAAATGTTTGTCCTTTTTCACACAAATAGAGCTTTCTTTTGGTGGTATTTAATCACCGTTGGGTTTTTTTATTTTTTTCGCTATAAAAGAAAAAAGACTGAAAATTCGGTAAAAAAATGAAATTTTCTTTGTTTCTGTTATAAAATTTAGCAAATTAGTAATTTTTCTTCGTAAATTTTGCCCACAATTTATACTGCTACGTATCTTTGGTAAAAATAAGTACAAATCGGTGTATATTATTTGGTCTTTGTGAAAGTTATAGAGTCCAAAAGCTATGGTGCCAATATCTGAAAATTGATCACACCTGAATTACTGGCGGCCTATCTATATTCTTGAGACCATAAGGCCCCTTTCACACGATCGGACCGTTCAAGTCCGCCTGTCAGTTTTGACGGCGGACCTGAACAGGCGCTCCATGTTAGCCTATGGAGCGTCGGATGTCAGCGGAGACATGTCCGCTGACATCCGACCCCGTCCGATCCGCTAAAAGCAGACGGATGGCCCTACGTCCAGGTCCGTCGCTGGCGGATTAGATCGTGTAAGATCTGATGAAAATGGACATACTGTCCGTTTTCATCCGATCCCTCCATAGGCGGCAGCGGCGCCTGACAAGCCCCTCCCCGCTCAGTGAGCAGAGAGGGATCTGTCATCCGCTGGCTCAGCGGAGATCAACGGACAGATCTCCCGCTGAGTCGGCGGACCGAGGCGGGCTCCGTAGAAACAGAGTCCGCCTTGTGTGAAAGGGGCCTAACATGCCAGAAAAGTACAAATATCCCCCAAATGACCCCTTTTTGGAAAGAAGACATTCCAAGGTATTTAGTAAGAGGCATGGTGAGTTTTTTAAAGTTGTTGTCTTTTTTTCCCACAACTCTTTGCAAAATCGAGGTTTTTCTTTTTTCTTTTTCTTTTTTTCCACAAAAATGTCATATTAGCAGGTTATTTCTCACACACCACATATGCATACCACAAATTACACCCCAAAACACATTCTGCTATTACTCCCGAGTATGGCGATACCACATGTGTGAGACTTTTACACAGCGTGGCCACATTTTGAGGTCCAACATGCAGGGGAGCACCTCCAGGCGTTCTGGAGCACCCAGGCCAATTCTGACATTTCTCTCCTACATGTAAATATCATAATTTATTTGCTAGAAAATTACATAGAACCCCAAAACATTATATATGTTTTTTTTAGCAAAGACCCTAGAGAATACAATGGCGGTTGTTGCAACTTTTTATCTCGCACGGTATTTGTGCAGCAAATTTTTGAACGCTTTTTTTGGGGAAAAAAAACAGTTTTGTGCTTTAAAAAAAAACAAAACAGTAAAGTTGGCCCAATGTTTTTGAATAATGTGAAAGATGAAGTTACACCGAGTAAATAGATACCTAACATGTCACCCTTCAAAATTGCACACACTCATTGAATGGCGCCAAACTTCGCTACTTAAAAATCCCCATAGGCGAAGCTTTAACATTTTTTACTGGTTACATGTTTTGAGTTACAGAGGAGGTCTAGGGCTAAAATTATTGCTTTCGCTCTAACGTTCACACCAATATCTCACATGTGTGGTTTGAACACTGTTTTCATATGTGGGTGGGACTTACGTGTGCATTTGCTTCTCCATGCGAGCACACGGACAGGGGCACTTAAAAAAAAAATTTCTTTTTATTGTTCATTTTACTTTATTTTTTTTTTTTTAGTTTAACACTTTTTTCCCAAAAAATTTTTTTTTGATCACTTTTATTCCTATTACAAGGAATGTAAACATCTCTTGTAATAGGAATATGGCATGACAGGTCCTCTTTACAGTGAGATATGGGGTCAATAAGACCCCACATCTCACCTCTAGGCTGGGAAGCCTGAAATAAAAAAAATTTAAAAAATATCCTGGCTTCGATCGTAGCAGTGAGTCACTAGAAGCGGTCCCCTCTCGCCTCTCATAAAAACGATCAAGCAGTGGAACAGCCGCTATGATCATTCCTATGGTGTAGGGAATCGCCGGCTGAAAAAGCTGATATCTGAATGATGCCTGTAGCTGCAGGCATCATTCAGATATCCCCGCACAAAGTCAAGGATGTCGTATGATGGCCGGCGGGCAGGAAGTGGTTAAAACACATTTTTTTTTTAACACAAAGTTGTCCATTTATACAATATTTCTAACACATAGCATGTACATACCAAAAATTACACCCCAAAATAAATTCTCCTACTCCTGAGTACGGCGATACCACATGTGTGAGACTTCCACAGCCTGGCCACATACAGAGGCCAAGTACAGCCGAGTATGGCAGAGTATAGCCGAGTATGGCTGAGCATGGCTGCGCATGGTTGGGTATGGCTGAGTATGGCAGGGTATCACCGAGTATGACTGGGTATTGCAGAGTATGACTGGGTATTGCAGAGTATGACTGGGTATGACTGGGTATTGCAGAGTAGTGCAGGGTATTGCGGGGTATTGCAGAGTATTGCAGAGTATTGTGGGGTGTTGCGGGGTATTGCGGAGTATTGCAGAGTATTGCGGGGTGTTGCGGGGTGTTGCGGAGTAGTGCAGAGTATTGCAGGGTGTTGTAGAGTAGTACAGAGTATTGCAGGGTGTTGCGGAGTAGTGCAGAGTATTGCGGAGTATTGCAGGGTATTGAAGAGTATTGCGAGGTATTGCTGGGTATTGCAGAGTATTGTGGGGGGTTGCGGAGTAGTGCAGAGTATTGCGGGATATTGCAGAGTATTGCGGGGTATTGCAGAGTATTGTTGGGTATTGCAGGGTATTGCAGAGTTTTGTGGGGTATTGCAGAGTATTGCGGGGTATTGTGGGGTATTGCAGAGTATTGTGGGGTATTGCAGAGTATTGTGGGGTATTGCAGGGTATTGCAGAGTATTGTGGGGTATTGCAGAGTATTGTAGGGTATTGCAGAGTATTGTGGGGTATTGCCGAGTATTGTGGGGTGTTGCAGAGTATTATAGTATGGAGGGATTGCTGAGCATGGATGGATGGATGGCTGGATGTGACTGTATTTGTCACAGAGCAGCGTTGTGGGCACTACAAATGCAGGCCCACAACGCTGCTACCATCCGATCCCTTCCCCGCTCCTCCCCCTCTGTACCGATTGGAACACAGAGGGGAGGCAGGAACCGGCGTCATGTGACGGATCTATCACATGGCAAACGGCCCTCGATCAGCGTCAGTGATCCGTGATGCGCCGGGTCCTCTGGACCCGGCGGTCATGGAAGTTCTCGGGTGCGGGCACCAGGGGGCGCGCGAGAGCAGGATTCTGGCTATGGCCCGGTTGGCATGTGGTTAATATCCAAAGAAGCGGATCATCTCCCAGCTTGGCTCAAGATTCCATGAGTTCAGGACATGTAAATAATAAGTATAGAGACCATAGTGTTCTCCGTTTACAAATTTATTCAAAGCCCCCAAATAGACAAGCTGCACTTACAAAATAAAAACTTTAAAATCACATAAAAACCTCAAGAGTAGCACCACCATGTCCACATACACAGTGTCTGGCTGAACGTGACTAACAGCTCCTCCCTTCTAGACGCGTATGGCCATCTACTGAGGAAGGCCTGTGATTGCACAAAAAGGTATATACCTCTTTGTGTAAATTGTAGTCACCACATTAGATTGCATTAATATTATACTTTCTAAGGAATGTGTTAAATTGTATATTAGGACACTAATGCAGACTTACAATAAGGAGACCAAATTGTAATTATCTTTCTCCCCTTGAGCTCACTTAAATAGTTATGCTCTTGTATTATAAGTCCACACCATTGCTATACCTGATCGAGTCTATACTTTATAGTCTCGTTCATGGTGGAGAATAGATTAAAATCCTATTTTCAACCATGAGCAATGAGGGATGCATTGGACCCTATGTCACTTTTTTACTCTGGTTTTAATAAATTTACTCCCTCATGCCCCTTTCTTTTCTGCATCCGGGAGACATCTTCTTCAAATAAATCCATCTAAATGCTTAATTAATGCAGTCACCTCTGGGCTGATTGGGTGACTACACACTTCCAGGTGTACCGTTAGAATTATCAGTGTACAGGTTGAAATACTCTTTTTGTATGATCAATCAGAAACTGTGTAACTATTTTTTTGTTATTTGTCATTTGTTAATCTTTACAGTTGTATCAAATTTGTGAGCCCTATTATGTGCCTCTCGTTCAGCACCTCCCCGCTTGCAGTCCAGACCATCGGATCCCTGTGATGCCTGCATAGCCGCATGCTGCCCCGGGTCGGGGATTTTGTTTCCCTATGTGTCTTCCCGGCAGGGTGGGGAGTCTTTCCACCTGCGCTCCCACTTTGTCCCATTGGGTGGCCGGGTTCCTGGGTCGGCCACCTATGGGTGTGATCACCCTGCCGGCGGCATCCCTGGTCACCTCTGTACGTGGCGTGCTGTGCACTTGTAATTAAGGGTGCTATTTAATCCTTGGAATAAGGGTTGATCTGATTGCGATCCCCTCTTTTTGGACGGCCAGACCTTTCTCCCCAACCGTAGGAACAAGCAATAACTTTTTTATTAGTATTGTGTTAGATTTCATGAGATCAATAGTTTTATTCATATTTCATTTTGATTTACACGTATATTAGCTTTGGATATTGTAGAGTCAAATACTCCACAACATCATATACACTTCATTTCAATTGCACCTCGCATATATATATTTATTGTTTTTTCACTTTCCATTTGCTTTCCCAACAATCACTCACATTGCCTTCATTCTTTATGTACATTTATTTTTTATTTTTTTCTCACCACCTAATCATTTGCATGTATTTTTAGTATTTTTAGTTTCGTTTTTTAACCATTTTCACATTATTCACCAGCTCACTGTGCCTATACTTGACACTTTTAACTCTATTTCCTATCACTGTTAGTGTCAGAGTTCAAAGACAAGGTCATCTCTGGCATATTCTATATCAATTATATGAATATAGTCATCATTATTATATTAATATCATTATTCTCTTTTACTTGATAAATCACTATAATTTGTAACAGATCATTGGAACATTTTCTTACCGCCCAATAGATTAATATTATAACTATAAATTAATACGGGTTTATTCATGAGCTAACGCCCTGAAAATTGTCATAGGTTCTGGCCCCACCCCCTTGGGTCATTGGGTGGCGGACACCGGTACGTGGTACTCCCTGTAAGTCGCATTAAGTGGATCCTTGTCCCCCCTCCGGGGTGCTGTGGCGTGCGGGCACACTGGATGGTCTGACGGCTATGTGGGGGGGGGCTCCGGCTGAGGGGGATATCCAAATTCAGTGGTAATTATGTGCAATGTGTTATTTAACAATTTTGCATACATTATAACCCTTTCAAATGAATTTGATATGTTATTATAAACTTTGTTTTTTTTAGCAAACTCATCCTCTAAAGAGACCCCAAAACCATGGGTCGAAATGCGTCAGTTTGTTATGCAATAGTCATTACCATATGCTATGTATAACCTCTATGTTTGCTATTACCTTATCTAATTTACACACGGTCGTATTTTCCGACGGAAAATGTGCGACCGGAGCTTGTTGTCGGAAATTCTGACCGTGTGTGGGCTCCATTGGACTTTTTCCATCAGATTTTCTTACACACAAAGTTTGAGAGCAGGCTATAAAATTTTCCGACAACAATATCCGATCGCGTCAATTCCGACCGTGTGTGGACAATTCCGACGCACAAAGTGCCACGCATGCTCAGAAGAAATTCTGAGACGGAACTGCTTGGTCTGGTAAAATTAGCGTTCAGAATGGATATAGCACTTTCGTCACGGTGCAATGCTTGAAGAATAATGCTTTATAATGCTAGAAGAATGAAGTAGTTTTGCTGCTCATATTCACACAGACTTCTCACAAACTTCTTTTTTTATTATTTCTCGTGATTTCATGAATATAATATTTTGATTTGTCACATCTGACAAAACATTATCAATGTTTTATTTTTTGGTTTGTATTTTTTTCAAGCCTGATTTTTTTTTTACCAGAATATTTTTGGGTGTGTTTTGTGTGTCAAGTTACCACAACACCATTGTTATCTTGTATTATTTAATCTCAAGGAGATTGTTTGGTGTTGGTGTCTCTTGTTAATTTCACATTGTATTTTAGAAATGTACCTGCCTCCTCACAAACAAACTGTCCTTTTTTAAGGAAAACACACATAGGCAAGTCTAATTAAAAAAAAAATTCCTTTATTAAGGTATCAGAACCAAACAAAGAGGGAGGCAATGCTGGATAAACAGCAGAAATTGGCGAAGCCTTTGACCCCCAGGGCAGACATCAATTATTTTACTGCAAAATTGGTGGCCTGAAGAGTCCATATATAAGGGAGTACATTCTGGTCCAGAAGTCCAAGAGATCATGAAGAGCAGCAGATGACATGTATGTTCCCAGGCTGTGGTCATACAAGAGCCTGCATCTTTTGCCAGACCAGACTGAACCCAGGGCCATCACTCTGTGGTCTTCCTTACACGCTTCCTTCCCGGCTGTGCCTCTGGTGTTGGAGGTGTGGCAGGAGGAGGAGTAGGACCTGGAGGAGGAGGAGGAGGACCTGGAGGAGGAGGACCTGGAGGAGGAGGAGGACCATGGATGAACTGACAAATGTGGCTTTCGCATGTGAGTTGGCCCCTAAACCCATTCTGTAGAGCTTCTAAAATGACACACTCACATAAAAGGCATTGGCTCTCCTCCATTTGCAGCATTTTGCAGGCTGTCATGGCAGTAAAATCCTCTTCCACACTGTGGGGTGTTCTGAGGGCCTCAGTAGCCTTCCAAAATAAGCCAATTGCAGCCTCCTCCAGGTTACTCCTCTTCCTGCCACTTTGGCTTTGAAGGCGGAGGAGAGGGACCTGGGTATCGGGCAGCCTGCTTGGCCCGGCCACCTCCTGGCTAAGACTTCCCTGTGTATGAAAAAGGGACATCGTTTTAGTTTTTGGTTCATAAATCACAATCAGAAATTAGGAATCCCATACCTGGTCAGCATCCCCGAATAATCCCCTGTGGTTTAACCCTACTCTACAGGAACTATACTCCTTGCCCGACATCAAACATTGGTACTCCAAGGGGGTAAAATATTTATGCCATCTATACAATGACCAAGGCTTTAAAACCTTTCACCAACTGAGACTTGACTTTGACTTACCACGCTCCTACCTGTTCTACTATTACCAGCTTAGACATGCTATCCGAGCTCAGTTTGGCTCCCTAAATGATCCCACTAACTTGCCCCCACTGGAGAGACTGCTGAGACAACCTGATTCTAATAAACTGATTTTAACCCCAGATTCTGTAAAGCGCAGGAAAAATGGGCATCCATGGACATTTCACTTATGGAGGAGGACTGGACTGAATTTGGGGACACATACAGAAACACAGTTATCTCATCTAAGGACCGGGTTATACAGATCAAGATTTTTCACCAATCTCATCTTACCCCAGTTAGGCTGTGTAAAATGGGGTTGAAGCCCACTGCTGGATGTTTCCGGGGATGTGGAGGAGATGCTGATTTCCTGCACTGCTTCTGGACTTGTCCAGTGGTTCAGGACTTTTGGAGGGAGGTGGGTTCTTTCATTCCCTCTGCTCTAGGTCTCCCTAACATTATTCATCCCAAGAATGGTTTACTAGGGGTCTTTGGTGATTTACAAATATCATCACAGGCTAAGAGACTATTACGTATCCTTTATTTTTATGTTAGAAAGGCTATACTGTTATCTTGGAAAGGTATACAAACACCTTTGAAATCTCTATGGCTAAAATTAATTAATGACGTCATACCGCTGTATAGACTTACCTTTGAACTCAGAAAACGAAAAAAAATGTTCCATAAAATATGTGACAGGTGGCTGGCTAGCCCCATGACCCTCTCTCTATAATGTATACTTGGTCTGGACCACTTACAGGCCGTGCCAGGAGATGCATCATATATGCGAATTACTTATATTCCTATTCATCAATAGAAGGTTGTGTGTGTATTTGTGCAATCAATCTCAGATCGATTTACCATTAGCTGTCTGTTTTTTTTTTCTTTTCTTCTCCGCATATAGGCAATGTACTTGACAATGTATACAAATGCTTAACCGAGCTTTATGTAGTGATTGTTTGTTTGTTGTGCTTGTTTTTTTGTACAACTGGTTTGTATTAAACTCAATAAAAATATCTTTAAAAAAAAAGAAATTAGGAATCCAAACTAACATCTATTTAACATCATTAATTTGACAACCAGAAATATTTAGAAGAATGCTATACCTGACTCAAGCTGGGCTCCTCCACATGTTGCTGCCTGGAAGGCCCAGGTTGGATGTCAGAAGCCTCAGCTGGGGGGAAGGAAGTGTGGAAGGAAGACTGGAGAGTGCTGGCCTGGGTTCAGTCTGACCTGCCAGAAAATGCAGCCTGTCATAGTCCCACAGCCTGGGGACATAAATGTCATCTGCTGCTCCTGATCTCTGGGAATCCTGGACCTTCTTGTGCTCCCTTAGATAAGTGCTCCTCATGCCACCATTAGGATCTTCAAATAGGTGATGTCTGCCGTGGGGATCACCGGCTTCACAATTTCCAGCAAATTATCCAGCGCTGCCTTCCTCTTTGTTTGGTTCTTATAATCAGGGTGGTTTACCTGCCACAGACAGGGCAGCTCCCTGAACATATGTATGAATATGCAGATAAACTCCTGATTCCTCAAGATATCCATTTTCTCTGCAAAACACAACACAAGACAAACCCTAATGTCAGGCTAAAGTTTCTTAATCTTGTCCCAATATAGGCCTCAATCTAGAAGCAGTATAGGCCGAAGTTTAAATCTTACATTCGTTATCACGATCGGCGCCTCCAATACTCCTTCCTCCGCTCACAGATCGTATGTACTACGCACGCGTGTTACGCTTTTTATACACTGCGCATGCCTGAAACTCCGCCAGCCCCTGACGTTCTTTCTAGTCTATTCCCCATCCCTTCTCGTTCTGTGCAGTGGGGGAAGAGCACATGGCGGAGACACAACAGGTGCGTGCTAATTACAGCAACGTTGAGGAGGAGGAGGAAAGCCCGGAGCCAGAAACGTCCCGATCCCAGAGGAGATGATTTAAGGCATCAAATATGTCCTTTAGGAAGATGTTGGAGATGGTCAATATCCTGAAGAGGACCGACTATGACGGGAAGTATGGACCTTACCCCAACCCCAATGTCAGAAAGGCCAAGATTATGGCGAAAGTTGTCAAGAGTCTGCAGAAGAATTTTGGGGTACGACGATCCAAGGATCAACTCAGGAAGTGGTGGTCGGACCTCAAATTAAGGGAGCACGAGCAGTACAGAAGGATCAGGAGAGTGCTTGTCAGGAGACTAGTAGACCAGGCTGCGTGGACTGCACAGAGATAACCCAAAACGCATGTAAGTGAATAAATAATAATTTATTAAAATAGGTGATAATTCAGAGGATACAAACAGCGCAAAACCAACACAACAAACCCACTACAAACAATATATACAGCAAGGGGCAATACCGGAATCACAGATGTCAGCCAGGCCAGGGTCATACACAGGAGATAAGCAGCTGAACAAGGGCAGGTTAGGAGAGGGAGATAATGAATGGGATAGGATACAGGCTCAGGATACAGGCTCAGGAGCAGGCTCAGATACAGATTTACAGGATACAGGTTTACAGGATACAGGTTTACAGGTCAGGGCACAAGGAAGAAAGATACCAAGGCAAGCCTATGAGGGCTTGCCGGGTATTTATAAGGCTGTAGTAATTGACCTTATGTTACAGCTGAGCGCAGAGGGTGCTGTTTGCTCCACACTGCTGGAGTGCACCCGCTGGTGGACACCGGTATTACGGCCCAAGGATGCAACAGTGCCACCAGCAGGAGAGACCTCTTACTGCAGGTCCCAGGTGTTGGAAGACACCCGCTGGTGGACACTGGTACTGCGATCCAAGAGACCGATAGCGCCACCAACGGGTAAACCCTCTCATGACAGTACCCCCCCCAAAGGAGCGGCCTCCGGCCGCTCCAACAAGGTGCAATTGTCCACAGTTCATGGCCTCCAATTGAACAGATGAGGGCACATCAGGCTGGGCATCGGGTACATCAAACTGGACAGTAGGTACATCTGAGAAGACAGCGGGCACATCCGGGAAAACAGCAGGCACATCCGAGATGACAGCGGGCACATCTGAGATGACAGCGGGCACATCCGAGATGACAGCGGGCACATCCGAGATGACAGCGGGTAGGAATACACCAAGCTGGGCAGCGGGCACTTCGAACTGGGCAGCAGGCATGGGTACTTCGAGCTGGGCAGCGGGCACGGGCACTTCAAGCTGGGCAGCAGGCACTTTGAGCTGGGCAGCAGGCACTTTGATCTGGGCAGCAGGCACATCAGGCAGGGCAGCGGGCACGGGCACTTCAAGCTGGGCAGCAGGCACGGGCACTTCAAGCTGGGCAGCGGGCACATCAGGCTGGGCAGCGGGCATGGGCACTTCAAGCTGGGCAGCAGGCATGGGCACTTCAAGCTGGGCAGCAGGCACATCAGTCTGGGCAGCAGGCACGGGCACTTCAAGCTGGGCAGCAGGCACATCAGGCTGGGCAGCGGGCACAGGCACTTCGAGCTTGGCAGCAGGCACTTCGAGCTGGGCAGCAGGCACAACAGGCTGGGCAACGGGCATGGGCACTTCGAGCTGGGCAGCAGGCACATCAGGCTGGGCAGCAGGCATGGGCACTTCGAGCTGGGCAGCAGGCACGTCAGTCTGGGAAGCTGGCACATCAGTCTGGGAAGCTGGCACATCAGTCTGGGAAGCTGGCACTGAGACATCAGGCTGGAAGGCAGGCACTGGGACAATAGGCTGGAAAGCAGGCACATCAGACTGGGAAGCTGGCACATCAGACTGGGAAGCTGGCACATCAAACTGGGAAGCAAGCTTCGAGACATCAGGCTGGAGGGCAGGCACTGAGACAACAGACTGGGAAGCTGGCACATCAAACTGGGAAGCTGGCACATCAGACTGAGAAGCTGGCACATCAGGCTGGGAAGCTGGCACATCAGGCTGGGAAGCTGGCACATCAGGCTGGAAGGCAGGCATAGAGACATCAGGTGGAAATGCAGACTCCGAGACATCAGGCTGAAAGGCAAGCTTCGAGACATCGGGCTGGAAGGCAGGCATGAAGACATCAGACTGGGAAGCGAGCACATCAGACTGAAAAGCGGGCCTCGAGACTTCAGGCTGGAAGGCAGGCATCAAGGCATCAGACTGGAAAGCAGGCACATTAGACTGGAGAGCGGGTACATCAGACTGGAAGGCTGAGACATCCGGATGGAAGGCAGGCATCGAGACATCCGGCTGGAA
The DNA here is from genome assembly GCA_037952925.1 of Lithobates clamitans. Classification (NCBI taxonomy): domain Eukaryota; kingdom Metazoa; phylum Chordata; class Amphibia; order Anura; family Ranidae; genus Lithobates; species Lithobates clamitans. The sequence goes on along the minus strand of JBBGZY010000798.1, from coordinate 826,090 downwards.
GGCAGGCATCGAGACATCTGGCTGGAAGGCAGGCATCGAGACATCCGGCTGGAAGGCAGGCATCGAGACATCAGACTGGGAGGCAGGCATCGAGACATCAGACTGGGAGGCAGGCACGTCAGACTGGATAGCAGGCTCATCAGACTGGAAAACGGGCACCGAGACTTCGGGCTGGAAGGCAGGCGTCAGGACAGACTGGACAGCGGGAACATCAGACTGTGAGGCAAAGACATCAAGCTGGGAGGCAGGCGCTGAGACATCAGGCTGGAAGGCAGGCATCAGGACATCAGACTGGAAAGCAGGCGCATTAGACTGCAGAGCGGGTACATCAGACTGGAAGGTGGGCACATCAGACTGGAAGGCAGAGACATCAAGCTGGAAGGCAGAGACATCAAACTGGAAGGCAGGCATCGAGACATCCGGCTGGAAGGCGGTCACCGAGACATCAGGCTGGAAGGTAGGCATCAGGACATCAGACTGGGAGGCAGGCACATCAGACTGGATAGCAGGCACATCAGACTGGAAAGCGGGCACCGAGACTTCGGGCTGGAAGGCGGGCATCAGGGCAGACTGGACAGCGGGCACATCAGACTGGAAGGCAAAGACATCAAGCTGGGAAGCAGGCGCCGAGACATCCAGCGAGACATCCGGCTAGAAGGCAGGCACCGAGACATCAGGCTGGAAGGCAGGCACCGAGACATCAGGCTGGAAGGCAGGCACCGAGACATCAGGCTGGAAGGTAGGCATCAGGACATCAGACTGGGAGGCAGGCACCGAGACATCCGGCTGGAAGGCAGGCACCGAGACATCAGGCTGGAAGGCAGGCACTGAGACATCTGGCTGGAAAGCAGGCACCGAGACATCCGGCTGGAAGGTAGACATCAGGACATCAGACTGGGAGGCAGGCACATCAGACTGGAAAGTGGAAGCAGGTTGGGTTACTGGCAAGATGGTGTGGGTCGGGAAGAATTTTTGTTTCTTTTTTGGTTTAGCCCATGCAGTTTTGTATGTAGGTGCAGGGCTGTAAGAAAAGAAAGTAGCTGGGCAGAAGGAATACCAAGGAACTGTAGCTGGAGGAGGGTTTTGTGGGACTGTTACAGGTGGAGGAGAAGAGACAGGTGGATTGAAGGCAGGATAGGTGAGACACTTGGAGACTAGGTAGTAGTATTTGGTAGGGGGCTGATTAAACTGGGCTGTAGCTGAGGTTGCCATAGGCGATGGGGAGATAGATTTTTGGGAAGGCAAATGATTAATGGCAGGGCTGGAATATTGTAGCTTAGCTAAAGACAGGAGATCTGACCATGCCTGCAGCACAGGTTGAACAAACGCTGATTCACACACAGCCTGACTAATCAAGGATTGCACCGACTGGATGCAATTAGACAACACTTGCTGTGAACAGGAGGAATAATGTTCCATGAAATAGGCTGGATCATCCTCTAACAACCAAACCAGGGATTCAACTTGGCCATAATTGAAGGGGGGCGAAAAATCATCACTTCCCTCGGGAATGCATGACAGGGCTGGTTTTGCACATAACTGGATCAGGGGCTGAACATCTTCAAAAGACATATACCCCTGATCCACTAGGGAATGAGCTGATCGGATAGTTTCCATCAGCTGGTCACTAGTCCACCCTTTTAAAATCTGGCGACAATATTCACCATCCTCTTCTGCTAGCAGAGAATAATAAATTATTTCATTGAAATCCATCTTAGCAGACCCGACAAACCAGGATGGTTTCCTCAATGCAGCCACGTCTGGTCAGGGATGGCCTTGGTATACTGTCAGGAGACTAGTAGACCAGACTGTGTGGACTGCACAGAGATAACCCAAAACGCATGTAAGTGAATAGATAATAATTTATTAAAATAGGTGATAATTCAGAGAATACAAACAGCGCAAAACCAACACAACAAACCCACTACAAACAATATATACAGCAAGGGGCAATACCGGAATCACAGATGTCAGCCAGGCCAGGGTCATACACAGCCGATCAGCAGGAACAAGGGATATACCAGAAACAATAACGTTTAGCCAAGCCAAGGTCATGCACAGGAAATAAGCAGCTGAACAAGGGCAGGTTAGGAGAGGGAGATAATGGATGGGATAGGATACAGGCTCAGGAGCAGGTTCAGGTTCAGATATAGATTTACAGGATACAGGTTTACAGGTCAGGGCACAAGGAAGAAAGATACCAAGGCAAGCCTATGAGGGCTTGCCGGGTATTTATAAGGCTGTAGTAATTGACCTTATGTTACAGCTGAGCGCAGAGGGTGCTGTTTGCTCCACACTGCTGGAGTGCACCCGCTGGTGGACACCGGTACTACGGCCCAAGGATGCAACAGTGCCACCAGCAGGAGAGACCTCTTACTGCAGGTCCCAGGTGTTGGAAGACATCCGCTGGTGGACACTGGTACTGCGATCCAAGAGACCGATAGCGCCACCAACGGGTAAACCCTCTCATGACAGTGCTGCAAAAAAGTAAGTCGTTGTCCTGTGTTCCTATTCTTTTTTTTTCTAACGTTCGTGCTGCTCCATGTGCTTTTCTTTACTGTTGTACAGTTTAAAATGGCAACTTTCATGTTCCTGGGCACATTATTCGTTCGTATGAAACATTGTTCGTTCGGCATAGAAAACACCATGTTTTGGACATATGCATTTGAATACATTTTTGCTAGCCTACTTCTCATCAAATAATTTTGTTGTCTAGATGGGTTGTTAACTAGAATGAAATTCAAACTAGATTCTGTGTAAGGAGAGGACACTCAGCAGCTGTTTACACATCTGGACGCTGGAGCACTAGTAAGGGATAACAGAACACCCTTTTTATTAGGGGTCCCACACAGGTGCTCCAGTGTAAACTATAGGGGTGTCTCCATCTATGAAGCTTGTACAAAACAGGTAAGTATTCAAGCTTGACAAAGTGACAAAAATATTTCTTCATCTTGGAACTCTGCCAAAAGAGACAATTGTACCCCACTTCCAAGCAATGTTTCATATTCCTATTTCTGTCATAAAATATCTGTGTGCTAAGTATACCTATTTTTTATTTACATAGGGGAGAAAAAACTCGGAGGACACCACTCATCCGAACAGACCTTCCACCTCATGAGGAAGTAGAAATCCACCAAAGCCAACAGGAGGAGGAGGAGGGAGATGTGGTGGAAATTGTCACCACAACAGGTGAGTGTCTGCGACCACAGCCTCAGGTAAGAGATGTACGGCACATTTATATTACATGGTGTTTTTTTTTTTAAATATGTTATATGTTTAGGTGATCGTGATGTTGTTGATGAAGGACATTTCACCAGTGAGAGTGCCCAGATCCTGCTCGGGGAGATCATGGGGTGTAATAGGGACTTGGAAAACATCCAGAAAAACATCAATGATGTTAAAAACAAAATGAAGAACATCATTGATGTTTTAGGGAGGGTTTAAAACCCCTCGAAATCCCTAATGTAGTTGGCTTTTTTCCTACAAAAATTGTTGCACCTTTTTTTACATAGCGTCGAAAAGCCAAATTTTGAAGATGCACACAGTGTGTCAACATGTGCTATCTGCCATCACGGGAAATCAATGTAGGCGTTTTGGGGGTGCAACCCCTTCCTCAATAATAAAGTAGCTGAGAGGAAGGGGTTGCACCCCCAAAACACGTCCCTTGATCCCCCGTGATGGCAGCTAGCACATGTTAACATTCGGCAATTTGTGTGCATCCTCAAAATTTGGCTTTTCCAGGGGTAACTTCACCCCATCTGAACGCAATATCAAATACAGTTTATAAATACTCATGTCTGATATTGCCTTCAATTTCTAACAAAGTTGAACTTTGTAAGTTCCAGATTTGTGTATTTCTTGTTGCTTTTAAACATGCCTGTTTTACCTTAAAAGGACATTTCTACTTTTATTAATGTGACCCCAAAAATTGTTATACAACAAATATGTTGGTTTGTTTTTAAAACCTTTGATAAATGCACATGTGATTGTGCTTGTATTAAAAAGATTGATAATCAAGAATGTGTGGATTCTTCTTTCAATGCTCCCAAAATTGTTGGTTGGTAAAATTGTTGGTATCTGTGACAATGGGGGTTATTTCCTAAGGGCAAATCCACTTTGCACTACAGGTGCAGTTTCAGTGCAGTCTCAAGTGCACTTGTAGTGCAAAGTGTCTTTGCCTTTAGTAAATAACACCCAACAGTGCTTTCTAATGTTACACAATCACGCCATTTTCACGACTCCCCAAATGTATGTCAGGGTCAGCTAAAAGAAAGACAAGCAGTAAATGTCAGCAAATATTTTAGTTGTTCAAATTTTTTTTTATTTAAAAAATGTCTCAGACATTGTCTGGCATATTGATGGCCCCCCTACCTGCAAAGTATTCAAGGTATCTTAGACGGTCCTCGCGGGCACTCAGGGGGGGCAAGCCAGGGCGGCCAGGTTCAAGCGCCATCAGGGTTGGTTCATTTACTTGAATTCAGGATTCAGGCCCAACTGAGCCAGCATAGTTCACAGAATTTCTCCGTAAAAAGTTGTGGAGAACACAGCATGCCAGGATGATATGATTGAGTTTTTACTCCGCCATGTGTATGGGTGTAAGAAATAGGCGGAACCGGCTGGCCATTATTCCAAACGTGTTATCCACCACTCTTCTGGCTCTGACCAGCCGGTAAATAAAAACCCTCTGGTCCGGGGTGAGGGTCCTCATAGGGAATGGCCGCATAAGATGGTCCTCCAGCGCAAACGCTTCATCCGCAACGAAGACGAATGGGAGTCCTTCCGCATCTTCTGGAGGTGGCAAGTCCAAGCTGCCATTCTGGAGATGCCTGTAGAACTCCGTCTGGATGATGACTCCACCATATGACATCTGGCCATTCTTCCCCATGTCCACATACAGGAACTCGTAAGTAGCCGACACCACCGCCAACATCACAATACTATTGAACCTCTTGTAGTTGTAATAGTATGACCCCGAGTCGGAAACTGTGGAGTCAAACAAGAAAATAAAATTAATCATTTTTCACATAAACATGGAAAGCAGATTAGACACAAACATTCTTGCCCAACATCAGTATAACATTTATTTTAAGGAGTATTTAAAGACAAAGGTATAAGGTCCACCTATCAGATTCCCCCCCCCCCCCTCTCATGGGCCATTTTGTAAATTTATGGGGGGGGGATGTTTTGGACAGGTAACCCTCTACACTTCATTGAGAGATGAATGCCTAAATAATGTGTATTACTTTGGCCAGCCCCTCCTTACTTACACTATTGGCAGCCCACTGGACAGGTAAGAAGTGCCATAATACAAAGATATAAATACACACTGTACACATTTGAGCACATTTTTACATTCTGCTATTACCTATCAAGATAATAATAGGATCCAAAAACTTCAAACAGTACCATTTGAAAGTATTCAGGCAGGCCCTTGCACTACGTGCTTTGGGGAATTCATCTATAAATGACCACAAAAGAGGTGGGTATAGTGTGTATGGGTTTGGCAAAGTCAGCAGGTAGAGAATTGGTATCAGCTGAGTTAGCAGTTTGGGGGGAAGGGAGGGTTCCAAATGATTTTGTGACCCAAAAAAAAAACTCTGGCACTCTGCCAGAATTTAAAGCACAAATCACAATTTTACACATTTTAGGGGGTATTTAGGGTAAGGCACTACTATGGAGCTGACAAAATACATTGTTAAGTGACTACATGACGTGAATATAGGGCCAGGAGAGCATGCTGGGGAGGTAAGTGAAGGCAAATATGTATGAAGGACAAAAATAAAAATTACCTAAAAATCCAATATGCATGAGGACTAAGGGGACATTCACAGCATATTACAATAATGGTAATTAGGGAATGAGGAAAGAAATACAATATATTATCAAACATTAAATACAATAAAATGTGATGTTAAAGGATAAAAATATTACCTTAATATAGTCCTTCTGCAGGACCTGGATGATGGCAGAACAGGTCTCCGGGATAATGATCCCCAGAGCCTGGGTGGAAATGCCTGTCGAGAACTTGAGGTCCTGCAGGCTTCTCCCTGTCGCCAAGTACCACAGGGTGGCGACTAGCCTCTGCACCAGAGTGATGGCTTGCCTCATGCAGGTATCCTGCCTGCTTATATAGGGGGCCAGCAAAGCCAACAAACGGTGAAATACGGGGTCCGTCATCCGGAGAAAGCTCCTGAAATCATCAGGATTATTCTCACGGATCTCACGGAGCAAAGGCATATGACAGAACTGGTCACGCTGGAGCAACCAATTCTTGGTCCATGAACTCCTCCCCAACCTGTTCATGGACTGGACTTTGGACTTGTGTCAAGGTAAGGACCCCAACACCAAGCCCTCGCACAGCACAAACTCTACGAGGAGTACGTATACGCAACATGGCTAGAAAACGGTCGGCTGCTCAGAACGAAGTAACAGAACGCACTGAAGAACAGCAAGGCCTGTGAAGAGCGACCTGAAAATCAGTAACGAATGAACACGAACACAATGACAAGTCAATTGTACTCGCTGCACGCACTGAAGACCAGATGCAAACCCACAAGCACAAACCGAACAACAAAAAACGATCTGAAAACCACGAGTCTGAAAAAGCGCGAATCGTCTCTCACCAAACTTTTACTAACACGAGATTAGCAAAAGGAGCCCAAAGGGTGCCGCGCTTGGTTCTGAACTGCACTTTTGGCCCAAAAGGGCAGTTCAACTTGGCCAAAACAAACTATAAAAAGTGACATGAAATCTGGAATTCTAGACAAAAAAAAATTACACTGAGTTCTGTGTTCACTAAAAATCTCCACAAGGTGGCAGTATTATATCTTCAGCCAAATAAAGTACACGTTTATGTAACTAGCACAAAATACCATGAAATCTCTATGTTCAGTAAACTTTCAAGGACATTCAGTTTTAGAATGCACTGCATTAATTTTAGGTGTGTCCATTAAAATGCTTCAGGCAACAAACGCTGGATGTTATTAATAAAAAAACATTTGAATGAAAATATTAAACATTTATGTAATTCAATGTGTGAACAAGATAAGCAGATCCTGCAAAGACATAATTAGGGTACATGCGTTGAGGGGCCTGTGATTCCAGTCTGTGTATCGTGTATCATGATACAAGATGCTCCACCCTGGGCTGCATGCACCCTGGAAATGTGTTTGCTGTGGGTCATTTAGGAGATGAGTCTAATCTATTGTAAACAGAGACTCAGTATACATAATCTTCATTGAGTCTGCACTAACTAATGGAGCTGTACAGTCAAATAACAGGGATGATCTAAATGAGAATAGTTGATTCATCAATTTTGATCCTCCATGATTTTTTGTTATGTTTGATCTGCTGAATATTACACAATTTAAAAAATAGACAACCAAAAATCATAAACTGTATGATTCATTGCAGGTTTTACCAATCGACCTACGGTGATATATATATATATATATATATATATATATATATATATATATAGATACATACTATACATATATAGATATCTTGACATTGTAGGACTTAAGCCCAGCTACTTAAAAACTAACCTTTTCACACATACCCTCCCTCCAAAAACATCATAGATGACTCAGACTAGTTCTTGGAGTAAAATGGCCTTACGGCCTATTTATTAAAACTTACAAAAATAACATAAATATATAAATAACTATAACTTTCTTAAATAACTTCTGAGGGTAAATTTACTGTAAGAACAACAACTATAACCCTGGTCACTGGGGGAAACTTCTTTATTTTAAACCTACCAGTCGGAAACCCCTGACTCGGAGGCATGATCACGACCTACCCCAGTGATCTAACCTTCTAAACTCCTCCAGGATAACCCTTAATGCCGCGTACACACGGTCGGACTTTGCAGCTACAAAAGTCGGACAGCCTGTCCGACATACTTCCGGCGTACCTTCGGCGGACTTGGGGCAGACTTTCTTACGAACGGACTTGCCCACACACGACCACACAAAAGTACGCCAGCTTAGTACGCTGTGACGTACACCAAGTCCGACGAGACTATAAAACGGAAGTTCAATAGCCCGTACGACACCCTTTGGGCTCCTTCTGCTAATCTCGTGTTTATCTCGTGTTAGTAGAAGTTTGGTGAGAGACGATTCGCGCTTGTGAGACTCGTATTTTTTAGTTCGTTTTAACTGTTGTTCAGTCTGTGCTTGTGAGGTTTGTATCTGCTTTTCAGTGCGTTTGGTCAGTTGGCATTGAGAAATCTTTGTTTTATTGGCCGCTCGTTCCTGATTTTCAGGTCGTTCTTCACAGGCCTTGCTGTTCTTCAGTGCGTTCTGTTTAGTGCGTTCTGACCAGCCGACCGTTTTGAAGCCATGTTACCTGTACGTACTCGTCGTAGAGCTCGTGCATTGTATGTGCTTGGTGCTGTAGTTTATTCTTCAGCCCAAGACCAGTCCATGAACAGGGCGAGGAGGAGTTCATGGACCAAGAATTGGTTGCTTCAGCGTGACCAGTTCTGTCACATGCCTTTGCTCCGTGAGATCCGTGAGAATAATCCTGAGGATTTCAGGAACTTTCTCCGGATGACGGACCCCGTTTTTGATCGTTTGGTGGCTTTGCTGACCCCCTATATCAGCAGGCAGGATACCTGCATGAGGCAAGCCATCACTCCGGAGCAGAGGCTGGTCGCTACCTTGCGGTATTTGGCCACAGGGAGAAGCCTGCAGGACCTTAAGTTCTCGACAGGCATCTCCCCCCAGGCTCTGGGGATCATTATCCCAGAGACCTGTTCTGCCATCATACAGGTCCTGCAGAAGGACTATATTAAGGTAAGCTATTTTTATTTTATTAGCATCACATGTTCTTTTATGTAATCTTTGATAATGTAATGTATTTCTTGCTTCAAACACTACTTCCCATCATTGCAATATAGTGTGAATGTCCCCTTTTTATCCTCACACATGCTGGGATTTTTTCCTGTTATTTTTTGTCATGCATGTATAGTTTCCTTCAATAACCTTCCCAGCATGAAGTGATGGGAACATATCCACCTAGTCTACTCATTTTGAATGTATTTTGTTGGAGTGTATTTAGTGTGCTTATAATTAGCAATTAGCTAGATTTCACAACCCCCCCCCACCTGAACTCACTCCAAATAGTGTGCTGCTAATTAGCAATTAGCTAGATTTCACAACCCCCCCCCCCCACCTGAACTCACTCCAAATAGTGTGCTGCTAATTAGCAATTAGCTAGATTTCACAACCCCCCCCCCCACCTGAACTCACTCCAAATAGTGTGCTGCTAATTAGCAATTAGCTAGATTTCACAACCCCCCCCCCCCCACCTGAACTCACTCCAAATAGTGTGCTGCTAATTAGCAATTAGCTAGATTTCACAACCCCCCCACCCCCACCCTCGTTAAAATTTGCTTGAATGTTCTGTGGTGTTGATTTGTCTAAAGCAAATCTATGTTGCACTTTGCAAAATGCATGTGCACTCTACAAGTGCATTTGTTCCAGTGCTTTAGTAAATGAGCAGAAGCTCTGCTGATTTCCATCATCAAATCATATGCAAGCCTCAAAGTGTTTTCATTAATTGCCCTTGCATGTGATTGTGTACTCTTTGCAACATGAATGCCTTTTGACATTACCTCATTTACTGTAAGCTGGTTAGCAACTGCACCTGCAGAGTGCGACAACTGCAGTCTTGTAGCCTTTGTTATCCCTAAATTCCTGCGTGTTGTTAAAGTAATTTTTTTTTGGGATTTCACAACCCCCTAAAATGTAATCAATGTTCTATCAGAGGGGGTGAGCAATCTGATAAGTGTGCCTTTTTCCATATTAGTTATTCCAGAAGAATTAAATTATTGAATGTTATACTGATGCTGGGGAATAATGTTTTTAATTGTCTAATTTTCTTGCAATGTTAGCTTCCAAATTAATTGATTTTGGTTTTCTTGTTTGATTCCCCAGTTTCCTTCAACGCCACAGGAATGGCAGACTGTGGCATCCCATTTTGCCAGCCGTTGGGACTTTCCCAATTGTGGAGGGGCTATAGATGGGAAACATGTCCACATTGTGCCACCACCCCATTCGGGGTCATATTATTTTAATTATAAGGGGTTCCACAGTATTGTTTTAATGGCGGTGGTGTCGGCACACTATGATTTTTTATATGTGGACGTGGGGAAGAATGGCCGGATGTCGGATGGAGGAGTATTTGCCCAGACGGAGTTCTGCCAGCGTCTCCAGAGTGGTGGCCTGGGATTGCCACCTGATGAGGATAACGTGGAAGGACTCCCCTTTGTCTTCATTGCCGATGAAGCCTTCGCTCTGAGCAAGCACCTCATGAGGCCATTCCCCCAAAGAACCCTCACCCCGGAGAGGAGGGTTTTTAATTACCGGCTGGCCAGAGCTAGAAGAGTGGTTGAGAATGCGTTTGGAATTCTGGCCAGCCGGTTCCGCCTGTTTCAAACAGCCATTAATTTGGCGGAATACAAACTTAATTTTATAATTTTATCATGCTGCATTCTGCACAACTTTTTAAATAAGCATTCTGCCAATTATATAGGCACAGTTGGGCCTGAGGCCGGACAAATAGAAGCCAACCTTACAGGCCTGGATACTGTCCGTACTGGCTTGGCCCCCCAAAGTTCCCGTCAGGTTAGACAGCAATATGTTGATTATTTTATGGGTAGGGGGGCCATTGCAATGGGCCAGGATATATAATTTTTTGACAATAAAAAAAATATTGCTGAAATCTGGCATTATATTTATTGCTTGCCTTTCTTTTGGGCTGTCTCCTAGGTTATGGTCGAGCAGTTGTAGTGCCAACTGTATTAGAATTTTAAAAATGTCTAAATAAGCTCCATTGCCACTGTAAACAACTTTTTGACAATTATAACCAAACTGATACTGAGCCTTGAAATAACAAACCACACATTTGTTAAAATCCTATAAAAGGAGATGTTTTTATTAATGGTTGTTATGCATTCAGTTCTGCATTTAGTATAAAATGTTCATAGACAAAAATATAATGGTATCTTAATGATGTAGCAAAATATAATTATATTTAAATATTTCTACCTAATCCACAAAAAAATATTTTGGGCTTTTGGA